>JAWNOO010000165.1:22400000-23000000 GCA_035045905.1 Drosophila anomelani
GTTGTCGAAGAAAAACGTAAAAATGAAAATACGATAAAAAGTACAACTGGCAAAGGGCTCTGGAAATTTTTCATTACCTTTAAAATGCAACAGAAGAGTTTCAAATAATAAGTCTTATTTTTGTAAATAAAAATCACGAAAAGAGATCTCATTCTTGCGAAAATCTAAATAAGTTTTTAGAAATTTCTGGGAATGCTTTCCATGAACTTTGAAGTAAATAAAGAAAACTCAAAACTGTAAACCTAAATGAGAGTTTGAAAATAAAAAGTACATAATTCAAATAAAAACAGAACCAAAAATCGAATGAAAAATTATAGGAGATGCACCCAAATATGTTGTAATTATTTCCATTCTCCCACCAAAATATATTTTTGGTTAAAGCCAAAGCTAATGCAGAAAATCGGGGCAAATTATCGGCTGTATATTTACAAGCTGAAGCCTCAAAATTCGGGGTATTATGCGAGTGTTTATGGGGTTATTTATAGATGTGTATGTGTGTGATAATGTGTTGTGCCCGGGACTTGAAAAGCTTAAGCTCAAGAAATCGGGACTATTAGGATATATGGTACAGGGTCGGGGCCGGAATGGGGGACTGTATGCAAGTCCCCCGAAGCATTCCGAGCCGAGACCCAAGACCTAGTGGTATTTTCTCCCCCCTAGCATATGGAAAATGGAAATGTATTACAACACGGAGATGGCCACTTCTCCCCAGAGTCCTTGTTCGTTACAATATTTTCGAGGATTTCTACAGCACACCTGCCGCCTGGTCATATCGCTTATTGCCCATTCCCAAACATTGTTACATGGGGGTTGTTTGGGGTTTTGGGGAGAAACAGAGAGATATTAACTTCACCATCATCGTCATCAACAATTAAGAGAGATATATGTATTAATTATAGTAGAGATATAGATAGGTTTATATATATAAATATGGCATATTGTATGTATACAGGGCTTGTCAATTTCGCAAAAACTGTGTGTGATGTAAAAGAGACTGGATTAGATTAGAAACGATTATTAGTAATAACAATTTTGCTCGATCAGTTCTAGCTTGATCTTTTTGCCTCTTCTTTTTGAGGATTCGAACTCTTCTCTGGGTGTCGTCGCGTGTTTCGTTAATACTAAGATTCGAACTAAAACTTAGGGAACTCAAACTCAAAAACATAGAATGCATCTTAGCCTAGAGTATTGGGGAGCAGGTGGATAGTTTTGATCGGGGAGTGGTTTAGGCAAAAGCAGAAATTAGGGAGTGAACGTAACTGAACTCAAATCAAACTCAAAAGTGCCGAAAACTATTTCTCATTCTTCTTCAACGTATTCGTGGGGTTACTCTGGGCACGACTTCCGGTTCCGTTCGAGGGAAGAAGACTCTATCTGTCCGATGTAGGTCCAGTTCTGTACGATATATATATATATATATGTGTGTGTGTGGGGCTCAAAAGCTGAAAGCACTTCGTATATGGGATATTCACACATGAGCCAGCGGTATGTACAATCACTGATGGGGGATGGGGGATCCCAGGGGATCATCGGCGCGCCAGGAAGCGGCATTATCGGGGTACAGATAACTGGCGGACATTCGAAACGAGTAGCGAGTAACCAGTAACAAGTAACAAGAATATATGGTATATATCTTTTTCAGAGTGCAAGCGTTATATCGTTGTAATTATATTTTTTTTTGTTTTCTGAATCGCAAAAGCAAGTGATGGTTTGGCGGATTTTTTTACAGCATTGAGAGAGTGGTTTATATATATAAATATCAATATATATAGAGAGAGTTATAGCGGTAGAGATAGAGATATGTTGCTGTTATTCTTACACTATACTCTGATCTGCTCGTTGGCTGAGTTATGTATATATATTACAGAGTGCAAAGAACTTGGCGATAGTGTAAAAATAATAGTGACTTTGCACAGAACCAAAGGTCAACTACAAAACAGAGTAAACTCAAGAGATAACTCAATAAACTCAAGAGGAAGTAAACAACTTGGTTGGGAGGGGGATTTATCTGGGGTTATATCTGGTTATCGAACTAAAGATATATATCTTACGCTTGACATTGACACAGTTCAACGGTTAGAAACACAATACGAACACATCTATGAGAATCGTTGGGTATTTGGATTTGAAAGGATTAAGGATGGCACAGAGAAAAGATTATAAACATTAAAATACTTTAATTTTATCCCAAATTATTACTTAATAACTACAGATTGGAATACATCTCCACTTTCTATAACCTTTTCTCTGTGCAGGGGGGAATCTTTAGGATTAGGATCTTTTCTTTTTCAGGGATTTAGAGGCTGAAGGACACTATAGATATACCTTAGGTCGGGGGCAACCGACTGGACTTACCCGGGCGGCGAAACTGGTGTTGGGCTTCTCAAGCAGCTCCCACAGATACTTCTGGTATTCGGCGCATTTACCTTCGCCGAACTCCTCCTCGTCACGCTGCCGCAGGGACTCGGCCTCCTTGCGCATCTCCTCGTGCACGTTCTCCTTGCGCTGATGGTACTTGTGCTGGCAGCAGGACTCCAGGTACAGCTCGTCGACGCCCCAATACTCCAGGTCATCGCTAAACGCAAGCACACACATCTCGTCGACGATGTGCAGCTTGCCGGTGCGATAGAAGTTCAGGATGGAGCTGAAGCTTTTCGGGTGGCGGTCGAAGAAGTACTCGTTGTCGGCCAGCGAGTAGTCGTCGCACAGCTCCACGATGGCCTCGTGGGTGGTGCACTCCCTCAGCCGCCCGAGCCGCGTGTGGGGCAGTCGCTCCAGCGTCCGCCACAGCACCTCGTGCCGGACGCCGCCCACATTGATGGACACGCGACTGTTCACCGCCTTGGACTGGGCTATCATGAATGGCTCGGGCGGCGGTATGGAGGACATGGATCTGGAATGTGTCCGCTGCAGGGCGCCGGTGGTCTGGCTCTGGCTCTGGCTCTGGGTGGGCATGCCACCTGAAATGGATTCGCCACCGACGCCCCCGCCACCGACGCTGCCAGCGATCTGCTGTGACGTTGTGGGAATCGAGTGCGTTGGCGATGCGACTGGGAATGGGGCGTAGCGAACCTCCTTGCCTGCTGCTGGTGTAGCTCCTCCTCCTCCTCCTCCTGCTGCTCCTGATGATCCTGCTGTGGCTCCTGATCCTGCTGCTGCTGCTGCTGCTGAGGCTCCCCCTGATGATCCCGCTCCCGCTGTAGATCCCGCAGAAAGACCTGCAGCAATTCCGGCGGATGAGCCAGCAAGGTGGCCGCCATCAGCGTAATCCAGCTGGCGTGCACCAGCGGCACCAGCTGGCCCAAGGTGATAAGCAGCGCCGCCAGCTGCTGGGAGAGATCCGAGGCCGAGGCCACCATATGCACCAGCTCCAGCGGCTCCCATTGCCCGCTCCCAGTCGACGTTGCCGCTGGTGTCATAGTACGGCTGATTGTCGCCCATGTCGGTTGCAGCTGCATGCTGCTGATACAGGAGTTGCTGCTGCTCCTGCTGCTGCAGGTGCTGCTGGTGCTTGTGCTGCTGCTGCAGCTGTTGCTGAAGCTGCTGCTTCGAGAGTTGCTGTTGCTGTTGCTGAGTCGCTTGTTGCTGCTGTTGCTGTTGCTGGCCAGCAGCCTGTCCACCTTGCAATTGCCCGACCATTTGTAATACTCCATTATTGGTTTGGAGCGGTGTCGATTCACCCGTTGCCCAGCGTACCGCCTCACGGTCCCTGTCGCGTTCGCCGACCATAAGTCTGCTGTAAAAATGGAGGAGAAACAAAAGATTTATAAGACAGAGAAGACAGGGAGAAATTAAGAGATTCAGGATTCTAAAATAAATTTCTTTTTTCAATCGTTATTTTTCTTTGATATATTTTTAAAAATCTCTTTAAGATTTTTACATTCTTAAAATATTTTTTAGAATTTATTTGGCCTGTAAAATTTCATTTCTTTTAGTGCATTTAAGTGTCCTTAGAACTTACCGCTACATCGCGTCAATTGTCGTCATTACAGCCTCCGTTGGTATGTGTGCTGCCTCGCTTTTCCGCTTTTCCTCGGCTCTCTGGTCCTCTGCTGCTCCTCCGATTGCTATCGCCGGGCCAATTGATTCCGATTATCCGGTATATATATCTCAATATATATATCTGCGGCTCTATAAATCGCTCAGTTGCGGTCTGGCAGGCTGCTGCTGGCTATGTCCTTCGTCCTGCTTTGGGCCTCCCTCATTTTTGGCTTTCTGGCTTCCGGGGACAGTTCTTTGTGGTCGTTGTCGTCCTGGGGAATTGAACTCTCGGACCAAGTGCTCCAGCGGCAATACTCGTTGTTATGTCTATGATCACAGTTTGTGTTCTGGCCTTGATTCGTGGCTTGAAAGGCCCAGGTTCAGGTTGAGTTGAGGTTGAGGCTCAGGCGTGGTTTGGCAGCATTTTGTGGGGGGCAATAGCTGCAAATTGTAGAGAGAGGAGAAGAGAGTTGAGTTATGGGAAAGCAATTATATCAGACCGCATATCTTTGGCCGATAAGCTCCGTAAATGCCGAGCACCTTAATTATGCGTGCCGTGTAATCAGAAACAGTGGAACACACAGGTAATTCTTAGTTAAACTTATTTGGAATTATAGAAAAAGTATTATTATAATATTTGCTATTAAGAGAAGTTCGATTTCTATTTAATTAAGGTCTACAAAAATTTATTTAAATACTTCAAAGCTAACCCCCTTAATTTTCTTTACTATTCCCTATGGCACTTCGAGGTCACCGCCATGAATCACTTAGCCAGAAACTCGTTTATCGAATCACGCTATTTAGAAAGCCACGCCCACTGTTGAACTATAAATCAATAGTTGCGGACAACTGATAAGATAGGAAACCAATCGGCAGTTGGAAAATTCCACCCTTATTCCCCTCTTGCCACAGCCGTAGCATACTTTTTCGGGCCCAGCGGCAATTATCGCATAATTGCATACATATGCAAATGAATTGCGTTTGTCTTACTCCTTTAGCGAATATCGAGGTCGCGTCTCTCTTATTTATAAGCGTAAATTTGCAATTGCCGAAGGCTAAACCTGTGCATTTAAATGCCTCTATTTTTGGGGTCAGCCTGTGCTCTGGCCTTTGCCCAGATTCAGTACGATTTTCACTACCATTTTGAGTCCGATTTGCAGTCCGACTTTCTGCCGCATTGCAATCAAATTTGAATTTTTACGAACCGCCGGAAATGGCAAGTAATAAGGTCCGGGCATTTCTCAAATGGATTGCCATGCGTATCGCTGGCAGAGAATTGTTAACTGACCTCAGCCAAAATGTCTTCATTTGGTATTCAGTCGCTAGTCGCATTGCCAGCCATTCGCATGCAGATTGCATATTTGTGCGCCACCTGTCACTCTCGCTGCCCTTTCGCCTCGCGTGCGCCACGGGTCATGGGTTAAGAGTTATACGAGTTATGGTTATGGCATTATGACGCTGAAGCCATATAGTTTTGCTGCATTTTAGCCGCGACTAAATTGTTGTTTATTAGCCTCTGACCCCCTTGACGCGAAGTGGAGTTATATAATTGGCGAATGGCAATGCCAAAGCTCAAGCACTCACATTTTTGACAACATTTCTGGCGAGTTTTGTTGCTAATGGGTACGAGATTGTACCCCAAAGGGTGTGATGAACTTTTAAATTAGTTGGGGAATGGTAAAAGTTGATATTTTGAATAGAATACTATTATTTATTATTTAATTTTAAACCAAAAACAAAAGTTTACTAAGAGTTTCTTTTGAATTTACAATGGTACAGTTATAAATGAATATAATTTAAATATTAGATCCTTTTTAAGCCCAAAAAATATGAATTTTATTTATTTTACAGAACCCTCTTTATAATATGTCATCAAATCTTCAACAAATTTTATTTAACACAATAATTTTATTGGAAAAATTATAATAAATCATATCCTTCATATTCTTTGACTAACCTCCGCCTGTAAAATATTTTTGAAGCCAAATATAAAATAAGTAAGCCTTATTATTTGTAAATAATGAAATATAAAGTTTAAATAAGTTCTCAAAAAATATATTCCCACCCTGAAAGTTCTCGTAATTATATTTATTATTATTCGAGGTACTATACCAGTTGATATCCTCCTTTTTTTGATCAAATTGAAAGCTTTTGGTCGCGCTGCTTGAATTTCTCATTTATTTTAATCGCGTGCGAAGCCAAAGCCAAAAGTTTTTCTCTTTACTTTTTTGTATTGCAATTATTTCTGGCGCAAAATGAAACTAAACTGCATGCAAACTCATAGTTCTCCGAGTTGTTTTTTATTCCTATTTATTCTGTGCGTTTTGTTTTGTTATTTGGAATGCATGCAACATGTTAGCCCCGCAGCTCGACAATTAATTCTTGGCCCAGAACACAGGCCAGGATGTGTAGGCTGGTGTGTGTGTGTGTGTGAAGTGGCCAACTTCACCTTGGAACCTGTTGAATTGCCTTGAGGCTAAAACGCCGTGGCAGAATGCAATTAATTTCCCATTTTAATGAGGTGAGACCTTTTCGTTGTTCCAGCGAAACTTGGTCACAAGACAAGGACGGCGAGCGAATTTCTTTTGACTGCTCCTGGCCTTGTCATAAAAACTCGGCCAGATAATGGCTGCTAAAATTTATGACAACGCCCACCCACACCCACACACACACACTCACCCCAAGACAGCATTTAGTGCGGGGCCATAAATCTGCAAACATAATTTGCTAACACGTATGCACAACATTACAAAATGGCCACTTAATTGCCCTCAAATTGTTTGACATTGTCCATCGGCGTCCGCCGGAGCCTTGACTTTTCCCAGACATTTTCCATCCCGACGCTACTCGGGTTACTACTATAAAAACAACAAGGAGGACTTTGTAAAGTTACTCTGGCCAAATTTGATGACAACGCCAAAAGCCTGGGGCGGCGACGGCAGCGCACATGTGTGATTAATGATTTCTTTGCTTTGTTGACGCTAATTGAAAAATGTTGGCCAAACATCAGCGAAAATAATTAGCTGGGCGGTGAGGGTAAGAAGGATTTTCAGGCACTGATTGAAGATTTTAAATCTGACGCAGGAAAAGGTGATGATCGATTAAGCAGATAATGGGATATATTTAAAATTTTGTTTGTAAACTTAATTAATTGGAAAATATGTGCTGATGGTTTAAATATATAAAATATTGCTGGAATATTTCTTAGACTTGAAAGACTTCTTGCCCAAAACTTGCGGCTCAAAGGAAATGCCTTTCCCTCTGCCAATTTCCCCTGCTCCTCTTTTTTTGGCAACGAAAGCCCCCCTCCCCGCCCCCCTGCAGGACAAGATACATTGCATCAAATGCCAAAAATCCACTTAAGTGCTAAAAGCAGCGAGCTCCAAGCTTTTCCATTTGCATATTGCATGGCGGAATGTTTCCTGGGGCAAGTTGAAGGGTTGTGCGAAATGGTCAGGATGAAAAACAAGAACAGCAACAACAACAACAAAGGCGAAAACTAAAGGCAACTAAATCCGGCAGAGGCAATACAAATATGTACAAAAAGCGTGTCAATGTTGCTCTGCCCGTAGCTCTTGTTCTCCCATTGTTGTTCCGCTTGCGAGTGGCAAACATTTATTGCCAACTCTTTCTCCAGCGTCGCCATTGTCTAAATTTATGGGCGCCATTTTGTTTTGTTTGGTGCAAGCATTTTGCAAGTCAAGTGCATTTATTTTTAAATGCTCTGCAATTGCCGCGAAGGGCGACGGACGGAAGCCCTTTGAAATGTGCGTCAGCGGCAACCTCAACACTAGATGTTCGGTGTCTTGGTGTGTGCCGGGCTTCCTTTCGCCGGCGGGTCTTCCCCAATTCGACGCCATTGACTTCCGGCCATAGCCACATCCGCCGACCAGCTGACCCCTGTCAGCACAGAGAAAGAAAATGTCAAATAGTTTGCTAAGAATTTAGGGAAGAAAAGTAGGAAACGATTCACACAACAAGGTCAATGTTGGGGGAAAATCAGAGCAACGATAGTATTAAGTATACGCCGTGTGGTCTTTTAGAAAATGTAATTTAGTAAATATAATTCAATTCTCGTAATAATTAAATACTTTTTTAGTGGTTGTTTGTTTTTATTTACATTATAAGGACTTTAAATTGCAATTTTTTCTTTCAGTGCTCTGTCCTAATTCTATTTTGGCCACGAAAATGTGCGAGGGGCGCTCGAAGGAAAGTTAGTAGAACTAACACTCACGTCCCGGCAGCACACTTTCCATTTTCTGTAAATTTAAGCGAGTTACTCTAATTGTGTTCGCTGCCTTTTGCTTTTCTCTCCCTTTTCCTCGACTTTTCTAGCTTTTCTTTTGCGTGCCACAGCAACTTATTGGCCATTGGCATGCAAGCAGCTGCTGGTGCTGCTGCTTCTTCTTGCTCTTCCTCTTGACCAACTTGACTTGGCCTTGGCTAACATTTAAGACTTGTGCATATACATAACATATATATATTTATATATATAAATGTGTGGGTGCTGCCACTTTCTCTCATTTGTTGCACTTGGCACAGCCGAAGAAGAGCATGCTTTCCGGGGCATTCGTGTATTAACTTAATTGTTTTTATTGGGTATTACGCGGCTTTATGGCTGCGAGGTCCTGCAGCCCGACATGGCGTCATCTTGAATCCCTGGATACCAAAATCGATGGCAACGGGGTGTGCCAGGCAGGAAGGTGTCATTAACCCGAAGGCACAAATTGCCGTCGTCTGCCGCGACTCGTTGGTTAATATCTGCAGTGCGTTCGTCACTTTAATAGGTTCCCGCCGCTTGTTGCTGTTGTGTTCTGGCCTTTATGCCTTGGCTCTGGCTCTGTTTGGGCCCTGTCAACTGCGCAGTTCGACGGAGCGCATCAAATATTCATAATCAACTTTGGGCCATTGCCCGTTTTGCGTTAACGCTAACGGTCTACCTGTCCAGCCATATACACTCCCCATACTCATATGTGCTATTGATTTTCGATTATGGCCAATGCACACCCCTTCAAGGGATACACTTGAAGAATTGTGTACGTTAGCAGGCGTTTGCCCTACATTTGGATAGGTATTATTTTATAGAAGTCATAGGATGTCATTATTCTTGACTTTCTGAATCATCTACTCATTATCTTTTTGTGGGATTTCCTTAATTATAATAACCACACAACTTGCTCATCCTTTATATATATATATATATATATATATATATATATATATATATATATATATATATTTATATTATTTATTACCTTTTATTAAAGTTTGTTGAATTTCTGACTTTTTCTCTTAGTGAACCTGCCAACCTGTTAGCCGTGCGTGTTTGGCCTAATAAGTCATAGACGTTAGTGGGGAGGGCACCTTAATAATGCATGCCATTCGGATTGGAATCGAGTATTGATAATGCCTTCGATTGGCCTATTGCCGAGGGCTTTATTATTCTTTCTATTTTCCAAACAGACATATGTACGTTACTGATTTCAGAAATTGGATTATTCTTTGAGCTAGACAGATCGATAAATAAATAAATAAATTAGCCGAATGAAAATTTCAGAGCACAAATAAAGTTGTTCCACCTTAACTGTCTAAATCGATTCTCCTGTTTATGCTGATCAAGAATATATAAGGTTTATGGGGTGGAAAATGACTCCTTCTATGAGGTTTTAGCGTCGGACTGAAAAAGGATGCCCCAGATTCTAGGGAATTTAAGCCGATTTAGGATATAGGAAAATGCCTGAAAATCAAAGTTTGAAAAATCATAACTCGGTTCAAAAAGCATTAAATTCAAAACGGAAAGCTGTTCTATATTAGATATTATTAGCTTAATAAATCTGCATACTAAGTTTAACCATTTTCTTAAATTACAATTTTTTCAATTTTTGCAAATTTTAATGATGTAACCCCTTATCGTTTTTTGAAAAAATTGACAAAATATTTTTTTCTCCCAAAGATGCCTAGTTTGATTCAGCTTTTTGTGCTGATCAAGAATATATATGATTTAGGGGGTCGGAAATGACTCCTTCGATGAGTTTCGAGCTTCTGACTGAAAAAAAGTACCCCAGATTCTAAGGATTTTGAGCCCGAAAATCAAAGTTTGATAAATCATAACTCAGTTAAAAAAGCATTAAATTCAAATCGAAAAGCCTAGTTTGATTAAGCTTTTTGTTGTGATCAAGAATATATATGAATCTGGGATCGGAAAGGACTCCTTCGGTGAGTTTTTAGCGTCTGACTGAAAAATATGCCCCAGGTTCGATTTGTAAATTAATAAGAAAATAGAAAAAATGCGAGAAAATCAAAGTTTAAAGCATCATAACTCTGTTAAAACAGACATACATGTACATTACTGATTTCAGAAGTATAATTATTTTTTTAGCTAGATATATAGATAAATAAATAAATCGGAAAGTAGTTAATAAATTAAAAATAAATTTAAGAAAGTATATAAACTAAGGCTTCTCAGTTTAAATAAAATTTCCTTAAAGTTCGTTTTCAATGAATTATTATTAGAAACTCCGTGTTCCTTGCTCGCCTTTTGGGATTATTTATTCCATGGCTCCAAACATTTATCAAGTCTGTGGCATTAACCATCTCATGAATGTTTCAACTGTCCGCCGTCCCCTGATAATGATAAATGATTCGCCAGTTCACCTCACTTGCCGACATGTAAGTTCATTGCTGGCCAAGTTCTTGGTTTTTGCTTTTGTTTTTGTTTATATTTTTTGTTCGATGCTATATTTAGCACTATTTGATTTCTCTTGGCCATGTCAGCATGTAAGAAACAACAAAAAATAATAAATAATGGCTAGCAAATCGCTTAAAATTCCACCAACGCCGCACGCAGTGAATTTTGCTGGCCGGAGAGATTAATTGGGCATCCGAAAATAGTTGGCCGGAACCCGCTGCGACTGAGATTGAGTTCCTGGAGGCGGGAATAACGAAGTTCGTGGGCGGATTCGCGTGCCTTTTCGCAATTAAAGACCAAGTCAAATGTGTTAGCCCAAGCACGTGTTTGGCTTTTGACCCCAAAAACAAAAAAACACACATTCTTTTTGGGCCTACTTTCTGATCTAAATTTAAATGCGACTAAAGCATTTCCAGATTCACGAGCTGAAAGCATTTTAATTGCAAATTAATTGGTACTTTCCGGGGGGTACATTGCACCGCCCGAGGGGGTCCATGTCGGAGGAGGCATCATCTCCCGCGCGATTATCTATCCGGAAAAATTCCACAAAATGTTCATCGTAAATTTTGAATATTAGATGCCAAGCGCCAAGTAATAATAATGATATTAAATATTTGTAAAAGAGAGAATCTATAGTTACCCTTTAAATAATAAATAAAATATTAAAAATAGGAAAAAGTTTGGCCTAATTAAGAGCATTATTTATTGTAAAAAGTAAGGTCATGATTGATTTTATCAGGTGAAAATTGTGCCCAGATTGCCAGACACTTTTCTCTAAGTTTAATTCTCTGATTAATACATTAATTTCTTGAGTTTAAAATGCTTCCCCTCTTTGTTTTTAATAAGCGTCCTTCAAAGAGCACCGCCCATTCGTTCTACCAAATATTTTCATTTTATTTGTTATTTTTTCCATATATTTCCCTGTCGAGCAACAAATTTTACCCCAGCACCCTCCCACAACACTCTCCCCTTCGGAGGCCTTTTCCTCTGTTCGACAAATGACGGCATTAATATTTCTGTTTTGCTCTTTGTTTTTGCATGGGTTTTTGGCTTTGTTTTCCTGCCGGTTTTCCTCTGGTTTTCCTCTGGCAGGCGAATGCACATTGGATTGTTTCGGTGCAGGGATTTTCGGCACTGGAATGCGGCAGAAAGTAAATCTTTGAACTCATAAAAATCGATGAGCGCACGCAGGCGATTTGTTTATCCATCGGATGCACAGATACGAAACCATCTTCTACGTCTTCGTTTTGGATTTTCGGTGACGTCATGGCATACAGATCGGCGAACTGATGTTTACGGAAAAAAATAAGAAGAAAATATTAGGAAAATTAATTGGGAAATAGGAAAGAGTGCTAGAGTGATTCCTTGGCTGCTGCTTGGCCACTCAATCTGCAAATTTGGCCCTTGGCATTTGGCCAAGCGCGCGAGTAGGACAACAGCACATCCTTCACTCATCCTGCCACATCCTGGCACTTAGAGGATTCCGTTTCTTTGCAATTATGCCAGAGGAAAATATGGCAAGGCACTGATCTGGAAAAACCAGAGCACGCAACGGAGCGCCGCCGGGGAAACTGCAAACCTCGAACAAACGGAGGAAAATCCAAAAGGAGAATACACACAAAAGCACAAGTACAAATTGTATATAATGCCAAGGACACCGACGACCTCAAAAGCGGCGCAAACTCGCTGCCAGAGCTCCTTATCTTTAAAGGACTTCGCCTCGCATTCACTGAAACAAGAATATTAATTCACAAAAATTAAATGTACCTTTTGCGGATTAGATGGCGGGCTCTCATCGGGGCTTAATGCATGAGAGGAGCAACAGGAAATTGAAAAACCCCAGAAATCGGAAGAGCCACGGATTGCTTAAAACACACATCACGTATACGCAGCGTTGCTCGCAAGGACATCGCCCAGAAACCCACACAAACAACGATGCAGGACGTATACGTGCGCAAGTGGCGCGAAAGTGTTGCGCATATTTGGACTCTTTAATTCCGTGCAGCGTCCTTGAGACAGCCGAAATTGAAATTCATAACAATAAAAATAAAAATAATAACAAGGCAGCGAAAGGGAAGCGGAAAGCGGCAAACGGATGACTACGAAACCCAAACAGGCAGCGGCCAAGGGGGCGGCTACTTGATATTGCCGAAAACGGCAATTTAAGCCCGATGAGCTGAGGTCAGTTAGGGGAAGTTCATTAAAACGCAGGTGAGGTTAAAAAAGGTGATTTAGCCTCAGCATTTAATTTGCATATTTATTTTTTGGGGAAAGATATTTATGAGAAAATGTATCCTTGAATAAAAAAGTACAAATAATTATAATAAATCGAAACAATTATATTTTTTTGCAGGCTCACTTATTCATTAATAAAAATATAAATAAATATGACATGATACAGTTTATTTTCGGATTTAATTATGGATAAAATAAGTAAATAAAATATAAAGTTTAACTTGTCATTTCTTCTTTACTAAAAAATGTCATTCAATTTTATATATTTGCTCTATATTTATTTCTCTATAAAAAAATGGCATCCCCCTTTAAAAATTTGTATATGTTAAATGCCAATATAAAAACATGATTATATTCCCCGAGGCAATAACACGCCAGCCCCTCATGAAATGAGTTTCAAACGCAAAAGTTAATTTATTCACACAGCGTTTGATTTCGTTTGGTTCGTGTTCAAACAATTTTCTTTTAAATTAAACCGAAAATGAAAAAAATCTAGCGAATTTTCCGCCATGAAAACCATTTGCACACACTTTAAATATATAGCACTAAATCTATATAAACTCCAATTAGTTTCAGTCGAACGGAGACTCAATCGCTGGGGGAAACCCCTTTCCCGCATAGCCCATAGATATGTTAATTATTTATTTTATTTGAGCGACGAAGCGATGAACCGTGACATTCCCGCATATTTTGCGTTAGAGCCTGCACCTAGCATGTGTCGGGGATAAGGATATAGAACGAATGAGATTTCAGATTGGATGCCGGGGCTTATTTGCATGCAAATCAGCTGCGAACGCATTTAAATTTTGGCTACCGAAAGCTGCTGAAAGCTTGAAAGCCATTGCAGGGATTTGTCTTGGCCTAATACGAAATTAAAATTAAATCCATTTGGCAGCTGAATGAAATTCAAATGGGATTAGTGACGATTTTGTCATCTACTGGCGACTGGAGACTGGAGTGTCCTGGTGCTCACTCTCTCTCGTTAAAATAATATTACCAAAAAAGGAAAGAAAGCCTGTGAATATATATTTTCCCAACAAAAAAAACTCGAAAACAAATTGAGGGAAAGGGAAGGACCAAGGACTGAGGACAGGGGACAAGGACAGGGACTCAGCTGAAACGCAATAAAAGCAAGTAAAATGTAATAATAATTCCAATGTCTCAGTTGCCGCTACGCATGTTACCCTTTTACCCCGCCTCCCGCGCTTTGGTATCCTTGTTATACCGCCCATTAATCCCCCCTCACCTCACCTTTCCGGTTGCTTTGGCTACTTTTTCTACTGTTTACTGCAATTTGTTGTTGTCGTTTGTTGTCCTTCCAGAAAATACAAAGCCGACGGACTCCGAATAACTCTCATCTGGCTGCCGCTCTCTCTCGCACTGCGCAGGTCCTTTCCAGGATGCCAGCTCCATTCACTGGCTCTGGGCGACTTAGATCCTTTGATCCGCCCGTGAATTAATTGCCGTAAACGCATGTATTTTTTTGTTAAATACACTTTTTACTTGTCACAGATTTTTTAAATATTTATATAGATTTTTTTGTAGAGCGAAATCGAGTTTCTTTTTGGTGGTTAACCTTTGACATTCCCAGCACCCAACTGCCTGCCCGCCGAACCGAACGCTGCGCAGCCTTTACAGGCGAATGAGCAGGCGAAGGCAAACAGCCGAACCAATGACGTCATAACACACAGTCCCAGAGTCCTTTCTGTGTAAGTGTGTGCGTAGCAGGAGACCTCGTAATGAGGTTAGGTGAAGTTTTTCCTCCTTTTTTCGCCTGCCTGCTGCCTGCTCCTTGTCCGCCTTTTGAGCCTGCCTTCGCTCCTTCGCAAGGACGCGACGCGACGACCTACTTTGGTGTGTTTTGTGGGCATCAGGAGGGTGAATTGTGGGCGATGACAATGGGCTGGCGAAGTGGGTGGCAACGGGTGGGCGAGTGAGTAAGTGGAGGAGCACACGAAGTGCGCGTGGAAGTGGGATACTGAATGAAAATTGGAAACAGGATACAACTCTGAGCGACGAGCGATGGTTGTTGCTGTTTTTACAGGACATTACACTGAACGAAAAGGTTTTATTTTTAATTTAAAATATTAATTTCAAATGTTTAAACTCAGTAGCTGAAAAGCTTTTTGTGATAAGGTTAATTTACTAAAATTGTATTTAAAAATCTACTTCAAAGTTCCGTTTTTAAGTATATATTTTTTTCACTGTCTTGTTGTGACCGTTAAGGCCATGTTTCCTTCGTTTTGTGGCTACCTCGACCACTGCTGCTGTGACCAATGCCATGAAACTTGGTTAGTTGGCAATCTCAGAGCCCCTTTTTCATGTTCATTTTCATTTTCTCAGCTGGGTGCTCCTGCACCCAAGTTCGCCTTTCCGGGGCCCCCGTGTGACAGGTGAAGGTGCAGCCGCTGCGAGGTCACCATCATCACGCCCGCCCATTGCCCCAGCACCTTCGCTGGCCACCCCTTCAAGTTGGAAGTTACTGCCATTCGAGTGTCTGATTCAAGGACATCAACAAGGAACAAGAAGCCTCGTTCAACCGCATTGCGAGAGGCTTAAATCTCGTTCCGCATCCTGCCACCTATGGCCTGTCATTTATACACTGTCCTGGCGAGGGAAATAAATCGGAGTTCATTAGTTACCAAAGAGGAGACACCTTTGAACTAAACACTAACTGGTATTTGCTGGGAACTTTTAAGGCTTAAAGTTATTTCAAAAAAACCTGTTCCTATTTTAGAAACTTCTTGTTTCTTAAAGGATCCCTAAAACCAGAGTTTTTCTAAAGTTTTCAAAATTCGAAATGTTAAACTCTATAGAAAATTTAAAGGTATTAAAAGGAGAATGTGAAGACTTTTTCTTTGAGGCTTTTGTTGTCTAAGATTAATACCTTTTGTTTATGACTTGCAGCTGCCTTTCCCATCCTCACTTTAAATGGAAATTTCTGGCTGGGGAAACTCCTGAAGCTGGCCGAATTTCGAAAACTTTGTCTGTAGCTTTTGTGCCTGGTGAAAATAAAGAAAAACAAACCTTTTGTTTGTGATTTACTGCCAGAGAAGAGCAAGCCCAGTTCGTTATGCTTCCCCGGCGAAAATGGAAATTTCTCGCAGGACCTCGACGAAAGTTGTTTGGTTGTTTGGTTGTTACATCAGACCGCACATAACTTCAAATTACGGAACCCCTGACCACTATTTCGTTTGGAATGGTATGGAAAAACAACGGCGGCGGGGGAAAATCACGGTCTCTCGGCGTCGAGAGTTAATTAAACCAGGGATGGATTTCAGGTCCTGTCCCTGGTCCTCATAATCCACTTGTCTCCTCTTTATTTCTGCCTTTTTATTTCGCCCATTGTGTGTGATTCCCATTATGTGTGATATGAGTGGGTGCGTGTGCTGGTGGCTCGGCTTTTCCGCTTTCCCGGCATTGTTATCTATTATTAATTCGAAGACCAACAATGGCGGCAGCCGAGTGATACTATTGAATGATTTTTATTGTATTCAATTCTCATTTCCTGCCGAAACAGAAGCCAAAACAAAGCAAACAAAAATTAATATCGTTTTGCTATTTTTGGCACAAGCCGCTGGACTGACTGGAGCCCACGGATCCGCAAAAACTACCGCAAAAAGATATATGTATATTTCCCCATTTTTATTGCGGAGTCAGAGGTTGTACTGTTGACAGAAATGTTGGTCTTCATTCTGGCTTTTTAATAATGAAGGAAACCAATCAACTTTGATGGCCAAAAGGCACTGTTAAAGTGTCCATAAAAATAAAATTGTTGAAAATAAGAAAATTTATTTTTGCTTACGCGTATTTACCACTTTAAAGGTCAATACAAAGTCTAATAAAAAATATAAAACTCTTCAGGAATAACAACTAAATTCAAAAATCTTTGAAATAAACATGAACATTAATGGCAAGCAAGAAATTTATGTAGGAAGTCATTACTTAAATAGATCAAAAATAAATATTTAGGGGAAGCTGCCAAAAATAAATTAATGCTGGAAAACAAATCTCTTAATAAGACCACAAATATTATCATCATAACAATGAAAGTATATTTATTATTATTACCTTAAATTATGGTTACTTTTTGAAGGAAAATTATTGATTAACTTAACAATTTGCTTTTCAGCACGATTTCCCTCCTGATTGATTTCACTTATCTGCCTTTTTTCACATTTTCCGGCTTGGTTCAATGGACAGCCGACGGGTTTTGCTTTTTGGCATGGGCTTTTAGCCAAATTAAATAGAGGAAGCCTTGCCAGTTTGTGGGAAATTCGCGGACAGATTTAGTGTAGCAAAAAAGCATTAAGAAGAGGGTGAGAGGAGAGTTCTCTTAAATCACTAAACCACATTATGTTTATTGGGATATTTTTTTTAAGAGTAGAAAATAATGAATGTTACTTTTACTTTGTATATTTTTATCCAGAATTATTGCCTTAAATTGTTCTTTAAATCTATTTTAAATATTTTCCAAGAGCATAATAAATGCCATACAAATTTCTAGCACGATTCTCGAGATTTATTTTTAAAGACTGCCAAGTGACTCACCTTATCCCATTACCCCACATTATTTCTAATTGCAGCTGACACACCTAATTACGGACAAGCTGCTCCAGATATATCCAGGCCCTTGGCTTGTCGCCTTTCCTCCCAACAAAAGAAATCTGGGCCAATTGCCAAGGAGAACGAAGAACGTATGTCCCCACCAATATTTAGATTCTGAAAATTGTTTTTAATGTACACAACGTGTGTGTGTGTTTGTGACATGTCCGTCTGTCCGCAGTGACAACATAAATGCGCCAAACATTTAAGTCCCACAGTCGCCTCGACATTGCCAGCAACTGCCTTCCTTTGGCTTTTGAAGTCCCGTCAAAAGTGGCGGACAATTTCCGGGTGCCCGGGGGGCTGCCTGAGGTGGACCGATGGAGATGGGCATGTGGATGGGGACGGGATTCATGACGTAGTGGTCACATGCTCGCCACTTGCGGGGGGAAATGGGGGAAAAGTTTTCCGCAACTTTTCGCCAGATGCAAATGCTCTCGCCGGCAAAAACTGATTCATGTGCGATATTCGTTCCTAATCAATCACATTTCCGCGGCACACTCGAGTGGCAGCTACTACAGACTGCGAATAACATTTCGGAATCGTGCGAACAGACGCCGAGCAAATTCCAACGAATTTTTCAGCACTTTGTAATGATTGTTCGTTCTGTGGAATTATTCAAACAAAGCCAAATTTCCCGCACGAAATTATTAAACATTTTGGCGCAATTGAAGGAATTTGTTCGCATTTTGATGGGCAAATAAATTGTATGGCTATTTGCAAAGTTATCAAGAATCGTTTTTGCTATAAATCAAAATGTTGTAAGTAAACAAGGTAACAGAGAGGTTTATATTTGAGTTTATGCATTAGTTTATCAAGTTTACCAACAACTAAATATTTTCCCTTAACAAAATTGTAACAAAATATATAGAAACTTCGATCCAACTGACAGAAAGCTGTCATTTAATTAGGAAGACAGCCACTCTTCGAGTCCAGTTCAAGGCCGGCAGCGTGTAATTTGTTTACGTGTAAATAGATTAGGAAAAGCGGCCAGCATAAGAAACAGTTTCCTTTGTGGAAACGGATGGGAAACTTTCCCATTAGTAATAAGTGCAAATCACCACCGGTTCCGGCTCGTTCTGTAGGCCTTCGCAACACCCTTCAATAGTTCTCTGGCTCGAGTTCAAGCAGCAACGTCAAGGTGGCCGCCACCCCCGAGACCATTTTCCCCAGTAATGAACCAATTTCAGTTTTATTTTCGTATCTAGTCTTGGTTCTTCTCTATTTTTTGCATATCTCTATGTCGTCGCAATGCTTTTACAGCATTAATGGCCGCGTAGGCAGGCCAAAATACTTTATGGACCAGCTGACGATGCTGGCTATTTGTGTCCCCGCACTGCCTCGATTTTCCCAAAGCATTTTCCCCCAGTTTCCCAGTCGACGTCGTCGTGCATTTCGACGCATGATTTTAATTGGTTTCTCCTCTCTCTCAGCCGCTTCGATTGTTTATGGCGAATCGATGAGCGAACAGCTGATACTCGCAGCAGATGAATGAATTGCATGAATAACGCATACGCAGCGTGGGCCCAGGGGAACATTTTTGGGGGGAAAGCGCAATATGTTGCTTGAGAAAACAAATATTGCTTTATTACATTCTGTTTCAGTTCATTTATTTCGTTTTTGGTGTTGGGAATTGTAAGAAAATTAATTAGAAACTTTATTTTAATGCAAATTAAAGGCGTATACTTTCTATAGAACTTTATAATTATGTTTGGTAGTTCTTTATTTTGTATTAGCAACATTGTTAGCCTAATGTATTATTTATTTCATTTACTAGCCTAAGCTAGGCTTTCATTTTGTTTATTTTTAAAGCCTTTTATAGTTAATTAAACCATTTATGTATCAAATAACACATTATCCTTTAATGGTTTCGTTTACAACCATTCCTAGGAATTATGTTTATCAAAATAAATGACTCAACCATTTCATTATAGTTATTTTCCCCATTTGTTGCTCTTTACAGCTTTTCCCCTTGCACAAACGAACACCTGAAACAACAACTAAAAACTGTTTTTCCATAATTAAAACGAAAGTCCCATACAAAGTCACTTTGCTATGAAGTTTTAATTAATATCATGAAAGTCATTAAAAGTGCATTCAGAGTAAACTCTACTATTTATGGGTTTTTTCAAATATTACTAAGCAATGCCTGCTAATTATAATAATTAAGAGTTATGGTTTTTTCTTGCTTTGGAATGCTAATTCGGAATAATTCGGTATAATGTGTACCCATAATTTATGGCGTAAATTGGTATGATAAATGCGCCGACATATGACAGTGAAATCCGTTTGAATTATATATTTCTGAGATCTTCCATATATATATGTACAAACAAAAATATATAGGACCTGTTTTCTGGTCACTTGAATCTGTCAGGGTCGCTGCGATTTATCATGGACAGTGGGTCTTTCGTTGTCATTGCATTTTCATTCTCGTTTTTAATTTTAATTTTAATTTAATGTAATGCACTTGGCAGTTTTAATTGCGCATTACCCGGGCAAAAACAGGGCCATAAATTCGTGTAGTTGGATGCCGTAAATGCCATTTTACAGCTACTTTTTATTGGCCATGCACATCCCTTAAACACAATGGACTCCCCGTTCCCTGGATTTTCCGATCGAGAAGGAGATTTCCCCCGCCCGGTTTTCCGATGCACACACTTCTGTCCTCGCTGGCGCTTTTTGTTTTTCACTTTATTTTGTTTGTGTTTGCGGTCGTTCCCCGTTCGCCGCTTTCCCATTCGCCAATTTCCATGACCAGGCTTCAGGTTTCCCCCCCTCCCACTCACATGCGGAAAATTCAGAGCGGGGCAGGAAAATGGGAAATGGAGGGGCGTCAATGTATGCACAAACATGAAACGCCCGTGGCCGCAATGTTGAACACTGCGTTAACGAGCCGGCAACAATTTTTGACACATAATTAAGTTTTTATGTTTAAACGCGTTTTTGCCCAGCGTCCGCTGAATGGATGTCAGGCGGAGGAGGAGGGCAGACTGAGGGGTTTTATTATTCAGGGGGTTTTCTTTCGGAATTGTCTCTCCTAGAACAAAAGATTTTGAAGGAAGAGGGTTATGAAATAATAAAAAATCAAAGGAAGTAAGAGGAGAGTAAGGATTATAAAACTTTCTTTCTTTTAATTAAAATAATAGCTTATTTTATTGGATTTTGTATACTTTCCATATAAATATTCAACATTTTTACTGCACTTTTTCCATAAATAAATTGTAGCATTTGGTTACAGCTTAAGTACTTATCATTCCATCCCACAAAAAGAATGCTTTCTGTCATTCAATCTATTTGTCATTTATTGCAACCGCTGATGACGTCATTAGTGGTTGAATGACATACATAAATCAATAAAGCCCCAACAGTGCATTAAACAGGTGTGTCAGTTGGCAAGATGACTGCTGCTGCTGCCACTGCTGCTGCTGGCAGGTGTCATTAACGAGAATTTCATAAGCTTCTCACCTGTGCCAGCCACATTTCCATCATTGCCAACCAATAAGCTGATTTTGCAGTATGAAAAATGCAATAAAAAATAAAGAAAGGCTTCTAATAGACTTTTATTTAAGGATCTAAGGTCATAATTAAATATTTTTAAATATTTTTGAATGTAGAAAATGCTGCTATTAAGACTTTTCAGTATGAATGCAATTTAAAAATATTTAAATAAATGAAAACCTTCATATTTAATGATTAAAATATCAACTAAATTTCCCATTTTAAAAATAAACCTAATTCAAGCTTCCTATTTATTATTATTTTCTTATTCTTTTTCATTATTTTTTCCTGTGCACACATTTAGCAACGTGCAAATTTCCTGCACACATTGCGTATACGCAACGCGGGCCAAAATTACCGAAATGACACAATCTAAACGGAAATAAATTCGCAGACGCATGCGGCAAAGTGCAAAAATTCACAAATTCTGCGGGTGGGGGGAGGTGGGGGAAGAATCCGACCGAGTAGGTGTTGTGCTGGCCGAAAATAAACCTGCAACTGCAGCAAACACAATGACCTTCCTACCCGCAGCGCCGTGGCATAATGTCCGCCCCGCGGGAAATTCACTGCTCTGCAAGCACTCTCATTTCCCACCTACACCGCCTCTTATCAGCTGCACACATATTTAAATTGATGACGCCATGGAGGAAAAGCGAAGAAAACCAATTCAGAGCAGAATGAATCGTTGCATTTGCAGCTTTATTGTTGTGAAAATTTAAAAATGTGAAAATGTGAGGCTTTTCCTCGTTGGCAGAGTGAAATCCGGGGCGCTTGCCAAAAGGCCCAGCCGAATATCGCAATAAACAATTATACGAGAAATAAAGAAAGGAAAATAATATATAGGTACACAAGTGCGGATATATATCGGAAGAGCCGATTTGGCCAAGTAGCATATGTTATCCATAAACACTGATCGTTGCGTTATGGAAAATTATCTACACTCACAGCTCTCCGGCTTCTACTTTGTGGATGTGTTTGTACATAAACAAACTGCCCGAATTGTTTATACTCAAAATCGTAGAGCGTGAATGGCCCAGAACAATAACAATAACAATATAGCAACAGAGGCAGCAGAGGCAGCAGAGGAGGAACACGGAGTGCACTCTCATCGGGCATTGCGCATTCGCAGCGTTGACAGCCATGGAATACAACAAATCCATATGCAATATCAAAAGTCCACCTACCGAAATTATTTATACATTCTTGTAAATAATTAAAAGCAAGCACCGAAGGCGACGACATGAGTAAGAGTTTATTTTGGTGGTCAGCAGTGTTTTGTTCAATTTTGCTAAATCAAAAATAAAATCCACACGTTGAGAGAGAGAGGGACAGCCAGCGACTGGCTGCATCTAGCGAGGAATCGGAATAGCCGGCTATATCTATATATATAATTCCTTGTGGCCCACATAGCCCCGACCGATGGAGAGGCCGCCAGCGAGCAAGCGAGCGGCCGAGCGAGCGAAGTCTCATTGAAAACAAACGCTATTTTTAGGCCTTTGGGAAACCACCTGATAAATGGAAATTCTCTGCCAGACAAAGACACACGCAAAGTCGGTCCCCTGAATTTGTTTGTTTTAACTTCCCAGTGCTTAGCTCCTATCCACTTATTTATTTTACTTTTATCCCGATCTCAGTTTTGTTTATTTTCATGCGGAAAGCCCTAGGACCGAAAGGAAATGACTCGGATTTTTTGGCACAAGTGTTTTGTATATTTTTTAAGCTTTAAAATTTATTGGAGAATAGAAAAGAGTATGTAAAAAATGAGCTGTTGAATGTATTATTAAATTATTGAGGGGTTCCTGGATTATGCTAATGGGGATTAAGCTTTCTTAATTACAGTGGAAGAGAGAAATAATTTATATTAAATATTTTTAGTCATTTACTATATTCCCCGACTTTTCCCCCATTTTCCTTTTCATTTTAATTGGAATACTTAATTATTTTCACCCAGTTTCTTCTTGGGACTCAATCAGGCAACGTGAAAGCAACTTCAATGGACCAGAAACAAATTTTCCAGAAAAAAGAAAACTAGAGAGGAGCAGTGCAAACAATTTCAGTTTGTTTACAATAGTCCAAAGCATTTCCAATTTGATGCAACCCATTTTATGCCCTCCACTCTGCATTTTCCCCGCTTTTCCCCCATTCCCTCTGGCTTTTTTGTGTTGAGTTTGCTTTGGAGTGCATCTGTCATCTGGCGACTGCACAATTAAATGCTTGTTTTTGTTGTTGTTGTTGCTTGTTTTTTCGAGAGCGTTGAAACGGGGCTACAATACGAATATCAAGATGTTATGCTTTGGATCCCCGCCCAACTTGTCGCCAGGATTCCCTGGGCCCGCACGACAACAATGGCCAAAGTCAAGCTGTTCCTTGCAACAGCCAGTTGTCGCATGGATGGCCATGCATGGCGCTCAGGAACACTCACACATGTGCCGCCGCTCGCTTTTCGTAATTGTTTCGGCCTCTTGCCTGGCTGAGTCCTTTGACAGGACTCGACGGAGATAATCTGCTGCAATCTGGAGGCACAGCACATCCCCTTCAGTTGCAGCTGCAGCTGCGGCGTAAATTGCACAAATTTGTGACAATCCTTGGGGACAAGGCGCTTAGAATAGAGTAGAGGAGAGGAGAGAGGATAAGGAAAGTGAGGGAAGTTGAAACAAAGTATCTAGTAATTGAAAATATATTTCTGTAAAGTTAGTAAACATATTCAAGACTTAAAGCATTTCCCAAAGAGAAGCTGTGAAAAATGTTTCTAGTTTTTTGCTTTCAAATTCGTTCTGCAGCAATTCAATTAAACTTCAGAGCAAGGACCAGCCCTTCATACCCTGGGGCAGAGGGTAGTTACTGAACTCCTAAACTCAGCGGCGTGTCCGATCCTACATCCTGCCGTGGCCTAATCGATACAACGCGCCACGGGCGGCCGACTGTTTTGCAAATGTGCCACAAAATGCGGCAATTGTCAATCAATTTCATGGAAATTATGTCCAAAGGGGGGTTGCTGGCGTTGAAGGGCGTCTGTCAGTGGCAAGTGAGCCGAGAAAAAAAAGTGTCAGGACATGTGGCTGAAACGAAAAGCAGAAAACCGGGGAGCATCGAGGAAAGAGCGCTGCCAACTGGCATCGTCGCACTCGAGTCGAGTAAACAGTTTTTTGATAATCTCTTCTCTCAAGTGCCAAAAAAAAGGTACAAAAAAAGAAACGGAAAAACACACACAAATAGAAAATAAGTGAAAATATAAAAGCATAAAATTTGAGAAAGATTTTTTCAAGCGCCACGAATGACGGCAATGATGAGTACGTCAATGTTGTTGATGACTGTGTCGAGTGTGATTATATGGGGAGGAGCTTAAAGCCTCAAGAGTTCTTGAGAGAGATGCACAAACACATACACACAGAAACCACACCCAAATACACACACTCAAACTGAGGCAGACAGACAGACGGACAGAAAGGCGAACGCATAAGGATCTGAGGCTTTAATGAAAGGCAGTTTATGCGGCAAGGAATAGAAGGACACACAAGAAAGTCTTCTTTTAAATATAAAAAATAGCAAAGCATTTATAAAATAATAATAAATAAAAATACTAAGGTTTATATTTAATCAAAAGTTGATAATGATTTAAGCCATTGTTATAAAGGAACAAAATATAGTTAAATATTTTCTGTACAACCTAAAATCCCAACTCAACAACCTCGCATAAACCCTCCTTTCCCTCTCTTCACAAATAGCAAATTGTTAGCGACACTCTTAGCCTTAGTGCTTTGGCTAAGCCATTTCAATTGGATTTTTCAGTAGTGGGCCTATTAGACATAATGCCATTTGGGATTTGGCTTAAAGGCGCTCGCCCGCTCGTTTTGCGGCTAAGCCAACTTATGTCTAGTGGCGTCAATTTTCCCATTTCCGAGTGCCACTCTCCATTTCCATTTCGCCATAACGCATATTTGCATATTGAGGAAATGGCAAATGTATACATCGTTTAATGATGATGAAGCCGTAAATAAATACGAGAAGAAGAGCCAAGAGCCAAGAGCAATTTATGAGCGATTTCTTGTGTTTTATGTATCTTAGTTTTAATATTTATACTTTCGGCACAACGATTGAATATGTTCAAACAAACAGATCAAGAGGAAATTCCGGGGCGGAAGTTTTTCATGATGAAAAATCACCCGACTATGGAATGCTTTCGGTCCCAGAATTTCGCGATCTCTTCGTCTGCCCTCTGTTATAAACATAATTTCATAATTTTTACGATAAGTACTCGCTGGAATGGAGATTCTGGGAGCCCAGAGGCGCTCGTAAAAATTGATTTGTATATTTAGAAATCAAATAAACTTTTCGATTTTATTGATTCGTTTTGTTGATTTTTAAATTTTCCAATTTTATTGGCCGCGCCAGGGAAAGCCATATCGAATCGATTTACAGCAGGGGGCTTGCCTTTATCTTTTTGGTTTTTCCACAATGACAAAGCTCTTAGCGAAATTAATATGAAAACTTGCAAATAGAAAAGGATTCCCGTCAGTCGTCCTGGGTTATTTATAGCGCACGGCCGTAAATGCACCCAAAAGGTAAATTTAGAAAATTACAAAAGGCAGGAGGGGGCGGCGGAGTCATCGTAAACCAGCCAAGTTTTCCACTCAAGGCGCCTGAAAATAGGCAAGGCATCTACACAGACCCATCCTGCTGCTCCTGCCGAGGTGACTGGCAGAATCCGCTGGATGGCATGGAATATTCGCATCCAACACGCCCACAGATACCTGCGGCTGAGTGCTCATTAAATAGTAAAGGACACATGTACACTTGAAGGAAAAATGGAAATAAAAAGCTTGTAGGAAATAAATTCTCTTGAGAACAATATAGAATTTTTATTTATTTCTAAAGTTAAGTTGATAGAGGATTAATTTTCTTAGTTATCCTTTATAAAGAAATGTTGTAATTCAAAGCTGGAATTTTTTTAGAGTGCCAGACAGGTGGAGAGCGTGTGGGAAAAGCCCGAGTTACCGTTGCAGGCAGTCAACTGGAATCGTTAGCACACATTGACCGGGCCCAGACACTATTAATTATTCGTGTCCTGCCTGCCGCTCTTTCTCTCATTCTCATTCTCTCTCTATTTTTATTTTCTTTGGGAATACTGCTGGCCAGCAACAGGAAGCATCCGTGTTGTTCTCCTATCTCTGTCTGTGTGTCTGTGTATCCTTGTATCTGCATCCGTGGCTCTGGCGCACCTTGAGTGCAAATATGCCCAGATACAAGATACAGATGTCACTTCTTGGCGCTGTTTAGGCCCAAGGAGTCACCTGCAGGTCCTGTGGCGCTCCACCCATGTTAGCACTCGCCGCCAACGTCGTTCTTTTAGTTAAAGTGGAACCATATATTCCGCTTTAACGGACTTGCAGCCAGCTTATATATATGCAAAGCAAGTGACAGGGCAGTGAAGCTAAGTTATGAGGGATAAATGAGCTTTAGAGCTTTATTTTAGATACGTTTCTTATTAAATTATAGTCTTTAAATATTTTTTAATTCATAAACAGGCTATAATTCATGAAATACACATAATTTTAAAAGGGAAGCTAGCTCCTAAAATATTTACGAGTTTAATAGTTTCCAGCTCCGAAGCTCATTAAATAATCATAAAGAAAAAGACACACAGGAGCATTTCCCACAAAGTTCTTAATTACACTTTGTTTAAGGAAAGTTTGTCAAGCATAAGTTATATCCAAAATTAATTTAAATTGAATTTTTAATAAATTATTAGCCCACTTTATATTTACCCACCCTTTAGAGATCCTTGTTAGCCACTACAACCTGTATCCTTTGAGCACATATGACGGTGAACATCCGCTGGGTGCATCAGCAACCGAATCAGGAGGAAAACCAGCTGCAGCTGTGCCATAAATAAAGCAGGAACCGTCGAGAAAAAGCCAACCGCCGTAGACACTTCCATCGCTTTTTCCCAGAATCTTTGCCATTTTGCACAGCGGGAGAGAGACACAACACAACACAAGGCACACAGCACACACACAAAAAGTAGAGTTAAGATACAAATAAAATGGCAGCGACACAGGACCCGCGTGACCATTTTCCCAGCGGGAGCAAGCGAAATGGAGACATGGGTCACAGAGCGGGACAGGCTATGAGTATTTTTAACACGAAATTTAAGCCTTGTTTCAGCCTCACAGATTTGTGCCGCCTTTTCGTTTTTTTTTTTTTACCCCCAAAATAAAGGCAGCTTTTTCCTTTCGGTTCTGGCGGAGTGCAAAATTTTATTTTTCAATTTCCTTGAGCGGCTTTGATCTGGCGCAGGCCAGGATGTCGCCAGCAAAAAAAGGCGAAAACTTTGGCCAACCAGACCGAGTCGAAGCAGTGCAGCCAAAGTGTCCTTTTTTGTGAGTTGGATTTAATTCTTTTAAGGGGAAAATTTTAAACTAGAATTTAATATATATTTTTCTACGAAATAGCCAAAATTTTTTAGTGCTTTGTCCTTAGAATTCATGACAAAATAATATAAAAACCCTAAAAATATTTATAATGTATATAATAATATATAATGTATAAAATACATTTTATCTTGTTAAAAATACAACAAAACATATCCATCTCCGTGGGGAAAACAATCTAAAATCATAATTTCTCAAGGAAAAACACTCCTCTCCTAAAATGTGCCGCTTTTTCATATTGTCCTATTTTTTAAAGATGTTTTTGGCACTGCCACGACCTCCAACCCCATCCTACCAAGTTTTCCCATTACCCCCGTAGCCTCTTTCTTAGTCTTTCCCCCACAGCCCCTCTCTGCGAGTCTTCCCCATCGTTTTTCGCACTGTTCTTGTGTGTGCAGATGACAGTAACAAGTTCTGAACAAAAAGCGCCAGCGCTTTTAACTTTATTAAGATATCACAAACATACGCAAGACTGCCGACGGGACACGCCCACTTTCCCGTGCACGCCCCTCAGCAGCAGAATTTTCATTTAATTTGCAGCAGTGACAAGAGAAAGGGTTTCGCACTTAATTGAATCTCGACGCCATTAAAAAAGAATTATGCCAGTGTATGAGTAAAGGAGAAAGGGATGTGGAGTCATGTTTAGGTACTTATCACTTGCGGGATCATCATGAAGTTTCATTATCGTCATTTCTCTAACGCTGATGACGCTAATGGTGGCTGCAACAGCCTTGGCATATCCTTTGCCCCCCTCTCTGCTCTCTGCCCCCTTCTGGTTGCAATTACCCGCCAAGAAAAGCGGAAAAGCGTGGTCCCTTTGGAGCTGAAGTCGGTCTGGGATAAACTTGGATGCAGCAGAAAGATTTCGGGAAGCAACACTCCATGAAAACAAGTTTAATTTCGCAATAATGAAACTAGCTGAAAAGTTTGCGGTGATTGATTATGGCGATAATTACTTTCTTGGCCTTAAATTATTTAGGTTTTTGGAGGGAAGGATTGTTTAAGTTTATTAAATTTAAGGGTACAATAACTTGTAGAAAACAAAGATTTAAATAGAAAAGATTTTCTTAGTTGCTTCTAAATTATTCCAGGTTGTCTTTCTACTGTAAAAAACCCCACAGAAAATGTCAGAGAATAATGCACATTGAAACACCTTTTAAAGTAATTAAAGTTTTGCTCTTATTTTGCTTCTATTTTACCTCTTCGTGGCCTCTGTTGTCCTCTTTTATCTATTTTCCTGTAAACATTCACAGTCACTGCGGCCATTGCTGTGTCATTAGAGGTGTACCACATCGCACATCGGGGCACAACCGCAAAAGCAATTGCATTTGAGCATTTTGCCACACATTCCCGGTAATGTTGTGTGTTTAAGTGCAGTTCTCCATGAACAATTACCGACCTCGGGACGAGATATAGCCTGTATATAGCATGGAAGTGGGTGGGAATGGAAAAACCCCAACGAACGAGAGGTTGCCTAGAGATGGACGCAAAGTCAAGAGGCAATTAGTTTCAAGTTGTTGCCGCAGACAATTCTTTGCTGGCCATTTAGCATAAATGCGCTGGCACTTAGGCCAAAAGTGGCCGAAAAAAGACAGAGAGAGAGGGGAGGAGGGGCAGGAGGAGATCCTCGAAGGCGGAGATGACGACCCACAATTAATCTTGCACAGTTTCTTGCCCACATTACGCCCAACACTTCCATGCTAATGAGCTGAGCTTCGTTTTCCTGTTCCGTTCTTGTTTTCGGCCTTTTTGGGGGGACGGCCTGAAGATTAATCGCATTGCGTATACGCCGCGTTGCGTACCAAATCGAAGCGGAATCCCTAAGGCGTGAGCAATTGGCACTCTATCTCCATCGCGCAGGCAAATGCAATCCACTCGAAGTACATAAATAAATAATCCAGCAGGCACAAGGCCCCCGGCCCCCTCCGCTATCGGAGCACAGGCTCCAGAAGTCTGTGACAGCCCCCGGGAGGAGACTCTACATACTGGGCGAAGAGGTGAGATCTAAACATACCTACGCTGAGGGAAAGAACTTTCTAAATGCTTGTAAAACTACATTAAATTTGGTAAAATATTTTTTTTAATATTACTTACACCCCAACTAAGATGCTTTCTCTATGAATTAAATTTATTTTGCCTGAATTTGATCCTTTTTTGCATTCAACTAACTGAGAATTTTGTTTCCAGTGCAATTGCTTACTCCTCTGGAGGCCCCCCTTGCCGCTCTAGTTGTCCAATTGAAAGGGAAAATTTGTGGCACGCTGCCGTTTTCTTGGCAGCTCCGCTGCCTTGACAAACAAGGCCCAGCGGATAAAAAGGGGGACGACGACAACAACAACAAGCCCAAAAGTTTTGACTGCTCAAGCTCCTGCTTTTCCTTTGCTTTCCCCCTAAAATTTCTGCTGCCGTCAGCTTTGCCTTTAAATCCAATTGTGTTTGTCGTCTGAGAGAGAGAGGAACGCCCACGCCAGAATCCTGCACCTGCAAAAGGCTGAATGCCGAATGCAGAATGCACTTTGCGGCTCATGTCACAAAGCGGTGACTTTTGAACTCCCACGTTTTCCATTTTGGAGAAAGTCTAGGTGGGGAGAAAGTGGGCTTCCATTGCATGTGTGCCAAAAAACTACGAGCCAGAGCAATAATATCTAAAGCTAGCGAACCGCTGCCATTGATTTTTATCGCCGCAGGGACCCCGAAGAGGCACAAAGCTCAAACCAGCGAGACTCCAACAAGAAGTTGATTTGCAATGCCCAAAGCGGAATTAAGCGGTGAAAAGTTGATGGGAAATGGAAAATACTCTAGCTAGGAAATTAAGAAAATTTAGGATAATTATTTAGCATAATTAATTTCATTCCTAGACTTTAAATAGTAATTCTAGTTAGTATTCACCAAGAAGATCTTGCTAAAGATATACAAATTCTTTATAAAAAGATAATACATAGCCTTTAGAATTCTTTACTCTCTTTACTATTATTTAAATTACTTTCCTACCCTTCCTTCCTTCCTTCCACCTTTTTCATGAATAAAGGAAACTCATATCATTTCTTTTAACCCACTTTTTGCCTGTTTTTCTTCACTTTGCATTACAATTGCATATTTTCCCAGTAAATCAACTTTAAGCGAATCTTATTTATGCAAAAGGGTATCGAGCGCGGCAAAAACAAAATCCGTTTTTGTAAATCATCAAAAGCCCACTCGCAGGCAGGCAGGCAGGCAGTCAGGATTCAATGGGCTGATGCACTTTGCTGATGGGATGGCAATGAGCCATTCCCTGCGATCCCCGTAACACTTGCATATCCCTGCTGCATATATACAAATATCGCGTAGTGTACTTTTCGGCCTGTCGCTGTTTGTCATATGCGATTCGGCTGCTTGCCAAATATTGATTATGTGCCCCCAAACATGAATGGAAGCGCGCTTCGCTGACTCCGCTCAAGTGGCGGCTGAAGCGGGGATCCCAAGGCGGGGACCAAGAAGGTTCCACAAAAGTGTATATAGTATTTTAAAGAGGGGCAGAGAGATAAGCCCAAAACTTCGACGTATGCATCGGGCCGAGGAAAAAAAGCACATCCGGTATAACTAATGTGCAGGCAGAAGAAACCTATCCATAGCCAATTTATCTGCACTGGGAAAAAGGAATGAAGAGGTTTTCAATAATATAAAACACAAAAAAAAAATGAATTATACTTTTCAAGAGAAGAAATGCTACTTCTACCGTTCGCTCAGTGCATTAGTTCCCCTCCTTAGGGCCCTTTCTCTTCTTAGCTTGTAATAAACCATATCTAAAGCGGATGGTTTGGTGTCCACAAATCCAGTTAACAACTTTAATGGGCCAAATAAGCGCTGGCACTTGGCAAACTCTAATGAAAGCTAAACTTGGCCGCCTAATGGGCCATGAACATTAACAAATACTCCGAGGAAAAAGGGCCACGCAAACTTATTTTCAACTTTTCCAGCTTAAGGGTCACATCTATGTACAATCCTTAATCATTTTCAGCAAAAAATGGGATTTGTGTTCAATGAGTTGACAAATAAGCTAAACATTGTCTGACAATATATGAATTTTAATGATTTTTCAGACTCATTTTACACAAGGAACCATTGTAGAGTCATCATCAGAACATATTTTCCATTTCCGGCGCCATAAAAATGTCAGAATGCAACATTCTGGTATTTATTTCGACAGCCAACACAATTCATGGCCTTTAACTGGCAACTGTGCAAAAGATAAATAAGTGCAAGCGCGAAGAGAAGTCCGTTACCAAATTTATGGACAACCTTCAGGACCAACTTTTTGGCCGTATGAATGGCACGGACTTGTCCATTCAGCCAGCAACTGAAAGCGGGGAGAGTGAAAGAGCTTTTCACTTTGGTAGTAAAATAGTTTTATTATAAAACCTAAACTATAAAATTTACAAGCAGGGGAACTTATCTGATTTCTGAGACCATTTGTACACAGAAAACAATGAAGACGAGGATGCAAGTGAAGTGAATGTAAACCCAAAATAAATTAAACTTCAATAATGGTTACCTATTTATCCACTTAGTTTATGCTTATTTATGGCTGACTAAACAACGGTGTCGAGTGCACTTACTGCTTATCCATAATCCTTAAAGGTTATTCTTAGTCCTGGGCACAAAATTCACTCAACAAGCCCGTCAATCCCTTTGGAAACCTTTTTTAGCTTGGCGAAAATTGCTTTGGAAAGGCGACAACATCAACAACAATGAGGACAACGACGACCACGCCTTGGCGAACACGGAACCAAAATTGGCAAACCATTAAGAAGCGTGCATTGTTGTTGTTTACACATCCAAAGCAATTTTATCACCTGCGAACAATGTTTGGACTAAGTATATTTTATGGGCTCCAGCCCCGCCCCGACGCCCGCCCACCAATTGTCGGTGCCCATAAATTTTTGGGGAAATGCTCGTCTCGGGGAGCCAAGTTGGCGGCATCCGCCTTATCACAATATTTGCGGCACATCACTTGATTATTGGCTTGTCTGTCAACTAGCATCAGTATTATATTATTTTTATTCCTTATCTGGGAACCCACCTATGTCTGTATGTAGGTGCCATTAAGGCCGTTTGACAACTTTGCAAATGTGTTTGCTCAGCTCAGGTAATTCTGGCCGATAAAAATCGAATTGAAACGCAACGAAAGAGGTTTTTCCCCCACACACACACACCCAGGAGGGTGGAGGGGGGTTGGGGGGAGCGTTGGAAAACCTGAGTAAGTAGCATGTCGAATTACAAACGCTAATTGACTCGTAAAGTTGCCAAAAGTGCGGCACGAGTCGAAATATCGATTGAATTAGCATAATTTCATAAGGCCTAGGCCTTAGGCCTAGGAATAACAAAGGAAATCAAAGGACGACGACAAGTCTTTAATTTGAAATGCTAATAAAAGGCATTTGGGGTATAAGTTTAGTGGAAAAAGGATTAAATTTAATAGTTCTTTGGTCTTAAATATTATTCTTAATGTTTTCCATGGAAGAATTTTAAACCAGGAACACAAAAGACTTGTTCTTCTTCTAAAAAATATAAACAAATGTATACTCTTATTTATTTTGTTTGCTAGAAAACTTTCAAGCTAGAAAATGTTCATATTTTGTTTAAAATACTTGAAACTTAGTGAATAAGATAAAATACATAGCAAAACACAATTTAAATTGCTAGTTTTATTTATTATAATAAGTAAAAAGGTTACAAATAAAAAGCAAAGCTTCTAGAATGTCCCAGAATAAAAATAAAAACGCTATTCAAATATTTAATTTTCCTTAAACACCTTTTGCTTGATTTATTGTATTTCATTTATGATTTAACTCTTTTATATATCCCTAAATTTATTTCTAAAATATTCACAAAACTCACCAACTAAAGAGTATTAATTTCACTTTCGTCTTGCTTAGATTTAGCTTTAGGGATTTTCGGTTAAGCGTCGATTAAGTTTTTGATCTTGTGTTTATTTGTTGTTTAGCGTTAGGAATAGATTTATATTTTACATTTTCCAAATTGTATTAGGGGGAATTTTCATTTAGGTGACCTTAGGAAATTATTTGTCACAGACACACACGCTCGCTAGAAAATAGAAGGGAAACTCTTTCGAATTACACATGAAACTAGAAACTTATTCCACTCCCGGCAGCATTAGCATTATGGTAATGCGCGAGTCCTAGTGCGGATTTTCCTCTTCCGCCAGCCTATCTGTCTGCCTTTTGGGCATTTCCTTTTTACTTTTTCTTTTCTTTCTCGCTTTTTTTTGCTGTTGTATTTGTACGGATGGTACACGCCTTATTTCACTGCGGGGGAAACTCTTTCTTTTTCCGCTGGGTGCTGCCCCCCTTCACTCACAATTCAAAACGTGAACTTCAATTCGGTATTATATTTTCGGTTGTTTTGTTTGCTGTTCCATTGTTTCGATTTTATTACACATTTGGCCTGTGGAAAATGCGGTGTAAAAGTGTGTTTGTATGGGTGTATGTGTTTGGGGGGGTGGAGAGTGTGGGGGCCTTTTCTGGGGACTTCGCTTTCCGCCGCTCACGCACACAGTTTTTCCAAGCACAGCACGCTCCAAAGTCTAGCCACGAACTGAAAAGCGTCGGGGAAACTCCAAACTCGAGCGAGCGAGCAGCAGGAAAAGCGAGCGAGAAACGAGCGGCTTCCAATGTCAATGCGAACCCAATCCTTTGTACGAGGAATGTGTTATTTTGGAAGGACCAAAAGCAAAGCCAAAGCCGAAACCGAAACGGAAGCCTCCTTGGAAAATGCTCTCTCGGAAAAGCCTTACAGCCATCGGGGTTTTCCTCTGTACTCTCTCTCAGTGTGTGTCTCTCTCCACCGCTCTCATTTCCCTGCGGTTTGTTTGTTGTGCGTGCGTTTTGACAACTACATTCGCGCTTTTCCCCCCCTCGCACTTTCCAACCCCCAAAAAAGATGAGTTTTGAAGTTTTCAAAGAAGCTTCCCTACTTGCAAAGTTTAATTAATATGAATGTCTCGGCCTACATATATGTTTCAACTTGCTGTCTCTGTGTTTTCCTTTTTATTTGGTTTTTAAACTCATTAAATAGGGAATTTAAGGGTATTTTGAATTGATTTAATATATTTTTAGCTAGGAGAAAAGAAGTTCTTGAGCCTATAAATTGTTTTTCTAACAGTACAAACAGAGGAAATACTTTCTTGTTTCGCAGATTTATTCCTTGGATTTAAATGTATAAAAAAACGAATTAAAATTAAATTTTAAAGTCAAAAGCAGCAATATATTAATTTCTATACATTTCTTTAACCCAAAAGCATAAGTTAGCTTTAAAGAAAGTTATCTGTAAAATAAATATATTTCCAAACCCAAGCCTAGCTAACCCCTGGAGATATGCAACATATTTTAACCAAGATCAATACTGAGTATTAGCCAAGTCTCAATTTTTCCTCCTATTTTTTGTTTTCCTGCTTTTTTTGTTTTTTAGTTGTTTCTCTTTGGTTTTTCATTTTCTGGGGAAATTTATTGGCCGTGCGGGCGTGCTTTTTTTTTGTTAAAAATAGCCACCTTAGCCTCGCGATGCGTCGGCAGCCTCAGCGACAGCATCAAGTTCAGATGGGATCTCACTTTTTCTCATTTTCAGGGGACTGTCTGTTTTTGGAGAGACAACTTTTGACCTTAGTCAAGTGTAAAACGTGACAGTGTGCGTTTTGTGTGTGCTCTTGTGAGTGGCGGCACCTGTCTCTGTTTATAGGTTGTATTTCTCATATTTTGGGGGTTTTCTGGGCGCTAATTGGCCAAGCTGGCAAATTATTCAGGCAACTGCAACAACTACTCGGCTAATTAAGGCTGCTGAATGAATAATCAAGGATATGGATATGCATACCCTTGGAACGGCACGCGCGCGCCCGCCCATAAGCCCCTCTGGAAAATAAAGAAGCCCAATCGCTGACACATGAATTTATGATTTCTTGGGCGGCGGTGTTGTTATTGCTTTTATGATTATTGCGACGCCGCGTCTGTTGTCTGGCTTTTGCCGACGCTTTTCCCGACTTTTCCCGCCTGACGCCATTCGAACTAAACTAGCAACCCCCGCCGTGCCTTTCAGCTGCTAACCAACCAACCCCCTCGCTGTTAGCCATTGTCAATCATAATATGCTGGGTGACCCTGTTTTTCGGGGCTTCGTTTTGGGGCTGTGATCTGGTTCTTGGGCTTCCGTTTGGCAATTTGTTTTGCTGCTGCCTATCCCCACGGCCTGTGTTTATCTTAGTTTGGCCGATACAAATCGTTTGAAATGCTGCGACAGCATTATTAATGTCCTACGCTCCATTTGGGATTCGCCAAAATAAAACAAAAAAAAAACAGAAAAAAAGGAAAAGTAAAAGGAAAGCAAGTGGTTGTGGAGTCCACACTTCTCGCAACTTTTCGCCTGAAGAAAAATCAATTGATTGACTGCGATGGCCACACATTTTCTGCACTTTTGAACGCGCGTCACTAGAATTTTTCGGCTTTCGAGATTATTATACGTTTCGGCATTCGCCTTTAGCCAGCTTTCTCCTCGAACGAAATCTCTCCTCATGTCACACTTGATTTATTTTTGAAATTTTAATTTTTCCTCATTGGTTTTCATTTGATTTTCTTTGTTTTCCTTTCGGCATTTTCTCACGATTTTTGCACACAAACTTGTATTTGGATTTTGGCACTTTTCACACGACTTTCTCAAGGCGAACGAGCAATGGAGTTGCTGTTGATGATGATGAAGACTGACCGACTGCCCAGTTGACTGACCCAGTGACTGGCTGACCGACTGAACGACGAGCGAAGACGAACCGCGAAACGAGCATCAAGTATACGCCATGTGCCACACACGAGATCCCACGGCACCCACCACACGCTGCAGCTCAGCTGGCAGGCAGTCAGCGATGAAAATTCAGCATTTTTTCTAGTCAAATTTGTATTTAAACTATTTCAATTTCAGTTTGCTTCGAATGATTATATCAATTAGAGTTTCCATTTTCCCGCATTACTTTTCTGGCTAATATTCCTTGCTATTTCCCACTCTAAACGGTTGCAAACTCACGCCACGAGCTGAATCGAAACGAAGGATCTTTCTTTCTGTTGTGTACCGGCCGTGACGTCGAAATTTGGAATAAATAAAAAATTTGTTTCGACTGCCTCGCCTGCACTTGTATTTATAGCTTTCAACAAAATCCAAAACGAGCCGAATGGCTGCCGAATGGACTCTCCCCAAAGCAGAGAGAGCGCTGTGGTGAAAAAGAAAAACAGCTGATGGCCAAATACAAAATTTCCACACGACAGAAACAGGGGCTGCGGGCGTGGAAATTACGCATACGCAAAGAGGAACGGCATAAGGGTGCAAGAAAATATATAAATAAATAATTATAAAGAGTTTTCTAATTTCTAGAAAGTGCAAATCAACTAAGAAAAATGTAAACAAAAATTATAACAAAGGCATGCAACATTTTTTATAATTATTTTTATAACAAAAAAATCTTTTTTTCACATATTTACAATTTGATACACTTCCTGAATAATTTTTGTTCATTTTTCTATTATTAAATAATTAGATATATATTTAGAATCGAAATATATATTGAACTCTTGACAATTAGTGGCATTTTGATAATCAAAGTTTGATAAATCATAACTCTGTTAAAAAAGCATTAAATTCAAATCGGAAAGCTGCTCTATATTAGATTTTATAAGCTTAATAAACCTGGTTTTAGAGAAAAGGGAGTGAAAACAGGACAACACTTTATGAAGCTCAAATCTAGATGCTTTTGTATTTTATTTTGCCGAAGTACGACGTGTGCTGCAGGATTTCTCTATGTCCTGCCTGGCCGCCTGTTTCCTATAGTCTGGATTTCGCTGACCGCCGCCGCCTTGACCAGTCATGAATATAAATTATGCCCTAAGTGACAGGAGGAGCCTGCTGCCGTTGTTATGGCTAAACAATCATAAAGAACACCCGGCACGAATTGTTTTCAGATCTTTTATACATAGTTGTTGGCAAGGCGAAAAGTATGAAAACATAATTCAGCATGCTTTTTTATTAACTGCTGATAGATTTCGGGGCTAGGGAATTCAGAGAGGCTGTAAATTTTGAATGGGTTTCCAAATAAATTAAAGGGATTTTTTTAGATCTGTGAAAGAAGAACTGTTTTGTTGAAAAATAGCGAAAAAGTAATATTTTTCTATTAATTTATTATGGCTAAGGTGGCTCATGAGGTTGTGATCTTCGATCTCTGGCGGACTATAGCTTGTTGGTATGACACTAGGATCGGTGGATTTAAATGTTATATTTTCATCTTTGTAAAATTTCTTGTATCCAATTGAAATGGTTCCTGCAACTTTTTCATTTTTAGAATTAAATAACAATAAATTAAAGCCATATATTTAATTATTATCTCAGTCTAAGCTAAGCCCAAAAGTATGCCAAGAGCTGCTTCAATATATGATGTTTTAATGGGACAAACGCACTGCCAAATTACAGCGGTTGAGAGGCATCAATTGGCCCCAGGGAAACGTAGATTTTGATGGCTTTTTTTCGGTCTTCAGTTTGTTCGGTTTCGGCTTCATTGGCCAATCCAACGAGGCCGAAAAAAGCCCAGCCTCTAATTAACCCTTTCGCAATTGCAGAGCCAGCTTAGGCCCTAAAATGGCCCGGGAGGGTGGGAGTGTGCGTTTCGATTTTAGTTATAAAGAGGAAAAAATAAACTAAACCTGGGCACCTTGGGAGTTTTAGGTTTTTGATTAATGAGCGGCTTAAGTGAATCTCGAGTCGCGGCGCAACGAATCTCTGGCGAGCCTGTTCGACTGATGAAGTCACTAATTTGACTTAAAAACGCATTAAAAACCATTTTCGATAAGAGCTCCCCATCCCCATGCGTGATTTCGGCCAAGGGTTTTCCCGTACTTTCCTAGCCGTCTCGCGGTCTAGGTCGTATTTGTGAAAGTTGTGCAAAAAAAAATAAAAACAATAATCCAAAAAGGCCGAGAAACAAAAACAAATACAGAAAAAACCAAAATTAAACGAAGAAACCAACCAACGACAGCAAGGCGACGAATAAAATTCCACAAAAAACGCCTCGGAAGATTTGAGAGTGCAAAGCTCTTGCTTTATGGGACATTGCCTATTGGCAATCAGTTGTGAACATAAATAATGGCAAATGTTTATAAGATGAACTAGGAAGATACCCCTTGTATGCTGCAGAGGGAAGCTGTTGTATTTTTAATGCATAATTTTCAATTGAAAATATATCTTTATGGTCCCCAAAGCTGTGGCAAAGAGAAAAAATTTAAAAAAGTATAAATCGTAGCCCTTTTTCATTATTAAACTTATTAAATTATTCTATTAACATTTTACGTTTGCTTATTTAAACTATAAGAATTAAATACTTCATGTTTGTAACATTTTTAGTAATTTAATTCATTATTTAATAAATTATAATTTATAATCACAGCTACCGACCAACAATGTTTATAGAAATCATTATTTTGTGCCCCAGAAATATAAAATAACACCTTATTCAAGTCAAAGTAAAATCGTAGTCATTCCTAGAATATTTTTAAGACACCTTTAACCATCTCAAACCTTAGCAAATTAACCCATCACTAAACAAATCTACCCCCCGCTTAAATATTAATTTCATCTCTTCAGTATTGCCTTCCGAGCAGAGACAAAAGATGGCCAGCAAAGGCTGGTAGGTAACTCCTACAATTGTGCGTGGTCTTGGCCATTAAAAGCCTTTTTTTCTTGCCAATCTGCCTGGGCCAAAAAGAGCAACGGCAGCCGTCACAAAAATACAAATCTGAGACAGATAAAAGCTGTTAAATGACCTTCATTGGCCATAAAAATCCAAAATCATCGCCCCGAACAATGAATCGTATCTATGGGCCAAAAGCCCGCACGGGCAAAACAACAACAATTTAAATAAATTCACTTTATTGCAGTTTCGCATATTGGCGACAATGTAAAACAAACAATAAAGGCTGTCAATAAATAAGGCCCGGCTCATTGTCTGGCCCGCAGCGCTCGACTTCCGGTCTTGATTCGGGCCACAAAAAAAGCAAACCAAATAGGCGAAAAAATCCGCAAACCGATTCGTTATTATGCTATATGAATCACACACAAAGTTCAAAGTTGAGCGGAGTCTAAATTGAGAGATTAGCCCTCAGCCGGCATTACTCTTTGCTTCGATTTTGGATTTTTACGTTAACACACACGCTGGCAGAGCTCTCACTTCTGGGCCCAGAGCTCGGCTCGGCTAGCCTGGCTTAGACCGCTGCTCAGTTGGCTACGAGCTGCTGCCGTGAGCATTGGCTAACGCGAGAAACGAAACAAAGAAAAAAATATACAACAAAAAAGAAGTCAAAAACCGAAACCGAAATTGTATCCACCGCGTCGCTCTGCGGTACGTGTTAAGTTTTTTAATTAGTAGAATTTTCAAGTGAATTGTGTGGCAAAATAAACACACACAGGAAAAGAGAAAATAATTCAGCAAAAATATACAAAATCCAAAATAAAAGGCAAATCAAGTGCAGTGACAAAAAGTTCAGTTAATGGTGAACCGAAAGCCTAAGCTAAAACAAAAGCCAGACGAAACACAAAGCGTGTGAGTAATTAATAAAGCGAATAATTTAATCTACTCTCGCTGGCCTGCCATAAATTAATAAATTTAATTAATCTGTCATCGCAGCAGGTCTGATTTATTATAACATTTTATTGCCTTTATTTGTCTACCGATATATATATTGCTTCCATGTTTGTGTGTTTCTGTAACCGAAAAGTTAAGAAACCAAGCAAGATAAATGAAATCAAGGCGCTCACAAAACAAAATCCACAAAATGCAGACAACACTTTTGGGTAGAAAATAAAAACAAAATGCATATAAAAATGGGTAGTGGCCTTGAAAAGTCGTGCTTAATTTCTCAGCTAAACTCAGCAGGCATTAAATATATGTTTAAAAAATTATAATGAAGCTGTATTAGCCATTTGGCATCTATTGTTTTACTCCCTTACTAAATTGATATCGAACTGAGATACATTTGGATTGTTATCAGGCTAAATTCCTATGGAAACAAAGAGGAAATTATTATGAAAAGGCTTTGAGTACGAAAAAGATTTAAAATTTGAACAAAAAACTAATAAAACTTATTCAAACTTTTTATTTTAATACATTTTATGCTTTGGTTTATAAAGAATTCCATTTAAATTCCCAAGAAATAAAATCCACAAGACCTTAAAGTATTAATTATTATATATAAGCTAAAATTTTAATTCGCCTTATAATTAATTAACCGCATTTCAAATATTTCAATTAGACAACCGACTTATAGACTCATCCCTCCTCGTTCCAATCCCCTGAATAAGTGAGAAGAATGTCTGGCTGCCCGACGAGACAAAGATAAAGATCCCACAATCGATCATTACTCAGACGAAGCACACATTCATATAATCAATTAAATATAGCTAGATGACTTTTTTTGTGGCCAAATCATTCAAATAAATTGAATAGGGCCCGGCGATTTTGAGCACTCAATTTGGGGCCCCAAAAAAAGAGACTGAGCCAAAACGATGCCGCGGCCAATGGATTAGCCGTTGGCCCAAACTAAGAGATCTTTAACAATTTCATTAACTTTTTTGCCCCGATCGGCCTAATGATGTGCAAATGGCCCAAAACACACCATAAAACACACTCGCACTAAAAGATTGCTAAGACTTTTGGCCTGTCTCCGACTTTACCAACTTCTTTTTCGGCCACATTTTATGATTTATGAGGTGATCGCGCCTGGCGCAACATTGGCACCGCTGGGGAAATACCATCAATACGTGGGTGTAGCCAATGTGCAAGACTCCATTAGCAGCATCGCCAAAAGCTAAGCTTCATGCACAGCGAAGAAAAATAATATAATATTCACAAATATGGCATGGTATTATTATCATTTATTTATTTATTTGTATTTACAGCTATGCTCCTTCTCTCTCTCTTTCCACTATTGGTTCTGCAGCCAAGTTCGTTGCCTAAGTCTTTTGTTTGTTAACATTTATTAAAAAGTTTAGTTTTCTGCTTGCAGCCAAGCTCTTTAATTGTTTTCTGTGTACTTCACCCCGACACTTTGTCATTGGCGTTTGATTGTTGACTGATTTGTTTGCTTGAATCTGGCCAAAAGAGCCTGTGATCCCGGAAATCCTATCGCCGCTCGTGGCAGGTGTTTTGCTGTTTTTTCTATGAGCATAAATTCTTAAGAATTCTTTTAACAGCTTGCTGTTTTTACTGGCCGCCAATGACATGCTATTAATTGTTGAGTTGTTGTTGCCGCCGGTCTGTGTTCTATAAATAATTGTTTTATACATTTTTATAATGAAACTAAAGCAAAGCCAGACACGAAATCCGGTTATTACCATCGATAGTGTGACAGCTTGTGATTTGATCACTTGTAGTGGCACAGCATTAACACAATTGAGTATCAAAATACATTTTGGGATTTTTTTTCCCTAATGATTGCTTATTATTTTATTTAACACTTTATTACAATCGAAATTTATTAGAATATCAGTGTGGATTTTTTATATTAATTATTTATAATGTATTAAAATACTTACAGTATTAGTTTTTGATTTCTCTAATTCTCTTCCTAAATTAATGTTAATTAGTTGCTTAATTTTATTGATATAAAATAATCATTGATTGATTTATTAAGAGGCCAAGCTCCAAACGCTAATAAGTCATTAGAATTATTAAAAGTAATAGAAAGGTGTTAGTTTAATTGCTGCTAATTTGTCATCTTATTTAATTATTAAAGTCTAATTATTACCTCCATTAAAATTAAAACCCTTCTTCTACACTTATTAATTATTATATTTACAAAGTGCTTCATATTTTAAAACCATCAAAAATCCATCTAAAATTGACTGGGAAAGTTCCACTTTTTTCCCCCGATTTACAACCGTTGATAGCCGGGTTAGAAACGCTAATAAATCATTCGAATTTATAAATATTGTCATTAGCCGACAGCTAGCTGGGGTTGGTTGCCAATTGAGAACGCCCCCATCAGTGGCTATGGGCGTGACCAGTCCATTATCTGCGGTGGCGTATACTTAATATCGTTGTCGTTGCCTTGCGGCTGCTCGTCACTTTCACTTTTGGCAATTTATTTTCGCTATTTACGGGAGTTGTTCGAGCTGTTTTCGGTGTTGTGTTTGCCTTGTGCATTGTCTGTTGTTTTGGTGTTTGTGTTATTGTTTTAGTTACCGATTGTTTGACTTAACAATGAGCTCAAGTGAACTCCATGTCGAGTTTTGGGTCATAAAAGCAGGCGAACAAACACTTGGGACGTTTCCTGTGCGCGGAAAAGCCAACAAGAAAATTGTTTGTCTGTTTTTCTGGGATCCCTCTCGGTGGAAATGGTGTGAAAAGTGTTAAGCACTTGCTGTTTGTTTGTTTTTAAGTCTTTAACTTAAAAAGACACTTGTCTAGCTGATTAGTATGTGCGGTTTATTTAAAGTACATAATAATTGTGCAATTTTAAAATGACGTGAAGTTGGCTAATATAACTGCTAAATTTGTATTTTCTGAGCTTTGTATTAATTAATTTTCGATAATTTAGTTAGTAAGTTTTAATTTCTTCGAACTTCTTTTAGCTTTATTTTATGTATTAAAAATATTCTGTAATTCTTAGTTTCAAGTTCCAAAATGAAGTGTTATTCATGACAGTTTCTCTTTCGCTTCAGATTAAAGACATTTGTTGAATCGCAAGCGAGTCGAATGCAAATGCAAATCGACGGCGAATGAATTGACAATGACAAAGAGTATTAAATGGTCGCCCGCTTCTAGTTGTAACCGCGTTCTCCTTACCTATGTGGTGAGTACTTTAACTGATTTATTCTATAAGTTGAAGAGTAGCATATAATGTCGGTGTTATTCCCCAGATATTAGCTTATACAGTAGCAGCCCACAGCTCGCCACCGCCATGCGGCCTATATGGAGCGCCGCCTTGCCAATTTCTGCCGGCGCCCCCAGGCCAGACTCCCACCTGTGCCCGGCCAGGAAAGACGTACTGCGAGCATGCTGATAATTATCCCACGTAAGTAGGAAATAGATGTACATTACTCCTTAATAATTACAAAATATTTAACAAAGAGGTCTGCTTATAGAGCTTTACAGAAATGTCTAGAGACTTCAGAGTAGTTTGAAATAATTTTCTAGGGCTTTTTTGGAATCAATTTCAAGCCACTAATAGAAGTGTCATGTCTCTCTTGCCATAAAATACCTTTGAGTTGCCTAAATACCATAAATACAATTTATAAATAATCAAAACTAAATGAAGACCAGATACCTCCAAGTTTCAAAGATAATCTAACCGAAATACAACATCATTATTAGGCGATGTCTGTCCAAAAATACAAAAAACAAACCAAGTTCGCTGCAAAATCAAACATCCGTCCGTCTGTCCAATCAATTTCCACTTCATTCGACTGCGACTGCATTTCAAACAAATGTTTGTTTCGGCCACGAGACAGTTTCGGCTTCAATCTAAATTCGCTATCGAAATCGAAACTTGTTCGCATTAGCATAGCGTGAGTGTCTATTGTGGCTGCTTCCGCGACGATGCTTGGAGCTACTCAGAGATACTCAGATGCTGAGATACTCGTCTCTCGCCACTCGACTCTCAACCAGCTGGGGGAATTCCTTGACCCAATAAACTTGAATTGACAGTTCAAGACACTTTGTGTTTGGCTCCGGCTCCACTACAACTACCACTACTGACGAAAAAAAAACTTTGGCGACGACGCTGCCGAGAGATACGAAAATTCAGAAATCCAACGACGACTGACCGCGTGCTTCTCGAATATTTATGAATGCCTCCAATGAATAATCGTGTCTTCGGGGCATCATAAGTTGCCCGGACCGGCACTTGGCGCGTGAGCTAGGGTATGGCGGATATTCCTAAATATTTGTTCAAGATTTATTCATGAATATTAAATAATTTGTATGCTATAAAGTACCTTAAAATTTTTTTAAAGCTTTATATAGTATTATAACAAAAATATTCAAGTAAATTCTATATAATTTAGAAGTATAACTAATTCCCTGTTTATTATATCCAAGCAGTAATTATTATGATGGTCAGGTTAAGGTAATGCTCAGGGCTCGGCTAATAGCTCTTTGATTAATGAATCATTAATTAAACCATGAAGAGAAATTAATAAAGGCAAAATAATTGCAACAATAAAGACTTAGTCATTGGCATTATCAGCATTTTAATTAATTTGTTTTAGAAGTTGATTTCTGAAATTCAATATAATTAGTTTCACTTACAAAATGTTATCAAAAATCTTCTGAAAGAGTAAGAAAGTTCTTACTTAATAAAAAATATATATATTTAATCAAAATAGTTACATTTTCTATATAAAAGAGCATCCACTGTTCCCCAAACTTAACTCCAAAACTGCATCTTTTGTCTTACGTGCTCCCAAAGATGGCACTCAAATTTGTTGTTTTGTTTGTTTGTTTATTAACCATCCGCCTTCGCTGGACTGGTTAGCCGTGTTTTTTTGGTGGCTGCTATTTTTAGAGAATTTCTTCGATCTTTTTTTGTATTTAAATAAAATGTGCGTTAGTGCGGTAATGGTAATGCGAATGGGCTTGTGATAAGCCCTCGGCGCCGTCGGGGCAATTAAATAGGCATTTTTATTACGAGGCTTGCATTGGAATTTCTGTGCGTTGCATAATTCTCAAAAAAAAAAGCCACAAAAAATAAGATATCATATGGGAAAGCCCAAAGCGGGTTTTAACCATAGGTGTGCCCTCCTCTCCCCGTAACCCTCACCTTTCTCCGCCAGTGTTTTTCACGGCGGCACGTGACGGGCATGCGATTCGCGTTGATAAGCGAAACAATATAATTTCGGCTTCACTGCCAATTTATTATTTACGATGTCTGCACCTACCAATTCAGAGGCTTCTTTCTGGCCTGCCCCGAAGCCGCATATTAATTATGATACTCATATTTGATTTGGCTTGAGCAACGCCGCAATTACCATTTCCATGACGGCGATATCCAGGCACTTGTCAGTCAGCCAGTCAGCCAGGTCGGCACTCTGTGTGTGACTTGCATAAGTCGGCGGATGAGCAGACAAGTGCATGATGTTCGCTTTCCCAGCTTGTTAATCATCGTCACTTGCATCACTCATTGTTTCCTTCTTGTACGCAGAAAAGATGAGAGAGAATATCAGGTCATTTTCGAATTGTGATTAAGAGATACAAGTAAAAACCTCTTTTAAGTGGAATAATCAAAAAGACTTCCTAAAAAACACCTACATTATGTATATTATTTATATTTTCTTACTTAAAACAAGTCATTCCAAACATTTTATTAAATTATAAACACCATAAATATAACTAAATAGATAAATATAATAAATATATCAAAACGACATTCTATTTTGATTAAATAAATATTAATGGCAGGCAATAAACATTTATTGTGATCTCTATTGTGTTTTAATGAATATCCATTTGATTATTAGTTCTTCGATTATCATTTAAGATATATTTTTATTGTTTTGCCATGAATATTCATTTGATTATTTGCGAAATTTGTTGTATACCCTTGCCGGGTATTATAATTTCAGTGAGAGGTTTGTTTTATTTCCATTTATTGCAGAAACTAAAAAAAATTACGTATACGCACTGGTGTAATTGGTATTTAAGTGTTTTATCTTTATTTAAGGGGAATTTACTTACCTTTTTCTTTGTGTTTTCTTCATTTATATATGTACTTCCCTTTCTGAAGGTATCTCATCAAGAGCCTCGTTCGCAAGTGGGGCTATGAGGCAGCCAGTCTCTTGGTGGACGAAACCTGGGAGGATTTCGCTGCTGTGGCGTGGCACGATACCCCCGTCTTTTACGATCCCAAGTCCATATTTCCGCCACGCGATCCCAATGGCCAGGACTTTAATGGTTACAGCTATCAGACGCCATTTGGAGGCAATCCCCAGCGACCAAGTGGCGGTGGCAATTCTCTCTTTGCCAGCAGCCCCTCGACGGAGGCACCAACGTGAGTTTTAAGAGACAAAAAAAGGAAATAAAATAATTTACTTATACTCCCGTTCTTTCTTAGGTATCTCCTATACACTTCCTCCGGGGGTGGTCATCGCCCAGGCGTTCGTTACAATCCCCCAGGAGGAACCTCCTCCTCCTCCCCCTCATCTATCGCCGGTGGCTTGTACTTCAATCAAGGTGGCAAATCCACTCCGTACAATGCCACACTTTGGCTCAAGCGCTTGGTAAGGGATCTCAGTCGGAAGCAGAGGCAGATCGTAGCTGAGGATGATGAAGTAGAGGAGGAAGTAGTGGAGCAGGAGGCTGAGGAAGCAGAGGAGTACGACGAGGAACCTGACCAGGGCCAGGATCAGGATCAGGATCAGGAGCATGGGCAAAGCAAGCGCGACGTCTCACTCAACATGGATCTCTTGGATATCGTGGGCGTGGATGCCCCCAATCCCCATAACCAGCAGAAGAAGAGGCGCACCAAGCGCCAAAGTCCCGGCCGCTCCACGCTCTGCCAGACCACGTCGCAGTTCATCACGCCGCAGGCAGCCCTCAACAGTCGTGGCAACTGGATGTTCGTGGTCAATGAGCAGAACACCGCCCGCCAGATGGTCAAGGCGGAACTGTGCGCGTAAGTACCAACACAAGTCTGTGGATTAATTAGGAAATTTATGCTGATTAATTGGGAAAATTCTTAAAATAGGGATGTCCTTTTTAGTATTTAATTTTTTCTTATTTTTCTAAGACAATTTGTTTAGGGAAATGTTGACCATCTGGTGAAATTATTAATTGGGAAATAATTAATTCAATATGTAATATTTTTGATATTCTTTTTAGATATATATATAATGTATATATGTTTGTTGCAAACATATATACATTTTACACAACGATTCCAAGCAGTTCACTGCTTGCTGAAATCTCTATCTGGTCTCAAACCTTATGGAGTTGTGTAAATGTAAAATTCGAAATCGTTGGCTTTATATCTTATTTCTTTTATTTTTCGTTATATTTAAAATATTGTAAAGATACATCAAAATCTCAATAATAATAATTTAAAGCACATAGGGAAACAATTTATAAACCATGATACAAGAAATTTGTATTTATAAAGAAAGACTAACTTATATAATTTATTTCCGGTTACAAAATAATACTTTATTAATATTTCTTTTTATTTTAAAATACCCTTCAAATTACAGGCATATCTACTAATAATTTGTAGCCTAAAAATCCAATTACCTTTAAATTCAAGTGCACCCCTTGTAGTCTACTCGTATTTGTATGCGATTGTATCCTTTTATTTTTTTCTCTATCCTTCACGTTTCATAAATCATAACTCTAATTATTTGGCAGCATTAGAAGAGGGGGATAAGCCAGCCGGTTGACTTGTGCAGGCGACCGAGCGCGTCCTTGAAGTAGCTTCATTCCCACTCATTATTCCGAAACCTTCGGTGGAAATACACACACCCCTGGCCGGTCGCCTTTCGGCACTTGTAATCAGTGGCGAGGTGTTTCGTCAACCCCATTCCGGCGTTAATAATTCGCAGCGGGACGCTCGATGGCAACGAGGTTTCCCCCTTCGATATTATATATTTTTTTGTGTGTTTATTTGTGACTAGGGGAATTCCCCTGCCTGCCGGCCTGCCTGCCTGGATTTCTTGGTTCTTCTCGTGGGCACGTGGGGTAGTGCAGGTCGAACTAAGGCCCGTTTACTCGGTGTCATAATTGCGGTTAAACGAATTATCACACCCCGAAAATGAGAGAGAGAAATACCGAAGCAGGGCGCTCGAGATGCCATGTCCTTGTCCCCTCCTATTGGCAAGTCCTTCCCCTTTTTATGCGATGCGTGCGCTACTCGAAAAACCTTTCCACACTCATCACAAAAAGAGCAAACACAAATGGGGAGGGGTTTGTGTTGCTGTTACCGTTTCTGGTTCTGGTACTGGTTCCCCTGCTTCCTGATCCATTGGGCTGGGTCAAACGCATCGCCCTAATTGTCCTTTGGCACTGCCCCTCTACCCCGGCCGCTGCCACTTGTTGGAGTGAGTCCGGTACTTGGCGCAATTTGTTTAACCAAATGGAGGACCTACGCAGGCGCGCATAAATCTTGGCCAAAGAAGAACAGCTGGGAGCAGATGCTACACGGTGAAAAAATAAATTTAGAAGAAGCTTAAAGATCTCAGGATTAAAAAAATTTTATTATAGGATATCAGTTTGTTACATTTTTAACCTTAGAGAAAAAGATGTTCTGTTTATATTTCAGGTTAAGCAACATCAGGAATCCTTTTATACATTTAATTATGATTTATTTTATCCTCGCAGTGCACTGATTGTACCGTTGCTTCCGCTCGGCCAGCGACTCCTTATCAATTACGTACGATTCCCGTTTTAACGAGTTCGTTAAACTTTCAACTCTGCTCCTTCTGCAACTCGGGATCTTGGGCTACCCTTCCCTTTTCCCTTTTCTTTTAAGAGTCGCAGATGGGAGCGTAGCACCTTATTTATGTGGGCAGCCCACAACTAAATTCGCCGCAATTGTTGATTTTACCTCACTGAAATTCGAAATTCGATTCGATTCGATTCGATGCTGTTTTCATTCTTACCTTTCTTTCAGCTCGAACACCTGCTCGAACCTTTGCGAATTGCCCAACGGCTACAACTCGAGATGCGAGCAGAAGTTTGTGCAAAAACGCTTAATTGCGCTCCAGGGCAACGGACAGAATCTGTACACGGACACGTTCTGGTTTCCCAGTTGCTGTGTCTGCACGATAGCCGCCAATTAAATGTGTCTCGTCCCAGGATATTATCTTCTGGAGTCTCTATCTCACTGGACAGGACACCATCATGGTCATCTCTGGCAGCGGCTAGCGATTTTTGCAAATTCATTTCTGATAACAAAACGATACACACACCACACAACACGACACAAAACACAACAAACCACACACAACACACAACACCACTCTTTCTCATGTAGTTACACACAATGTAGTTCTTAAAAATGTAATTTAAATCGGAAAACATCGAGTGAGGCATGCTAAATTGGATTTCATGCCCCGCAAATCCCTTTCAGTTTTGTTTAGTGGAACTAGCGTTACCCTGTGAGAGCGATTTACATTTATAAAAAATAAACAATGATTCGAGAGACGATGTTTTCCTTAAAACTTAAAAGATGAAGCTTGGTTTAATTTTTCTTGATTTTTTATAGGGAGGTTTTAAAGGTTTTAATCAAAGGTAAGTAAGCTAAAAAGTGTAATTCCTTATAATTTTAGTTAAATTTACATATAAGCTGCAACTCCCCCCTTGAAATATCCTTCAAGTAAATTCTATTAATTAAATCATGATAAAACCCTGCTAAAATTTATATTATATTAAAGACAATTATTCATGCATTCTTATCTATCATAAAATCGCACTTCATCGCCCTTAACTTAAATTAATTAAATGCATAAATTAACCAAAACCTTGGCCATTATAAATTAAGTTATTCCAGGACAATGATAATTCCATAAATCTCAGTTTTCAATTCTCAACTCCCATCATTTCCATCTCCCTCCGCATTGTAAACACACATAATGACACTCGGCACAAGGAAGATTTTGTACACAACAATTTAATTGAGCCCCGGGCATAGAGTGCAAATCGGATTTTGTGGTTTTTAATTAATATGGTTATTCCTTTTTGCCCGCTTTGTTCGGCAAAGCCCCAAAAGGACTCTCGCAACTTTTAATTGTGAAATTGTGAAATGGCAAAATGTGAATTTCCACAGCAGCAACAAAAGCATCAACAACTAGAGTGGCTGCCTGCAACAACACCTGCTGGAAGGCCTGCTGCAAATGCAATTGCGTTCCATAAATCCAGAAACAATAATCGTAAAATAACATCAGGTGTCACGCGCACGGAATCGCGGCTCAAAAAAGGGGCCACTGCATGCGAGGACTTCTGGATTTCAGAATTCGGTGAGGGGGGAGCGACAGTACTCGGAGGATATGGAAACGGATGACTGGAAGTATTGATGGCCGATGCTATAACCCGATGATGTATGCCCCGGCATATGTATATTTGTGTGGCACTAAAACTGCTCCAGATGGCCGCAAATGGTGACAGGATATGAGAAGTCACAGAAGAGGACTCTAAACTACCAAATAATTGTGGTTTTTATAGATTTGTAAGAAGCGGAAGTTGTGGGTTATGTTTGGGGATAATTCTTTGATCTAGAATTTTTGATGTTAAGAGATTGAAATGCCTTGAGAATTTTAATAAATGCACAATTTAAATATTTAACCTTTTATTTTCGGTCTTGAATAGCTTGTTGCTTCTTTAAAATATATCTATTCGATCCATTTTCTTTAGTATCTCCTACTTTTTATATAAAAGCTTTTAAATCGAGGTCAGTGGATTGCTTCACCCTAACATTTCCTTTGCACTTTAATAAGAGCACATCGTAAATAAATATATAGCTCAGCTATTTGGCCATTTCGAAGGAATAGCCACGTGGAATTCAGGTTGCTGGGGGAGCTCTCCACAATTCAGCTTTGGTTATATCATAAGCAATACTCCCATGTCCCAGGTGACATGATAAATAAATAGAGAACATTTGCTGCCAGGTTGTGCAATATTCCACCGCATTGCATAACTAAGCAAAGAAATAACAAATGCAACGATAAGTCAGAGTTCGAGTCCGAGTTAGCATTGGCCGAAAATCTCAATTAAGCCGAAGGAGCAACAGCCTCGTTCTGGTCCTCGTTCTGTGTCCTGTGTTGTCCTGTGCTTTGTACCTGTTGTGGAGATTCAGCTGCCAGCGATTCAAACTGGCACAGTGGGACGGAACCCCGGAACCCACCCACTGAGCTCTATTGAGACTCATCTCACACCCCGTGACTCTGTCGAGGGTTAATTTGTCCTGGCGAAGGATATATTTAAGAGGGAACGAGAGAGCTAGAGATCGAGCAAGGGCGAGAGGGGATTTGATGTATTGTGCAGAGTTTTAGCAATGATTAGCATCACGAAATGGAAAACTATTGTTCCAATACGCAGTTGAGGAACCAGGTAAAAAGGCATTGACAAATCAGGTAAGAATGCCGTCACAAAACAGAAATCACAAAAAAATAACAAAACAAGGAAAGGGAGGGAAAGGGAAATCAAAAGGAGAAATTGTTGCAATTAAAGTTAAAGGTCTGAAGGGTATTAATAATAAGATACTGAAAGAGGTTGCAAAAATTAATTTTAATTAAGAAAATGTATAAATTTCAGTGGATAAAACAGTAAATTATTTATTAAGATTAAATTAACTTTATATAAATTTGATTAATATTAAATTTTTTAATATTGATAAGGACTTAAGAAACCAACATTGAATAAAACAAAACCAACTCACAAATCTAATATGTAAAGCCCCCTAATTTTAAATAAACCTCAAACATGAGCAGCTAAATTCTTAAAAAAAAATGCATTTTAAATTATGTTACAGATAAATTAATAAAAATAACTTAAACAAACCCAAAGTGAGTTTAAAAATTGAGCATCTCTTCAGGAAAACTTTCAACATTTCTGGTTACAACTGCTATCCACAGGCTCCTCTAAGGACGGTCAATGTCCAGATCCCGATCCCCCCTTCCTGCTTAGCCCCCTGCTGACCAAAAATTCACCTCTCTCTCTCCTCCTGGAACCTCCTGAAAACCCCCGTAAAAATCGAGCAGCTGAAATTTTCTGCCAGGTCCAACAAATAGAAAGAGAGGGCTGCCTGACAACTGAGAGACTTGAAAGAGATGGCTTGCTACATGCTGCAGAATGAGGCACAACACAAACAACAACAAGAACAGCCACACAGCAAACACACTCGCACACACACAATGCTGCAGCAGCAGCAGCAGCAGCAGCAGTGCTGCTGGCGTCGCTGCGTTGTGTATAAAAATTTAACATCTGCTCCTTTCATGATTTCGGAAAACTCAAAACTCGTACAACAACGACGAGGGCTGTAATGGCACAAATATATAAATATGTGAGTATATTGGTCGCTCTATCCCTCTCATTCTGCACTGAAAGGAATTTTTGTAAATTTATTAAACTCTGGTTTCAATAGCAAATTTTAAATAGTAAATTAAGGGTCTTAAAATTGTAGTCAGAAGATAATTACATAGTGAAGGAGTCATTTCCGACCCCACAAAGCATATATATTCTTGATCAGCATCAACAGGAGAATCGAATTAGGCATCTGCGGTAAAAAAATAATGATGAAAAAATTTTGGCAATTTTTGAAAATTTGATAAGGGGTACCATCATTAAAATTCTCAAAAAATCGAAAAAATTTAAAGTTAAAAAAAATGCTAAATGCAGTATGCTGATTTTTTAGCTCAATAAAAATTAACACAAAACAGCTTTCCAAATTAAAATTAATGCATTTTTGGCTTAGCTATGATAAATTTATGATTTCAGTTTGTGGTCCAAGTTTCAGCTTCCTGCAGCTTTCTTTAATGTTTTCTATATTTAATTTATAATTCCCATGTTTGTTCTCTTAATGTATAATGCATTTTTTGATAAGGTATTTCTATAATAATATAATTAAATGTAAATATCAGATCACAATAATTTTTAATGAAATCTTTTTCTATAAAATACAAACAATTACAATATTTCTCCCAGTACATGGCTATACACCTCTCTTTTTCGCACGCTGTGTGTGCGTGCTTAGCAGCTTGTTGTTGCTGTTAATGCATTTGGCTCGCTTTACTCGTATTACGTGCATTTGCCGCTTTCAGATACGCAGATACGCAGATACTCGGCTGCTCGGATACTCGATGCCGAGAGATACTCGGTTGCAGAGATATTCCTCGGCTGCAGATACTAAGCAAGAAGCTGCCAACTGGCAGATCTTAAGCGGAATGAAATAAATTAAAGTCAAAAGCGAAGAAGATGCAGCGACGGCGGCCACAGCATCCGCAGGATACCTTGGTCCTTTCTGCTTTTTCAGCGGCGATGCATCTACACCACTGGTGCATTCAACTTCAGCGCCAGATTTTTACGTTTCTCTGTGACTACTCCTTGCCCTTGGAGCTCTGATTTAAATGGGCAGGGGTAAATTTAATCGATCGGAGACTTGGTTGCACTGAACGAAAATGAATGTCAAAATATTCAATAAGCAGGATTTTATCTTTACGGTTTTTAATTACTTTTATGGGGATTAAATGTGATAAATTTAATTAAATTAATATGCTCACAAGAGGACACTTCATTTTCAAAGTATTTAATATGTATTTATATAAAAATAAAACGATTTTATTAACAAATAATAAACTTAGCAGCTCTTATTGTCATCTACAAAATATTTCAGAAGGTCTTAACTATGGGAAAAAGCAAGGAAAATGGTAATCATAATTTAAATCAATCGCTCTTTAATTCTTCTATCTCTTTGATTTTTATAAGCAATTTATCCTTAAACCTTATCCATATTTTTAGTGCACTAAAATAATCCTTAAATTACATTTTCTGGTGTATTTCTTGTCTTTCGGTTGCCTTTTTGGTGGACATTTTATTCATTTTTCAAATACTTTAACAGCACCAACTGTCAGATACATTTCTGGTTTTCTTTGCCTTCCTTCTTTTGTATTGTGGCTGCTTGCAATGTGAATGTCCTTTGCTGTCCTCACAAAGGACACGCAGAAAGCGAATAAGCAAGGAGACTGAGAGAGAGAGAGAGAAAAAGTAAAAAAATATGAGCAGAATGCACACGAGAAATCGCAGTGAAGTGAGTTTTGAGAAAAGATAGACTTGCGGATGGCAGCTTTCAAGTATCTAGGACCAAGGATCGCGAACTTAGGACCATCTACGAATTCGATTTCAGTTGTGCAGATGGTCCCGCCTGCAGCCCACAGTTCCCTGGGATTTTTTCACAAATGGGACAGGTCAGTGTCTCGCATAGGGGTTTGTTTTCCTCGATGGATGGATGGATTTCCATTACGCAAAACGCAAATAGCGCGCGTATTTCTCTTATTGTTTTGTTATTTTTTCTGTCAGCGCCAGGCAACAATGCAGCCCGTCAAGGTTTTCCATTTTCCGCTAAGGATTTTTGCCATTTTTCCCGCATCCACGTGCAAACGCGCGGGCCGAACAATGCCGGGCTGCAGGAATAAAAAAAGGATACTCGACTAATAGTTGGCATGAAACGAGGTTGCAAAAGGCCCGCAAAGAAAAAAGTGAAATGAAATCAACTGACATATAGAGCCAACAGCAACGATGCCCCCCCAACTGGAGGAGAGGGAAACATAGAAGGCAAATTGTACCAAAATCCAGCAACAGCAGCAGCAGCAGCAGCAGCAGCCAGTGCAATGCCAGGATATATATGGCACACTCACCCAACCTCCCACAAAAACACAGCCACAAGGTCCTGCTGCATGTCCTGCGTCCAGCAACGAAATAAAAACGAGCACAGCAGCATCGAGCAGGAGCAGGAGCAGGAGCAGTGGCAGCGGCAAAAGCAACAGCACCGCAGCAACAGCAACCGTTGAGCAAAAAAATAAAGCAACCAGAAAATATCTGAACACTCAAAAAACTGTAAACTCAAAGGGTTTTTAAGGATCTGAAGTCTTAAGCAAAAAAGTGTTTCCCTTGAATTATTTTAAAGGGTTCCTGGGCATAAATCCTTAAAGTTCCTTTTTAAAATACAAATGTAATTCTAAAAATAAAAATCCTAAAAATTCACAGTCTTCTTAATATAAAAATTATTTAATTTATTTAATAAAAATATAATTTTTAATGAAAAAAACTATGTATCTCAAAGAATTCCTTTATTTTATATTTCGAATTTCCCTACTAAGCTCTCAGTGCACTTAGATTGCAAGTTCGCATTGTGAGCGCGAAACTAGGGAAAAATTTTTTTAATTGGAACAACAACTGTACAGCGACGCAGCAGCAGCAGCAGCAGCAAGAACAACAACAAAAGCGCACTTCAAACGCCGCATGGCCGTATCCGTGTCTCTGGCTCCTTGTATTTGTGTGTGTTAATGAAAGAGAGAGGATATGCAGCTGTGGCTATCCTTCTGTGCGAGTGTGTTGCGCCAGGACACTCGAGCCAAAGGGTGCAACCGCAACACCAACCTTAGCAGCTGAGCAGCAACAAGCCAGGTTCGATGGCTCGATCGCAGGTTGTAAGCCAACCAAAGAGGCTTGAGATCGAACCTCAAGCAACAGGGTGATTAGGGTAATATCGCTGGAAACATATTAAAGGGAAAAAATGCATAAAAAGCCTGAAAGTCCTTGCATTAAATAAGGAATTTAATTCGATTTTACAATAAAAATAAATAGAAAATTATTATATTAAGGAAATAGTTCCCTTCCAACTCTAAAATCTTTCGTAATTTAATTGTATTTTAAATAATATTTATGGCAAATCCAACCCCCACACATAACTGCTAGCAACATGTTGTGCCTGCCTTACGTTCGCCCCAGTTCGATGTTGCATGCGGCTGAGTGCGGCATTCATCGGGGTTGGTTTGTTGCCACACGCCGCCCGTCGTCAGTTGTTGTGTATCCTTCGGGTGAAAAGTTTCCTACGAACAAAAACTTTGCACCGCTGCCGTCGCTAAATAAAATGTTCGAGCGCTGAGAAGCGAGTGCGAAGAGTGCGACTGCTGAGCGCGTCTTTCAGTTAGCTAAACAAAACTAACTATTTACGATGATATAATTTCCATTGCCAGTCAACACACACTTTCCACGGATGTGATCGCGAGGGAGTTCAAGGACTCGCCCACTAACTTGTCCCAGTTTCGCTAAATAAAATCTAACAAATGTGACCAGTGAAAACAAGATCGAAAGCCACAGCAAAATAATTATATAAAAACGAGATTCACCGCAGATGTTGCATCTGCCAGAGTTCTAAGTTTCGGTTTCAATTTCAATCTCGGTTCGGAAAATCCAGTTTCGAGTTTCGAGTTTCCTTTGCCTTTTCGTTCCCCTTTCGTTTCGTTTTTCGCGACGCGGCTTATTACTATCTACTTTCGTTTTCGTGCGGTTTTTCGCGGCTTTTCCAACGGTAATCGGGTCTTCATCGCATGGATAAGGAAACTCCTGGCCTGCATTTCCAATAGCCAGAAATACTCAGCGTCAGCCTCAGCATTTCCCAAAGGCAGTTGAGCTCGAGGAGAGCGCACAAGGATATGGATTAACAAACAAAGGTTTGTCTGCGATTTTTTAACTGATAAATTTAAAGGAAGCTAGGGAGGGAAAGGAGAATACGTACATTTAAATTAAAACCTAGAAAAACTTAAAGGAAAAATATCTAAAATCAGAACCTAATAGATAAAACCTTCGTCATTATGTTTATAATTTATAAACACGTTATTATAAAAAATATAAAATACAAAAACGCAATGTTTACCTTCAAAATTTTCTTACTAAGTAACGTATTGTATAATAGTTTATTCAAAATTATTTATAAAAACTGAAAGACTATAAAAATACTGATAACAAATCTATGCTAGGACTTTACCTTTATTATAAACCCTAAAAAAAAATTAATTAAATTACATAAACAAATAGACAACCATTTTGCAGCTCCACTAAAATAAATACAAGACTTCTCCCCCGAAATCTACACACCTCAGGCCGCTGTCAAAGCAAAACAAAAGTTCCAATTGCAATTTGCATTATATTTTGTTTTTATTTGGGCCCACAGGAAACACTTTAAAGACATAAACACGTAAACAAGGAGATAACAGTTGTTGCCATTGCTGGCAGTGTGATTCGTTTTGTTATTGGTCATCCGAGGATCAAATTACAATAAGTGCAGGCTCAAAAGGGGAGCCCCCGGTGAAAATCTCGAAGACTCACAGCCATCTAAACGGGCAATTTCGGCAGCTAAGCAGCTTTATTTGTGCGCCATTTGATGGGCGAAGTGCAGGCCAAACAAACAGAAATAAAACAATAAAGTTGACGCATAAGTAAACCGCTGCCACAAGACAAACTTTTGCTCATCTTTTTGGGACTGAAACACCGAAAGAAAATTTGAATTAATTTGAAGGGTAAATAGGATTTTAATTAGAGGGTTTTGAGTATTAATTTGTTGGTAGTTTATATAAAGTTTTGTCATAAAATAAAGTTAAAAACCTAGAAGATTTTATACAAATTGTAAATTTGAATAAATTGGAAATTAATTAAACACATTTCTTCTTTGAGACCTAAATCAAATTGCTTTAATTTATAAGTCCCAAGTAAGTTAGTTTTTCTCCATGTCCACAAAACATTTCAGAAAATGAGTAATGACAACAGAAAATAAGAGAAGCCAAAACAAACGCAAACTGTTGCTGTCAGAAGCTTCGAACTGCTAGATACATTTCGCATTCTGCCGCCAACTTAAATTAAAAAGCAGCGGGAGCGGGAGCCAAAGTTCTGGATCTGAAGAGTTGAGTTATGCCATTCCCAGGCTCTGAAAACGTGCCGCCAAATGAAAACAGCAGCAGCGACATACAGGCACAGGCACAGCCACGGATACAGAGATACAGTCGCAGAGAGATACGGATGCCAGGCTTCAGATACTCGTAACTAACAGTAACGTGCGTACGCCAAAGGCAGCAACACGAGTGCCGTCTTCAAGATACTTTTTTGGCGCGCTCGGAACAGAAACAGAAGCTCAAAAAAAAATAAAACACAACACAACAAGCTGAAGAAAAAGGAAAAGAAAGCAAAGCACAACAGAAAGCGAAAAGAAAAGAACCTAAAAGGGAGGCCGCCAGATACAGATACATATACAAGGGATACAGAGGGAAAAATAAGCATAAATATTTATAAAATAAGGTTCTTAACTAGAGAATGTAGATATAGTTTATTGACAGAAAAAGATTATTTCAAGAGTTATTTTCTGCCTTGGAAATATTTATTATTCACTTAACTTAAACACCTATTTTGCCCAGTGCACAACTGCAGATACAGCCCACTCCCTGGCGCTGCCTTGACATGGCAATAAAGCGAGAATTTAAAGAAAGATAAATAATAAGACCAAACAAATTGAGGCGCAGGCCGGCATAAGAAGTTCAAGTTCAACGGCGACCAGCTAAATGTATCTGTATCTGTGGATCTCGGGATGCTTGGCTGCAGCTGTATCTGCTGGATGCAATTTGTCGATGGACGCCTGCAATTTTATGACTTGCAGCAGCCTCGACAGTAGCAACTGCGGCGGCCTTTTACCCCCAATGAATTTAGCAGATACATTCTATATTTATCCAAGGAACTAAACACAGAAGGCTGCTCATTGGGTTTTTTGTTTACATTTTTCGCCGACCATTTTCATTCATGAAATACAAGCCAACCGAAATGGGAAGGAGAGGATGAGATGTGAAGGTGTAGGACATGCGGCCAGGCAGGCAAATTAAGGCTTTGACCTAGAGAAAAATAAACAACAGGCGAACATGATGGCCCCCCAAAAACGTTCCCGCCTCGTTAACAGTAACGTGCGTGACTTTGAAAGCATGCGAGGCAAATGACAAACTCGTAAATCTCAACACACTCGCACTCACGGGAAGCGAAAGTAGGCTGGGAACTAAGTACCCTACTGGGTGTGAGTGTGGAGCCCTATCCTTCTCCGTACATTCAACTCGCACACACGGTTAATACTCAGCTGGGTATGCACAGGCAGGCAGGCTGCCACTTCCACCTCCATACAACTCACTCGGCTCTCGACTCACGGCTCCTTGCATGGCTTCATTGTGCCGCTCAGCACGTTTCATTTCATCCACACCTGCTGCCCCTCAAGCCCACAACCCTTGGTCCCCCACAGCTCCCCCCCTGAATGTCATACCCACCTACCTTTGGCACAACTCAATTTACACGTGACACACACCAGAAAACAGATATGAAGCGAATTAAGGGAGAAAGAGTATTTAAAAAAGATATTAAATATGATATCTCTGCACTTTGTTTTCAAGAAATAATTAAGTAAATATATATAGGAATTTAAAGAGTTTATTATAAAATCTACACTATATATTTAATATGCTTCCTGAAAAATATATTTGAGAATTTCAAATGATAATTAAACATGATATCATTGCACTTTGTATCTACGAAATAATGAAGCAAATTAAGGTGTATGTTATAAATTAATTAATTGGGTTTATTATAGAATACACATCATATTAAAGGGGCTTTCTTAAATCTATGAAAGATATAAATTTCAACCATTATACATATCATAGAAACTAAATAAATGTATAAATGCGTGTCCTGAATATACCTTTCCTTTCTCCCCTTAATTTCCTACAACCTCTCTCCCTGTATTTCCCTTTTACTTAACCAGGTTATCAGGTGTCTTCAAAACACTTTCTTAGCTTACAAAACCCCTGCAATATCAATTTGATCAAGTGCCTTCAACCACCACCTTCACAAGAAATGCAATTTCAGCCGGCAAGTTCAAAGTATTAACATAAAATAAAAGACTTTTTCCCCCGCACAGTAACCAGTTTGCAGGGCTTCCTTCTGGTAATGATTCCCCCCCATCAAAACAGGAATTTTATTCATTAACTTGGCAATAAGCAGCAGCAGCAGCAGCAGCTGAGCATTTGGCAATTGCAGAACATGCATTAATATATGCAAACTTATTATGCACCGAAATAGTTGCAGTAAATGCTGGGGAAAAATGTTAATAAATATTTAGTCCAACTGTTTTTGAACAATTCTCATATATGGAGGGCAGCAAAAGTTGTAAACAAGCGCAGAATGTTCAGATAAAGTATTAAAATATTACATTGAAGTGAATGTGTTGGGAGAGGGTGCCCCTTCATTTGCACAAATGGAGCGTCAGCTTGACAGACAGTGGGGAGGGAAGGAGGGAGGTTCCTGCAGGATACCAGCAGGATTCTGCGGAACATGCTCCACAGCTCAACAGTCGTTGGCTGCACTTGCTATCAGAACTCTAGCCGTGGGTTAAGGGGTATCTGAAGTCAAAGGGTTTTATGGACTTTTTAAAACAAATTTAAGTTTGCAAATTAGTTTAAAATATAAAAAGTTTTTCTCTGCTTTGATATTGTTATCAAAAAAAGTATGATTTTTAACTGATTTGAGTTTAGTTTTATAAACTAGCTTAGGTATTTGGAATTCTCTAGACATGTCTTAAATTTCATTCATATTTTCTACTTTTCTCTACCATTTCCCGGACTTTCTCCCTCTCTCCCAGTTTCCCTGGCTGGAGTTCAAACAAATACAAAGTCAAACAGCGCACAGGTAGATGGTTTGGTTGTTCCCTCGGAAAACACCTGAGTCCCCTTGATCCTGTGCCAGATTTCTGCTCTTGTTTCTGTTGTTCCTCCGCTTTTCGCACATGCAACTCGGCTCCCTACCCCTGGCTATATATATACATATATAGTACATATATACCTATTTACACCCAAAAAAACAGCCCTCGTAGTCACCTAGATTCTATGCCGCCTTCAACTACCATTTTCATTCCTCGACAGCAACTTTGTTCTCTCTCCAAAATGACGCATTGTTCAGTCACATCATATATATAGTACATATATATACGTAAGTGGTGCCTGCGTCTGGGCTGCGTGTTTAATTTGCAAAATTCAAAATGCGAAAAATAAAGAAATGTAGATACATGTTGCAGAAATGTGTTGCATTTAGCGTGTTGCTAACGCTAGCAAACAAGAAATTTAAGTGAATTGCGGTCATTGTTCCTGGTTTTCTGGGTTTGTATTTATTTTATGGTTCTGTATGGTTTTTTTTTTTATTTTTTATTTGAACACACACACACTGGTAGACTGGGGCAGTTGGTAATAGAAAACCCTGTTTGTGGAAACCATGCATAACATTGAAACTTCGTTTTGAGAGCTTCGACCAGAGATAAGGCTGGATAAGATAAGGATTTTGAAATGCGACTGCCGGGAAGGTTGCTTAAATAATTTATATAATTCTTTCGGTGTTATATCACTGGAAAAGGGGTTAACGGAAACGAAGCTCCAGAGAAGGAAGTGTCCATCTCTCGGAGAAACGGTATTGAACAGTGAGAAAAATTTGCTTTACATTATTTATATAGAAGAAAATGATGGATATTTTTTATAAAAGTAATAATCTGAAAAATAAAAGACATACCAGACTTGCAATAAATAATATTATATATTTTCAAACCCATATATGAAATGATATTGCAACTCTCTCGGTGCATTCCCGATTTGGCTTGGGTCAAGGAAAAAGGAAGCGCTAATTGTAGCCTGCAGATGTTGCCATTATTTTTCCCAACTCTTTGGCCCAATTTTGGCAAATCGCGAGTGGTCAATGGGGATGGGGATCGGGCTCAGAATCGGGATCTTTATCGCGCCATGTCAAGCGTAAGACTCGTAACTCTCCCAGGAAAAGGAAGGGGAAGGAGGGGATGAGGGGCTGAGGGGCTGAGGACGAGGACGAGGACCTGGCTAAAGATGACGTTGGAGGGGAAACAGTTACAGCTGCAGAACAGGACAGGATGAAAGGCCGGCAGCAAAAGAAGTGGAAACGCGAAACGGAATCGCATAAAACGGAAAGTGCAGCAAATTGTGGCAGCTGCAACATTTTGTGTTTCTTCTTCGTTTTTTTTATTATTATTTTTTTCCGCTGCAGGTTCTTCTTTTTTTCTGTATTTTTTTCCTCGCTTGGCCGTTGGCCTTTTACCGTTTTTTATTGAAGGCACTGCAACTTGCAACAAAGCAAAAGCAAAAGCAAAAGAAGAACTAATGCAGAGAAGCAGTGAGAGAGAGAGAGTGAAGGCAATTGCAGCACGCAAATTGCAGTCGACAAAATAATCAGACTTTAATTGTCGTTCTGCAACAATGTGCAGACTAAGCCCGGGAAGCAAACCTCAAGGAAGTCAAGGAGGAGCTCAAGGCAAGGAAGGAGCCCCCGGAGCAATGCCACGCGAAGATGACTCGCTGCTGCTGCTGCTGTGGCAAGTTGTCAACCGAAATCGGGCGAAAAGTTTGTGCATTTCCAAGGCTCGAGGGTGGAATTGTTCAGAAGATATAAAAAACTGAAGCAAATTGCAATCTTGTGGGTGTGGGAAATCATGAAGGTTATGACTTCAATGGGTGGGAATTCTGGCCACAATTATAACCGCTGCACCCAGTGACCATGAGCTTTGAAAGGAAATAATATCTTTTAAGGAATGATAAAACTACTTATGGGAGAAAGTGTTCAGGTTTAGAGCAATTCAGCAAGCAAATGCATTTTAAGAACGATTTCTATCACTAAAATAATATAGTTAAATTAAGATATTATTGTGAAAACAATTTTCTGGAATCTTTTCCTTTCCTCCCAATCCTTAAACCCTACCTTAGCCTATCAATAACAAATTTGCACTCACTTAAACACCTCAAGTGCCCTGCATTTAGGCAACTTTCCTTGTAAAAAACAAACAGAAAAACCAGAAAACTGGTGCAGCTTGCGGCACATTCAGTGCATAAAACACCATTATCTTTGACTCCATAATCATCATCATCATCATCATCATGATGACGATGAAAAGGCCCAGAGACCAGGGAGCCCAATGAACTTTCTGAAGCGCAACGAAAGGTTCGCTGGCCAAATGCAAAAAGCCAAAGGACGCGCACGGCAAAAATGAGGAAAAAAAACAACAAAAAAAGAAACCAAAAGTACACCTGTGCCAGAGGAAAAAAATAATAATAAAAATAAGAAAAAAAAATGATACAAGAGAAGAGCGGGGCTAAAAAATGGCGAAAAAGGCAAGAAAATGACAACGGCGTTGAAGGCAACTGAAATACGCGGCTGCGAGTGTGTTTTCACAAGAGTGTGTGTGATGTGTGTGTGTGTGTGTGTACAACAAAACCAACTTGGCAGCATAACTTACAAGCAACAAAAAAAAAAAAACAACAACAAAAACAGCGGCAATAAAAAGCCAGAAGTGAGTGTCCTTTAGCTCATTTTTTGTGCTGTTCGTTTTTTATTATTTTCTGTCTTTTTTTTGCCGCTTCCTGCCTCGCTGACTTGGCCGCTCATTATATAGTCAAAGACCATAATTATGTGTTGAAGTTTGTAGATGTTTAAAGCAACTGAGCAGCAGAAAAAAATACAACAAGAAAATGAGAACAGGAACTGAGGAAAACGAAGCCTCCAAGGAGTGGGAAACTTTTTTAGCCAGGATATTTATTTATAAGAAACCCACAAAAAACACCTCTCTTCATCTAAACTAACCAAATTTCCTTGTTTTTCTCTTGCAGCTTTCAGTCAAAGGATTTGAGGACTAAGGATACAAACAACAGAAAATACTTGGGAAAATCTTGAAATCCCTTTCGGCCCACAATCAAAATTTGCAACAAAACAAACATAAAATGAATTAATAATAATAATACACACAAAACACTTATATGAAATATATACATAAATAATATTAATACTATTAAACGCGCTAATGTTTAATTAATTGTTAAGCCAAGAACCCAAAACAAACAAACAAACGGAAGACAAAGATTTTTAAGCCTACACTTTAAGTACAATTTACTAGACATAAAACAAACAGAAAATAACTTAAATTATTTCAACAAAAGCTGCAACTATTTTTATATCCGAAAACATATTAAGCAAAACGGCGAATTCAATTGAGAAACGAAGCAAAAACCAGAGTACAAAAATCTTTAATCAATTTATATACAAAAAGCAAGCAACATAAATAATCGACAGCAAGTAATTAATAAATAAATAAATACCAACAGCAACAAGAAGAACAACAAATAAACAAACAAACAACGCATACAAAATACAAATTTTACAAATTACAAATTTACAAGGATTTTTAATCATAAAGAAACCAAAAACCGATTAAAGTCTGCTATAAAATAACAACAAATTTAAATCAAATATCAAGAATACAAATTTTTGCATAGCTGCCGTTTTACAAACAAACAAAAATAAAGTACAAAATACCAAAACCAACAAATCTTACAAGTTTTCAACCAACCAACCAACAAACAAACTTACAAATTTTAAAGCAAAAAATAATATTAAAGTAAAAATACCAATTTAATAAAAGCACTTTACAAGTAATCAAATTCTGCATTAATCATCACACAAGCAAAGCCAGTGAGTTCAAAGCATAAACAAGAGTAGCTTCAACTTATACACGTATATATAGTTATAGAAACGAATTAAAGTCGAGACATTTAGCCAGAAAAACAAGAATTTTAAATAGAAGAACTACCTCAAAATAAGTAGTGAACCGAAAAGTGTACAAAAACCAATTAAGAAGAACGACTCACACAGTACAAATTGCTAAGGATCTGAGACAAAAGGACACTGCATAGCCATGCTTAAGTTTGTGCTTAAATGGCGTCTTCAATTTTAGCCCAGAGCAGCACCAGCAGCACAGGCGTTCCCGTAGATACTGTGGGCAACTTGGTAGCCGGAGCAGCCACACCCACGGCCACATCGGTGGAGGCCACAGTGTCCAGTTTGCACAATACGCATTTGAATCAATTGAGCAGCTTGAGTCAGCACTATACGACGCCATATCACCATCATCCGACGCATCATTATCACCAGCAGCAGCAGCAGCAAAATCAGCAGCAGCAGCAGTACCAACAGCAGCAGCAGCATCAACACTCCCAGCAGCAGCAGCAGCAGCAGCAGTACTCCCAAGAACAGCAGCAGCGTTGGGACTACTATGCCAGGCAGCAGCAGCAGCAGCAGCCAGCGCCCGCCACCAATGGCAACACAACCAGTAACTCCAATCCAGGCAGCAGCAACAGCAACGATAGCAGCAGCAATCCTACGGTTCCAGCCCCCTTGGGCAGCAGCAGCAATGGCAGTAATAATAACCATGCTAGCGTGGCCGCCAGCAATCCTGGCCAGCAGCAGCAGCAGCGGCACACTGATGCCAATGCCCTTTCCGCCGCCTCCGCCGCAGTAGGAAGTCAAGCCAACAACAATACGAATACCAACAACAACTCCAATTCCAACTCAAACGGCAGCTATACGCGTCCCTGGGAAATGGAGTCCAAGGATAATGGTCCACAGCAGCCCCAGCAGCAGCAGCAGCAGCAGCACATGAAGAGCGGCTTTGAACCCTTCTCCAAGCTGCCCTCGTTCCAGAGCCAGTTCCATGGCTTCAATGAGCTGCTGCCAGATGGAACACCCATGCCAGTGCCCATAGGAGCAGTGCCTGGAGGACCTGCCGCAGCAGCAGCAGCAGCAGTGGCAGGACCCCCAGCTGGGGCCACCACTATGAGCTCCCTGCAAACGGTGGCCATGTCGCCGGCCAGCATTTCGGTGAGCTCGCCGGGCATGATGAGTGTGGGCTCACCGTTGACCCAACTCTCGAGTTTGCAGGCCAGCATTACGCCGCCATCGGCGGGCAGCTTTCCGGCGCCACCGCCGCCGAATGCCTTTGCCCATCATCATGCCCTGAATCCACATCATCATCACAGGACCAGCACTGGGTATCCTTACGGAGAGATACCCCTGTATCCCGGCTTCACGCCTCTGGGCGTGAAAAAGGAGGCAGGATCGGTGACGGGGGGCAGCGACTTTGAGATGCTGTTGAAGAAGGAGGACTTTGATCTCAGCCACAGTGGCGTCGGCGGTGGCCTGATCCACCATCCGCTGCAACAGCATGTGTCCCAGCAGCAGCAGCAGCCAGGACATCATCCCATACCGATGGGCATGCACACGCCGACGTCGTACGATGGAAATAATAGCAACACCAGCTATCCGCAGGCGGCGAGTGGCAGTGGCAGTGGCAGCCACACACCGCACACCACCAGCCAGCCCACGCCCACCACTACGACGCCGGTCAAGGCCGAGAAGCTGCTCCAGTCGCCGATAGCGCGGCTGGAGGCCAGAAAGAAAGAACGGCGGAAACAGCGGCCCAATTCGCTGGAGTCCAGTGCCGAGAGCGAGGCCAGCGGCATGGACGTAGACCCGAGCAATCCTGGCCAAGTGGATGCCGTCTCCAGCACGGCCAACTTCAAGAGTCCGTTGAGTGCCCTCGGAATGGGGGATAGCAACGATGCGAATGCCAGTGGATGTGACAAGCAGGTAGGTGTCTTGAGTCTGTCTCACAGGTGGGGTTGTTGGAATTTAACAAGGAATATATTGGAAGCGAATTAAAGATACACTTTTAGAGATTTAAAAAACACTGTCATATTTTTCGATATATTCCATTAACTTCCAATAACCCCAACCGATAAACGAGCGAATCCGGGGGCGAACTGGCAACCGCTGCGATTAACAGGACTACGGTCGTCGCCACCATCTTCCGCCACCCACACTGCCCCCGCCACTTACCGCCCACAACCATCGCACCCACCACCCACCACTACAACAACACCCCCACCAACACTCCAACGACAACAACTCCTCTTCCTGCTCTCTCTTTCAGTCGAAGAAGAAGCGCAAGCGCTGCGGCGAATGCGTGGGATGCCAGCGCAAGGATAATTGCGGCGAGTGTGCTCCCTGCAGGAACGACAAGAGTCACCAGATCTGCAAGCAACGTCGCTGCGAGAAGCTCACCGAGAAGAAGGTGAGTCCCAGTTCAAATTTTACTACAAGTTAAGCCCAGAACTTCCCAGCGAAAAGCGTGGCTCAAAGTGGAGTATCCCACAGATTCATTCAGTGCGAAGCCAGAAGTTACTCAATGAAATTGGAGGATACTGTGGGAGGGATATATATTTCTACTGATGAAAATTTAACAGAAGGATCAAAATACTATAGATTTCTTTAGAAGCCTTTCAATGTTATTGTGGCAGGTCATCTTTATCCTTTGTGATCTTTCCTTAACTAGTCTCCTTTTAGGCCTATTTTCGACCTGCTTTGATTTAATTTTCTCTGGATATTTTTTATTAATTTAACCACTGTGCCAAAACGGGCAGCTGGAAATCTTCTGGAACTGGTTTTCTACTCCTGCTCCTCTAAAGAAAAAAAAGAGAGCCAGCGGGCAATTCGCATCCACATTCACGTTCACGTTCGCGGTCTTTCGCACCAGCGGTCAGTCACTCAGGATTTATGTCAGCGCAACAGATGTTCCGCAGCCAAGTGCCAAGACAGGCTCTTTCTTCCCATCTCCGTCGCCCGTCTCCAGCTGCCTTGGTTTAACTAGTAACCTACAATGAGAGGAGCGGCCTGTGTGTGAGTGTGTGTGCCTAAGTGCCGGCGTTGCGTACGAGGTGCACTCGAGAGTATCTGCGCTGAGTGATCCGACATCCGCGCATCGCATCCTCAGCTCCTTTTCGAAATCACTTAAGATGCCGCTGCCGCAGGCAGAGCGTGTCCTTTTGGAAAGGAAATCAGGTTGCACATGTATGGGTGTATATGCGTGTGTGTGTGTACAGGAGGACCTCGAAGCGAGGTTCTCAAATTGCGCTGCATGTCGTCACTGAAATCTGCGGGATTGGTTTGGTTTCCAAGTGAAGTGGAAGTTCGGGTACAAGTTCAATGGCCCAAGGACCACTAAGGAGTTTCAAGTGATCAGTAACCATAGATATGAGCAGGGATGCTTGAGGAGAGCATCTTAATTTTATAGATTTTTCAGGGGAAATATAAGAGGGTTTAGTTTGGAAGGTTTTAAATGATAAGGAGGTTTAAAATGGGAGAAATTACATATTTTTACGAAATAAAGAAATAAAGTAAATAATAATATATAAAATTAGTAGGTAAATAAATCATATTTTAAATCAAACTTTAGCTATAGATTTTTTAATAATTTTTGGAGAGGAACGAACTTATAGATACAATATTTATGGGATGAATTAAGGGCAGTTTTAAGAAGTTCTGGGAATAAATAAATGATTTCTCTTGAAATGTCTTACTTATTTTCGATAAAAATAATATCTTATGCTGCTATAGATTTTATAAAGATTTTTTTTGGAAAGAGGAAGGAGTTGTTATAGGAAGAATATATTTACATACTTCCAAGCCTTGTTTATATCTGATTTCTACGTCACTTTGCTTGGCCTTGTTCCAATTTTCCTTTTCCTGTTTGCCAAATCATTAGAACCCCCTCGAAATACTTAAGATATTTGTGGAGTATCTCCCATATTGACATAGACGCTTCCATATTGCTCCGATATAATATTATTCCTTCAAATATAAATACAGACGTCCAAGAATACCAAATGCAGAAAACATATATGTATAAAATAAGAACAACAATAAAAATAACGATAATAACGAAAACGAGGCAACGAAAACAACAATAAAAGGAGCAGATGTTCACAAGTTACAAACGCGGCTTTTGATCGCACACACAGGCACATACAAACAAAGACGGCACACACAGATACTATGCCATATTGTATCTGTATCTGCAGACAGACAGAGACAAATAAATAAGCGAGTGCTCGGCGCGATCAGCGGACTGCAAACAGGAAACAAAAAAAAAACCGATGAGAATATATGAGCCTGGAAAGAGAGGGCAGATGCCCGGAGCGAAAGAGAGGCAGCATAGGCGGACAATTAAGGTTGACAGGAGCGAGAGGAGCGCTACACAAAAGGCCGTCAAACGAGAAAATGGCACGCAGAGATCGCTCTACCGCTTCAGAAAAAATTACAAAAAAAAAGACACAGACGGCACACATAGATAAAGTTGTAAATTTCGCAGTTTCACCGCGAGACGAGAGCCAGCAACAGTTTGACATGTCAATATGGTCGGGTTGTATCTACAAGATACGAGTCAAGATAGCAGATAGTTTCCCCTCCTCGTGCCGATATCCTCCTGCCTTCTGGACAATCGACGCTTTAGTTTTATATCTTCCTTTGCTTTATCATCGCCATCCGCAACATCATTATCAGGGTTTTCATTGTCCAACTGCCTCACATGTGGGGATGTGCGCCACTGGGACACTATGTCACTGGGTTTGGGTTTTATCGAGGGGTCATTATTGCCAGGAGAAACTTGGATTTTATAATCGAGAAAGTTAGGGTCGAAGCAATGGTATTAATTGATTGAAAACATTTAATTTGAAACACTTTTAAATACGAACAAAAAAATCTATTTAAATAAATTAATAAGGAAACCATTTATTATGATAAAACATATAAAATAACCTCCAAAATAATTATCCCAGATATATCTTTTATCAGTTTTTTAAATACTTAATAAAATCTTGCACTTTCCTTTGTAATTTTCCCTGCTGTCGAGTGTAAAATGAAATTACTCATGTACTTATATATTTATGCCTTTGTCCCTGGACTTTATAATGACAATGTTTTCGCGGGCTTTTCATTTTTTAGTTTTTTTTGCTGGGAAGTTCTGCTTCTGATCCTCAGCTGAAATTCACAGCTGGTTTGGTTCCTCCATCCGATTCATTCATTCATTCCTTCGTCGACTATAAATTTCGATGGTGAATTATTTCATTCTTGAGTTTCGCATTGAATGCGGATCAATGCACCTTCGAGTGTTCTCATCTCCTCAGAAAATATCTCATTATTTAAGCTGAACTTTAAGTTTCTCGCCAGCCCTCCTCCTCCTGTTTTTTTTGTAATTTTCTGTATTTTTTACTTTCACAAATCAGCTGAAAAGACCTTCGGGCGCAGTCATTAAGTTGGCTATTTGAATTGCCGGGCGAACTCACTCCCACCTCAAGTTTTCCTCGGCTCAGTAACAAAAAAAATGAGGGGAAAATGAGAAAAAAATATCTGGACAGGCCTATCTAAGAGGATATTTCCTGTGTCGCTCAATTTGTCTGGGGTTTTCTCTTGGCTTTCTTTAAACATGCAGTTTTTCTTAGGAATTTTCTCATTAAAATTTGTACATTTTTTTCACGTTTTTTATATGTATATAAATAATTTTTTTTGGGCTTGCACAAATGAAAGAAAATCAACAGCAAGACGAAGCAAATATTGAAAGTGTCTGGGAGTGAAAGGAAAGTTGGGTTCCAAAAGGAATCAACCCCGAAAGTCCATTTGGAGTCTCTGCTTTTTTGTTCCTGCGGGAGTTTGAGTGATTGACTTCATTCAGCAAGGAGAGTCCTCCTCCCTGTTCTTATTTTCATTTCACGTCTCGGTCCAACTTCATTGAGCCAAATGCACTGAAGTCACTAAAAACCAACAGCCAGGCCATAACAACTTAAAGGTTTTCTCGCCTCATGCATACGAAATGCATATGTTCCATCCGGGCAGGCGAATCACTCGCCGTATCCTTATCCCTGGGTGCTTCTGTGGGCCAGGACGAGTGCATTGCTCCTGCGGAAAGCCACTCTTTCTCTTTCTCTTTCCTCTTGTGACACACTCTCGGCAAACACACACACAAGAAACGAAGTGCGGGGGAGAGTGGGGAAAAACAAGAGCTCTTGTCAAGGTGGCAATGGCACTGGAAGGAAATTATGATTTAAGGATAACAAATGTTATTAAAAAAAGAGATTTTTCAAGATATATTATATAAATTTTTAATATTTTTAATAGGGAAATTTCTTTAGGCTGAAAATGTATTAGAAATCTGTGTTAAATTAATTGTTTCTCCTTGTGCAAGCTTGGCAGCTCTAGGCTACAGCTCCAGGAAAAGAGGATAATACACACAGACACACAGGATACTTGAGCCACAACTGCAACGCTTGGTGGCGATGAGTACCATGATGATGACGTTGGCCATAATGCCCTCGTCTGGTCTTCATTATGAGCATGTTATGTTGTGCAATCTGATACCCGGCCGTCGTGGTCGTGCTCCTGGGATATCCAGTTGCAGCTGGGCAACTCCTCTTTCATCCTGCCAGTGTCCTTCCCTTTCACCTTTTGCTATCTCTTTTCCCTTGCTTGTTTTTCCCTCCTCATTTTTTTTTTTTGGTTTGTGGGCCAAAAAACAGACTGAAAAATATGTTGTCTTTTGGTTAATTGTCGCTCTTGGCCAGAGGCACACGACTGTCCTCCCTCTCGATACTCAGTCTGTCCTTGTCTTCAATCATTCAATTTATAGGCAGCAATACGTGCGTTTGTCATTCGATAATTCCCAAAAGATGCTGCCAGGCATGCCTCCCAAGTGCTCACCCAAAATTCAGTTTGAGTTTGGGCTTGGATTGTGCGAGTTCAATGCTCTGTGAGCTCTCGATGGCCAGATAAAGTTTTTGTTTTAGGTTTCAGATGCTGGAGAAGCACTGAAAGAAAAACAAAACAAACAAATGAAATATTAAGAATTTTTTAATTAAACTGAAAAGGCTTAAACATTCACTAAATACAGATGCATTTTCTTTTCTTCTTGTCACCCACAAATCCCTAGTAAATATCTGCCAATTAATTCCTGTGTATCTCTCAGCTCGTGTCCTGTGGCCTGGCCACAAAATCGTATTGAAAATTCCTGGCAGCTTCCGTTGTTTTATTTCCTCCACGGAGGATTGCATATTCATCTGTTGCAGGGAGCAGAAACTAGTAATCGTGCATCTGCAGCTCCTCTCCTAGCTCGGTTGCCTGCACATCTGTTCGCATTGTATATATCGAGTCCTAAGCCAGATCCTGGAGTAAAACTTAAGCCCTCCGCCATACACACATGCACGCACGCACATTGTCCTTTGGAGACAGAGAGCAAGCACGAACAAATGGAATTGATAAATGATTTTTCTATATTATTTTACTCGCATTTTAAGCCGCTTAGGCTTTGGCCAGGATTTGGGTATCTGCGGGTGTGTGTGCGGCTCTTTTAATTGCCAGAATTTAATTCATAACTTTAAAAACCATAATTTAACATTTTGCATTGTTTCGGGCAATTTTTTCGCATTTGCTTTTATCATTTTAATGGGTTCTCTGCAGCTTTGCTGATGATGTTGGGCACGCAAATTGCCGCCATGACAGCCAATTAGTGGGCTTATTTTTTGAGTTGCTATATATATATATATGTATATGGTTATATAGTATATGGTTCATACATATAGGATTTTATTTCTCCCCAGCCTCCTCCATTTATGCATTGAGTAATTTTTGGTTGGCACCCACTTCCACCTCCCCCAGATTTATTTTAATTGTAATTATTGCTAATTATTTTATGCATCAGAGCTTATTTGTATTTACAGTTGATTTATTTTCATTTTCTATACGTTCTTTTTTCTTTGCAGGAACCCAAAGCCAAAACCGTATGTATACATTTTCACATAAAATTATATTTGCATTTGCTGGGGGCATTAAGTAATTATTATTTAATAATTATGGGGTTACTATAACCATATATACTTAAATATTTAATCACATTTAATCAGACCAATAAAGGGGGATATTCTTAAATGGGATTCCGAGGATTTCATAAGGGTTTCAAACATTTTAATTAAAGCTTTGGAAATACCATTAAAACAATCATTATTTAAAAGATTTTATTTAAGGTCTAAAAATTATTGTGGTAAATTTTAACCATCTTCAAGAGATACAGAACTCTTTTCTATAAAAATCTAAACATGTCAAAGCTTAGAAAATCCATTTAAATTATATAGTATTTCGTGGTAATTTCATTTAAAAAGTTTTTAATTTTTTAAAACTTTAAATTACTACAATTCCCTTCCCCTTCTAGTTAAGATTTCTGGTCAACTTCCGCTTTAATCGAAATTTTTTAATAAGAACATTAGAATGTTAGCCTTGCTCAATTTCCATTGTTTACTCTTCAGATACAATTGTATCTTTTTATCTATGGCTGTGCGCCGGCAGATTTTGTGTGGTAGTTTTTGGTGCTCTTTTTTTACCAGCAGCAACTTTTTTTGTTTGTGTTTTGTTCTGTTGTCTCCGCATAAATTAAATAATAAAATGCTCGAGAGTGTGTCTGTGTCTGCGCAATTGAATGCCTTTGTTGGTGTATTTATGAAACAGATTTGCTGCTGCTCATGTGGATGGATGGATGGATGATGATGGAATGGGCATGGGCATGGGTATGGGATGGTCTGGGATTGGGTTGAGCTGATGCGCTGGACTAGTGCCTCTGGTTGGTGGTGGTTCTTGCTGCCGAGGCACACATTTATATAAATCTGTGCTGATCGTAAAGCGTTGTTAAATTTTAATAAATAAATGTTCACATCCTTGTTAAGTTTGCCAGCAGCGAGGCGGACATTTGCATTGATTGCACAGAAAACAGAAAGCGAGGAAAATAGTGGAGAAAGAGAGTAAACGGGACAAGTTGCATGCAAATTAATGTTATATAATTACGCAGCGAACACGCTGCGTATACTTGATGACAATTTGCATGCGAACAAGGCGAGGAAAAAAGCGTCCACAAGTATCCTTGTAAGAGTCAAAGGACAAAACTACCGCATAGCAATACATTTTCCCCCTCGATTTTGCAACTAGAGATGGGTGTTTCATAGCGAAAAATAAATCGTTAAGAGAACGTTAGGATATATTTATAAATATGGAGATTCTAGGAGTTTTATATAAATATTTTTTACTGTTTTCATGTCTTTTTATAGTGAATTTTATCATAATAATGTATTTAATTTATTATTCCCCTCTACTCACCTCTATTCACACCTTTATTCCCTCCGTAATGAGTGGAAAATCAGTTTGCTTTAATGAGATAACAAATCCATTTCGTAATGAGGCTTAGAGAGAGAGAAAGATTGTTGAAGCATTAAGTCAAGATCCTTTGGCCGCGGGGTTCGGGCAGGTGCAATGTAGCAATTAAGCAATTTGTTCCTGTTATTGTTTATTAATAAACAAACAACAAAGTACCGAGACACCGAACTCTGGCGCTAATTGCCACAGCAACCAGTCGGAAAAACAGGGAAAATATAACCTGAGCAGGAGCAGGAGCAGGAGAGAGAGTGAGTCAGTTAGAGCTCAAATAGATCAAGGATACGGCTGCACATGCAGAGTCCTAGGAGCGTGCAATCCATGGAACCCTTTTTTTCTATTTTTGAAGTGCATTTCACCCGGGAACCCCTCCGTACTTTTCACTGCCCGCTGGCTCAATTTAAATACCAGCGATGCATGGCCAAAAAGGGGTAAATGGTACATGAAAAGAAATGGGAATTTAATTTAAAATACAAAAATAATATATAAATAATATTAAAACAAGAAATTTATAACATTTTAAATAATAATCCTACAGAAAATCAATCCTTTAAAAACCAAATCTTTTTACCAAAAAATTTTCTAGCTAAAAGATATCTCTAGATATTTTTGTTCAGTGCAACTTTGCTGTGCCTGTGTATCTGTGTGTGCAAGGTGCAATTGCAGTGCATTTTTCAGCTTGACCGACTCGTCGTCGTCGTCGTCGTCATAGTCGTCGCTGTTGGACCCTTTTCACAGCTTTTACCAGCTTATTCCTAACTGCGCGACAAACTAAGCAAATTCGCACCCCAAGCAGGCAAAAAAAAAAACTGGCTGGAAAATGAGGGCCCTGCCGGAAGGGGGAGGAGTCGGTGGAAGCGGTTGTCATTTAGTCCAGTTTCCGAGGGGTTAAATGCAGCCATAGGCCACAGGACAGATACACGGACACACGGAGAATACTTGGCTCAGAGGGTCAGCAGGTTACAAAACTTACTAATTGCTAAAAGGCCTTTGGCACAAAATGCTAGAAAAAGTCAGCTAAATGGGGCACTAAACGGGGTTGAAGCCTTACGTAATTATCACAGTCGATTGAGTAGGAAAATTATATATATTTAATTAAATAATTAAAAGGGGAGTGTTATGAGGTATTTAATAAGTTATTAATTTGATTTTTATAGAAAATAAATTGTTTGAACTGTTAAAGGTTTCAAAGACTTCCTTGTTTAACAATTTAAACCTGATTCAATATTTTATTGCTCTTAAAATAATACTTGTAAGTAAATTATCTAGTATCCCATCTCCTTTTTTCCCTTCTTGTTATCCCCAAAAAATATTAATGTAGAACATTTCCTGCATTGCCTGCCAATTTCGGCGCTTCCTGCTCTCTGCTGCCGCATTCCTGTTAGCTGATATTCCTTTTTTTTTTGCTGTGCCAAATCCGTTTAAGTCAAGTGAATCAAAAATACAAAAAAAGGAGAACAAGAAAATCACAAAATATATAAAAAAGTAAGGCCAAAAAGCCCGACTTACAATTTCAATTTCCAAATGTTTCACACAGAGAAAGTTCTGGCTCGATGTTCTTTTTTCTCCATTTTTGTTCACTTTTTGCTTTGGTTTATTTTACTTATTTTGTTGTGCTTTGCTTACAAAGTGCCTATCAAGCTGAAACAACAACAACAAGAAATACAAAATGATTGCATTTTGACAACAACAAACACACTCACACACACACAGGCAGAGAAATTCGGGAAATGGAAAACTCTCTGGCATATTGTTACAACAAAAATAAAGAGGAGAGAAACGGTAGAAGGACGCACTTGCCAAATCGATTTTTGATTATTTTTGCTTATCATTCTGTTTGCTTCTTCCTTTCCCAGGACTCAGTAAACCCTCCTCCCTGTCCTGTGATAAAAAAGAAACAACAAGGAACCGCCGTAAATTCAATTTAATTTTCTTTAAATATTATTTGAGACAATTTTGCCTGCATTACACGCAGAACGAGAGAAAGTGTGGAATAATATTTTTTCCAGAGTTTATTTTATCATGTTTACTTTCAATAACTTTCATATAAGCCCCCAGTCTCCTCCTCCCTCCCCTGACAATTTCCATTCCGCGCATAAACCTGGCAAACAACAACAAAGAAAAAGATTGGAAAAAATGCTGCGAGAAAACAAATTTCAGTTCGTTTGCTATTTATTTTATTTATAGCTGAGAGCCTTTTTTGCATTTGGCGGACTTTTGTTTGTGGGCGCAAATTGAAAAATATAATTGAAACAATAAATTGTTTTCCCGCTTGTTTTTGCAAGCGAAAGAGTTGCCAGGATCAACTGAGAGAACTGTTTGTGTGGATTTCTTTTTCGTTTTTGAGGGTTTTCTGTTATCCTTGCGAGTGGAAAAAATCAATTTAATTTCAGGTTTTTTTCCACAACTCATTGTTGCTGCTGCCGCTAACAACTAAAAGTTCGTCTCAGTTCTCTGACCAAAGTCAAGTCATTTGCCAAAGTACGAAAGTCCTGCCGCGCATAAACATCCCCTAAACGTGTGGGGGTGGTTTGCAGTCAAGACAGCGACAAGCCAAAGAAACGCAAAAGGAAAAAATTAAAGAAATTTTTTTCAACAGCACCAACAACAACAACAAAATGTATAAATAAAATAAAGTAAAAACTCTACAGAATCAGCAGGAGCAGCAGCAGCAACAACAATGAGAGCGGTACGTGCAACATGAAATGCGCTAAAAAGAATTTCACAGCACGTAGCTCGGCAATACACAGGGAGAAATCAAGCTAAGAGGGCCCTTGAAAGTAGCAAGGATACTAGGAATCTTCATCTTAATATTACATAAATAAAATAAAGGTTTGGGTGGCATTTAAAGAATGCTTGCTAACATTTCTAATATCCTGAAAAGACTTTTGTTTGTTTGAAAGAAAAGAGAAGAGGTTTAGAAATTGTTAAACAATAAATTTATAAAATTAATTAGGGAAACTATAACTTTCCATAAAAAGTATATAGCTTAAACTTTTCTAAATACTTTAACAATTTTTTAATAATTATTAGAAAAATCCTCAAAATTCAATGGGCAAAAAGAATGACTTGAATATCCCTTCTAAGCTTTGTTTCTATTCCAATTCACCTAACTCTAAGTAGATTCTTTAGAATTTCCTTTTCTTAACCAGAAAATGTATTAAATTTCAAGCCTCATTTAATCCTAAAAATGCATATTTATTTTTAAATATATTTTTTTCGTGCCTTGGCTAAACTTTTAGCAGGACTCTGCACTTAGCACTCGCCGCTGGTGTGCGTATGTCCGTGTGATATCAAACAATTTAGCGCATTGCATTACAAGTTGTTGCCGCAAAAAAAAAGGAGGAAAAAAAGTTGCAATGCAAGTTTTCTAATTGCAATGGCGCCCCCAAAGGATATCAGAAGGAGTGCAGATCAGGAGGAGGGCTCGCTTAACCCGGGGGGCCGAAAGGGGTTGCAAAAAAGGGGGTTAAATCTATGGGGAAATGCTGCTGGCACGCACTCATAAAGTGTTGTTGTTGCTGTTGCTGTTCATCAGCTATGCAAACAAATACGCATAAATATGCACGCACACACGCACACCTACACCCACTCACGCATGCTTTTATGCAAAAAAAAAGGAAATAAATACAGGAGTGAGGACGAAAATGCGAAAAAATAAGAGGAGGGAAAATAACCAACTCAACACGCACAGCAGGTACACAGGGGAAAAGGTTTAAATAAATTAATTATTATTTTATTGGTTAATTTAAATTAAAAATAAAAATATTAATGAAATAAAATTGGAGAGCTTTGATTTTGAAGATGGAAGTCTGACCAATTAAAGAACCCTGCAAAAGAGGAATAAATAAAGAAACAAATTCTTAAAAATCTAATTTAATTCTCTAATAAAATCTTACTAAATTTCTAATCTGAATAATCTAGTTTTAATCCCTTTTGAAAACCCTGCTTAATTTTTCTATGTGTATAAAGAACATGTGCAAATATATATCCTTAACATACACTTCACCTCCTTGCTCACTCTTCACAATTTCCAGATTTCTTCCTGCTTTCAAGCTTTCTCCTTACGCACATTGCGTACAGGACAACAACAAATAACCTGGCTAAGGGTGCAAAGAAAAAAAACGTAAAAACAAAATGGAAGAAAGAAGAAAAGACGCACTGCAATGGCTTCTTGGCTTCTCTGAACGCACTGAACTCCATTTACCATTTTCAAAATGTTCTGAAGAACATGAACACCACTCAGGAGGTTACAGTGAAGGAGCATTAAAATTAACTTTAAAGGGGGTTCTAGAAATTAATTGTACTTAACTTGAGTTGAGGGAAAAGAAAGTGCTTAACATTTCTAGAAATATATAGGCAATATGTTTTAATGCTTTTTACACTAGAAATTATTCACAAATTAGTTAACAGCTAATTGGGAGACATCAAAAGGTTCTCAAGTTCTTTATAATCGTCCCTTTATCTTTACTTCACTTATCACCGCAAAAGATAACATAAATTAATTCAAAGTGCAGCCTTTTTATCACATTTCTATAAGCATAAAACTTCACCCCAAGTTTATTTATAATGCACTTCTCCTTAAACACAACTCACTGGCAAAATTCTGACATCAAAGCGGCGTGAACCCTTGACTTCGGCTAATTTAAGTCCACATCCTTTTGCCCTTTTTGATTTGCCAAAGTGTCAAGGAGAGTTTTTGCCGTTGCACTTAATTGATATTCACTGTGGCCCAAGGATGACGCACTTTTGCGCGTGAGGCCGAGGCACTCTTGCCATTCTCCCTCGGCGCTTTCAAGTAGTTGGGCATAAATATTTGCATTTCACAGGCTCCCAGTTGACAGGCGGAAAATTGTGGGGAAAAGTCGGCGGCAGGCACCCTAAAAATATTCTAGGAAAAATAAAAAAATACATAGGGAGAGGGAAATCAAGAAACTTGTGAGAGGTGCCCCTAAAGATGCATTTTAACCCCAAGCAGCCGCCAATGATTGTTGGCTCTGATAAACACAGCCGATGTTTGCTATGTTTCTTTCTTTTTTTCCTTTTTTTTTTGAGATGCTGCATCTGCTGTGTGCTACTTTGTCGCCGTTAATTATAAAAATTTTCCATTTTTCCCTCGTTTTTAGCAAGTGGAAGGAATTTTCTAAGCGAGCGCTCAAAAGCGTGCTACAGTTTTCCCCCGCTTTATATTTCGCCTTGGCGGCAGCTTTTGTTGCGAGGGAAATACATATGTACATATATATAGGAAAGTACATAAGCATTTATATATAACTGAGTATATATATTTAGACTTGTTTGAGCAAATTGCAAGCCAGCAGTTTGAGCTGTGCAAAAACGTTAAGGGGGGTTTTCTCACAACAAAAGTTTAAGAAAAAGAAAACTGTGCAAATAAAACTTTCTGCTTTCGTTGGCTTTCCACTTGCTGCAAAGGAAAGTCCTTGCCAAGGGTAAATGCAAAGTTCACACACACTTGAGCACTGGGACAAAATGCTTAGAAGATGAAAGGAAGTTTTAAAAATGGTTAATAAATGCTTAAAAATGTTTATTAGTTTCAAATTCTATTCAAAAATGAATTTTTTGCTAAGAAAAGTTGTTCTAAAGCTTGGAAATATAGGTTTTTTAGATTAAAATTTTATTATAAAATATTTTGAGTATTTTTCTGGGTATTTTCTTTAAAATTAAAATAAATTTATAGCTTAAAAATATTTTTTTCAAGTTAATACGCTTTATTTTTAACCACATTTTTATGCCAAGTGCATGGCTGTGTGTGAAAGTGGCAAGCGAAATTTTTGCCTGGGAAGAAAAGTGAGGGAAATGCGTGCTGGCCAAAAGGATGTTGCAAAAAAAAAAAGAGAAATAATAAAATAAAAAACCGCCCGAGAAGAAAAGAAAAAGTGAAGGAAAACGCCAAATAAAATGAAGAGAATTGTGGAGGAAGCCTCGGCTTTGATTTTGTCTCGCAGGGGAAAAGGGGGAGGAAACCAGGGGAAAACGAAGGTTTGCAGTTGGCAAAACGCTTCACTGCACTTGACTATTATTGAAGTTGGATGCCAGGACCCTGCCAGAACCCTGCCAGGACCCTGCCAGAACCCCAAGTTTGTCCTTGCAAATGGAGTTGTTGCTGTAGGGAAACTTTTGCCTTCGGAGGGGGGGCTTTGGAATGGCGGCAAAGACAACATCTTTGCTGGATCCTGCTGGCATCCTGCCGGCATCACATCTCCTCTTCATCGTCATCGTCCTTTGCATATTTTAGCGCGATTCGTGCCTTCGCGTTGCATTTTTTATGTGTTGGTAGGTCATTGCACGTACAAAAGCCACTTTTACTGCGCCACACCAGCAACTGCTGCTGCAGCTGCCACTGCCACTGCCATTTGGCGCAGCAGCCACTGCGATTGGTGCTGCTGCTGCTGCTGCGAAAAGTTGTGCGAACTGCTGCTGCTGATGCTGATGCTGCTCCTGCTCCTGCTGATGATGCCAAATTAAACAACATTTCTGCTGCTGCCAAAGCGCGTTGTTGAATTTTATTTTCATTTTATTTGCCCTGCCTGCCCGCTCTAGGAGTCCTTAAATTCTATTAGGATTTATGATGCCCAGGGATTTAATTGCAAAAAATTCATTAATTGTGCGGTTAATATATGTAAAGAAGGGTAGCTATTTTCTCTTAGATAATAATGGTTTTTGAAAGGATATTCATAACATTTTCTAGGAGTTAATAGTTTATATAATAAACGAGTTGCTTTAATATATTTTTAAGAGAATTTTCAAGAATAAATATATTTTAGTTTAGTGGGATCTTTTACGGTTAATAAAGTTTTATATAGATTTATTCAGAAACTGAATAGTAAACCTTTAATTTACAATACTTTCCTTATAAGTTCTCTCTTAAAAAATTGACAACATATAAAACCCTTTTCTATAACAATAAATAATTCCCCTTTAAGGGTATTTCAAATTCCTAAATCCACAAAATAATATAATTCTCCTTTCCCATTTAATGCAATTTAATGGTCAGTATTTGGGAGTGGAGTGGCTCCAACTCGGTGGCTCCATCAAATGCAATTTGGAGCGCTCGCTCCTCTTCTCACTTCTCGGGAGCTGTGTCAACTGGAGCGCTTTATTTGCATTTCTTGTTTTGGTCCACGGTGGATGCAAAAAGTTTCTAGCCCGCATTTTTGCCGGCTTTCCTCTTCCGTTTGTTGAATATGCAACGCGGCGGCGGCGGCAATGGCTTTTTCGTACTTTTAATTTGCAATGCGAGTTGCATAAATCATTTTAGCGGATGCCACGCGACGAATTGTAAATTAATGCAATGCCAAAAAATGCAGACGAGTCATTGGATCTGCTATAAGCAGGGCTTGGGAGGATAAAGGATAACACAATTTTATTGATTTTCCTTTTGGCAAATGCAGGCGCCTGAACAAATTTTTGCAACCCCAAAAACGAATCAGGAATTCTTTTATTTTTTCCTTTTCTCTCCACTCCTGCACCGAACTCCATCCCTTGCCTTGTCATGGACCACACGACGCACTTTTAGAAAAGACCAGAAACGATGGAAAAACTGAGAAAAAAGGAAAAAGCCAGCGGAGAGTGGTGGGAGGGGAGGAGTAGGGGTGGCGGTGGGTGTGGTGCGATGATAGTGCGTGCGTGGAAAAGGGAGACACAAGAAAAGGCAGCAGGAAGAAAAAAATTCGCAATGAGGGTTGAAAATAAATTGCTTTTAATTTGATTTCAACTCAATTAAATCTACGAAATGGAATTTCAAATTAATTCTTTTCTCCTTCGCCTCGCTTTTGCTCACTTTCCGTATTATTAGCCCTGGGGTTTTGTACTTCCACTATCTCTGGTCCATTATCCTCGGTTAGTAGTCCTGCAAAAGATCCTTGTTCCCTGTGCTAATGCATCTGCAGTGCCACGAAAGCCAAATTCAAGCTAATTGAGAAGGGTTTTTTTTATATTTCCTTCTGGGATATATACATACATTATATATTTATTTATATATTTCGGGTTTAATCACACAGCTGTTCTTGATTTGTTTAAGTAGAGAGGGCCCGCATTTAATTACATTTTTAATAAGCTGGGAAAATGGCAAATAGTTTGTGAATATTTATATAACAAATTATAAGAAAATTCTTTTACAAAGTTCCCTCTGAATTTCACTAAACTTATTTGTAAGTAATCTTTATTTTCTAAATATTTATAAAGGTAAAGATTAATAACAATTCGTACACACATTTTCTCTTGAATTACCTGAAATTTTCAATCCAATAAACCCCTGAAACTTTCCCAGACTCTCACTTATCACCCTTCTGAAACGCTAACCCAATGCCATAAATCCGCTTAATTAACATGAAGATTCCGATGGGCCCCCATCTTCGAAATTAAGAAAGGAAATCGGAACGGGGAATTATAATAATAATAATAATAAAAGCCAGACCCATTGAGGCCCTCGAATTGTGTCACAAGGCAACACGAATTGCGCTTTGTTTGCGCCTGGCTTTACCCCTTTTTTATCACTCATTTCGTGGGCTGCCTTTTCCGCTTTTCCGCTACCTCAATGCAAACAATAAAGAGCCCTGCTCCCCCCTCGCTGAACTTGACCTTGGTGGAAATTGTGAAGTGAGCTTTTTAGCACATATCAAAACGGTTACATCTCAAGGGGCGCACACACAAAGTCCTCCCCCTCGATTGACATTGAAAATTTCGCATCTAAATTACGTGTAACAAATCGTTGGATGACGCATCTCCTGGCCCGGAGAAAGTGTAGATATATATAGCCTGTATATTTATATATATACACCGATTTATGTGTGTAAGTGGCATAGGGGTGGCTGCAATTACAATGCCAAATGAAACGAAAACCCACCCTCATATCAGATGTATATATACATACATACCTAAGGAAGTCAACCCCCAAAACAGAGACCATGGGAGAGACGGGAGAAAAGTCTGACAGCCGCAATCAAAATGGGATATAAGCCATAAAAAGCAAATCCTACAGGCGGCGGCGGCGGCCATGTTGCTCCCCTCCTGGTGGCTGTGAATCATCAACAGGACGACTTCCCCAGTCTGTATTTTCGACAACCTTCAAGGTCGCCGACGGGGCTAATCAGGAAGCGGAAGCTCGTCCTACCCCCACCACCCCCTGCTCAAGCGAAAGTGATAATCAAAATAAACACAGATTAAGGTGGCAAACATTTTTTGGGCTGCTGCTGCTGCTGGGTTTGGAGGTTTGGCTGTAACCTTGAAATGTTTTGCCTACGAAAATCGATTTGCCTTTTCCTCTGAATTCTGAAAGGGTTGTAATTAAGAGCAGGGGGTTTATTTTGGCACAGGTCAAGGTTGTTTTGAGAGAGAGAATTAAGTGGCACAAAAGTTAGTCTTGGAGGGATGAGGTGGCCTTTAAATAATTGAGGTATAAACGGAGTTTGAGAGGAAATAAAGGAGATTTAAGAGTGACATCTTCGTTTGACTGAAGCATATTTCAAGAACTCTAAGTAGCCTTAATATAGGATTTAAATATAGTATTTATTCTTTGAAAAATTCCTAAATTAATTCCTAATTATTTCCCCTCAAATTACAAAAGATTTTAGAAGAGCAGGAAGGCTGAATCCCAGTTTAATTCAAGGACTCTAAACTTACTTAAAATCACGATTTCTTTCTTTACAAATTCCTTACTTGATTCCCAATTTCTTTCCCTCAGTGCAAGCTCAAGTGGGGAGCAGGTCTCTTGGTGGCTTCGATTGTGTGTAGGTGCTTCATCTAATACATCTGCCTCGACGACGTCGAAGGGTTGCCCAAAAGTCTCGCCACACACACAAGGGGACACAAGGGCAGCAGGGGAACTTTTTATGGCTCATTAGGAGGGGTAAGCTTCCTCTGTCGAGGGGTTGCTCCCTGTTGCTGTTATTGTTTTGTTCCTTCTTCGTCGCCGTCGTCGTCGTCGTCCTTTCCCCCAAAAATTGTGTCATAAAAAGCGAAAATGCCCCGCTGGCTTTTCCCGCCGCTACTTCCACTTCGGAACCTACCACAAAACCCATTGGGCTAGGTCAGTCCTCGGTTTTGGGCTCATTTTGAATGTGCGTGTGGCCTGCGGTTAGCTACTTCTACCTGTTGCTCTCCACCTTGGCTCCCGTTCTTACCAATTCCCGATACCAATCCCCCTTCCTGCATTCCCTCTCGCAAAATAAATAATCAAGAAACCCAGAGAGCCGACGGCATTGGCTCATTATGGCATCGCAGCAGCTGCCACCTGCCCCAGGAGTCATCCTTTTAATATAAAAAAATGAAAAAAAAAACAACTAATAGCCCCAATTAAGTCAACATGCGTTTTGTGCCTCTTCCAACATTTTGCTTTAGTCTGGCTTTATTTTTTATGTTTTGTTTCTGTTTTGCATTGTTAAAGCTCGCTAATAAAGTCAGCTCAGAGCGAAAAAAAGGAGTCCTGCCACTGCACTTAATGCTAAAATCGAATTAAAAAAGCGCTGCAGAGGAACCTTTCAACACAGGAAGCTGCTGGGAATGCAAAAAAAAATAAAATTGATTTCCAGAAGGCTTCTTTTGAGGCTTGTAAACTGTCATCGATTTTTTATGTTTTGTTGCCAGGGAAATGATGAAGCTTTCATCGCCGGATTTTATGCATGTGTCTGTGGGTTTTTCTTGTCTGTTTTTATTTGGTTTCTTGTTTTTGTGTTCAGTGTGTGTGTGCTGCCTACTTTTGGCCCCATTTTTATAGGTCGTTGGCCTTGTTTTTTGGCGGCTTCTGCTTTGAGTTTTCTAGGGGGCATCTTTAAGTTGTTTGTCTGGGTTGCTGTTCTAGGGGTCCTTCAAGGATGTTTTGGGGGATTTAATATGCAGACAGCGTAGGGTAATATTAATATAAATTAAAGTTCTTAACTTAATTGTGATTGTGAAGATGATTGAGAATGAAATGAGACTTCAGTTTATGAACTCCTAATAAAATGTTAAATTGCTGTGATTATTAAAGAGGTTTTTGTAAATTGTACCGAATTTTTAAATTCATTTTCCTGCCAAAATTCTATCAATTATTAAAATTGTTGGATAAATATTTATGTCCTTGCTAAATGCCTTCTAAAACTTATACCTTTTATGTTTATCTTCTTTTAAATAAATTTTAAAAAATTCTTCTTCCAATTCTAAGCACAACTGTACCCAAGTCACTTCTCAAACTGAATCACTTTTGTCATTGTATCAGTTTCCGTAGAAGCAGAAATCACCTCAAGAGCTCTCTACAAACTCCCGACTAATTTTAGAACCCCAACTCGTAATCCCAGGACCCCAGTGACATTGTCTCCATCTTGTTCCCCCAGTCTCTTGCCTCCTCATTGGGGGGCTGGCACGCTCTCAACTGCAACTGTGACTTCTACTCGGGCTCTCCTTTAAAAATAATTGCTTCCGAAATGACAACTGCTGCTGCTGCTGCTGCTAAAATTGTAAAGTACGCCCTGTACGCAGACGCATTTCGTTGCCAGCTCCCCGATTCCGATTCCGATTGGGATCCTCAATCCGCATCCCCCAAGAGGGAGAGGGGGTTGATGTTCTGGCAACATGTGTGCGCGCCTGCGCGTGCCAACAATGTAAATGCAGCCTGGCGATGGAGATGGAGATGCAGTTGAAGATGGGAATGGATATGGAAATGGAAATGGAAATGGTGTGGCATGGCTTGGTTTTTGGTATGGCAATGGTTTTGGGGAGAAGTACTTTGGCACTGGGAGAAAATATTTAATAATTAGAAAAGAGGTTGAAAAATGTATTTAAATCTGAAGAGCTTAAGGATAGAACTTCTTAATTATAAATAAATTGATGTCTAAATATCTAGATTTAGTTGCCTGATAATTCTTATAAAGAATACATTAGTATTCCGTCCAGAAATATAGATTTTCAGTATTAAAATATTTATTTATTTAATATTTATACCAAGATCCTTGAAAATACTTAAAATTTTCGCTTAAATCTTTCGCTTAATTACCCCCATTTTCTCTCCATGTCCCCGATGGCGTCGCTTATTTACCGTTAAGTCGCCGCGGCTGTCAATCAGCCGGCAGACAAGGGCATTCCACAGGCACTCCTGCGAAGCTGTCTGGATGCATATTCTCGATCTTGAACTGGGGCCCATATGTCGCTTCGATCTATTTTTAGTGAAAACTCTTGGGGCAAAGGCAATGCACGCCTGCGCACATACACACACACTCACTCACAGCTACCCTTGATTTCCACATTTTCACATTTAGTTTTCCAACTTTACCGTCCGTTCACTCACTTTCCCAGCACTTGGCATTAATGGTTCTTCTGAGAGACACCCAAGACCGAGTCTCAGGCTGTGCTCTGAACATATTTATGACTTTGTGCCGGAAATAGACTTGGATTTTGGGTTTTACAAGCAAGAAGAGAAGAGAGATTCGAGGCAGCCTCTTTCATGCTTATTGGAATTATCCATGGCTTGGATTTCGTTTCGATCGTTCGATCTACAGAGTCTAGCATATGGTGGAGAAGTAATTTAATATGGCAGCTAGTTCCTTTCAGAGGTTAAATGTGATTATTCATAGTTTTTTTTTAGTTGGGAGACTTTAAGAGAAGAAAATTAATTTAAAATGTGATTTATGGGGCTTTATATTTTTATAAATATGCTAATTGCAGTGCAGCTTCTTGCGTTTTTCGATGAGCTGCTCCAGATAGTGCATCACCTGCACGAGCTGATCCTGGTAGGCAGGAAAATGGGGTCCCAGACTGTACACCAGTCCATCGTCTACCTCCAGCCGAGGCTATGCCTAGCTCCTTTAGATTATTCACGGCCCAAATCGGTTTTCATGGGCGTGGCAAACTTCGTCGCCCCACAGAGTCCTGGCAAGCTATCCAGGATTAGAATCCTTGTTCCCAAATGCAAATCCTCCAGCGAGCACTTCCTGGCACGCTAATGGTGAAGGGGGTGATGGGTCGGTAATGAGGTACACCATTTTACAAAGCAGTCCAAAACCCCAATCGGAACGGCGTTGTCAAATTAGACTCCTTTTTACCGACTGCTTGAACTGCTTGTAAGGACATTCTTTACGTCGTAAAATATCTGTAAAAGTACATGTAGAATTACATGGAAAAATACATCTGCTTATGTATATATTTCGATTTCGTTCAGTTGCTCAAAACTTACGTCGCAACGAATTCTCTTTCGTTAAAGTTCAAATTTAAATTTGTGATGCCAGAATTTCTAATGCTAACAAAAGCAATAAAGCAGTTGGGCACACTGATATTGCTAATTGGGAAATAAAATAAATGAATAATACAATGAAATAATAATATTAAATAAATAAATAGTAATAAAATAGTAGAATAATTACAGTTTCACATTCACAGTTCAGCCGTATGCATTGTCATACATCGTATGACCGTTTCTATACTAAATTCAGTCCCTTATTCATTGAAAATGAAAATTTATGCTATTGTGCTAAACTCGTTATTATACGTGATTAATAAAATGATTTTTAAAATTAAATAAATTAAATTGTATAAAATAAATACAATAAATAGTCGAATAAATTAAAATAATTAGAAATATCTGTAAAGAAATCTATAGCTGGGAATTTCATTTTTTTGTATTTTACATATTATTATTACCATAAATATATAAAGTGCAAAGGTTATTACTTTATAAATAATTAACTGATGAATAATAGATCGATTCTCCTATTAATTCTGATCAAGAATATATGGGGTTTATTTGGTGGAAAAAGACACCTTCTCGTGTTAAAACGGATTTAAAAGTCATAATTTAAAAAAGTTATGGTTTGGCGGGCATTATTACTAGCCTGTCACTTGTTCTAAGCTTCGATTAATATCGCGGTTTTATCAGCTCTAATGATGGCCGCCACACATACATACAACACAAAACCAACTAACACATATGTATGCGTGTGTAAGCAATAATCAAAACAAAACAGAGAGCGCGATGTATTGCGCGCGCTCTCTCCCCCCTCGCCCACAAGCCATAGTTCCAAATTTGTCCGCTGGTGGCTTTTTCGGTCTGAGGACCCTTTCAAACCATCTTTTTAAATACGTTTTAACACAGGAAGAAGTCATATTCGACCACATAAACCTTATATATTCTTGATCAGAATTAATGGGAGAATCGATCTAGCCAGGTTTTGAAAATATAAATGGAAAATTGTAGATTTTAAAAATCATATCTTGGCCAAAAATAAACGAAATTAAATTTTGAATGCACTAATGTGTTGGTTTTTTCCCCCTTAAAAAACGTGCAAACCTAATTTAAGGCCAAAATTTTTTTTGGATTTTTAACAATTAAATAAATATTTTAAAGAAAATCCAAAAAAATATTTTTGTTTAGAACATGGCTTAGAATACAGAAAGAAAGAGAAAAATTCTTTCCGATTTGAAATTGCTGTATTTTTGGCCACATTATGATTTTTCAAATCTATAATTTTCCAATTATAATTCCAAAACATGGGTAGATCGATTCTCCTATTAATTCTGATCAAGAATATATGGGGTTTATTTGGTGGAAAAAGACACCTTCTCGTGTTAAAACGGATTTAAAAGTCATAATTTAAAAAAGTTATGGTTTGGCGGGCATTATTACTAGCCTGTCACTTGTTCTAAGCTTCGATTAATATCGCGGTTTTATCAGCTCTAATGATGGCCGCCACACATACATACAACACAAAACCAACTAACACATATGTATGCGTGTGTAAGCAATAATCAAAACAAAACATAATCAAAACAAACCACACATCGCTGTGCCGCCATGGCGCACGCCATCTTTTCTTGTTTTATATTATAATTTACTATAAATATAAAGCACAAAAATAGGTAATTATATTTAAAAAAAAAAAATCCTAAATAATAAAATTATTAGATGTAATGAAATATTAATATTATTTATTATCAATGCAATTTTCATTATTCTGAGATTTTAGCTCTGCCTCTTATTATATTTTAATTCAAAAATAAGTAATTATATTTGAAAAGTAGCTGCTAAATAATAGTAATAAAAATATGAAATGAAATTTTTTACATTCATTGCTATTAACGCAATTTTCATTTTTCTGAGGGTTTGAGTTTTTCATTTTTTATATTATAATTTACTATAAATATAAAGCGCAAAAGGAGGTGAATATATTTAAAAAGTAACTGCTGATTAATAAACTATTAAATGTAATAAAAATATTTGTTATTAAATCAATTTTCATTATATTTTTCTGATATCGGAGGATTATAATGGAGTTAGGATGCATAATGCAAACCAAAGGAGACTCAGCAGATTTCTAATAGCTCCTACCCCTGTACATTATTTTTAAGAAACATATTTTTTAATAATTCCTCTGTTGATTCCATAAGCAAAAAAATGTTAAAATGAAAACATCGATGCCTCGAACATCGATATTGAAAAAATCGGTAAAAAAAAAAAAAAACATGGATGCTTGCATCATCACTAGTTTCGCGCTTTTTTCACAAGTGTTCCCAATTTTGCGCAAACTTTCGCAATTTTTCGCAATTTAACATTTTGTTAATGCAAAATATCGTCAATTATCCGGTACGGAGGATTCCTCCTTCATCACAGTGCTGACCATTAACGAGATGGAGTTGCTACAACACCGTAGCCAGCAAAAGCAAAAGGCGGGCGAGGATCAGGCGAAGCATGGCACCGTTTTCCGGCACGCGCACCACAGAGCTTGTGCAGAAGCTGTACATTCAGTCCTGCGCTGCCGACAGTCCCGCCTCCAAAGTGGACACCAGTTGGGGCAGCCTCCGCGAGGGCGCAGAAATTGTGCGTGATCCGCGATGTGACGTCATCACGCGCATTGACTGCGTGCGCGGTCTCAAGGACAATTAGGTACAGTTGCTGCTCCGCAACGGGCACGGCCAGTAGCCGCCCAGCGAGGAGGAGTCCCAGCAGCAGCTGGAGTAGCTGTCCATAACACTTAATGCGCAGCGACAGAACTCCAAGGAGAATCCGGCGCAGCAGTTGGCCGCGGAAAAGCCCTTGACGCCGCCACTGCGCCAAGCCAGTGTCGCCTCCGCTAAATGGAACCTCGCGCGTCTCGCAGCTCTTGCAGAAGCAGAAGTCTGGGACGGATCTTCAACTGAATGTATACCCAGGCCACCCCTGCAGAGAGCCAACTCGGCCGAGGCACCACAGTGCAAATTTATTCCCGATCTGCTCAACGTGTGTCAAAAATGTGCCAATAAGAATGATCGCAAACATTTATTTGCAATTAAAATTTAAATATGTAATAGTTTAACGAATACTATAGCCTTAAAATATGCATTTACTATATTGAAGTCCCCTTTTATCGTTGCAGATTGTGTATGGAGCCGATGGACAGCCCGTTCGACCGGACTCGAAGCGTGGCCGCGGCAAAGGAAAGTCCTCTGCAGCCGGCAATGGAGCGGGAAGCGCCACAGGTATCGCCGCCGGCAATGGGACACCAACAACTGGGGTAAGTGACGACCATCCACTTGACTTTATTGTCCTCCTCGTCCCTCTGCATTTTATTTTATTCATGGGAACTAATTAAGTCACGCGACGGCACTCGCAGACATTCTGTCTGCGGCCCGAGAGGGATTTCCCCAAGCCCCGGCCTCAGACCCCAGAAACAACAGCTACAGAAAGCGAAACCCAAACCCCAGATTACGTATTCCGGATTCCATATCCCCAAGACCAAAGACCCAGACCCCCAACGACGGGGGACTCCATGGCCTGCCTTTTTTTTCGCGCCAATGCCACATTTTCCACGTCATCACGCGCTTCACCACTTGCTTTGTTTTGCCAGGGGCAGGGGTACACTGTGGGAAATTACTAGATTGAATGGAATTTAAGAGAATTTTATGCTTTTTGAGGGTTTTGTCTAATGGAAAATTAAGAATATATATGATTTATAGGGTGGAAAAAGGCTTTTTTACTGAAATTACAAACCTTTACAGGGCATAAATATGCCATAAAATATTTTGAGGCATTTTTCCATATTTAAATTGTTGTAAAATGAATACAAAAAATATGTCAACGGCTTATTTAGGTTCTTAAATATATATTTTGTTGAGGAATAGGAATATTTATCCCAGTTAAGGTCACACAAAGTTATTCACTGTTTGGCGTTCGTCATCGACTTCCCTCATGAGGCAATCCCAGACCCAGTCGCAGTCCCATTCCCATCCCCAGACCCAGGGCAACCACCAGACATCCAGACATAATCTCCGCCGCAGGCCACCAACCGCACGTAGCTGGGGGTCACCACCATAAAAATCTGCCAGCACAAGAAAAAAAAAGGAAACGAGAAAAATAACAGACAAAGTTGTGCCTGCTCACTGACTGGTGACTGGTGCCGGCTGCCTGCTGCCTGGTGCCGTGTTGACTTGCTCAAAGGAAGGCCAGGCCAGACCAGGCCACTTGTGTTGTGCCAGAGGATGTGGCAGCCACAAGCCGCACGTACATAGCCAGCGCCAGATACCCGAGCCAAAGCGAACCCAGACCCAGACGCAGACGGAGACCCAGAGACAGAGCCAGAGCCCAGACCCTTAGTCAGAGTCAAAGCCAGAGACCAGCAGCAGTAGCAGCAGCTACTTATTGTTGCCAAGAGACTGGGTCTCTGGCTCCGCGCCGCCCTTTTGAGTCTTGCGTTTTGGGTCTGGGAAAGCCGGGGAAACCCGAGGAAACCCGGAAAATTGCCACCGGCTGCCAGTGACTTTGACCTTTTGCGGATGCGGCCAGAGGGGATTTCCCTTTCAGCAGCTCCGGCACCAGCAGCACGCAGGCCACGTCTCCACATCGCAGGCTATCCCCCAGTCAGCTCGATGTCATTGGGATTTCAAGGTCGGGGACATCGTAAAAACTTGACACAAGCTAATACACTCAATGTGAATGTGAATGAAGGCCACTTAATAGAGTGAACGATACAGGCAAAAGGGTCTACGGTTCTATTTGGGGTCCTTTGCACCACAAAAACCACAAATATGACAGGGATTTCACTCATCATCCATCAGCTAAGCTTAAATTTGGAAGGCTTAGTCATTTTTTAATAGAATCATTGAGATATTTTCTAAAGATTGAGGGGGGTTTCCTATTTTTTAATTCAAATATGTATCTTTCTTTACTGCAAAACAATTACTAACGTCTGCATATTTTAGAGTCTGTCGCTTCTCCACTTTCAATGGCATAAACTCCATCCACTTTCCCCCTGTGGTAGCTGCTCCATCCAGCTCATCACTCTAGTCACTTGATGATGCCTGCCATCCCACACTCGCATCTCTCATCACTTGCCAACGATTTGTTTGGCAAGCGAAAACTTGTGGCAACATCTGCGACTCTGGAGGAGGCACTCGCCAAGCCAAATGAGGCGTTGATTATGTTGTCACAGTGACTCCCTGTTGTGCCACACACACACACAGATCTGGAGGACTCCTTGTCGACCCATAAAAAGACACATCCTCTTAGCCGGCTGCATCACGCGTGGCTCCTTTTGGCCATAAAATCAGCCGCGCAACAGGTTGTTAGCTGTCTGGGTGTCTGAGTTGTCTGATTCCTAGCTGGCAGGAGGAAAAACCCCTCCAGTTGCAGGCTCCCAATCCTTGGCAGTGGGAAATTTCCTTCAAGTTTTCCGGCAACACTTGCAAAGTTTTCCCTTCAGCGGGGAAAGTGAAGTGCACTGAAGTTGGCTTTTTCTTTTTTATTTTCGATGGTATTTGGTGGCCCAGTGACACGGAGGACGCAGACCTCCGGGACACGGCGACTGAAACACGGCTGCTGCTCTATTTTCTGTTGTTGGCGGAAAATTCAGGTCGCGTTGCGCTGCCAGGAACTAAAAAAAAGAAGGAGGAGAAGAGAACAGAAATTAACAGCAGAGCCATTGGCACGGGATTTGGCCAAGGACAAGCTTTGCCACGGTCAGGGGCATATCCATGGCAGCCACTCCATACTCCATGACTCTCCCCACTCTCTCTGCCCTCCAATTCCCTACGAGCCTCATCGTTGGCCGCGCTTTTCCCGCTGAAAAACTCCCCTGGCGGCACACTTTGATGCCTGCATCGCGGCCAGGGGCATCGCATCCATGCACTGTAAATAATTTTGAAATTTATTACTTATTTTCTACATACAGAATTTAATCAGGAATATATTTCTAAAAGAGGTTTTTGTTCGCTATAAATATTTATAACATTTGTTTATATATGTTATCCCTTAATTGCTTGATCCTTATTTATTTCCTGTGCACCTGTTGGCCTTCATGTTCATGTTTGCATGCAGTTACCAACATTTTTTGGGCCACGGCAGCCAGCCAGTTGGCCATTGTTCAGCTCTCCGTTTCACTGCGGTTCAGTTCAGGCCGGGTCGGATTGAGTCGGGTTTTTGGCTTTGATGGCCTCGCCTCGCCTAGTCGCAGTTGCAGTCACCAGCTCCAGGCCACAGTCCGCCGTCCAGCAGACCCGTGTTCGCAGTCTATGTCAGGCCAGGGATTGGTGGTCCGGGTCGGCGGCAGTCCTGTCCTTTGACAGCGACAACAACTTGTTGCACTTTCCCTGCTTTTGATTCTCTCCTCTGGCCGTGTTCGTTTTTTCTCTTCTTTTGGCTGCAAATCTGCATATACATTGGTTTTATTCGGAATGCCGCTGGAGTTTGTCATCCAAAAGCCAACACTAGGCTGCTGGGTAAGGGTTTTCTCTGGGGAAACAAAAGGAAGTGTATAGAAAATTATTTATGGGATTTATTCTAGGGTTTTATTCATTTTTTAAATTATATATTCTACGAATTTGTAGAGTATATAATAATACTTCTTGTATAAATATTAAACAAGCTTTGGAAATTTCCTGATTTAAATATCAAGCTTACAAATCTTTATAAAGGTTTTTTTTCACAATTTGATGTATCAAAAGCTATACTGTTTTTATGAAAATTAATTTTATAAAAGTTATAGAACTTCTTTGGCAACTTATAAAGCCAAGATCTTCCTTTCTTTATTAAAAAAATACTAAATAGCTACATTTTCTATATTTTAGAATTATAATTTCAAGTTTTTCAACCATGTTGAACCTCAGATCATAATAATTATTACATAACATTAAGAGGTATGGCTTTTAATATTCAATACTTTAAAAAGAATCCCCAACTTTGTTGCCTGGTGTTTTGACACATCGCTGCTGCATTTTTTGTTGCAAACACACAACCACGTCGCCTATGAATGAACCACCCACGACTCTGGTTTCTGTGGGAATGGGGCCATCCTCTGGCCACCAGAGTACTCCGAACAACGACCATAGCCGGTGGCAATTAGTCAACACATGGCGGCAAGGCAACAGCGAGGCAGCAGCGTTGGCAGCAAGCCGGCGATGCAATCAGCCTGTCACAATGTTTGGACATGGTCATGGCACGCAAGAGGGGGGCATGCCGTGCGGTTGCAACTTCAACTGCCGGGGAGCCACTTCTCCCAGCGCCACTTCACTTCACTTAGCGTCTAATTAGGCGGCGCCTGCTGAAAAGCCGCTCAACGACTTGTTCCCCTTTAAGACTCTTTAAGTCTTTTGACTTTGACTTTGACTTTGGCCACACCTCCGCCTCTTGGCCCGGCCATCGCTCAAAAAAGGCCAAAAGACGGCACAGCAGTTGCACTGCTGCCGGCAGACATAATCGTAAATGCCAAGATGTCGGCGCCAAGTCGGCTGGCGAATGCTACCTCAGTGGCACACAGTACACCACCAACCGTGACAGGCGGCAGCAACAGGCAGCTAACAACCACACCAAGAGGGGGAACTGGGATCCGGACTGGGACTGGGACTGGGACTGGGACTGGGGACTCCTACGTGCTATGGCGATACAAGAGAGCTTACAAAACAGCTCGTAAAAAACAGACCCACGAGCAGCAGCAACAGCAGCAGCAGGCGGCAGTCAGACAATTTGTCGTCCAACTGTCCGCATTGGAGGCACCAACGAGCTGCCAGCAACGAGCAGCAACAGACACAGCAGCAGCAGCAACACTTGCTACACAGAGCAAAAAAATAACCAGGAATATCCCAGGGTTATTAGAGTTTGAATCAAGGCAAGAAATGATATAAAAATTCAACGGGAAGTAAGTCGGCAAATAGAAGCATTTCTCTTAGAAGTAAAGCTATTTTCTTTCACTAAATTGTATGTGAGTAATAACTTCAACAATTTCTTTTAGTGTCCCTTTTCTGATGTCCCAAACTGTAAGAGGAGCCCCGGCGACAGGGCGACTTTTGGCACACGCAGCACGTGAGCCCGTCCTCGTCCGGCGTCGTCGTCGTTCGGTGTCCACAGAGTAAAGGCAACCTGTCTGCGGTTGCTGCCGCTCCTGCCACTCTGCCACTTGGCTGTCTTTATTTCTTATATGTATATATATTCCCCGCTTATGAGGGATCGGGACACGGATACCATTCCCAGTCCCCCTGTCCGTGTGGGTCTTAAGTCGAACAATGAAAGCGCTGAAAGCGGCCACGCAACCTGCAACAGTTGCCACTGCCACCGAACGGGACACGCCTGCGGCACCTTCATTGAAACCCAAGCCAAGGGAAAAAATACGGCAACAACAAAAAATGGAAATAAATACAACAAAAAAATGGCCAGAGAGCTGGGAAAGCAGAAAAGACCAACGACAGGCAGGCAGTCCAATGTCAAGGTTCCTGCTGCTATGGGTCAAGGTCGTCGCCTTGTTTGGCCATAAAAAAACGCCCTCGAAAAGGGATACAAAACGCCTTCGTCTAATAATAAAAAGGTCAATGGGCTTAATTTAACCCTTTACGTCGTCGTCGTCCCTGCCCTGCGTCGTAGTCCTTGACGCCACGCTTTGCCACTTGACCCTTTTGCCGACACTGTTGCTGTTTTTGTTGCTTGGCACAAACATCCTTGAGTCAGTCAACCTAAAAAAAAAGGTCCTTGCCATCCGCATCCGTATCCGCATCCTTTTTGGTGTCGTCAACCTTTTGTGACTCGTAACTTTGTGTTCTCTTTTGCCCTTTTATCAACTGTTGCTCGAGGGCGGCATTTGCATGTCCTTTTTTGGCTTCCCCGGGATATCCCCTTGTTGCGGGCCAGACAAGTCTGCTGAGCGTCTGACAAGAAGGACTCTAGCGAAAAGGTTTCCTTTTTGGCTGCACAGTTGATTGACCTGCTGGCCGGGCTGCTAAAGAAGAAGTTCAACGGAATTTGGCTTGACATTTTTCCTCTGCTTCTAAGCTTCTGGTTTCCTTTATTTTCTTTTTAATTAGTTGAGGGAAATTCTAGCACTCGGAAAAGTGAGGAATAAATGTTCTGTGAAACTTGGGGAAAAGGTTTATATTTATATTTCGCAGCTTTCTAATTGAAATTTTAACATGAAAGTTGTATTTTTAAAGCTAAGAAACTATTAGCAAATTATATGCTGGCTGTGTTTCTGATATATTTTAATAAATATGACTTGAATAATTAGTAAATATATAAAAATTAATATATTTGAGCCATTTTCAAGGACTCAAGTTAATATTTCAGAGTCAAAAAGCATTTATTCACCCAAAAAATGATTTTAAAAATGTCTAAAAAATATTTATATTTATCTAAAGGGGTTCCATCTCTCATAAAACTATTTCTTAGCTAATTATTAACAAAGTAAGTCCCTAACTATTTTTTTTTCAATGTTTTAACTGCTCTCTAGATTTATTTTCTGCATTTTAAGTGCGGAAGTGTGGGGTTTTTCCCAGAGAAAAACTTCAACTCAATTTGCAAGTTCAATTTTCGTTAATTTTTGTGTTTGACTTGTCTTTTTTGCGTAATTAATTTTCTTTGCCGGCAACAATGAAATTTACAACTTTTAACGCACACAGAGGCACACGGAGGATACACAGAGGCAGTTGCCAACAAAGCCGAGCACTTCCGTTTCCTGCGCACACACACACACTGACGCAGGAGACTTACAAAGGCTAAATTGCTGCAATAAATTTGAAATTCAATTTAAAATGAACATAAATTGCTTCAACTTTCGAAGCTTGTCATTTTTAAAAAACATTTTTCAACTAACACTGCCGCACACACACACATAAATCGCATTAAGCGCTTTAAGGCACAAAATACTGCCATAAAAATCGTTTGCTCGTTAATTTCTTCTATGTGTGTGTGTGTGTGTGTGCCGTCGTTTTTCTTTTTTGTTTTCTATTTTTTTTGTTTTTGTTTTTGTTTACTGCCTTCTTGTGTCTTATGCCAACCCCCGACCCCTCCTCCACCCAGCCACAGCCCATTTCGCCTGGCTTTCCACCAACTTCATGGCCCGTACATAATGGCTGCTTCGGATTCAGCTTCCTCCTCCTATATATATATATATATATATATATACACTTGATAAATGTGCATGGCAGCTATATTCGCACACACAAAACCGTATACATAGCACTACGTACTGTTCAAGATATATATATATGTTTGTACATGCGAATGCGTATATATATTGTGCATGTATATATACCTATATAGCTATATTGGACAAAAAGTAAGCAAAGAAAATGAAGGCAAAACACTGGCAAGAAAATTGAACTCAATTGATACCCAGCAAGGATTTTGATAGCGAATGTGGTTAAGTTTTAGGTGGGGTATTATTGGTACTTCAAAAAAAGGTGATTTTTGAGAGGAGAAGTTGTTTGAAATTGAGTTTTCTATATACTCTTAGCTTTGAAAGGGTTTTGTAAATGATTTTCTAGAAGAGTTACCATGACTTCAGTGCTTCCTTCCTTTCAGTTCTTAATAAGTAGGCAATGAAAATTGTAATTCAATTCTAACTTATAAAATAGTATAGAAAATATTCCATCAGCATACCCTTTCTTCTCACCACTTACCCAAAAAAAAGGGTATCCCGCAAGTTGTAGATGGAAATGGAGGTGGCGATGGCAATGCCAGAGCAGTAAAGCTTTTCAATTGCCACCCCCAACACAAATGCGCGTCTATAATGCCTTATATAAACCAGCTCTCGCTCTCACTCACTCTCGCTGAGCCACCCCTTCCACCCACTCGCATGTGTGTGTGTGTTTGTGAGTATCTGTGTGTGTCTGTCTGAGTGCTCGTTGCTTTGGTGGTGTTGAGGTTGGGTGGTTTTTTGCCAGGAGTTGGGGGAGTTGGGGCAGGCGGCGGACGCTTGCTTTAATTTTGGCATGCATTAAGTACGCTCCTGGGGGTTGTTTCCCCCGTTATTATTCCATGGATATTTTTACTTTTCTCCGTATTTCATTGCTTTTATTTTTATTTATTTGCGGACTCTGCTCTCTCTCGCTCGCCTTGCCGCGTGGCTTTAAATTTTTCATTGCCTACTTAGGCGGGCATTTGGCTAATTGCTTGACCACATTTGATGTTGGCCAATAAGTGTAGGGGGTTGTCTTTGTCATCATTGATGTAAATGCACATGTATTCGCTTGGAAAAGATATTTTTTATGTAGTAAAAGGGTTCTTAAATTTTTAAAGACGTTTCTGGGATAAAGAAATACATTTTTTAAGGGAAATATCAACGCCTTAAACAAATTTTTGTGAGATATTAGCACCTTTAAGACGTTTTTTTTGTAAGCCAGAGTAGCTTAATCTCAAGGTAAAGCTGCTGAAAAATAGTCCCAAGCCTATTTTAAATATTTAAAAATATAAATAACATATTTAACACCATATCTAAACTGTAATTCAAAATAGTGTCAGTTAGTAATTAAGCATACCTCTCAGAAATATATTTTTAAGGTTTATATTTTTGGCTAAGTGCAGTCTCTAGCCTTCTACTCACATGTGAAGTCTGCCAGACAGACACTCACACACACGCACACCCACTCGCACACACCCACAGAGGAAGACTGGCTTTTGTCTGCGATTAGTTGCAACCCTTAAAATGGCTGCATTGCTCATACGACCCGTTGAACGTGGTACGTTTTTGCCGGCCATTTTCCCGAGCTTTGTTTTTGCCCCGTCTGCGTCTTGTGGCGAAGTCAACTTTTTGCACACCATGCCAGGCATACATACTGCAACTAATTTCCTTTGTTTTTCAATTTTCCCGGGACTCGCTCTCTCTTTGTCCTGCGGCGCTTGCTCGCTTGCTTACCCCCGAAAATTCGTCGAAGCTGCCAAAACGGTCATAGACATCATTGAAAATTCCGGAAGGAAGGCAGGGTTGGGGGGCTGAAATCTGTCTAGTCTGGACCCTGCTCGTCTGCTGTCTAATGCACATTTGATGGCATTCGCTAATTGCTTGATTAGCAATGCGGTTCCCACGCCCTCACACCCTCTGCCCACCATTCCAAGGGTTGCTGCTCTTCTCGCAACTTCAAACGCTTCAGAGAGATGATAATCCCGACCCGAGTCGAACATAAATTATAATTAATAAAGGGAACGAACACGAACACACGCAGGAATCGGTCTGCGATGAGGATAAAGATGCACGCCCCGAGATCACGACCCAAGGGCGTGACAGCGAAAAAACGAACCAATATTGGAAGGGAAAGGGAAATGCGAGGCAAGGGTGTGGAGCCGTAAAAAAATAAATTAAACATCAAGGCCAATATCTGCATGATCTGCAAATATATAGGGAAATACTCAAGCCAGACAGAAAGACAATTAAAAAAGGGAAAGGAAAAGCAAAAACCATTAAAAACAATTGCAAAGGCAGGAATACTAAAAGGAATAATGTTAAACATTAAAAACAATGGCAAAGGCTGGAATAACAAAAGAAACTTTAAGTTAACAATTAAAAGCAATCAAAGTAGGGAGAATACAAAACATATTTATATATTCTGGATTTTTTAAAGATAATTTAAAAGCTTTTAGAATATGGCCAAGAAAAATGTAACGTATTCTAAAAACTAAACAAAAAGTGTTCTTCATTTTTGTGCTGCCTTAAATTTAATTTCACTTCAGCTGCTTTCAGCTTCGATCTCCGATTCTTCTGCATTTTTTTCTTTAATTTTTTTACCTCCACAAAGCAACTAAAACAAAAAAACAAGAAAACCCAACCATTCGAGGCAAAAAGTAGACACAGAAAAAGCTGAGAAGTGAACACATAAATTACAGACAAGCAAACTGCAACAAGAAAAGGGAAAAAGCTGAAGTTGAAGTTGAAGAAGATGAAAAAAGCCAGGCACAACATGGAAAAATGAAAATGATAAATTGCAAACTGCACATAATTATGCAATTAAAGTTCGACGTTGTGTAGTTGTACGTTGTACACATTCCTCTTGCCTGTAGTTGTTATTATTTTTATTGCCGGGGCTGGGCTGGTTCGAGAACTTGTGGCAAACAAAAAATTAAAAACCAGGAAAATAGTTTACAACAACAAAAAAAGAGCAAAGAAAATCCGCATAAATAAAGGAGCAACAACGAAACTTACTGGACTTTGCCAATTGTTTTACCACTGATGTTTTTTTTTTTTTTGTATTGCGGTTGGCACCAAATGTAAGCCAGTAAAATACGAAACAAAAAATGGAAAACTTTTTCTCTGCTTCACAATAAATCTATTTTCAGCAGATGAATCGTGGGAACCTAAGGGAAAACTTTAAAATAAATGAAAGGCTAATTAAAAAAGTGGTACAAGGTTCTCTGGGGGAAAATATTTTAAATTGAGATTTTTTTAAGTAAATTTTGGTTCTTAGAAATTCAAGAAATCGATTTTAGATAATTTATTCGAGCTGAAACTGGGGTTCTTCATAAAGTAAAAATATTTGATGAGTTTGTAATAGGGTTTTATAGATTCTAAACAAGTCTTTAAGCCTTTAAACAAGAAATAAAATTTTTAGGAATTATTTTTTATAGGAAATACCTTGATAAATATATATTTTTTTTATAACAAAATACGAAAACCCTCAGACTTGACTTCAAATACTCCCCATTGTTTCGCTATAATCTTCCGAAATTAAATTACATTTCGACAGCAATGAAATAAAAAAGAAAACATTAAATGTGTCCAACATTATTCACAGTCAATGGAGGCCAAATGTAAAGTCCTCCTGGCGAAATCGCATTAATGCATAAAAACACCACAGAAATTCATTTAATGCTGAATTATTTCTACTTTATCCGCTACGCATCCACACAGCCAGCAAAGTGTTGGTAAAATGGAAAGAAAACTACGAATATTTTTCGTATGCACGCCCAATTTAAAATTAATTGCCAGACACACAAAAGAACACTGGCAAAATGCTGATGACAGGGGAAAAGTAAGCGGGTGAGGAAAATGGGCGAGGAAAATGGGTGTGCGAAAGGTAGAGAGAAAAATGGGAGGAAGTAGTTACGTGTGTGTGAGTTCGTTGGAAAGTCCTGCCTGTGCACTGAAGTATGCATGCAGAAAATTAAAATTAATAATTTATATGCTTAAAAACACAAAAAGGAGCAGCAGACACAAGACGTCGATGCAGGGAAATAAATACAAAAAATATATTTACGTAAAAATAAATATAAAGAAAAAGGCCAAAAGTAAATTCATTAAACGAAAATCCCACTAAAAATAAAAATGCCACAGCAGAAAACAAACAAATTAAAAAATTATTTTTCATAATTGAGCAGCGGCAAAAGGCGACTGGCAGGCAGCTGTCCTTTTTCAGTCCAAATAAGGGCGTTGACGGTCAGGGGGAAGGGTGGAGTTGAGAGCAAGGAAAAACGTTCAGTAAATTGCAGTAAATTACGGGGCCATAACGCAAAAAGTGGGCGTGGCCTGGGGAGGTGGAACCCCAGTGCTGGTCGCCAGATTGACAAGTTCTTTAAGAAAACATCCAAAGGCGGCAGTTAAATAAATCTGTTTACTTAAAAATTATTACTCAATTGATGGGTGTTTCGAAGTTGATTTTACATTTGTAGTCAGGAAATTACTAACATTTTGAAATAAATTACAGCATTAAAGTTAATTAGCGGGAGCCATGAATTACATTCGTTCTGTTCGGTTTTATTTTGCAAATATTTTAAGGAAGTTTCTTAAATTAAATCTGAAATTATTACCCTACAGAAAGATTTTATTGTAATCAGTGATGAATTTATGGGGATATTTTATTTATATTTATATATATTCATTGTTAAGAATTAAATACAAAACTCCCAGTAAAAATAAATCAAATTCTTCTAGGAAATTCAACTCAAATATTTTTTTAAAATTGAAAATAGCATGACGCTATGAAGACAACCCACTTCTTCCATATTTTCTGACGCATAAATATTGAAAGTTTGCCAGGGAATTTGCTCCATTTAAAATGTGCTTTAATACATGACTGAGTTCTTGGTAAAGATTCTAATCACTTTTTCTTTATGGAGGGTGAAGCCCTCAAACCGCAGTCTAAATAAACAAATGCTTTTTATATTTTCCAAGAAGCCAACTTTGGCCCAACGTTTTGTCATTAACATTAACAACAACAACAACAGACGAAACCTTCAAACAACCCTTTTAGCCACCCCAAAAAAGCAAAAATAAAAAAAGAATATGCCGCATTTCATTTGCTTAAAATTCACATTCACTTCAAAAAACGAAAATTTGAATATTTTGCATATTTTATGTGTGCGGAACTTTTTTTTAGCTGTTTATTTTATTTCTGGTTTCTGCATTTTGCATTAAAGAAAATTGCTGGCCACTTTTTTGTGCCAGAAATTCCAGCAGCGGCTAATAATAAAAAATATAAATAAAAAGGCAAAAAAAGAAAATAATGCTGTATGTCGGGGCCATAAAAATTGTTGCTTATGTCGATGGTGGGGGGTTTTCCTTCGTTATTTTTTTTTTCCGCGAGGCTTATAAATAATTCATACGAATTGCGCGTACAAGAAATTAAAAAAAGAGAAGAAAACGAGCGGCGAAGACAACTGAAAAACTCGGAGGAAGTTTATTGATTTTCTTACGTGCCTGTATATATAGATATATACTTTTGTATATATAGATATGTATTCATACAACCCCCGGTGATTGCTTTAAAAATTGAAGCGAATAAAAATGTTAAAATAAAGGCAATTTTTATGGCAATTTGCATGAATAAACTATAAAATAAACATATAAATATAAGTAATGTCAGTGTGTATATGGCAGCCACAGCAAAAGCAATAACAAAGGTTATAATAATAAAAAACAAAAGCAAGAACAGCAACAACCATCAGGGTAAAACTTCACAACAAAATAAACAAAAAGAAATGAAGGGAAAATAATCGAAGCGAAGCTTCAGAGAAGAAAAACAATAAGACGAAGTAGGAAAAACAAAAATAAATAAACGAAAATTGTTTCTACTTCTTCTAAACCCCCCTCGGAGCCTCCCTCGTAACCCCCCTTAACCATGTTGAAATCAAGAAAAATAACATGAAGAAAAAGGAACATTTCTGCTGGAAAGCGAACCGAAGAGAAAATAAAATAAATTGCATCATAAAAACGGGCCGAAAGTAGGAGCCAGAGGAAAAGCTGCCTGGCAGAAAATAAATAGCAAGAATAAGAAGGAAAATATAAGAGGAAGAAGCCAGCAGTTAAATTAGAATTTTATGCAAATGAGATATATTTATAGACGAGATAAGACGGGGAAAACTTCGGGAAAGGCATCAAAAGCAGCAGCAGCAGCAGATGAGGCTGAGGGAAATGCCAACTGCAATCGAAGTCGAGGAAATTGAGCGGCTAATTATGTACTCTCAAAGGAATCTGAGTATTTTATGGATATATTTCTACTCATTTATGATCCCAATTAAAGGCCTTTCTACTTTATCTTTAAAGGGTTGTAAAAAATGTAATTTGTAAAATAAACAAATTAAACAATCAGCAATTAAATAGAAAGCATCTTGAAAGATCTTTAGATTTATTTTGGAATACTCTAAAAATATTATAAATACTTTTTTCCTACTCAAAACAATTTCCTAAATAAACCCCAAAATTTTTACCTTCACTCCAAAATCTTTCATTTATTTCCCATTCCCCAGACAACTTCAATTTCCTGTCCCAAAACTATTCCCAAAAGCTAATTCCCGAAAAACTTTTGCCCGGCCAAAAGAAAAATATCCATAAAAGAAGTAAAGAAAGGGTCAGAACCATAAACCCATTCCCAGCACAAAAAAAATGAGGGAATATATGAAACATGTGATATAAGTTAAGTGATATATGTGTTCCAGAATGCACAAACTCTCCGCTCCATCGCCAGCCACCCCCCATGAGTCCCACATCCTTTTAGATCTCCGGCTGTAGGTGCATTAAAACTTTGATAATTACATAACTTTTATGTATATGAAATCTCGCAAAATGTTTGGCTGCACATTTTTGCCGCAGGCTGGGACACTGGGCAAAAAACGTTCTTGATTTTGTTTAGAAAATTTGAGAAAATTAAATATTTCCTTCTACTTTTATTACAAACTCAAGACGGATATATAATATTTCGTTTCAAATCCTTGCTAAAGGACATGAGTATTATTTAAAGCCTATTTTAAGGGGCTTCCCACAAGTATATTTCAGAGAAAAGTTAAAAATGCTCTGATTGAGCTGTAATTTTTTTTATTTGTAGAAAATATAAAAACATAATTTTATTGTAATCCTGATCCTAACGAATTTTTCAATCGATGTAACCCAAAAAAGTTTTAACTTTTTCCCTAAAAATCTATAATTTAATTTTGATTTTTAATGTGCTTACCACTCTCCCTTTCCAGCTTTATTAGTTTTCAGGACAATTTTTTATTACAAGTGCAGGATGCAGTTCAGGGGGGCGTGATGTCATAGCAGGGCTGGGGGGCAAGGGGACTTTCAGAGGGGGTCATAATAAATAAACGTAAATTTTGCATGTGGCGAGTTAATGCAAACACAGACACACACACAAGATATACACAGATACAACCTCTGGTTGAGGGGGTTATTTTTTTGGGGGAAATGCGGACCGAGAAGGCAATGTTGGTCCAGGAAAATGTAAAATTAATGCATAAAGTTTACAACAATAACAGCAGCAGCAGAGCAGCAGCAGTTACAACAACAATGTCCACAACGACAGCCACAAAACTAACAAGAGCTCAGGCCAAATAAAGACAGCAATATTGGTTAGAAAGAGATGGAGGAGGGTAGAGTAGAAAGATATTACGAGTAAATAATGTTTGTCCCGAACAACGTTGATAAAAACTGGCATAGTTTATGTTTATTTAGGTTTTCTGTACTCTACTTTGCGTTACTTTAGCTGCAATTTCCTTCTTTCTCTCTGTCTCTTTCTCTGATTAAAACCGGATGTCGGAAGTTGTCAAATAATGAGGCAAAATGATTACTTATATTTCTGTTGCAAACTTATTTCTTGAGTGCTTGCATTTAAAAGGAGAAAATTGTGCATTAAGTTAGAAATGTTTGCCTTGAATTGAAAGTTTTAAATAATAGTAAATAAATAGATATTTCTTTAATTGCCTTTCCACCATATTGCATACTTTTAGTTCTGTTTACGTACAATACCATTTAGGTTCTAACTATTTAATGATAAATTATTTAAATAGACAAACTTCTCTGATTATTTCATATAAAAACCGTTTTTCTTAACCCTACTTGAGAACCTTAACACACCATTAAACCGCTTAGAGTGTTTTCCCTTTGCTTGGATATAACTATTCCAAGTCCCTCTTTGCTGTTCCGACAATTAACCATCAAGTGGAATATTCAAAATTGTGGTTCGTCTGAATATCGCCAGCTAAATGCAACATCTTGTTGCACAAAACGTGGGTTGGACACAAACAAGCACAAAAGCAGATATAAAACAGTTTTCGCTTTTAATTTCAAACTTTTGTGAAGCTGCTCAACATTTTGTGGGTTCTTTAAGGGAGGCTTCTGGGGCGGGCTTTATGGGGTTTCTACACAGGGGTTATAGATGGGGTTAAGGGGGAGCGGGCAGTTAAGCAGCCAGCGCAAGCTGCTTTTAATGTTCCATTAAAACGTGGCAAACGTTGCTGCCACATACTGTTGCTATTGTTGCTGTTGCTGCTGCTGCTGCTGGTTGTTATTGCAACAACAAGAAACTAAAGCCATAAAAGCGACAGCAGCAACAACATCAACGCTACGCAGAATATATATTGCATTCGAGAAGAGCAAGAATTGAAGCTGAAGAGCAAAGAAAAAAGCAAACAAAAAATGAACGAGCAAAAAAGCACAAACTGCACACATTGCCCGCCATTTTATATTATTATTATTATTATTTTGTATTTTTCAGTCTTTTCTCAAAGGCACAGACAGAAAAATAAAATAATATAAATAAGTATAGAGAATAAATGAATATAAATAAAATATAAATCAATTCAAAATAGGTCAAAGAATTATACAAAATATAATTTAAATTAATTTGGGAAAGGAAAGGAACCTTAAAAATTGAATTTTCAATGCATATTATAGGTTGTCAAGTTGCCAGCTGTCAGGAGCCTGAAAAATCTAAATGAAAATATAATAGGTTTATCCTGAAATTAAGAATCAAATTAAAATCTATATAGCTGCTTCCCCTTTCGAAGTAAAGGTTTGCCTTAGCAGTATGTCTCCCTAGAAAACCATCTCCGAATTTCGAATCTTAAGGACATCTCCTTCGGAGTTAAAATTACAATTTCACATTTTTCCCAGTGCACCCACAGAGACAGCAACATTTTTAATATTGCCAACTGTTTGTGTGTCTGCCTCTGTTTGTTTTTCCTTGTGCATGTAGCTCTGTACCTCCGCCTTCCCCACGATTTCATCTTTGGCTTTTTTATTTTTGTATTTTTTGTGCTGCAGAATTGTCGGTTGTTTTTATGGGTTTCAATATGTACATCATATAATTCAATGCTGGCTGCCATTATGCCGCCGCAGCCTCTCTCTGCCTTTCTGTGTGCTCGCTTTAAGGCCGCGCAATGCAGTTCAAGTGTCGCAAAAAGGGCCAAAAGGAGCGCCGAACCCAAGAAACAAAGTTCGGGATAATTGCCAAACACGAAACACGCTCAAAGGAGCCACTCCCCCTCCCAAGAAAGGAAGGAACTGGGCGTGGCCACACCTACGCCCACATATATAGATACAACCCGAAATAAAACCCACACTTCAAACCGCCTTTTTTCAACTTTTTGCTTTTGTTCTTCCTTCCTTTTCGACTGCTTGCAATTTTCATATCATTTAATTAAAATCGCAAAATTTCGTACACGTTTCCATTTTTGTTTTCCTTTGCCTTTTGCTTTTGCTTTTCCTTTTCAGTTCGTTCGCTCATTCGAGTTTAAGTTTTATTTTTATGATTTTTATGGCCCGGTAAAAACGCTGAGAAAAGTGCAAAAGGCAGAAAATTAAAAATACTTCTTCGATGCGCACCAACCCAGGAAAATAATAAAAATAAAAAAAGAACATAAAGGGGGGAACAACACACGAGAAATTGAAACAAGAAAGAGGAAATAACCATTAAGGCCAGCCACGACTATTGAATACCCGTTGGATTGCTGGTGGAAAATATTGCATACTTAAGAGGGCGTTGGGAAACTATCTGCAAATAATTATAATATATTTTAAATTCGCAATAATAATTATTATAAAAATAATTAGGGACTTTTAAAGACTTTCGCTTTGGCTAGGAATTTTATAAACTTCCTTTTATTTTCCTTTTTCGGTAATACAATATACCCCCTTTAAGCTCCCCCAATTACCGGGTATAAAAACGTGAAACTCTACACAAAATTTAAAAAAATGGAAACGAAATTCAATTGAAATGGATCGCGAAGTTTAAATAAAAATATTCTCCCAAAGAGGAAGCGGGCGTAACGTCATTAAAAAAGAGAATGGGAGCACAACACAAAATAAAATAATAAAGAAAAGAAAAAGTATAAGAACCTGCGGTCTACCTTTCCCCCCCGCAGTGAGGGGCCCTTTTTTATTATCGCATCTTGATTTATTTGCCCCGCTGCCAAGTTTTATTTGGCCAAAAGAAACATAATTTCCAAATGCAATCAACTCTTGCAATCAAATTATTCAATAAACAAACAAACCAAGCAAAAGCAACAACAAAACACAATCACCAAAGATCAACATTTAGACGATAAAGACAAGCAAACAAACTAAAAGAGGTTTTTGCATTCCATGAGTTTTGCTTTGTTTTTGTCAACCAAAAAGACAGCCAACAAATGTGGCACAGAAAAGGGTTTAATTTTTCAAATTTAGACCCCTTTTTAAATGCCTAAAAATTATTTAAATTAATTATTGGATATTTTCCAAGTTCATTTCATGCCACAAATAATATTTCTCTACTTCTCCGTCCTCGAAATCTATATTTAATCTTTAGAAAACTTGTAACTTCACACAAAGTGGCGTACATAATTCTCAAAAAAAAATTCATTACAATTTATTTGCGCCAAAAATGTTGTAAATTTGGAGCAAGACTTTCCGTTGGCTCTTCCCTGGCCAAAAAAAGTATTTTTAATTTCATTTTACTTTTAAATCAAAAGCTTGCTGCCAGCTCCTTCGTCTTCTGCCATTTTCCTTACGCTTTTCAGTTTTTACTTTTGTTTTCCCCGCCTGCCCTGTGTGTGTGTGTGTGTGTCGGAGGGAGATGCAAAAAGCAAACTAATCAAAAAATTCAATTTCCTTGGAAAATTTAATTTTGCTCAGGGAAAATTCAATTTGCTTGTGCCTTCGCCTTCGTTTCTTTTATTTTCAAGTCCTGCGTGTGTTTTTTCTTTATTTCTTTTTTTTTAGAGCTTTTCGAGGACGAAGAAAGCTGCTCGCGAAGCTCCATAGAAACCCTGATAAATTGTTCGTTTTTGTAAGGATTTCCCTCTCGATTTTGGCTCCAATTCTCACCCCCCAGAAAAAAGATTTTCGCGGTGTGTGTGAGCAAGATAAACATGCTTAATATTATTATTATTAACAATAGCCAGTTTTTACCTGGCTCTGATGATCATTAGGCGCCACAAAGTATGCAGCGGATGGCGGGATTATCATTTAATTAATATTTATGCGCGTCTTAATGAAGCCAAAGCCAGGCCAGGGTAACGAAGGCAGCCCCAAAGGTCACGGCCAAAATGTAAGCGAGCCAAGAACCAGCTAGCAAGAGAGGCTAAGAGCCAGTTGGCCAGCTGCAACTTGCCTTGAAACTGGCAACAATGCCACAGCAACAGCCGTCGCAGCAACAAACTAAAAGAAAACCCGTTTTCAAGCATTTCTGGCCTTTATTTTTTCGCCTTTTTGGCTCTCTCGGGGCGCGATTTAAACATATTTTTAGCCTCTCCACTGCCACTCGCACTCGCACAGACAGACAACAATTGCATGCATATTAAATAAAGGAAAAAGAATGCGCCTTGGGGTTACTGCAGCAGCAGACTCATGAGATATATGCTGGCTTTAGCTCTAGCTGACCCCCAGCACTCGTTTGACTTGTTCTTTAAGCCTTTTGTTGGTGGAAAATATTATAAAAAGGGGAAAAATCGAGGGGGATTCAATCGATAGACACAAAACTAGTTGCAATTTTAAGCCAAATTATGGTGCGACAGGATTTTTAAAATTTATTTAAAAAGTTTCCTTAACTATATAAAATGATCTAGAGAGTGTAAACTATAGAATATTCCTTATAATTGCGCTCTGTGTTCATTAAATCCTTGGTTTGGAAAAATATTAAAAGTGAAAATGCAATTTATGTGTCCATTGTCTTCCTTGTGGCAGCCGGAGAGCAACAGTCACAACAAACAAGCTTAACGCCTTTTTGTCGTAAATTTTTACAGAATTCCTTTAAGCAGTTTTGCGCCTGTAAATACAGTGGTTTTTAGAGGCTATAACAAAGGATCTATAAGATATGTGAACTTTATATTTTAATGATTTTTTAATAGTTATTTTTCCTATAACAAACTACTATTTAATATTAGAAAAATCTACAATGTAGGGAAGTACTTTTAAAGTCAGCTTGTTTTTAATTCAAGAAAAATGAAAGAAATGAAAATGAATAAAAAAAGAAAACAAAATATTTTAGGATTATATTATTCCCAAATATCCAAGTATAAAATATTTAGTATAAAAATGTTTTGTAAACTATTTTTTTAACCACTGTTTCTCACATTCCCTCCCCTCTTTTTTTCTCAATTTTTCGCACATTTCTTAGCTGCGTTTGTGTTGGTGTTGGTAGCATGCCCTTTTTGAGCTTTTATGTCCTTTCTGTTCTGTTTGCTGCAAAATGCACTTAAGCTCCACAGGCAAAAAGATGCTGCAGATCCCCTGCCCTCGCCCCCTTCTCCTCCTCCCTGTCGGCTCTTGTGAATTCCCTTTGTTTTTTGCAGAATCCGAGCTCAATTTTGTGTTGCCTTTTTTGTTTTCTGTGTGTGTGTGTGTTTGTGGATTTCGCCTTGTACCTTTTAAATATTCGCAGGCATCCATAAATCATTCGAGGTTATGTTGAATTTTTAGACCGTCTGGTAATCCCCCTCCCTGGCCCCCTGGCCACCTTTCCCGCTTTTTGTTTCTTGGCATGATTTGTTGTTTATGGCCGCATTTTGCTTCGTTTTTGTTGCCATTTCTCGTCTCGTCTCGTTGCCCTTTTTGCATTTTCGAGGCATATAAATAAAATAGTGGCAAAAGTCTCTGCCGCCAAAAGATTCCCATCTTCAGGCTCAGTCGGTGTCAGAAACGAAATGGAAAATTAGTTTCTTTTTTTGTTTTTGCTTTTATTGTACTCTTTTTGATATGAGAATTAATGCAGAAACTCAGCCGAGACAGGCAATTAAAAAAAATGGGTTGACAGAGGCGGGAATGGTGGAGTTATTAGCCCCACGGATTAATTGCATTTTTAGAGAAAGATAACAAACAGATTTTTCTACTGAAACACAGATTGGTTATTAGGATTCTATAATATGTTAATTTAATAGAAATTTAAATAATAAATTAAATAATTTGGTTAGCAAAATCTTCATATTACGTTTTCCTAATGAAACTTCAACGTTGTTGACACAATTTTGGAGTTAACAAATATCTCCCAATGAAGTAAAATCCATTTATCATGTAAAAATAATATTAAAAAATATAAAAAATAACCAAAAGGAAACTCTAGTCTGCAATTTTTCATATGATTTTCCGCCACCGCCTGCTATATATCGCCTTTGCCCATTTTTAGTGTCCTTCGTCGTGTGTCTTTTGGCCAAATACTGTGTGTCGTCTGGTTGGAGTTACCACTCTACCGCTTCCGCATCCCACACACACTCACTCACACACCCGCTTATTTAAATGGATGAAAGCGAAAGGATTTTGCCAAAGTCCAAAATCAAACAGCAAAAATTTTTTTTAGCGACGCGGCAATGCGAAAACAAGAGACACTAAAAGGGGGCAGGGGATTGGGTAGGTTGTTGCCAGACGACGACGAACCAGTCCGCGTTGATGTTGTTATTGCTGTTGCCTTTTTTCCAGTTGACCAGGCTCGCGGCACAAAAAAAAAAAAACACAAAAAGGGAAACAATAAAAAGGCTAAAAGCGCGAAAAAGAGGGTAGAGAGAATAAAAGGAGCCAGAGGCGAGGGCAGTCTGGTGTGGTCTGGACCAAGGCTTAAAGTCTGATATTTTTTTATGATTACACAGGGAATAAATTAAAATTTTGTTGTATTAATTTTTTAAGAGATATTTTTTTAGAAAATATACTATTTTTTGGCTAGAAAAAGAAAAGAATGAGGACTTCTCTATAAATTCTCCCCAAAAAACAGTTATCCTTCTTTTCAAAAATATTATAATTTTACACCAACTTTATTTCATATTTCTAAGTGTACAGGCGTGCTTTTTAATTAAGTGCAATATAATCAAATTTTTTATGCAAGAATGAAAGGAAAGTGAATTTGGTCAGTTTCTGGCACGAATGGCGTTGGCATTTAGTTGGGGCTAAGCTCTTGTGGGCAAAGCTGGAAAAATATGTGTGGAAAATTGTGGAAAATACTGGGACATCTGAGGGGTTGGGAAAATGACTGCAGAATACTTTGGCTACAATTTTTGGCTAGCTGCATTTAACCATTCCGAGGGACACCCAAACAGCTTTCATTTTGCCCAAAATGATGGCAACTGACTTAATGCAATTTCTCGCTTTTCGTTCTCGCTCAGATCGCGCCATGAATTTTCATTACTAGCAACAGCGTACATTTTCCACACACACACACACACACACACACATGAGCACACTTACCAAACTCGGGGAAAATGCCATCCCCCAACCCCACCCGCACCTCATCTTGGCCCCATGGCACGTAATTCAATTTCGAACTGAAGTTAAAATTCAATTAAAATGAGTCAACTTGAGCGTAATGCAATTTCGCCAGCCAATGCCATTAGTGAAATATTAACGCGAAAAGAGCAACACGAAAAAAATATATAAGAGAAGTCGAAGCGGGCGATGAGAAATATCCACAGAATCGATACGAAAAAGGCGCTGGATAAATTATGATTGAAGCAGAAAAAGGGAATTGGGGGAAAAATATGGCAAATATTGGCAATGTTGCAATTGGATTTCAGGGGAATTATGGGTAACTCGAAATATATTTATTTACTTGGGAATTGAGTTTTTCCGAACCTTTTTGGATATTAAAATAATTAAGAATAGAGGAAGATCTGAGCGGAGTTTTAAGTTCATAATGAAAGCATTTAAGAAGAATTTAAATTTGTTTTTGGGATTTAAAAATCCATTTAGAAAGTAAAAGAAAAAACTAATTTACGAGATTCAAGAGAATTTCTTTAGTAATCCCATATCATTATTTTTTATAACAAAATTTTAATACTCAAGTTTCCATACCTCCATTATTATTATTATTCATAGCTACAAGGAAAAAGTAATTTAAAGTAATTTCAGGCATAACACAAAAATTCCTAACAAAAAACTTTACAAAGAACACTTTTGGTTTTTCATATAATTTCAAAGAATTTTAATATTCATATAGCTTTACCTTCATTATTTTAATGGGCTATATCGGGGGCTTTCTTTAGTGGCTATTCACGGCTTTTTGGAGCAACCAATTTTCCCCTATTTTCCGTACAGTTTTCTTTGCTTTACTTTTCCCCCCCAAAAAATAGCATCTTGTGTTCGCTCCCACACACACACACACACATATTTTTTGGCCTTTCTTTCTCTATTTCCGCTTGGCTCGTTATGTAAGCCATAAAAGCTGAAATAATGCGCCTGCCCTGGCACACGCCTAAAAGTATGCTATAATTCACACACACGCGCACACACACACATGCAGGCAAGGATCCAAGCGACTATAAAAAATGAAATTATTAAATTTTATGTAGCGTAAATTCTTTATGGCAAGCAGAAGCAACGAAAAAAATATATAGAAAAATATAAAAATAATATTCAAGCGAAGGCAAACAACAATTTCCTTACACATGAGAAATTTGTAAAAAGGATTTTAACCCATTTTCCGTGGGGTTATATAGTGTATATATATATATATATGATTTGTATAATAGGGAAATATAACTTATATAACACAAAATCTGACCCTTAAAAAAAATCCAGAAAATTGAAGTAATCAGCGAAGCAATGGAAAAACCTTTTCGTCTGACATTGAAAAATGCGCGGTCACGTTTTTTGCCTTATTTTTCTTTTATTTTTGTTGTTGTACTTCTTTTTTAGTTGAGTCTTTGGTTTGATTTCGTTGCGTTTTATTTTTAGAGCGCATAATTTTTGTTGTTCTTCTTTTGGGGCAACTTCGCAGACGAAATTGTTTTTGTGCTGCTCTCGGGGCTCTCTGGCAAAATGTTTATTTATTTATTTATTTGCCTTTTATCCTTTTTTCTGCCGACGGCATCGCCATTGTTGGGAAGCTCGTGACTTGCTCGTTTTTTCTTTTATTTTTTGTATATTTTTTCTTTTATTTTTTGTGTTTTTTTGCTGGCCATTAAAACGACGCAGCATAATGGCAGGGAACAGGCAACGCGCGCGGGCGAAACAAAAAGCGAAAATGCACAAGGAAAAAAGAAATATATATATGAGGAGATGGAAAAGGAGTGGGTGGGGCGGAGGAGTGGGGTGGAGCACATCGGGCATTCACATAAATTAAACTACCTGTCGCTCCGGCAAGTTGCTTTCCCTCTCCGGCATCGATTTCCCCCTCGTTTCGAAATTAGTTTCATCTGCCTGCCCATATCTTACATTTGACTAATCATTATCTTAATTGCTTCTTCTCTTTCCAGGTGAGTTTCCTTTCCATTTTCCGAAATACGAATTGAACAATTGCAAGAAGAGCCGTAAGTAAATGCAGGATAATTGCCAAGGAGTTCATACTTCTGGCTAATTGAGGGCACTTGAAAAACTATAAAATGAATAGGGAAAAATTGGATTTAATTTCTTTAACATTTTTGGAATTATTAGAATGGCCTTTAATAGGAAATTTTGAATTAATTTGGGCTTCCTTCTTATTGAAGGTTTATGTTTCTTTATTTAAAACATGTTCATCAATTTATATATCTAAAGTCTTCTTTGAAAAGGGTTTTATATCATCTAAAAGAGTCTCAAATATTTATTATCTCTTAATTGAGTTATCCTTTAAATTGCAAATATGTGTTTCTCATTGTAAACCTTTAAAATGTTGTGTAAAGCAACTCCTTTCGCATGTTGCATGCAATTTGCCATGCATTTTATTACATGCAATCCTGGACACTCCTTCTACTCCTCCTCGTTTTGTGGCAAGTTGCCGCAGGATATTCTGCGCATCCTTAACATTGGAGAGCATATTACAGAGCACAATCAGGCGGCAGAGAGCGAGATGGTAGGAGTAAGAGAGAAAATGTTCACTCAAATATGCAAATAAGTAGCAAAATGCATTTACCGATTTCTGAATCATCGAACAGTGTTGCAAATTGTTATGCAGCTATATAATATATATACATATATATATATAATATAAAGAAATTGCTCAGTGTTTTTATGGCAATAACTAATTTGTGGCTAATGAGAGTCAGAGAACATTGGTAGAATTACTGAAGGATAATTTACATTTTTGCAATGGAAAAATTCTGAAAATACAAGCAAACAAGCTTTGTTTATTTTAAAATATTATTTCAAGTTTAAAGATAAATTTAAAATGAAAAGAAAATAGTTCAGAACTCTTCCACTCACCTCCCTAAGGTCCCTGTCCAATTACGAATGCCAAACAACTCCATAGTTCTCCATCAGCCAAGCCACAGCACAGACTCATCAAAACCGACTCAGCAGCTCCAAAGCAAAACAAATAAATTTTCAAAAAGCAGAAAAAACAAAAACAAAAAAAACCATAAGGGAAAACAAAGCTAAGCTATGAGGAAAAAAATGAGTTATTAATGGCAATCAATCAAAAACTGGCAAATCGCTCTCAAGCTAAACAACCAAGCGGCGGCCAAAGGACAAAAGGAACGGGGAAGTAAAATACATAAAAAAAACCGCGAGGAATACATAAATTGATTGATTGATTTAATGAATGATTGATTAATGCATTTCAGTTGCAAATTCCCCCATGCAGAATGCAGCAGCAGACATATGAAGCTAAAAGCTGAAAGTGCACTTGGGAAAAGTTGGGGGAAATGTTTAGTCATTAACATATATAATTAATAATTAATTTAAAAATGATATACAATTTAAATATTAGTCAAATGATCTATGAATTAATATTTAAACAATTTTCCTACATTTAGAATGTTTTTAAAAAGTGTTTCTTATCATTTGTTATGGTGTTTTTTCAGTCCTTGAATCGTCTTTTTCGATTTCATTTAAAGTCCTCATTACATTTTCTCTGGAGTTCCCATTATTTCTCTCTGTGTCGTAGCCAAGTTGGAGTGTGCAGAAGGCGGCCTTCACTGGCAGCCTTCAGCCTGCAGCTTTCAGCCTTCGGCTCCTCTCGAGTGCCAGACAGGCGAACGGGGGAGCCAGGGCGGCCCAGGAGTCTGCAGGAGAAGAGGAAGAGGGGGTAGCTGGCGAAGTCCTGGCGTATGGCAATTATTGCAGAAGGAAGCTGAAGCTGAAGTTCCGTTCCGTTGGCCATGGCATTGTCGGAGGAGGCTATGCACTCGCCCGGCAACTGCTTTAAAATGCATTTTCAATTAGGCATAATTTCAGACAGCTTCGTATATATATTTACCCCTTTACTAGCCCCCAACCAGTGATGTGTGAAAACATATCCAATTTGAACGTGATGTACGATGAAGCCAAGGGCTTTGATTCAGCTCATTTCGGTATTAGTTAGAGCCCTGAATGCATATTATATTCGGAATAGATGCATGAAATATTTTCCATTATTGACTGGGGTATTTAGGATGTAATTTGGCAAGCAATTTGGTGTCTTGAATATGAAAAGAAGTACGTAAAAAATTTGATTTGATAATGAAAACAATTTCTGGGAAACCTAAACGAGTAATTTATGCCTTAAAAAGCACAGAAAAGACTTTATTCTCCGTCTTAAATCCTTTCAAATAGAAAAACTCAAAATTCTTAATCAATTTACCCACAAAATCCTTAAATCTTTAATGAGATATATCCAATGCGTAAAACTGTTTCCTTCGCAAGCGAAACAAATTAGTGAGAACATCGGCAAAGCCGCAAAGCGAACGGGGGGAGCTGAAAAAGGACCTTTCGCATATATTCCTCCCATCCTTGCAATATAATATTGTACGGCAAAACAAAGACAGCAACAACAGAGGAACAACAAAAAAAAAAGAAAACTTGCACAAGGTTTTTAATAACGTGGAAAACACAAGGAAAAAGCAAATATTGATGCAAGCCGCAAATTTCAATTAAGAACAGGAAGAAGAAGCAGACAGGACATCGGCGCCGGCAGAGGCAGCAGCGTCGCGTTGCCAACGTCAACGGCGGCAGCGACATCGCCTGCGAGAGAGAAAGGCGAGCTGAGGAAAGTCCTCCAAAGAGAGAGATGGAGAGAGAGCAGGCGAGAAGAGAGAGTGCGAAAGGAGAAGAGCGCAGGCAAAAGTGCCTGTAAAACATTTGATGTAATAAAATAACGTATACGCCATGGCGGCAGTGGCGGTGAAGGAAGTACAAATGTGGAGAAATCCACCCCCAAAGGATCAAAAATGAAAAAAAAAAACAGGACCCAACAATAAGAGCAATTTAAGCCGCAGGAATGTGGGGGGGAAATGCCGGAAGAGGAAGAGGTGAGAGCACAGGCAGAGGAAGGAACTGAGGCGCAATAAAAGGGACCCCCAGATAAAAACAAAAACCCAAAAACAAGACTCTCTCTCCACACACACATACAGAGATCCCCCCCTGCAAGCCCAAACCCCCCCGAAAATAATTACTACGAAAATCAATGGGCAAAAAAATTGGCAAGAGCGGAAGTACAAGAGACAAAGGCGCAAAATCAGCGAGCACTTCAAGAAAAATATTATAATTAAATAAATGAAATATAAAATTAAATTTACATTAAAAATATATAAAGTAAAATATGTTTGTTTGAGCTTAGAACTTGAATACCCTTACAATTTTCCTTGCTAAAAATTAAATTCCGTAAGAAAACTCTTTGCTGCTAAGAAAATAAGTCACAGATCTTGATCTCAATTATTTTGCCCAGTGTAAGAAGCGCAAAAGTAGCGAAAATTCAGCGCAAACTCAAAGGAAATTCCAGCCGAAAGGAAAGCGGAAGAGAACCAAAAGCGGAAGTAACGCCAAAAAGAGGAAACCAAAGCACAAATGCCGATGAAAGTAAATGCCAAAAAGGGACGATGACGTGACGAGCTTCGTTCGAGTGTGTGTGTGTGTACTTGGGGTCTCTGTATGGGTGTATGTGTGTGTCTACCGCGTGAGTTTGCACAACATTTTGCTACCCTTCGTTGCGAACTCCAACCCCCAACTTTCAACGCGGCTGCTGCCTGCTGTCTATGTCTGAGGCATATCGATTTTTTCGCCTTCCACGGGGTTTTCCTCGTTATTTTCCTCGCTGCTCCTTTTTACTATTTTTTTTTTTTTGTTCCTTCTGGGCGCGTCTCCCAGGAAACGCTTTTCATTCCCGTCGAAAAGTTGCCTTGTTTTGATTTCTATTTTTAGCAGTTTTTAGCAGGGCGACCATGTCAATGAACCTCAACGATTGCAATTTGTTAATCAGCGCGGTTTAATTACCTTTGCAAGTATTTTCTTATTTAGAAAGGAAAATGGAAAAATTCGGGGAATAAATGTTTAAAGGAAGGTGTTTAAAATATACAAATTAAAGGAATTTAAACAAGCAATTCAGAAGGTTTTAAAAACATTAATTCAATAAGTAAATAATCCTAAAAATAATTATTTTTTCAAGAGCTTCAAGTAATTAGTTAATTAATATATAAATTAAAGAATATCTAGCAAAAATATAAAAGGACTAGATTTAATTTTCAAGTCTGTAATGCACTTAATAGACATAGCAAAAAGGAAAAACGTTTCAAAAGACTTTGTAGAAGCAAAAAAAGAGTTAAAATTAGACCACAAAAAAAGGAATAAAAATAAAGAAGAAAAAATCCACAATGGCAGCAAGAAAAACTGAGCAAAAAGTCTACAAAAGTATCAAAAAACTTAGTCACTTTTGTCTTTAAGTGGCAGCTTCCGTTGTAGACAAGAAGTTTTCCATTTTGTCGCCCTCCAAAAAAGAAAATTGCATAACAAAGGGAAAGCTGTAAGGAAATCAGCGCAGAAAACAGCGAGGAAAAGTGGCAAAATCCAGGGCAGAGTCAGGAACACACAATTGTTGCAACACACAAATGAGGAGGAAAAAAACAACGAAAAAAAGGGACGAAATAATAAAGTTTCTCATCAGAGGAAAAGTGGAGACGAGCCCAGGATGTGGATGCAACGTCATGGCAGCGCGTGCGAAAGTAAAAAGGACTCGCAGCGCGACGCAAGGAAAAAGAAAAAGGGAAACCCTCCTTGGCACAAAGAAATCTCGGGGATCCCGTGTCTGGGACTCTGGGACCTCAAACTCCATGAGCTAAACGTTTTCCGCTGTCTGTGTTAGCCGCTTTTCCCGGGCGTGTTGCCCTGTGCGTTGTCCCTATCCCTGTCACTGTCTGTGTGTGTGTGTGTGTGGTGGTGTGTTTGTATTTGTACGAAGGTTGACATTATGAACTTGAAAGTTGTACATAAAAAAAGCGACAGCGGCAAAATTGTTATGAATGAATGCATGTGGGCGGTGCGGTGGCAGCCACGCCAGGTGTCCTGGCCACATGTACTCTCCGTTTCCATGACGCCCGCCAAAGCGGTTGACGCTCCCTTTTTCCCTTTTCCACCATTTCCATATTTCCTTTTTTTCTGTTTACTTTTTTTCGTTTTGGCTTGCTTTCGGCCGGACGGGCATAAACAAATGTCAGCTGTTTGGGCCGGTCATCAATTACGCATGCAATCGGCATAGCCACAAAAAAGGAAAGGCAATGCCACGACTATGAAATACCTGAAAAATAATATAGTTCTTCTCGTTAAAGCTTAATAATATTTAGAATATGATTGTGCTTAAGTTTTATTTTGATAGGGATTTAAATAGAAATACAACATCGATAGATTTCCTATTTCCCTTAGGTATTGTCTAGTTTTGTTTAGCAAAATATACCATAAAGATATACCCCTATTAGGTTCGTGTAAGGGGTATGAAAACTACCAAACTCGTGAGTTGAAACCAGGTCAAAACTATCAGCAAACAAAAATTCGCAGGGGGCGGGAAAAGCGTGTAGAGTAGGCGTGGAAAAGGCCGCGAAATCACAAAACAAAGCACCTGCCGATTGATTTCGCTTGGCCAGCGATGAATGAACATGGAGACTCGCATGCAACGCGTGCAGTGCCACAGATTCATTCACATACACACACACACACACATATCCATGCATATATACGCGAACGCAGAGAGCATCACTCATACGCCGCGTGGTGCAGCCATAAAAAAGAAGTTCGGCCATCGAAAGAGAAACGTTTTTTGGGCCAACGCGCGGGATTTTTTCTTACTTTTTCCTACTTTTTTTTTGGTTGGTTGGTTGGAAATGCAACCGGCTCTGCGGCTGCCTGACTCCCTGACTGCCTGACCTGGAACTGGCGCACTACTCTCCACTGCTGCTTTGCCGGCGTCGCTGGGTCTGTGTCCCGCGCGCTAAAACCTTGTCCAATTTCCCGGCTGGCGAGGACATTTGCACTTTTATTTTCAGTCACACCATGGGGCAGTCTCTCGTTAGTGGGCAGTGAGTGCGTCCAAAAGGGATGTGCAAATGCAGCAGCAGCAAGAAAGGGTTGTCTGGCACTCGGAGGGAAAATGCAAGGTCCTTTTGGGTTGGTGATAAAATACTTCTAGGTATGGATAATTAGGAAGATTTTAATTTATTTAAACTACAACAATAACAATTAAATATTTCATTGGTTATTTATGGAACATTTTTAAGGGACACTTTTTAAATTTGTTAAATATTTTTCTGTTAGGAATTAGGAGAATTTTTCTTACTTCCCACTCCAAAAATTCATTTAACTCTCAGTTAATACTGGCACTTTTCCTGGATATTGGCCAGGTCGACTACATCAAGCTGCATTTTGGCTCATTGTTGCTTTGGCTTTGGCCAGACGCGAAATTTGAATTTTTATGCAGCGGCAGAGCAACAACAAGGAAGGAGAGCGTGCCGCAAAAGTTTGTCGACCTATATAAGCGCTGGAATCCGAATACCCTCTGGATCCTGCTCCTCTCACTCCCCTTTCTCTGTGTGCTGTGCCAGGGCCAGGATACGTGTAATGCAAGTTCAAAGCAGTAGCAGCAGCAGGCAGGAGGCAGCAACTCCAACTATTTGGGGTCGTCACGTATTCGAAATGCAACAACCTGTTGTTGCGGAAAAATCCAGAGTCAGAGTCAGTGGCAGAGCCATTGCCAGTGCCAGACTTTTGGTAGCCGGGTTTAGTTTTGCAGCAAAAGTTCTCTGCCAGCTCATTCTTGTTATCCTGCTGCAGTAACCAAAGCGAAATCCTTGAGCAGTGAAAGTCAAAGTCGCTGGGACACGGCTGGGAGAACTTTTCTAATTGCAGGACAATCAATATTGAATTTTGGCAGAACAAAAGGGGGAGAAGAGCAGCCATAAGAAGTCAACCCCCGGAGGAGGCCTTCTTCTTGTGCACCTCATACCCCAGTTTTGCCACCCTCTTGCCTTCTCCTTTTCACCCTGTTTACTTTATTTTCTATTCATTTGTACAATTACATGTGCAGAGAGGAAAATATTGGATTTATATTACTTGAAAAATTGATTAAAATATTTAAAGAAATCGCTATAAACAGAAACCAAAACGTAGGCAATAAAAAGTTTAATAAAAAAAAGGAAAAGAGAAAACTATTTTCTATCTTTCCCTTTTCTTTTTAAATTAAAATTAATATTTAATACGAAAAGCAGTCTTAAGGCCTTCATCTCACATTTTCCTATACTTTTTAATATAAAATAAAGACTTAAAAGGTTTTAAGGAATCCAATTATAAAGATTACATCGATTATTACATAAATTATTGCCCAACTTTTTGTGCTCTGTGTGTATATACTCATCCCTGTCGTTTTCCGCATTGAAAAGAAGGTGCGGCTCAGGTTAGGAATTTTCCAAGGAATGTTTGTTGTGCGGGGGTGGCAAGGTGCACCCCTCCCCCTTCCTTTGGTCGACCAAAAAAAAAGGGGGTTGACTGAGTGAAAATTCGGGTGGCGCTTTTAACAAACGATAGCAATTTAGAAGATGCCAGAGGTATGCAAATTTATTGCCGGAAATGTAATTTACAAAATACGCTGCAGGCAAAATGGAAACCAGCGACAGCGCAGCTAGCCTCGACAGCAGCGCCGGCAGCGACGCCTTGCAAGCTGTTCTGCATTTGCTTTGTTTTCCTTTCTCGTCCTCTTTTCCCCACTATTTTTTGTCTTTTATTTTAGTTTTGTCATTTAAACTTTTTGGAGTGATGAATTTTGAGGTTGGGCAACAAATCACAAAAAAAAGGAGTAAAAGCCTTGAAATTAAAGGAAGAGATGGAAAATCAAAAAAGTAAGGATCGCCGGGTTGAAGGCAGGGGGCGGCGATTAAGAAGCAGGGAGACGGCGGCTTACAGCGCTTTTACATTACAAAAACAATCAATGCAACGCATGCGCAGGTCATCAGGAGACCCAATAAGAGAGAGAGAGAAATTGAGTGTGGCGGCCCCCCCTTCAGAGAGAGCAGCTGCATTAACTCTTCTGTTGTGGCAGAAGAAGCGGCGGGAGTGCGGGAAGTGCAAGCAAGTCCCCAAATAGCGAAAACAACAACAATAAGGGCAAGGCAAAATTAACAAAATAAGAAAATTGGCAATGCCAAGAAGATGAGGGCGAGGAAGAACACAAAAATAAAGGGAACCAAGTAAGGTGGCGAAGGATGATGAGTAGGCGGAGGATGGGCCAGAGATGTGGCTGCTTATGCAAAATGCGCAACAATAACAACAACATAAACAGCATGCAGACGAGACAACAAAGAAGACCAACAGAGACAGAAACTTAGAACGGTGGGGGACAGGGAGGCGGATGTGGAGAAGGCAAACGTAGGAGAAGAGAAGGAGCAGCCGAACCAGGAGTAGGCAACGCAAAAGGAAGAGGCCACGAGGCGCATATGAAGGAAAAGCCAAAAGGCAAAGCGCAAAAAGAACGCCAACGCCAAAATGCAGCGACTGCGACGACAGCGACAGCGCAGTAGCTGGGGCAGCACACAGCAAGGGGTGATGAAGGGGCAGAAGTGGCAAGAGCAGCTGCTCGGCGACAATGCACGGTGGGGCAACACGCAGGAAAACTAATTTTTAAAGAAATATAAACCAAAAACAGAACTTAAGGAATCTATAAAAGATAATTGCAACCCAAAACTCAACCGTGAAAACCGGAATGTCCTTTTTTGCAAAGCATTGCCCACTTTTTAGCGAATATCTAAAATACACAAAAGCAGTTGGGCCACAATCGAATGGCTAAGATCATTAGATCTTTTGATCGTAGTTAAGGTTAAAACTGATATCGATATATCAGAATCAGATTCTATATATATATATATTTTTTTACAATTTCTATATTTAATATTAAAAGAAATCTTTATAAATTCATCCTGATTGATCCCCAACTTGGGCTAATTGATCACTTCTCCAAACCCCACAGTGCAAGCTAAGAAAGTGCAAGAGCTGCATTAGTATTTGTGCAATTTGCTCTCATGTGTGTGTGTGTGCGTTGGCGGCGCAGGAGGCAGAGGCGACATGTTGCTGTTGTTGTTGGTGCTGCCTGCTCCCCCGAAAAGCCAGAAGAGCCTTGCTGCCTGTACTTTTCGCTTTTGGCATTTTGTGATATTCGCGAAATGCGCGCATACTTACACACGTGCAGAGAGACCAACACACACACACACTCTGGGGGCAGACAAAAGACGAAACAAAATGCAAGACGCACACGAGAATAATTGAATTTTATTACATTGTTTGGAGAGGCACAACAATAACAACACAACGAAAGCTGCAAGAGCAACAGAGAGGGCCAAAGTGTAAAAGAGCTTCGTAAGCGTGTGTGTGTGCAGTTGCCCCAACTTGTGCTTGTGTGTGCAACAGCAACCACCAAGGCTACACACGCACACACAGACACCGAGCAGCAGATATTGCAGCGACGCGACAGCGACTCGAAGAGAATAATGACCCCAAAGGCTTGTCGATTGTTGTTGCCCCATTGCTGTTGCTGTTGCTTTTGCTGCTTTTATTGCTATTTTCGCTCTCCAGCTTGCTCTCTCTTTTCCACTCTCTGTGGGTGTGTGAGTGTTGCAGTTTTGTTGTTATTGCTGGGAGCAGAGGCAAGGCAGCCAGCAGTGAGAATAAGAAGAAGCAATCGCAGCGACAGCGAGCGGAAGAAGCAGAAGAAGCCGGCATATGCTGCGGCTGAAAACACTCACACACACACACGGACACCCCAAAAGCACACCCACTCCCCCTCAATTGCCACCCCCTCGGCACCCAACTACCCCCGGCTCTTGCCACTCTTCGCTTGCAACTGCAGAAAAGAGGTCGATGATGGTGGCCAGCACTGGGAGAAAACTATCTTTTAGGGATATTATTCTGTTTGTTTACTTATGGATCCCTTTATTTATCTCAACGATTTTTTTCCAGTGTGGATATTTCTGACTGTCTCGGCTCGTGAAAGGCGTAGACACAGGCCAAAAACAGGAGATGGACCAAATCGAGGGGCTTTGGGGGGGTTTAAAAAAGGGATTTTAGGGAGGTTTGAGAGGAATTTAGAGGGAGTTTCCAAAGGGGGCGGCGAAGCGGAAGGTTAGAACGCAGCCCGGCTAAAATGGAGACTGCGAAAAAAGGAAAAGCTAAAGGCAAACTAAAATACTTATGAGGCAGCGTCAGCGAAGACAACAAAGGCAAAAATCGAACAAAAACAAAACACGAAAATACCACAAAGGAAAAGCATCAACAAAAAAAATTAAGAAAAATAAATGCACAAAGCCAAAGAGGAAAATGCAAAGGCAGCAAGAGGAAAAACAAAATCCAAGTCAAAATAAATAAATGCAAGACAACAGCTGCCTTTTGTGACTGTGTGGAAAGCATTTTCCAGGCCCTCAACTTTTTCCGTTTAACTTTGCAAAATAATAATAATAATAATAATAAAAAATAGAATGTGCAAAAGGCGGGGGAAAAAAAAGAAAATAAAACAAAATTGAAATTTGTAATGAAGCCACTTTTTTACCCCACGCACATAAAGGAAATTACAGAAGGGAACACATTTTTAGGTCTTTTGGAATATAATATATATTTTTTTAAAAATAGTATAAGATGGGAAAATTATTTATTTATTTGTTTATATTAATATGTATATTTATTATTTATTTAAAATGATTTATTTTTGTATTTACTAAAATTATCTTTTATACTATTCTCCCGAACCCAACTGTAGTTGTATCTGTGCGAGGGGGCGGAAATTGCCAGCAGGAAGAGCATTGAGGGGGGCTGTGGGTGGGTGGCATGGCTTAATGGGTGGCATGAAATATTGCCGGCTAAAGTTTTTCTCTTTTTTTTTTTTTTTTTTTTTTTGCAAAATGAGTCGAGTTGCGTGGCAAAAGAGCAAAAGCAAAACAAAAGTAGAGATAGAAACGAAAGGGACAAAACCGGGAAGTTGCAAGCTGTTAAGGGGGGAACGGCAATTCAAGGAAACCAATTTAAATTGAGTTTGATCATCGTCTTCGATGTCGTCCCAGCTGCCATAACGATATATAGTATATGGTATAACCCAAACCCAAATCAATATAAATGGCAACAGATAAACACCCGAACAAATTGGAGTTCCAACTGGATCTTGATTACAGGCAGGAACCTAAAGTTTGCCAATTGGAATGAATGTTAATAGCGAGTTGACATTCTACATTTCGTGGAAATAATTGGAGAATTTCTATGAATTTTCTATTTTCAATTTATTTCAATTGATATTTGAGGAGATCGATTTTTCTGAGAAGTGTTAACTTTTTAAGAACTTTTTAAATGGTTTGTAGGGAAATGGAGAACATTATTTGAGATTTATATTTCATTAAATTTGCGCTTAAAGATTTGAAATAGAAAATAGGCTTTTAAGTATAAATTACTTATTATTGCAAAACCTAATTCACTTCCCCACTGAAATAGAAATTTGTATCTTTTGAAACCTGATTCCTTGGCAATTTGTAGCTCTGAAATCCAATCATCATCAAAGGAAGTTTCCAGCCTATCTTGATTTATTCCCCCCTGTATTTTTACCTCCTGATTTTCCTTCCATTTACCTCCCCCCCGGCTTTATCTAATCGATCTAATTTTCCTGCTTTTCTTTCGTTTCGTTTCAGGTGAGTAATCACAGCTTATCGCGGAAAATGTACGGGAAATACATTCGCTTAGTAAGTGGCCTAAAAATATGCAACAAAGGTGCAAAGATCACTAATCTTAAGAAGTATTTTCCTTTTTTTTTTTGGGGAAATAAATTGAAAAGAATTTTTTTGGAGGGTGGGGGGTCGGGAAATTCCCTCCCGTTTTCATTTTCAGTTTTTGTTTTCTTTTCGGTCGTTCCCCACTCGGCTTCTTCGTACTCCTTCTTCTCTCTCTTTTTTGTGCCTTTTTCGGTTTACCGCAGTTATTTTTTACTGCCTTTTTTCCGTAGCAACAAAAGCACACACACACACACATAGGGAAATCCGAAGACGCTAACGCTGACGCCGGCAGCGCAGTCATGGCCAGCCGGCGAGAGCGGGCCAGAGCAGAGAGCTCCACAATGGCGGCAAACACGTTTTTTGTTGCTGCCCCTTCGGCTTTCTCTCTCGCATGCGCTCTCTCCACACTCACACTCGCGCGCCACGCTCTCCCACAGACCCCACACGCACACACACAGACACACAGTCGCGCAAGACGAACGTCGCTGCCGCCGTCGCCGTCGTATCTGTATCTTTTACGCTGCTTACACTCCACGTTCAGATTCAGATTCATTCTGTAAACGCGATTCCTCGAGGACGTAACGTGAAACGTCGGTTTTTGCCCGGTGTTTTTCTCGCCCCGGTTCAGAGCAGAGCAGAGCAGCTACTCAAACGGTTACCACCACCAGCACCACCCCCCGTAAGCGGCCGCCCCTCGCCAACCCGCGTGCATTGTGTGTGTGCATCTCAAAGATACAACAAGATACTAGAGTATCTGCAAGATAAATACAAGAAACGAGGGCCTAAAAATTGCAAATAAAATTAATTTCAAAAAATTAAATAAATTATATTCAAGGAAATTGGAATCGCAGTGTATGTGTGTGTGTGCGCGTAAATTCTTTAACTAAAATTGATTGTTTATTTCCGTTTCGAGGGAGATAACAAACACAAGCAACTAAATGAAATTTGGGGCAGTTGCCAATTGAAAAATGTGATTTCGTTATCAACAGCAGCAACGTAAATAAAATAAAAATAGGAAAAAGAAAGAAGAAAGAGAGGTAGGAATAATAACACACACTGAGGAGATCGAAAATAAATACAAATTAATTTGCGCGCGCTTTGAAATTGTATTCAAAATGTCATTCCAAGTGCACGAAAAAACCACAACAACACCAGCCGCCACAACAGCAACAACAGCAGCAGCGATAAATAAATGAAGATAAATATTACAGCAAAAAAACAAGAAAATTGTTCAACAATACACACTAAAGTTAATAATTTTAATTGTGTAAATAGCATTCAAACATAAACAATTTAATTGTTTAATTGTGTGTTTTTTGCCGCTGCAAAAAAAAATCAATAAATAAATACATATAAATATTCAATGAATACGTAGTAGGATAATAATAATAATAATAATAACGAAAAAATCTGATAATTCCGTGCAATCTATTTCTAAAATAACAAACAACAACAACAGCCATAAAAATAAAGTATATTAATAACTCAAGAACGCAAACCCCGATAAGAGCAAAATAATCAAATTGAATCGCAAAACTCAAACGCAAAACGCAAATCCAAAATCGTTAAATCCAACCTAGACTTGCCATATACCATATACTTACTAGATGTATATATATCTTTTACAAGATATATGATACTCCAGCAGCTTTAACAAACAGAAAACGTGATAAAAAGTAAGTGATCTTGCCTGGGGATTTTAGGTTATTAAAATCGGATTTAAAATCGATATGCGACACTCGCATCAATCATGGTGGGATTTTTGCTAGTTCTTTATTATTGTTTTTCTTTTTTTATGTTCAGGGCTTACCTCTCTGGGACTTAAGTGAACTTATGTAGATTATTATTGATCGAATTTCCCACCACTAACTGAACAACTGAAAAGTTTACTGGCTTTTTTATATTCTTGAAAGTATCTTTTGTTGTTGTCTAAATAAAATCTCAAGTATTTTCTTTCTTTCTAATTATATTTCAACCTTAAAAACCGTTGAATATTATATTTATTATATTAATTTAGTTAAAATCCTTGAATATATTTCGAAAATTAAATGAATTCTGTCGATATATATTATTCAGCAAACTGAACTTAGAGTCATCCAATTAAAACTAATCGAAAATCAAGAAAATAAACCTTAAAATTCATTGCCCTGAGAATATCAAAAGTCATGGCAGGTCGTGACAATGGTTTTTTCTGATTTTTTGTGGATGATCGAAACGAATCCCGAACGAAAGCCCGGGATGTCGAAGGTTGTGATCCCAACAGAGACTCGGATTTCTGATTTCTGAATTTCGATATTCGATTTCTGGGATTTTCAGCTGCTGCTGCTGCTGGGAAATAACATTCTGTCAGTCATGGCAAACTCGCCTGAATGGGGCAACTTCAATCACTCAGAGACGACGACAACGACTACGATATAATCAATAAATGTACTCGAGTGAACAAACAAATCAAAGAAATGAAATAACAACAGCTTTTTTGCATTAAAATCAAAGCGTAACGAAACGAAATTGAATCGAAGACAAGAGATAAATGAAAAAGAAATCGAGAAAATACAACAAAATAAAAAAAGAAGTTCTTTGGCATTGATTACACTTGCAAAAAAGTGCTGACATCCGGGAGAACCTAGTTCAGGAATAAATATAAACTAGATATATATCTATATATATTCTATAGAGCTGCCCCACCCCTCTGGCTTTTGCCATTAATAATTCATTTACTTAAAGCGAACCAAAGCATGCAATTCCTACATTTTTAATGAATTAATTAAGTTTCCCGCTCGCAAAGCGAGTGGCCAAAAAAAGAAGCGGCACAGATCCCGCCAGATACACTTTGTGTTACTTTGAAGCTTTGTATCTGCACATTGCATGACGTCGATGAGGCATGCACCGAGCGAAAATGCGCCTTGCTGCAATAACATGGCAGCAACAGAGCGGGAAATTGCTTTTTCATAGGGCATGGGAGGGGAGTTGGGAAATGTGGATTACATGATGGGGAAATATTTCGTAAATTAGATAGTGCCTGCAGTTTAATTAAACTTACAAAAAGGTATACAAAATATTAATAATAAAATTTTTAAAAATATATATAATTTATAGGAGTATAGATATATCTTTAATAAATTCTCCGCTTCAATAACTAAAGAAATCCACTCTCTACACTTCCATTAATTTAATTGCTCATTTATTGCCTAACCTTGAGGTCTTTTGTTACTTCCAATATATAATTATAATTGAACGATAAAACGAATAATGTTCAGGTACGTTTTATAACCTGAAATTATATGGGAAAACCACTCAAAGTTTACAGGTTATAAACTTTATAAGTTATAAACGTTGAAAAGTTTCCATAAGCAATTAAGATTATTGTTTAATGGTTATATTTTAGAAATAAAGATTTTATAAATTGTGAAACTGTTAAAATATATCGGCTGACGTCTCTGAAATCTTTTACAATATGATTATTTTCCATTTATAAATATTTTATAAGTGGGAAAACTTTAAGGGATTACAGAGGAAAGTTTTCTAAATATTTTCTAATAATTTTTATCAGTATTTATAAATAGGAACCTTAAACCAGAAAATATTTATTCTTCAATTATTAGTCCTCTAAATATCAATCTTTTGTCAGTTGGCAGATTTGAATCTGATAAATTCCTAAAAAAGTTACCTTTGTTCTCAAAGAGCAGATTTCCCGAACCAAAAGAAGAGAAATTGCAACAAAGTTGAAGTTGCAAATACAAATAAACTTTGTGTGCGCTTTTTTAGGGGGGTGTAAAAAAGGGCAAAAGACTAATGCAAAATTACGAAAAGGAAAACAAAACCCACAGAGAAAGAGGAAAATAAAGTGCGACAACAAAGGGAAAGCAAAGAAATATTGTGCCTGAGATGTGGATATATCTTTCTTTTTCCTGTTGTTTTAGGTTTTTTTTTCTTTATTTTTTCCTTTCTTTTTATACGATTCGTTCTTATGTTTTTTGGCGAATTCTCCAGACGAAGGAAACACTCAGAATGGCAAACATGTGGTCTCTCCTTTTCTCCCATTCCCCCATCTTTCTCTTGCTTTTTTTGCGAAACTATCTGCGAATATATGCTCGCATGTTTGTGTGAGTATCTGTGTGAGAGCGAAGCGCAGACAATTAGTTTTATTATGCTTTGTTGCCGAGCTTCGCTGAAATGGCACGACATAAAAAACACTACAAAAAAAAGGAGGAAGAAAGAGGCACAAAATAAAAAAAAAGGGGAGCAACAAACGTAAGAGATAAAATAACGAGATCGCGTGGTTTATATATAGATTTATATGATGTGCATCGTCGCGATACATTTACTATGTTGGATTGCACTAATTTTTGTGATGGCCGAGAGCCAAATGTGCAAAAAGTAACATGAAATAAATCTAGAAAAATACAAAAAGCCACAACATTGCATGTTTTAGATAGAAAATAGGAATTTTAGAGGATATAATGGGTTAATAAATCACAGAGAGGCAACATTAAATAGACTTTGTGGCTGGATTTATTTTCTGAAACAAAATAATATGAAAACTTCAGAAAAATTAGTAATAGAAATGATAAAACTTCAAACAAAAATACAAGTTATTACTTTAAAATTTAGAAAAATCTTTTAAAAGTTTGAAAATAATTTTCTGAAATTTAATAATTTAAAAAGTATAAGGATATAATTATAAAAAATTCGTAAATTCATAAAAACACAAAGAAAATGTACAAAAAAATGTAAGCAAAGCAAACCAATCTAAATATAATCTCTTTAAACAAAACCAAACCCCAAAAGGTATTAAAGAAAGTTTACAAAATCCACCAAAAATAATACAAGATACAAAGTACAAGATACAAGATACGAAATACATTAAAACATATATAAACAGGCTTTCAAATGGCGAAAATTACACCAAATACTCGTTTTTGTATGGAGCTAAGTGTGCAAGAGAGATAGAAAAGCCAGAATTACAATTATGCAGGGCAGGCAACCATAAATATTAATTTATTAGCGTTGCGCAAATTTATCTGCGCAATTTAATTTTTTTGCGCTACTCACACACACCACACACACAACAACAAAAGCAGGAAGAAAGTAATGTTTGTAGTTATTGTGACGACCAAGGGATGCCCAGTTTTATATTACTTTTATGTGAATTAAATTATTGCAAAAATTGTATAAAAATGTTTGAGTTTATAAGAATAAAAGGATTTAATTAGGAGTCTTAACAGAATTTCTTTGCCTTTTCATTTCATCCTGTACTTAGTTCAATTATTACCTTTACATTTTTATTTAAATATTTATTTCATTTTCTTTCCTAAACGTTATGCAAAATTCCAGAACAAAAATTGAAAAGCTAATGAAATTGAATTTAAAAATGTTCTTGGCAAAATTTAAATATTTTTGCCATTTATTTCAAAACCCTTATCAGCTGTCTGAGACGCTTGATGGGGTCTGATATGCCCCTCTTTTAATGGCACAAGAAAAAAAGCAACTTAAATAGACTCGTATTTATGCGTGGCGGCATTTTTGGCCGCGACTCAAGTTGCAAACAAAAGCAAAAGGATAACTTATAGTGAGTGGTTTTCTTTCCCTTTTTTTTTTTGCAAAAAGGGGAAATGTGCTGCTCACATGGGTGTGTGCGAGAGCGAGTGGCATAACAAAGATTAATGACCAGGCAAAGGCAAGGGCTGCAGCTTTGGCTCATCGCACACACACACACACACGGACAACAACAAAAGGCAATAAAAACATAATAAATTACCATATCAAGTATACGCCCGGTTCGCCTCCCTTGCATTTCCGCGTGTCTCTGTGAATTTATTTGCCTGAAAATAGGCGCTACCTTGAGCATCCTCAAGACCAGCTCTGCTCTGCTCTCTCTGTCTTCCTATTTCTCTTCTCATTTCTCCAAAGAGAGAACAAAACTTTTTCCCCACATGATTTATGCAATTCAATTCATAAAAGTTGCTTTCTCTCTACCTTAGTTTTTTTTTGTCTGCCACGCCCCTTCTGGGCAGAACGCAACGCCTTCAATTTGTGATGCTTTCTTCTGCTCTTCTCTGCGGCACAATTCGTTGTCATTTTTTTAAGTAATTTTTTTTTTGTTCTTCGAGAGGGGACAAAAAAGGAACACAAAACTTTTCCCAAACTGTCATAAATTTTTTTCCACATAAGAAACTTTTGAGTGGAGGAAAACTTTAGCCCAGCTTATAAATCCCATGTAAAAGTTTTGCATACACACGCAATTTCTCAACTTTTGTACGTTGTAGGGACAAAAAAAAAGATATATATAGCTGCCAACAATTATGAAAGCAAAAACAAATTTTGGCAATCAAGAATCAAATGTCTTTATAGGAATTTTCTCATTAATATACATATATATCTTGGCTCTTGCTTTTAAAGGAATTTTCTGAGAGGGAAGGTTATCTAACCCCTGTTTTTTTTTTATTATATTTTGTTCTAATCGAAATTCCTTATCAACCCTTTTTTTATACCGACAACTGTCTTCGGGGCTTCTTTACCCTCATTAATCTCAGGTATTGCAGCTGCTCCGAAGAAGGGGAATATCTCTTTTTTATACCCCTTCCCTTCCCCTGTGTTATGGTCCATAAATCCCTAGTTGTGTGTAAAAGAGTCTTGGGGATATGTTGTGTGTAATCTAAATTGATTGGCTGTGGGATAGATAGGTGCGCTCATTTCGAATTTTAATTTTAATTACTTCATTATCCACAGTCTGAGTAGAATTAATGGGTGATTATAAGGGTTACCGCAGCCTTACAATGCTGGAATTATATATGGTTTGGGTTTTGAAGAGCTCGAAAGTTTAGTAATAAATCATACAGAAAACAAAATATATATATTTAGTATATATATATTATAAAAAGCTAAAAACTAGTTAAATATTTAAGTTCCCACCCTGAATTAGGCAACATAAATAAAGGCAACCGAAATTAAGCAAACAATAATGACAAACAATAAAGCATTAACAAGCTCTGACCAAACAATTTTATTAAACAAATACTCACACAAAAATCCAAATTAAATGGGTGAAATTCGAGGGAAAGAAAACAAAATAAATACATTTACAAACAATAAAGTTGTTTGATCAACAAATTGAATACCACAAAAAACCGAAATTGATCAAACAAATATGAAACGAAACGAAACTCCCAGGAAATTACATAAACTAAATGATAAAAATAACCAAAAAGTTAAGAGTAGCAATCAATGAAAAAGAAAATAATATAAAAAAGAAACAAAACCAAAAAGAAAACATAAAGAAAACCCCCAACAATGACACTGCCTGACATTTGAGCAACCGAGCAAAAGTTTTTATTTTATTTTTCTGCTTCCTCCTCTCCCTTTTTTCTTGTTGCCAAATTTTCATTACAAAATAGCCATTTTTTATGCATTTTTTTCCGGCATTAAATTAAATTTATACATAAATTAAAGTTAACATCGTGCAGATCATTAAAGGCAACACCACCACCACCGCTGAGAAGTAAAAACAAAAATAACCCCAAATGTGAGAAAGGCAGCTGCATGTTGCAGTTGCAAGCTAACAAGCAGCTTCGAAAAAAATGCTGTTGCATGTCTGGGCTAAAAGAAAATGCAGGAAATGTACACGAAATTGATGAAATTTTGTAAATAACTAATTTCGGAAAATTGTTAAGATGGAAATGATTGGATAGAAAAAGTTTTTAACTTGTAAGAAAGAAAGGCTTGACATTCTTTATGATTGATTGTTAATTGGTTCAATGCTTTCCTTTATTTATTATATATTTAATTGTTAAATAAATACAAGAAAGCCTCAAAAGCACTCTATAAATAATCCCAAAAAATATATATGCAGACGACAGCTGACCAAAGTCGTTTAGCCTTTTAGATAATGCTCATTAGGACATTGGCGTTTTCAATTAGCATTCACAAGCAAATTCCAACAATGTTGCCTATTATTAAGACAGAAATTGTTGCATTCCGCATTATAGTTCTCTGGCAGATTGTAAAATGTACATATTTCTTGGCAAAGCGCAATTTTCGCAAAACTAATTTTAGAAAGGGGAAATTTGATAAATATACAAAAATATTTACTCAAGTATACTATATATGCGGCGCATTTACAACTTTCACAATATAATAGCATTTATCTAATGCCGAATATAAATCATTGTAATGAGCTGATAGGAGAGAGAGAGGCGGGTGAGCATGACCCACACACAAACAAACTCATAAATAATGCGATAGTTGAAAAAAAAAAACAAGAAAAAAGAGACTATATATGCGAGTATATCAAGGTTCTGGCAGATAAACCCACTCACACATGTGGAAAGTACTTACTCGAGGCCGTAAATCAACTGCTTAAGTTTCCCAAGACATAATAGAAACTTTTTTGTATTATTCTTCTCTTTTTTTTGAGACGAAACGAAACCAGGTTGGCATAGTTTAGATCAAATATTTAGGTTTAGTTTTGCATTTAATTTTTTGTCCGCTTTTCGCTCGGCTCAAGGAAGCCGCGGCCAAATGTATCTAAGTATCTATGTATCTCTATATAGAAAGTTGTCGCAACCAGTTTTAGTGGTAGGTTTAGGTGGAAGGGGACTTAAAACTGTCACGCATGGATTTATGCTACACGTTCATTATTATATTTACATTTAATTTAAGTTATATCCCAGAGTTGAATGTGTATCTTTATTTGTTGCAACTGTAATCGAAAGAAAACAATTTTGCAATGTAATCTAGGACATCATCATAAATTACAGCAATTTGGAGCCAACATTTTCCCCATGTTTCTTCCTCTTTGCTTTGAAACCATTATGGCCACAAACCAAGTTGTATATATATCTGTATATCTGTACATCAGGGTATATATATAGATATGTATACAAGTGCGGATGATTCATGTCTACGTAACAGACAACGGGCAAAGTAAAGCCTTAATAGGTAATTATTTAAAATTTATTACACTGCCTTTTGGTTATTATGGCCAACAATTTGGCCCAGTGGACCTTATAGGGAAGCAGCCTTAATGCTCCACTAAGAGAGCCAAACTTGGTTAATAGTTGTCATTAAAAAAATGTCACAGAGCCGGGCAGAAAAATTAAATATAATTTATTAGAAAGCTTTTTCATTCCTAGAAAATCTTAATCTTTATTGGAAGTTTGTAGTTTCAAGATATTTAATTTCACCATTATTTCATCAAGTAAATAAACACTTTCGTTGGGTTTATATAAAACCAATAAATCAGATAAGATATATATTCAAAAATAGGGAATACAAATAACCTAATCTTTATTAAAAACCATAGAGATAAAAACAAAACGAAATCAATTTCTAAAGATAACCCTGTTTTTCTTTTCCTGCTACGTAATGCTCAATTTTTAAATTGCCAGAATCAATAAATCAGATAAGGAAATATTCTTTATCTTTTTGAAGATAGCATAACCGATAAATTAGTCTTTATAAAGAAATAAAAACTCATAGAAATTACCCAAGAATTGGAGTGAGTCATGAGCAATACTCAATGAGTTCAGAGTACAGCAACTAGTCCGAGTTCTGGGCTATAATAAAAATATTAAAGAAATAACCAACAACAATTCAAATTCAATTAATTTCAATTTTATTCCAAGAAACTACTTCTTGGCTTCAGTTACCCCTTTTTTCTTTGTGCCCACAAGCAGAGTTCACTTGAGTTTAAGTGCATTTTACCATCTTTATTTGCACTCCGGTATTTGTTTTGTTGTGCTGTGTGTGTTGTGTATATATCTTAGACTTTTGCCCATTATACACCGACACTTTTTCATATCCTGTCTGGGGGCTTTAGTCTGGGCTTGAGTACAGAGGAGTGCCCCCCTTCGCCCTGGATCTCCACTTTTGATGTGAGAAATGCGGCTCCATGACTTGGCTAAAAACCGAAAAAGCGTGCAAAAGCAAAAAAGCCAACTAAACTAGGGGTATGCAGAGAGAGGAAAAGGGGGAAACTGGGGGGAAAAAGACTGCAAAAGGGGGGGCATAAGAAAAGAAAAACACAAGTCTAAGAAAAAGTCACAAGAATAGTGCACAAACAATGCCAAAAGCGCTAACAAGCAGATCTCCATCGCAGCATAGCCCTCCTCGTCTCTCTGTTTTCCACAATTTGTCATCGGTTTTGACCGTGAATCGGGTCAGGTGTCAATAAAAAAAATCAAGGAAAAATCTAGAAAAAGTGGAAAACTTGCTTTCGAGTTACACTTTGTATCTTATGCATCCTGCCAGCTACTTTAATGCACTTTCAGCGCTCAACGTCAATGTGTCAAATTGATAAAGCAGCAAAAATCGTAGAGAGGAAAAAAAAACACTATATAGTTAAGTGTTTTTTCAGCAAGAAGACGGTGCAGCCGAGATCGAGTGCCCTTTCCTTTGCCCGGAGTGTTGCCAAAGCACTTCTTCGGTTATATCTGGTATAAGAGTACGTATCGCTTTTTTAGGTTTCTTTTTTAGCTGTCGTGTAGTGCCAAAAACCATGATAACTGCTAACGATTATCGAGTGCGTTTGCATGGGGTTTCTTTCTTTTTTTATGTTGAGGCAGAGAGCTGCAGAGGGGAAAAAGATACAAAATGGAAAACACTTTGCCATATATACACTTTAAAGAAAGGTTTAGGATTGTAATTTTAGAAGAAGGAGAAAGAAATTCACCTTAAAATTTCCTTTAAAAAATTCACAAATTCTCTCAAAAATCTACAACATTTTCTTCATCATTTTTCTCCCTCTGCATATAGTAACATATATCGACGAAGGGGAAAAAGGCAGGTAAAAACGGAATGGATAGTTTGCGCCTTATCAGAGTCTTAGCTCAGGTGTTAGGTGATTGCCTTGTAATCTATACCCGTGAATGTTTACTTTGTGCCGCTCCTCACCTGGTTTTTCCTACCAACCCAATAGTATCTCCTGTGATGGATGCACAGATATGGAAATGCAACTGCCTTGGCATTTGTTTACTTGTTTTGCTTATTCCAGGACCTTATGCAAAGGTTTATTATCAGAGAATAGTTTCTGAAATGGAATTTACGGGAAATTGCTTTGCCAGCAAATTAGAGAGAAGGAATTATTAAGGAATTCCTGCCTGAATTTAAACCAAATTCTGCCTTAATTCTACATTCATTAACACACTAAATGGACACACAATAAAAACGATTGCCCCAATTTATAGGCTACCCAAAAATTCTTTCCCCAATTTCAAACTCTGCACAACATTTTCCCACAAATAAACACACTCCGTAGGCAATTCAAATTCCGGTTTATAGCTTAGCTTATCGAATCCAACACCTGTGACAGCAATTGCATTCCAATTGCCGATTAATTGAATTGCCCAAAATCGAAGGAGCTGCAAAAAAAAAATATACAAAATTCAAGCAAACATCACATACAAATTCTGACTGACTTTGGGTAGTATGTGAGGGCTTTTCCCCACTTTTCCTCTCTCCAGCTTTCACTCCGAAGACAACTACACAATTGTGGATCCATCCCGGAGCTCGTTGTATTTTCTGCTTTATGTTGGGCAAATATTGACATTCGTTTATTAAAATTCCTGCAGAGCGTCCAAGGCAACCCAAAGATTCAGACGGCATGGGGGCAAAAAACTCGAACCGAAGACACTCTGAACCCAAGGAGATGTGCAGAGAGAAAAAATGGAGGGAAAGAAAATAAATATTTAAAAATTAAAAAGGGAAAAAGAAAATAAGTTTGGTATATTATTAAATTTATTCCCAAATAAGGAAGACATTTAACACATATTATAATAAATATATAACGTTTTAGATAATAATTGAAAGCAAAAATAATTGTATTTCTGCTGAAGGAATATTTTAATTAAAACATTTTAAGGGCTCTTCTTATTCACATTTATTTTACCCAAAATATATGCTATCTTATGTCTTATATATTCGCACAGTGCATAAAAGAGGCGTGGCAGGGGGGGGTGGAAACATTTTATGTCATGTTTGCATATGTAAATGTGTCGCTCCTTCTCCCTCTTGCTTCCTCTGTCTTTGGCAATATTTGCTTTTAATTTTTGCTTTGTTTAAACTGCAGTTTAATTTTATTTTCCACAAATATGGCCAACAAATTGGAGACGTACAAGAAATGCAAAATGCAAATTGGCAAAGAAAGCTGACTAGCCAGGGAGATGGTGAGAGATACATCTACTAGATACTTTGTAGTCAATGGCCAGGCCAACTGCTGTCAGACTTCAAATTTAATTGACACATTTCTTTTTTTGTTGTTCACTTCCTTTTAGTTTGAGTGCAAAAATAGTTTTCCACATGAGAAACAATTTTCACATCCACAACCAACGAGTGAAATAAATTTTCATTTAATGCCAATGTGGGACCCGCAAGTCAAAAAAGTAACAACAACAAATGCCACAAGGAAAAACTGCAAGCTAAGAAAAAAAAGGAAATAAATAAATAAATAACAACCGCAGTAACAATAAAGGCAAACAACAATTCAAGTGACAATCACAAAATTGCAATAACAATGTAAATAAACTTTCAACTTTATGGTTTCTTCATTTGCATTTATTTTAATTAAGTTGAAGTGCCAACGAAAATGTTTAGTAAATGAAGTGAGGACCTTAAAAGTACCTCTTAAATTATGTATAAAACTATGTATATTATACACATTTTTAAAATATTTATATTGATCTTAAAGCCCCTCTAATTCTCTCTTAAAAAAATACACATTGTGATATTTTTATTGCCCATTTTGCATATTTAATTATCTGCTATTTTGAGCTTGCAGAATCGCCACAAAACAATTTCTGTTTGACATTCGTATAAATTATAATTTAATGTTAATGCTTGTCATTATGATATTTGCCATTTACATTTATTAATATTTATATTTCCTTGACCCCCTCCCCCTTTCACTTTTTTGCCCCCTCAAAAATAGATTTATGTTTATATATTTTGATTAACATTTTCTTATAGTACAGTTTCTGCCTTGTCTGATTGAATTTTCTTTTGTTGCCGCACAGGAAATGAGTTATAAAAGCGCAAGCTCTAATTAAGCCCTGAAGACGGGGATGTGGGGAAAGACCCTATACTATATTGCATTAAATTGTACAAAAGTGCATGGAAAATGTTCAAGTCATCGCTTGATTGGTAACTAAATCGAAACAGGAAATGCCATAAGCCAAAGAGCATTCATTTGGCTGGGCTCCGAGGGGTATTATTATATAGGAAAATGTTTTAAAAACAATTAGGGCGTATTTTTTTTGCATAATCAAAGGGAGGAGGGAGGTTGGATTTACAGGGATATATAATTTATATTTTAATAGAGCAATTTTCAATAACGGAAAACCTGAATATTATTCTGAAAAAAGTGAAGTAAAACTTATAAATAGAATTATTATAATATTTTAATTATTATTATAATTATATTTTAAAGCCTTTTTAATTATTTAATTTGCAGACATTAAAAAAATTCCATAAAAATAGCAAAGGTTTCCCAGGACCTCTCTTCTTTACTTCTTTGCAAAAAAGTTTAGTTAAATGATGCCGGAATAATTGATTCGCCCATCGGCCGTGGCGAATGTGGCCATAAAAGTGTCCACGATTCGAGGCAAGTGTTTGGGGCCAGGTTCGAGGAGAGGAGACCCCGGAGACTTGCAACTCCGACACCTTGGGAGCGTCTTCTTTTTGCTTTTAACGTTTTTTTTCCCCCCCATTTTTTGTGTGAGGTTTAATGGGTAGGATGAGAGGGGAGTGAAGTGGTGAGGCGGCTCCATTCGAGGCTGTGTGTGCTGTGTGTCGGGGTCACGTAGACTCCATTTATATCAAATTATCTTACCATAATAATGAATTGTTGGCAATTATAGGCATTATCGTTATTTATGGCCCTCGAAGTCGTATTCCCAAGCTCTTCTGCATCTCCTTTGCAGAGCCCTTAAGCTCCGAGACATTAAAGTAAATCTAATTAAACGAAAATGCCTTACTCCATGGCCCCCATAAACAATGCGTCCCTCAATTGTTAATTGCCTTTTTGGCTAGGAATCGGAATATATAACCTGTATGTGTGTGTGTATATGTTGTTTATATAGCTCATAGACTTTTATCCGATTCCGTACCGTGTGACTATGTGTGACTCACTGTACTCAGATAATTGGCAACTTCCGCTGTGAGTGAGCAAGGCGGAATTAATGAAATGTCTTCTCAAATCGGCATTGAACAAACTAATTGAGTGAAACATTAATTGCCCTAGATTTTTGTACCCGAAAAAACAAAACAAGAGAGGTTCTTGTGCTCTGTTTTGTTTTTGTTTTTGATAAGGAGGGGAAGGGTGCCATAAAACATTCTGTTGAAGGCAACTGCTGTTCTACTGATAAGTCTGCTCTATTTGGTAATATGATGTATGATATGGTCTCGGGTTCCAAGGCAAAAATATCGTGAAATATGAGGGAAGATACTGCTGAAGTGGAGGGGGAAAATATATTTTTGGTAGGAATATCCCAGGTGTTTTTAAAGGGGACTTCCCTTGCCACTGAAGTATTTCTTTTGTAATTAAAATTTATTTATGGCAGTCGTTCAAATTGAATTTGTATATTTAATTGGGGTTTATTGATTAAAGTGGCTCATAAAAATTTTAATTTGGTTAATAAAGTTTGTATAGAAAATATTTAAATTAAATAAAAACCCGATGTTGGCAGTTAAATATATTTTTAAAGATGATCAATGGGCTTATTTCCTGCCTGTAATTACATTAGTAAAAGCTTTAAAAAGAAACCCAAAATAAAATAACAACCTCTTAGTTCAGTGGCTTTTCTATAAATACTTTTCGTATTATTCATATTTATAGCTTCTTCAGCCTGCGGGCCTTAAGTAAATGACTTAATCATAGTCATAATGAGCTCTCTTTTGAAAACCCTCAATTGATTTTATTAGAATGAGTTTCCCTTCCTCTGGGCCTCTGAAAAGGGAAGTCGTTAATATAAATATGAATTGCTTTTAAATAAGTTTTTACGACGCCATTGATTGCATCTGCTCTTTAGGAACAGAGATCCATTCATTTGAAAGGTGGAAACACAGAAGACCCTCCAATGATTTATGATCAGATCGTTAAAGTCAACCAAAAACGGAAATAGAACTCGTTTAATAAAAAACACTTTGCATTTTGGCAGAGACTCGAGGCAAAAAAATAATAATAAAAAAAGAGAAACCAAGAAAAAGTTGAAATTAAAAACAAAAAACCCGGCATTTAATTGCCTTTACAGAGAGAGAAATAATGTTAAGGATTCAGGAATATGAATTAGAAGAGTGGGTTTTAATAAAGACATAAAAAAGGGGTTTGATTTCAGCAAGGCAAAAATTTCTGGAATTTTTTAAACCATTTCTAAAGAAATAAAATATGCATTTTATTTTTTAAGATCTTAAAAATCCGAATTTATATATAATTTTGTATGCAGTAAAATTTTTCAAGGCTATAAAATACTTAACAAATTTAATAAGATTTTTTCCCCCTGTAAAGGGAAAAAAAATCAGAAGAAGAAATTCCACATAAAATGGGGTTTAAAACTCAAACAAACATTAAAAAGAGGACATAAGAAAAACAGAAAATTAAGGCAAACAATAAAAAAAAACAAAAACAACAAAGAAGAAAAGTAAGGTAAAGGAAGAAGCAGAAACAGGCAAATGTCGAATTAAAATTAATGTCGAGTTAATCGAGTTTTGTTGTTGCTGCTCAGTTTCTTTCTCTTTGTTTTTTATTCTTGGCAGCGAACAAAGAAGCAAATACAAAAAACGAAGCACGAGAAGAAAAGAATCTGATTCTCAATCTGAAAGCAGTTTGTCTTCTTCTCATTTTTTTCCTCTTCAATGTATCTCGTCGCTCGCCCTCTGTATCTGGAGCCTGTTTATGCTGGCTCCCTCTCTCTTTCTTGCTCCTTCCATCTGCACTCCCCCCTCTCTGTCGCACTGCAGCCTCTTTGTTGGCAGACAGCGCAGTCGCGCAGCCGACGCCGCAGCCTCCGCCATGGCAGGCATTGTACTATTTCAAGGATAACCACTAACCCGAGGTTATTTTATTGCGCTCCTTGCGCTCCTTTGTCCCCAGCCAAGGCACTGGCCTTCGGTCAACCGAAGAGTATTTTCCTATAAATTGCAATCAATTGGTATAATTACGAGGGCTATATGGCCCCCAAGCTAAATCCGGAACACAGCAAGAGATGATCGACAATCTTGGAGTTATAGTCAGTAATGAGACCATTATCTTCCTCATTTAAAAAGTTTTGTTGATATCCTTCGTCCCTGCCATTATGCAGTATATCTTGAAAATTATGTAAAGCATCTATATAGAAAATTATATCTATATAAAATATCTAAAATTTTTAATTAAATTCGTAGTAAATGAGACTTAAATAAGGTTGCATTTAGGCTGCATTTAGGCCACATATCGATTACATTTTCCCCTTAACATCAATTCCATTTAAGCCTTAATATTTAATAAGCACTTTTTATTGATTCCACCGACTTTTACTAATTAACACTTTTTCGCTTTCCCTTGCAGGTAAGTGTTCTGGACATTGTGCTTAACCCAAATCGCCGGTTGGTAAGAAATCTGTGGCAGGGGGGGACTGAATCTGAATTGGAATCGGGCTAACAAGACAAGTCACTTAATGTCTGTCGCCAATTTATTCGCATTTTTTTTCTCCTTCTTCAAGCTCTTTGTTTTTGGGGCCAATTAGCGAAACGAGTTTCTGGTGTAAACGCTCTAAGGAAAGGAAAACATTTCCGCAAAATAAATAAAGTGAGGTGAACAGAGAGAAAGAGGGGAAGAAACAGGAGAGAAAAGGCCAAAACCAGCTGGCCGAATCGGAGGTAGTATGAGTGATTCATGCTCTGCGTTTTTTTCTTTTATTTTTTGTACTTAGTACGCTCCAACTCACACTCGGTTCCCCCTCCTGCCAAACTCCACTTTACTCTCGAGTAACTCTCGACGAGATAATGAGCCCGGCCGTAAGGAAATTAAATACAGTGATTAAGTAACTTAATGACGTGGGATAAGCCACAGCAGCGAGAGCTCTGTGTTGGCTTAGAAGCTAGAAGTAATCCCAAAATGTAATCCCAGAAATGTGACAAGAGAAATCCCCGGAGGGTCTTTGGGCAGGATTTCTCGGGGGCTCCACTTGAATCTTAAATGGATAAATGGATGATCGGAGCTCTTGATCCGCCTCTTAAACTTCAAACTGAAGGCCTCTTAGGAAACATTCTTGGCCAAAAGTTCACTTATTCGGCGGTCACTGAACCTCCTCCTGCCCTCAACATCATCCGTCTTTTCTTCCTCATTTGCATTTTGTACAATTCAGAGAAAGAAAAGAACCATTTTAATTGTGTTTAATTAGACTCGAAGCCACGTCCAACTAACCGAAATAATTATGCATAATTAAAAGTTGTTTTGCATTTTCAACTCACTTTATTCTCTCGTTTACTGAGCTTATTTTTTAAGGCATTAACCTTAGCAAATAAATTATGCATGTCAGGCAAATGGCATGGCAAAAATGATTTAGATTTATTATGGCGAATATTTTGATTGTCTCATAAAGTAACCTTTAATTGGAATTGAAATTGAATTGAAATAAATCGCAATCTTGATGAGATCAGAGTGGATTCCCCTTAAGATATTATTTATATTTTATTGGGTCATAAATTTCAATTATAAATTATTCATAAAAATATTTTACATTCGAAAAGTTTCTAATTTAGTCAGTTCAATGAACCAAAAGTAGGCAACTATTTTATTTTAGCTTAAAACAAGCATCGAAAGAGATATACATATGTATGTTTTTATAGGCGGGGAGAGTACTCGAAACGAGCACAAGCAAATAATCCAAGATAATTCTCTGGTATTCGCCTTTTTTTAGAATAAATTGTTCAATGATTTTTTGGGTGTGGCAGGTGGTGGTGGAGGGTTCGAGTGTGTGCGTACGAGCATTATTGGTTTCGCCGTCAATTCATGGCTCATTTGCATAGACTTAGAGTTAATGAAATTTTTCAAATAACCATTCAGCGGATATCGTGTGGGTGGCAGTGTGACGTGCATATCAAATAGCCTCGAGTGCCAGGATTATTATGTCCAATGTAAATGCAATTCCCGTGATCAAGGGAAAAGTTTGTGGCCCAAAAGTTATGCCATTTATGTGGGTTTTTTTGTTGAGGAGCGATAAACCAAATGGTACCCCTTTAAGGTGACTTTAATATTAATTTAAAAATCAAGAGCTGTCTTTAAAAATATTTTAAAATCATATCAGAGGTCTCTTAAATATTTTCTAGACATAAAACCATATAGTAAAGTCGTTTAACAAACTTCCCAACTAAATCCAGGCTTAACCCATTGTCCCATTAACCCCTTTCATACCCTATATGTGTATATTCTTGGGGTTGCTAGACACATATCACTGCCTACATATTTATTTCAGTTTTGTATGTTAAACACTTTAAACGTGTTTTCATTTTGACTTGTTTGCTTTGCTCTTTACCTTCTTTTTTTTTAACTTCTTACTACACACAAACTACACACACTGCGACCCTTTTTCTCGTTCTCGTTGTTGTTGCTGCTGCTGTTTAAAAAATTATATTTATTTTTGCATTAAGCACGAGGTCAATTAACCTCATGCCGACGAGCGAGTTCAATAAACGCAAAGCACACACAGCGCTCGAGCGGAATACAAGCAAAACTTTAAACTACACACAACAAAAAACAACGACAACAAATTTAACATTCACATAACAACAAATACAACAACGAAATTTTAAAAAAGAAGGCATAAAAAATACTGCAAAAAATGTGTGTGTTGTGACGTCGCTGACATTTTCTACAATTTACAACAGCAAGGCGTATTTTTTTACAATTGTAAATTGAGTCATTTGGTTGTAGTTGCCAGCAAAGTTGTTGTTCTTTTTTGTAGTATTTTTTTTATTTATTTTTTTGTTGTTGTTGCTATTGTTATCGTTGTTATGCACTTGACAACGACAACACACATCAACAGCCGACAGCAGCAACTGCAGCAACATCAAGCCCAAAGCTCATTCATCAACACTTGCAAACGAACCTTCGTTTTTTGTATCTTTTTTCAATGTATCTTTTTTTGTGAAGTTCTTGTATTTTATTTTTTTATTTGCTTAGCCAAAGGCCATTTGTGCGGTGAGGAAGGGGTTTTGGCCCCTGGCTATTGATACGCCGACTCACGTGCCGTTTTTGCTCTTTTTTCAATGTTTATCTGTTTGTTTTTTGGCGTTTTTTTATTCTGCTGTTACCTTTGCGAATTAATTGTGCACAGGAATAAATAAAATATTGATTAGTTTATAGAAAAATATATAATTATATTACTTGAAATGACTTGACTTGTATTTGATAATTAATGGCTTATAAATATTTATCATTCTTGATTACTTTGTTGTTTTATAAATAAAGCTTTAATAGTTATGAGTACAGAGAGAAATATTATCAATATTTATTAAATATATTAGAAAATAAATTTGAATTAATAAAGAACTAAATAATGATTTTAATCCATTTAAACAAGAACTTTGACCATTCAAAAATGTATCTAAAGTTGTGAAAATTATAATTTTTCTCCTGTAATTTATAACAATATTTTTTTCTTTCTGTGCCTTAATTTTTTATGGTTTTATTTTTACAAATTCATTATGTTCTGTCAGTTGTTTTTTGTGTATTTTTTTTGCGTTTCGCGTTGCCAGGCAAAAAAAGCGAGGGAAAAATGTATTTATTTTGATTTCGTTGTTTATTTTGTTGTTCTCTCGGACTTGGTAACCGATGACGTTGCCAATTTCCGAGGGGGGCAACTGGGGGAGGCACGTGGGCAGCGGGGGCGTGGCACACAGGTGTGCAAAATGAATGTTGAGTGGGGTAAAAGCGAATGTAAATCAATAATCGTGCAGAAGGGAAGTAAGCAGAAATGCAAAGTAAATGAAGACAAATTGAACTGAAAAAAAAAACAAGGAAATAAAACAGGAGATAATGTATAAAGGAAATCGAGTAGATGTTCAATAAGTGAGCTAAATTTTTGGCACAAATAAAAGCAAGAGTTATTTAGGATCAAGCAAATGCAGAAAAAATTCCATTAAAAAGCCAACAGAGAAATATCTTAATTAAATACAATTTATTTTAATTAACTAGAAGCCAGTTAGTTAGGAAATATATGGTTTAAGCTAATTAGAGAATAATTTATGGACAGGTTTATGGCTTATAAGCAATTATCTAACATAAATTCGATATTATGGAGCAACTTTGAGGTTCGCAAATCCCATTTAATTGAATAAAATATGCAAATTACGTCGCTGCTTTATTCATTAAAAAAACACTTAATTTGACTTCCAATTGATTCGCAAAACAATTTGCTCATTAAATGACTAAACGCTGGCAGCCCATCAAAATGTAATAATAAATGCCATATGCCAAAGGCAACAAATAATATATATACGCAATATGCAAACAAGTAAATCCAATAAAAGTGATTCATGGCTGTCTAAAAGTGCAAAAATTAAGTTTTATTTACCCCTAAAGATGGCTCTCAAATTGAGTTGCCAGTTTGGCATTTCCGTTTGAGAAGAATTAAGAAAAAAAAGAGTTAAAAGCTTCCCCATTCCCCATTCATCATGACTCACACACACACTATACCCCCCTCTCTCGCTCTCTGTATTTATTTTGCGGGCAATTAGCCACGTTGATCTAATAACCAAAGTGGGAAATCTGTTGCGGGGAAAAACTGTTGCAAATACTTACATTTCCACTTGGCCAAATCGCGGCCAAGCCACAAAACTAGTTTAGTTTATGCGGCACAAACGGTTACCACCAACAACAAATAAAGATATATAGAAAAAAATAACAGAAACTAGTATTATAATAATGACTTCCATTTTCAGGCCGGCCTGCCAAAGAGATTGTTGTTAACAAAAAGCAAAAAAAAAAATAGTAATAATAATAACGAAAGCAGATTGGAGCAGCACTGAAATTGTTGTACTATTTGGCAACTTTGCAACGAGATTCTTTGACGTGAATTTATGGCAATTGAAGACAAGTTTTTAATTATATTTTTTGCTGTGGCAATTGTTGTTGTTATTGTTGCTGTTGTGCCTGTTATATGGCCTGGCATAATAATAATTTAAATATGGCCAGCATAGCCTGAAAATGAAGTGGCACAAGGCATTAAATCATCGCGTGCAGCTAAAAAGGATAAATAAGCGATGAGGCAAAAACAACAGCAACTGCCAATGTTGCTGCTGCAGTTGCTGTTGCTGCTGCTACTGTTGTTGTTGCTTCTGCTGCTGGCTTCAATTTACTTTTTCCAATCACATGAATCCGAGGTAGTTACTTATCGCAGACAATACACAATTAAAATTGTTTATTGGGACAGAAGAAGAAATTGGAAATATTTTCTTTAGTTAAATTAAATTCATATAAAATTCTTGATTAAAAAAAAAAAACAGAAAACCTGAAAGACGGAGAAAACCAGAAAATAAAAAATAAAGAAAAATCATTGTCACTTTTTAGAGAGGGGAAAATTAATTTAAAAAAAAATAAAAAATCATTGCATACTTTTAGAGGATACAATTGGTGCATGTATTTCAGCTTAAATGAAGTTTACCTTTATAAAGTCATATTTTCTATATACAGAAATGCATTATTCTTGTCAATTAAAATCCCTCAAAAATATTACAAACCTCTGCCAACCAATATTATTGAAAATATATATAGCAACTGGCTAAAATGAGAAATATTTTCATTTTATGTTGACCTGCAAAACTCGGCTCCTTCTTCGGCCTTTCTGCCTGTAATTATGCGAGACTTGTTCCTGCATTGTTGCTGCTGCTGCTGCTGTTGCTGCTTCTTCATCTACATTGCAATTTGTATGCAAATACAATCGACACCACACACACCATACAGCAGCAAGCAGAACAACAGCCATTGCACACACACACTCTCGCACAGCATAAACAACGTGATTAGCATAACAGTCGACGAGGCCGTAAATATTGCATTTTAGCATAATTGTTTATACTTTGCAGCAGCTGCCAAACGAAAGCAACGCCTCTTCTGAGTACTTTCGGCTGCTGCTACTTTGTGTGTAAGCCAATGTAATTAAAGCCAACAGCCAGCACTTTGGCATATAAATTGTAATATTCCGCTTAATGAGTTTTCCATTTCCAAATAATAATGGTTAATTTCGGACATTTCTGACATTTCCAAATTTTGTGGTAAAGTCCTTTGGCAGGCGAAGGCAAAGGCAATAGTTGGTGCTGTGGCAGAGCAAGATATTAAGGTAAATTGAGCGGAAGTCCTCTTAAGTCACCAGAACACAGGACATTTTCAATAAATTTGGGGAGAAACTAATTGCAAATGTATGTTGGCTTGGGGGTAATTATAGTAACGAAGCTTTTGTCTTTATACTCGACTGAACTTTGTAAAGTTTGAATATTTGAGGGAAAATGGGAAGAGTTTAATACTAATTCATTTAATTATTTTCTTTATTAATATTTGTCACATACCTTAGAATTTTCCCTTCCCTTTAATGAATTTCCCCTGAAGTTTCTAAATTTCCTGTACAATTTCCCAGATCCCGGATCATGACAAATTTCTCACACTAGTGTCAACTTCAGCGATCGCCTTTTTTCGTTAAGCTTTCGGCTGTCGTCCAACTGTCGGATGTAGACAATCTTCCCTGCGAATCCAACAAGTTGAGGTCCCAGTTAAAGTCCCAATCCCCCTGTCCCCATTCCCATTACGATTTTTCCATTTTCCATTTCCCATTCCTGGCTCAAAAAGCCGGGTTTCAACGAGCTGTGCTAACTTTCTATTGTACAATGCGATCCAGTCACTTGTTTTGGCCCGAATGTGTGTGTGGTGTGTGCCAATTCCCCTGCCCATGTGTGTGTGTATCCACAATGCCTAACTGCCTGTGACGTTGCTGGATATTCTCTACATCTGCAATGCACTGGGGGGCTTATTTAAATAGTTAATAATATCAGGAAGACTATAGAACTTCTCGCTAAACTTTTTAATAAATATTAAGAACGAAGAATCAGCAAATCATATTTTCTTATATTTATTATAAAATTCCTATTTAAGTGCTATTAGGCAAAGAGTTTCATATTTTTTTCTCCCTGTAACAATGGATTTTGTATCGTTTTCCATGTGTTGCAGTTGCTGTTGCATTCAATGTTGCTGCTGCTGCTGCAGTTTGCTGTTGCATGCCACCGAGTATCTGCGTTTCGGGGCTCCGCTTTGTTCGTGTTCATTTGGCAGTTTCCGCGCTGCAAACTTTGTAATTAACTTTTGTCACGACGACGACGGCGATGCCAAAGTCTTGTCGAGGCCTCTGCTCAAATAGAAAATAAAATGCATTCTGTGGAGCGAGTGAGAGGTGAGGCAACAACAGGCATAAGTAATTAGTTATTTTTTAACAAACAAAATATGCAACAATTAGCAATGCCAGCTTAAAAACAGATTAAAGATACAGCAAACAGCCCGGCTAAAAATTAAAGCCGAAGAGAGAACAATAGAATAATAAAGCATTCCGTGGCGTGTCAGAAAAAAGCACCGAAATGTAAGGAAAAATAAATAAGAGTAAAGAAAAGAGCAGAGAAGACCAAAAACGAAAAAAATATATATAAATAAGGAAAGAAAAAAGCAGAGAACTGCCAAGGAATTCGTTAACGACTCGACATGCCAAAATTAATGGCATGCCTGGCAATAATTAAAACAAAAACAAGCCGGCACGAAGCTGACGCTGCACAAAAAACAAAAACAAATAAAAAATGAGCAGAGCAGGGCAGAGACAGAGATAGATGTTGGGAAAAAGGAAAGAGAAGGCACTCACATAGCATCCAAACAAGTTTCCTCCAAAATCAAAAAAAGAAAAAAGGAAGAAAAGCGAGGGCGGAGCGCAACGAAATGCATTATGTAACGAGCATTTCCATCCATTTCCAAATGACTTTTTCGGGATGTAAAGTCTGTTGATTTTCTTTTTTTATTTCGACATCCCTCACCCCTCACCTCATCCCCCTGCCAAACGCGATTTTGCAAATATTTGCTCTATTGATTACCCAGCCAGTAAAATGCTTTGTAACGCAGTGATGAATGGGTACTTATTTATATTTTGTGTTTAGCTTAGCTAGGTACTCTTATTTTTATTTTATTGAAGATTTTCTACAAGAGCAAGAGCTTGGAATTATTATTTGAATAGAAGGAACTTTTTAATGTAACTTGAACAATTTTTCAGACTTTATTTTATGTATAAACTGATTTAGGATCTTACTTAAAAAGTTAGCTGGAATCCTTAAATGTTTCTCAATATAAATTCTGCTTGTGGCACAAAATAAACAATTTTAGAAACCATTTTTTAAATAATTTCAAATCAAAAAGTAATTATTAAATCCTTTAATTTAACACCTGAAGCCTTTAACTCTATTTTTTACCATCAATAAATTATTCATAGTTCCAAGAATTTAAATAAATAACTATTTAAATGTATACTTTTCCTTTTCTTTTTGTATTACTAGATTTAGTTCCTCCCTTTTTAGCTTTAAATCAAAAATAGTACCTAGCACTGATTATAAATAGCTTCTCCCAGTACTATGTTCCCTTGCCACTGACCTTTTTTCAATTTAATTTATCGCAAATATGCAATCAAAATGATGATGATGTTGCCACAGTGAGTGGCAGTGAGTGACTACTGCAATCAATGTTGGCTTGATGAAAAGCAACCAATTGACTAACTGGGAATTTAATAATTCAGAGAGCGTAAATTGAATTAGTCAGTCGTCGTCGTCAGGCATTTTCTTTGGGGGCAAATGTCAGGACTTTGGATTATTTCGAATTTGGTTTTGGTTAAGGCGGCGGGCGAGGCTGTTTAAGAATGCAACTGTTCAAGCTACGGACGAACAATTGCAGCCTAATTGAAAGCTAAATTGAATAAAACACACACACTGCAGGCACACACACCCAGCACACACACACCCACCCACTGGCTAAGAGTGAGATGGAGGAGCCCTCGACACATGCTAACAAGACAGCTGAAAAAAGAGAGGAAAATAAAGTGTAGCCTGCTCAACGGCGCACACTCGACACGTACAATTACAGCAAACACACACTGCACACACACCCAGCAGTAGTTGCAATTACTTATACGGGTGTGCGGGGGTGTGCGGAGATAGTAGACCAGACAGTCCGCCAGAAACTCAAGAGCCACCAGCAGAAGGGCACAGCGAGAAAAATGAACAGAAAGAAAATTAATTTAAAATTTATAAACAATATTTTAAATATTTTTTACTACATCAAAAAGTTTCTAAAAACACACACAAATATCTTGGCAAGGACATCCATTTTCTTCTTTCTCTTCAGTTTTTGATGCTGAGTAAAAATCACAAGTTTTCATAATACATTTAAATAATACATTTAAATATTAAAGAAAATTACAACAAGAAGCAACATACTTCTCTCGGTGTAAACTAGCATAGCTATTCAGAAATGCTGCAGGATAATAGAATGGAATAAAGCAGGACATCAGGAAGAGAGTACGACGAACGGCAGAAGAAACATTCTGGGCACACAGGATGGCGGGGGCGGCGTGGGTCTTTTGGGTAAAATTGTGGAAAATGCAAAATTAGCATGAATACGAAATACAAGTTAAATATTTGAGCAGCCCAAAGGTGTTTCAACCGAAAGAGAGGCAGCAAGACAGGGAAAACGACCATAAGAATGGGGAAAAACCTCCGCTTGGCTGTGGCAGGAAAATGGAAAATGCAGGCAATGTCTGGATGCAATCATAGAAATTGCATTTGCCGTTAGAGCAAATGGTGCTTGGCCGAGAATCTACCAGAGGTTGGAAATGAAATATTCTGCCGCATAAGCAGAAATGTGCTCGATAAGGATTTGCTTTAATTGCTGGCCATTATCCTGGCAAAAAGGGATGTGTGTTCCCTACCAGAAATTGTAAACATTTAATCAGCTTTTTTTTTGCCAAAGAACGAATTCTCTTTATCCATTAGAACAAAGCAATTAAAAGAAAATTGGTTTCTTTGAGTTATTTCTTTTGAATTTTCCACTTGAAAGTTAACTTGAATTCAAGTAATTATTTGCACAAGATACAAATTATTTGAATGGAAGCGAGTATATATTTTTAATAGATTTTTTAAGACTGAAATTAAACCGATTTCTGTAACTCAATAATTTCAAATTTAATATTTATCTGAGAACTAACAAATTAAGAACCTTTTATTTGCCTTCAACTTAAGTTTTTTAATTTAATTTTATATCTTTCTAAACTCAAATTAATTTCTCCTGCTTCTCATCATATATTTATTTTTTTTTTAATTTTCCAATTTAAGTTCAAACATGACACTAGATAAATAGCCTGCTGATAACATTTAAAATAAATAAAACAAGGCGCTCATGAAGTAAGGAAATAAACAATAACTAATATTTGATTTATTTACAATATTTACACTATACCCGCTGCATTTTCTTTATTTTTCGCTGCCTTGTTTTCCTCTCCTCTCCTCTCCTCTCCTCTCCTACCTCGTCTTATTTTCATTCGCTTGGTTGTTTCTGTTGATTTGTTTTTGTTTTTTATATTTCCTCTCGTTCCCTCGGCTTTATCAGCAGACTTTGACTTTGGGGACATGTAAATAATTTATATTGTATACTTTGTTATGTGTGTAATTTATGAGCACACTATAAAAACACCCAGAGGGGGACACAGCGGCAAGGAGAGGTGCTATATGATGGCTGTTATCAGCGTGAAAGTGGGACGGGTATAGCTGAGGAGGAATTGTAGGAAAATAGTTATGCCTGGCAACAATAATAGTTGGGTTTTATAGAGGAATTAGCATAGAATTTATAACTATATATTCTGGCTTAAAAATATATTAATTAAAGTCTATGGAGGATAAGAAAATTATCATTATTAAGGCTGAAAAAAGGGTAATACTTTTATAAATGTTTACTGAATAATATTAGCTAATATTCAGATATTACATTTCAAAAGGGGATTGCAGGAAAATATAATTATAAAAGGAACAAAGATACAATTTGAGGAGATCATCATCAAAATAGTCTTTCTAAAAGGCTACTTTTTCTTCTAAAAACCCCTCGCGAATTTTGTATTTTACAACTTTATTTTTAATGGAAAACCCAAACTAATCTTTTTCCTTTTTCCCCTCAAAACTATATATAATTCTTTACTGCCTCACCAAGGTTTTTACCTTTACTTAACCTTATTTCGCTTCGCTTGCTGCTTATCAAGGCAATGTAACGCACACAGGCCCAAAGCACACACATTCACCCACACACACACACACAGGGAGATAAACCCACACAGGGACACAACTAATTGGTGTTTACTCAGCGCGCAATTTTCTTTTCAACACTCAGAAAAAAAAGAGGGGGGGGGGGGGGGTAAGCTTAGAACTCAGGGCCATTGCCCGTTGTGGCTGTAACTGCAACTCACTAATCTCGCACTATCTCCCTGTATACATATATGTGTATATATAGCATTATATCTTCTTCACTTGGCATGTTTTATTTATTTTACCAAGAAACAAATACGGCGATCATAAAAATTTAATTAACTTTTATGAACTGGGTAAATAGTGAGGAAAAATGCATTAAAACACACGCACACACGAGCGGGAAAAACTAGAAAAACATTTACCCAAAGATCCCATATCCCTCCGGCGGTGCTGAAAATAATTTTTATTTACTTTCTTTACGATTTTTCATTTGCTCGGTGTTTGTTTATTTCTGTGTTTGTTTGCCTTTAGCTTGCTTGTCGAGGTCTAAGCAAATGTTTTTTTCGCCAGTGTGTTTGCAAAACTTTAATTAATACTTCAATGCATATATTTATGGGGTGTTCTTGGAGAGACTGAGACTGAGGGGTTTGGAATTCAAATAGAACCTTGGTTATATCAAAAGATTTTGCGTAATATTTAAAAAAGATTAAACCAAGGTTGCTCCAGTCACATAATAAATTATACATTTTACCACCGAAAAATTCTTAAATAATTTAATACAACTTATTTACTTTGTAAAAAACTTGCTAGAAGCTTCAGCAAAAAGGAATATATTCTATATTTTATGTAATAGGAGATTTTATAAAATAAGTAACAGTGCTTCTGTAGTTTAAGAATCCACTTAATTAATATTTAGAAAGAAAAAAGGCTTTCTGAAATTCCTTCTAAATTAATTTACAACTTTCCTGTTAAATATATTCCCCAGTCATCGCTCCTGGCTTACTGAACCCCACACTATAGGCATTTATTTTCAGTTTGTTTGCTTAAAAATCACAAGAAATAAAAAAAAAATAAGGACTGGGAAATGTAAGCAAAAATAATTGGCAATTTTCAATTGGAAATTGCGTGCAAATTTATTTTAATTTTGCACCTGCGTTTGTGCCTGCCGGCCTGACGTCCCTCGTTTGTTTGCAATGCAAATACCCATACATACTATATATACATATATATAAATATTTTTAGAAAGCTGCAAAAGGGGGTAAATCCCCCCTCAAATCCCCCCCTAGTCAGTGTTTGTCCAAGTTATTTGGCTGCTTCGCTTGCCACCTGGTGTCGGAGATAAGAGAGGAGGCAGAGGACGAGGGTGCCCAGCATTGTTGGATTTATTTGCATAGCATTATGCCCAGATACGTAGATATTCCCTTTTTGCCAAGGTGGCAAATATTATTTCACACATGTGCAAAATATAAATCACTTTATTGCAGCCAATTTGCACAAACGATTTGCTTTGACTATTTGCTATTTCATGTTGTATGCAAATTGTATTTATTGTCTGTTCGTTCACCAACAAACACACTTGCCTTCCATTTTTGATTTGTGCCTTTCGCAATTAGCAGAAATATTTCCAGAAATATTTGTTGCCAAGGTGTGTGTGTGTGTTTGGGTTGATTTATTGCAAGAATTGTTTATTCAGGGAGGCAGACCCCAAGTAATCCCTTTTTCCTTAGTTCGAAGTTGAAGTTTGCACAGGAATTCAGCTGTATTTAAATTGTTTGTGCTCCATTAATTGGATGAATCAAGCTTCTGGGGAGAGAAAATATTGCTTAATTTCATTTAAAATTTATTTGCTGAGCTCAACATTTTCTTTATCTAAATATTTCCCTTCAACACTTTAAACACTATTAATTACTTGTTTATCTTGTTAATCATTTTCCCTGACAAACCACAAAAGTGGTTTACTTGTCACATTTATTTTTAAGGTTTCCTGCATTTCTTTCCTTCATTTTTCACAAATAGTTTGAGCAAAAAACTTTCTAGTTTTCTGCATAAAAAATGTATATATATAACCTGACCGTTATCGATTGACCTGCCTGCCCAGAGCAGCGTAAAACTATTTTTGCATATATGTATTCCTCCATTAGACTTTCGCATCCCTTGGCCCAAAACAAAAAGCAAAAATAAAACTCGAGAAGCAACGACAGCCAGCGCGATTCTTTTATGAACATAAATTTTGAAAGCCTTTAATGGCGAGAGCCACATATTTTAGTGCAGCAACCGCAGCTGTTGCTCCTATGAATTTTTGCAACATTTCTGCTCCCCTCAACCCCCTCCCCAACCCCCCCTTTTTTGTTGTTGTTTTTGGCTGCACAAATAAATTGCGCATAAATCGTGGGCAACATAAATTTTACATGTTGCCGGCGTGAGTTCGTAGACTGAAAACAAGTTGGAAATTATGTGAACGAAGCCTGAGCATAATTTATGCGATCAGTTGGAGGGTTGGGGTTAGGGTGAGGGTGAGGGGAGGGAGGCAATTAAAATATTTGTGCCACTAGCAAATTTCCTTAATTAAAAAATATATAAATTTTAAACTAAGCAATTACGAGAGCAATCAGCAGGCACAACTTGTTATATAGGGTCACTAATTTAGCCAACTTTATCAGCAGTTTATGGCACTTTTTGGACTGGCGAATATCTCTCTTATTTATTTATTTATTTTTCCACATTTTTTCCAGCAGTCACGCGCCCGCAAAAACTCCACCAAAGCAAACAAACTGAATGCAGCCGCTGCATCAGCAACATCGCCTCGTCTAAGTCCAGTGCCGGCAGCAACACTGTTGCCGCAGCAATCGCCAAATACACCATCAGTAGCCGCAGCAGCAGCAGCAGCAGCAACAGGCAATCTGCAACATCAGCAACAGCAGCAGCAACAATATCAGCAGCACCAGCAACTATTGTCGCAGCAGCAACTCCTGTCGCAGCAACAGCAGCAACAGTACCAACAGCCGCAGCAAGCGCAGCAGCACTTCCAGCAGCAGCAACACTTGCAGCAGCAGCAACAGCACGCACAGCAGCAGCAGCAACATTTGCCACAGCAGCAGCACCAGATAACCGCACAAATTCAAACCATGAAGGATCAACCGCAGCAGCCCATGGTGAGTTCTTTATGGATTTTCAGATTTTTCTTGGAGATTTTTTCGAAATAAAATTTGTAATTAAGAACATTGTTAAATGGAAATGATATTAGCAAGTCAGGAAATAAAATGGTTCTAGGTTTTCTTATGAAATTTTTTTTATTAGATATTAAAGTTTATCGAAAAATATAAGCAATAAAACCAATTAATTTATACAATGATTTATAAATGTGTTAAAGCCTAACTTCATTTATTTTTAATCAATCTTGGCAAGTCAAAAAATAATAATAACAATTCATACAAATAGACATTATTATTCCCAATTGTTTATAAACTATTAAGTGACCTGAACACAGCGACACTTGAGCTTCAATTTCAATTTCCATTCGATTTTCCAATTAAAAGCCATTGACCTTCGCAGCGTTTTTCCCCGCTGCTCGTAGTTCAATCAATTGGGTTTCATTTCGTTTTCCGTTTCAAGGCAGCAGCCCAGAACAGACAGCAAAATGCAAAATGCAAAATGCAAAATGCAAAATACAAAATATACAAAATGCAAAACACAGCAGGCAAACCCATAAATCCATTCAGCCACATTGCGTATACGTCACGTTGCCCGAGGCCCAATCAACTGCAGCTGTGCCCACATACGCTCACAGGCCGTGTGTTGTAGAGAGCGTATGAAATATATATATGTATATCTGGACACGCTCGTTCATTCATAAAGATTTGGTCGATTTTTATCAATGATTGGCTAAATGCTTTTTGAAAATAAAACCAAACCGCAGAGCAGAGAGCAGAGCAGAGCACACACAGGTGCGGATGAAATTCCAGCAAAAACAGGAAGCCATCGGCAAGGCAGTTGAACTTGCTATTGGTTTGTTTGTGTTTTAATTTTTCGCTTTTTATTTCGGATTTTATTGTTGCAAAACTCACTTCCCCCCGCCTCCCCCGTAAGGCTTTCACTTTCAAAACTTTTTTACTGTGCGCTTCAGCTCGTAAAAATGCAAATGAAAACGGGTTGAGTCTGGCTTTGTTTTATTTCCTTTTTTTCCTCGTTTTATTTTCCCTCCTTTTTTGGGGCTTTCCTGTTTATTTTTCCTAGCATAATTTGAGGCGTGTTAATTAACAACAACAGCAACAACAACAAATGCCGCGGAAGTTGTAACTCTCAGGACCTTCCTCTGGGTGGGTTTTTGTGGTAGAATGGTGGAACGAGTTTACCACCAATTAGACTGAGCCTAATTAGGGCACACACAAAATATGATTTATGAAAGGCAGCTCAGCTTTCGGCTCTCGGCTTCATAATTCATTGTTTTGCAACTGTTTTTATGGCCGAAATGTTTATTTATGAATGGCTGTGAAGGATCGCAGGAAGTGCCTTAGCTCAGGGGAAGCTAATAAAACCCAGGCTCGGCCTCGTCTAGACCTGACTGGAATTAATGGGCTAACATTTGTACAAACCTGTAATAAGTCAACCCGGAAAGGAGTTGCTGTTTCAAGTAGCCATAAGTCATTAGGAAATTTTAATGGAAATTAAACAAGAAAGTTAATTTTATATGGGAAATGGGAAATAACAAGGAGTTTATTATTTTCTCTGCTGAAATTGGACAAGGATTAGATTTTAGTTGAATATTGTTATGGGTAATTAAGTAACTAAATGGATATAGAATTTATATTTAATATCAAAAATATTGAAAACTATTAAAATACAAATTAAACAGTTTCATTTACAAGTTAGTTAGCTTGAATCAAATTAAAATCTCAAGTTTCCTCATGAAATTAACCTCTATTCTCCTTCTTATCCCTCCAGGCACCCATGGCCTTCTATCCCACATGGCAGGCGGATCCGTCGCAAGGCTGGCAGAACCAGTTCATACAGCAGATACCACAGAACACACCGGCCATCACGTCCCTGAACTCACTGGACTTCCAGACGCAATCCTATGCCTATCCCTCGAACGGCTACGTGCAGTCAGGCCTGGGATTTGATCCCAACTATGGGCGATCGCCGTACGCGGCGCCTGTGCAGCGTTATGACTTCCAGAGCCAGCAGCTGTCCACGGGTCCGCAGGTGGGTCTGCAAAGCGTCGCGGGCTTTGCCCCCAGCTACGCTGGCCAGGTGACGGCCGCTCCAGTGCCGCCATCCCAGCAGCAGCAGCAGCAGCAACAACAGCAGCAGCAGCAACATCTGGGAGCGGAACTGAACAAGACGATGTCGGGAAACGACACGCCTGGATATCCGCGGGTGAGCAGCGTGCCGCCGCGCTCACTCAACTGTAACGGGTATTCAGGCGATTTCAGCGGTTCCAACAACAACAACAACACAACCACCAGCAATTCCAGCTCCAGCAACGCCAACAACAACAACACCAGTAACTCCAATCCCAGCAATCCTGCCCCGATCAGCGGTGGCACCACCACACCAGCTCCGCCAGCGCTAGCAGTGCCGCAGCCCGCCTCCTCGGTGGAGGCTGTGCCACAGTCGCCCACCCGCAGCAGCCTCCTCCAGCAGCAGCAGCAGCATCAATCTCCTACAGGAAATGGGCTTCAGCCCTACGTGGCTCCATCCCAGCAGCAGCAGCAACAGCAGCACATTGCCTCGCCGCCCATGCAGGATTGGAACTGGAATGCCCAGCAGCAACAGCAGCAGCAGCAGGTGGGCGAGGGCTATCCCCAGGGCGAGCGGGTGCACCTCAACACTCGCATCAAGTCCATGATAATGCGCAAGAGCGATCCCAAGGATCCGCCGCCGGATCTGCAACAGCAGCAGCAGCAGTCAGTGCAGCAGCAAGTGCCGCAGCAGCAGCAGCAACAGCAGACCGGTCATTTTTTATCGTATAGCCACCATCTCCGACCCGAGGCGGCGCTGAGCGCCAATGGGCCGAGCAGTGTCACGCCCACCCATCCACATCCACTGCCCCTGCAGCAACAACAACAACAGCAGCAGCAGCAAGTGCAGCAGCAGCAGCAGCAGCAGGTGCAGCAAGTGCAACAGCAGCAATCAGTTGGTGGAGCGGTGACCCCTGCCGAGCCCATCGGAGGTGGTGGCGATCACATCTGGAAGCCGCATCACAGTAACTCCTTCAAGAAACCATCCGTTGTGAGCGGCTATCCCGAGCTGCAGCAACTGCAGCAACACCAGCCTGGACAGCACACGACCATCAGCCATGCAGCGGATCCGCCGCAGCCCCTAAACACGCCCGCCACGAATCCCATCCAAACGGTGGTGGCGCCGCCCAAGAAATCACGCAGCCGAAGCAAGGCCAGCCGGGCGGCAGCAGCAGCGGCGGCGGCAGCCGAGGCAGCGGCTGAGATCGATCGAGATCGAAACTCTACGGATCCCGGAGGTGGTGGGTCTCTTAAGCCACTCAGTGCCCACTACCCGCCGCATCCACACAGTGCCGGACCGGTGCCGCCAGGTCAGGACTACCAGGGGCACTACATCAAGACGGAGCCGGGACTGCTGGGCCAGCCCAACAAGATGGAGGGCTACGAGCGGAACTATCAGAATTTCATCCAGTACGCTGACTTCTGCCAGAACGATGGCCAGGGACAGCCGGTGCAGCAGCACCATGGACACGGCCAGCAGGATTATGCTGGGTATCATCACAATTCCGCTTATTACGGCGCCGGTGCGAGTAGCTTCCAGCAGAATTTCCAGCAGAACTTTGTGCCCGGCTACCAGCACTCCACGTACGGAAGCAGGGCGAAACCGCCGAGCAACCAGCCCCAGATCCATCAGATCCACGGCCATGGTCAGAGTCTGATGGAGCTGGACCGCAAGCCGGACACCAATAGCATCATCCCACTGCCCACGAACTACGAGAAGGATATACCGGCCTATCCCATACCGCCACACCGCTATGCCCTCGGGCATGGCGCTCCCCCGCATCTCCACGGCCATCATGGTATGCTGGAGCCCAAGCTGGAGGACATGGGCATGCTGGGCCATGGTGGAGGCTATGCCTACTTGGGCAGCGAAGGCAAACCACTGAACAATGGCTTCTCCTGCTGCCGCCAGGGCGGCACACGGCCACCGACAGCGGAACATCTCAAGGATGGCACCTGCCTGGGCTTGGGTATCCAGCCCAAGGAGGAACTAATCGATGAGGACGAGCTAATCGATAGCCATGGCAACGGCCTCAAGCCCGTGGTCGGCGCGGGAAAGATCAAGGGCAAGCAGAAGCCCGACGAGATACCCGAGATTGTGGTGAAGCACGAGAAAATCAATCCCATGTTCGATACCACGGACCGATTGGAGAAGGGCAACAAGACGGAGATACCCGAATGCGAGTGCTTCCAGTCCGACAAGAATCCCCCGGAGCCGGGCACCTACTACACGCATCTGGGTGAGATTTCTGTTTGGAATTTGTGGTTGAAATGTTTTAATTAATTTAAATTTCCCGCCAGGCACGGCTTCTTCGCTTATGGAACTGCGACGCGAGTTCGAGGAGCGATGCAATCTCACGGGTCGCCAGCTTCGCATCGAGAAGATTGTCTACACGGGCAAGGAGGGCAAGACCTCGCAGGGATGTCCCGTGGCGAAATGGGTGATCCGAAGGGCTGATCTCGAGGAGAAGATACTGGTGGTGGTAAAGAAGCGACCGGGGCACAGGTAGGCTCTCCCTAAAATAAGCCAAAAACAACCTGACTTATTTAAATATTTCTTTTCGCAGATGCATAGCTGCTTACATAGTGGTCTGCATGGTGGCCTGGGACGGAATGCCACGCTTGGAGGCGGACAATGCCTACAAGAATCTGATACCGAAGCTCAACAAGTATGGTCTGCCCACCACGCGAAGATGCGCCACGAATGAGAATCGCACCTGTGCCTGCCAAGGTGAGTTGCCTCTCTTCAAAAAAAATGATTAAAAAGTCTAATTTGTATCTCTTTTAATTGCAGGACTCGATCCGGAATCATCTGGCGCCTCGTACAGCTTCGGCTGCTCTTGGTCGATGTACTACAATGGCTGCAAGTACGCCCGCTCCAAGACGGTGCGCAAATTCCGGCTGTCGGTCAAGAGCGAAGAGGCAGCCATCGAGGATCACATGAACCTTATTGCCACCCTGCTGGCGCCCGTCTTCAAGCAGGTGTGCCCGCGCTCCTACGACAATCAGACCAAGTACGAGCACGAGGCCTCCGACTGTCGGCTGGGCCTGGAGCCCGGTAAACCCTTTTCCGGTGTCACAGCCTGCCTGGATTTCTGTGCCCATTCGCATCGCGATCTGCACAATATGCAGGACGGATGCACGGTCCATGTGGCGCTCTTGAAGCCCGGCAACCGGGATACCCGCCTGCCCGACGACGAGCAGTTCCATGTCCTGCCACTGTACACAATGGACGGCACGGATGAGTTCGAGAGCGTGGAGGGGCAGCGGGACAAGCACCGCACCGGAGCGGTCCAAATGCTGGACAAGTGAGTGTACCGTTGAGTTTTGAGCAGCAGGCTCCAAGGGTTTCACAATTGAACTGTGCTAACATATATCCATTGTCCCGTCTATTCTCCAACAGATTTCCCTGCGAAGTACGTGTGCGATCGACCCCGCTGATACCATGTCGAAGGCATGGCAAGAAGCGAAAGGACGGCGATGATGCGGCGCCGCCGGACGGCGACCAGGACGCCGTGGGCGATGGCAACAGCCAGAGCAGCTCCAGCAATGGAGCGCAGCCGCAGACCCAGGCGAACAGCAGCAGCAGCCAGCAGAGCAGTCCACCGGCCCTGGGCGGGGCTCACATCAAGAAGGAGAACGCCAACGGCAACGCCGGAGTCGCGGCCAATGGAGCGAGTGGCAAGGCCAAGGCCAAGGGCAAGTCCAGTCAGTCGAACAACTCCAGTGCCTCCACGCCGGGATCGGCGCCTCCCTCAACGCCTTCGCCGCGGTGTCAGACCCCAGTGACGAACAATCCCAGTCCGGCGGGCAGTGCTTTCAGTACTCCGCCGGTTCATGCCGGCAATCCGAATCCCAACACAAATCCCAATGCCAATCCCCAGAGCAACGGCGGCCAGACGCCCGGTCAACCCGGCCAGTTGATGAGCTCGAATTCGAGCCTCATGAATATGGCCACCATGATAGACACCTTCACGGACGCCCAGCTGCAGTCCAACCAGATCTCGAGCACCGTCCTGGACTCACCCTACTCGTACGACTACCAGACGGGCTCCTATATCGACTCCAGAAACTACTACGGCAACTGGCCCACGCCACACGCTCCCATGGGCATGCAGGCGCAGGTGGGAGCCGCCGGAGGAGTGGCGGGAGCAGGAGCAGCGGGCATTGGAGCTCCGCCACTGACACCAACAACGCCTACTGCACAGCCTCAACTGGGAGGGGCCCCTGGAGGAGCAGCAATTCCAGGAGGAGGAGGAGGAACTTCAGTGGGAGCCCCACCAGGGGCCATTCCCGCAAGTATTCCCTCTGCAGTTACACCCACGCAGCTTGAGACGAGCAATGGCTACGGCGCCGCCAGCTATCAGACTTTAGTTGGCGGAAATCCCTCTGGAAACCTAAGCAATCCAGGAGGAGTGGCCACCGAGGTGCAGCAACAGCAGCACCAGCAGCTCCAGCAGGCGCAGCAGCAGTTGCAACAACAGCAGGGACCCGGCGCCACACTGGTGCCCGGCGGTGGCCTTCCCGGTGATCTCAAGAGCCGCCTGATCAGCGGAGAGGAGAATCCCGATTCGACTACGCTGGTAAATCACCATCACACCTCGCATCATCCCAATCTGACGGAAAGCAAGCTGACCGCCCTGACCGCCATGCAGCCGATGAGCGCAATGACGCAGCTGACAACCTCGCACCACCATCCGCAAGAGGGATTCGTGAAGCCCAAGCCGCCGCCCAGCGACTACACGGCCCAGTACACGGCGCAGTATCCGAACAACTACCAGATGTACCCGCCGCCACCGCCGCCCCCGCACTCGGCATACTCCGCCTACGATGCGTACCAGAACATGAACTACAACTATGGGTACCATCACCAGGCCTACTCCCCCTACGGCATGTATCCGCAGCAGACGCCACCGCCTACGCCGCCGCCCCCGTCCCCCAACTGGAACATGTACGGACATCATCAGACGACGGGCTCTGGCTATGGCGGCTCGGGAGGAGCGCCAGGCGGTGCCGGAGCGGGCTCCTTGATCGCCTCCCATGGAGCAGTGGCTCCTGCGGCGGGCGTGGGCCTGCAAAAGCCCAGTATACCGGCACCCGCTCCACTCCATCACCAACAGCAACAGCAGCAGGTTCAGCAGCAGCAACAGGTGCAACAGCAGCAGCCACAGGAGGCCCCGCAGACCATATTACCCGACCTGAGCAATGGCCAAAGCACCGGCGACAACGTGGTTACGCCCACGCCGGCGGGCGAGGCGCCCAATAGCGATGCGGGCACGGGATCGGGTGCTCCCCCCACCGGTACAGCTTCAACGGCGCCGCCAGCCGGATCCCCGGGCAGTACGAACACCAGCAAGATAGAACCCATCGGCGAGGTGGCCGAGATCAATGAGAACATCGAGGCCTTCCAGGATCCGCAGATGGGCGGCGTGGCCATAGCCCTGAATCATGGCAGTGTGCTGATCGAGTGTGCCAAGCACGAGATGCACGCCACGACGGCAGTGCGTAGGCCGGATCGCCATCATCCCACGCGGATGACGCTGATCTTCTACCAGCACCGGAACCTCAACAGGTCGCGCCACGGCATCGACGAGTGGGAGGAGAAGATGCGGGTGAAGAAGATCAATACGGATCTGGACAACAAAGCCAAAGAGGAGCGCGAGCGATTGATAAAGAAAGCAGCTGGCGAGGATCTGGATGAACTCGATGAGGATGCCATGATGCAGGACGAACTGGCGTCGCCGGTCGTCAAAAAGGAATCCTCCACGTCCGCCGCCAATGGACAGCAGATGAAGAACGGCGCCAGTGGCAGTAAAAAGAAAAAGGGAAGCGCCGACTCCAAGAAGTCCCAATCGCAATCCAGTGAGCAGTCAAAAAACGAGAAGGTTGCCCTCCACGCACCAACACTGACGACTACGTCGTGGACGACCCTGTTCCCCATGCATCCGTGCGTGGTTACGGGGACCTTTCCGGAGGGCAATAGCAGTCCGACCTCGTCCACGAACGCTCCCAACGGTGGTGGCCCGCCGCCATGTCCGCCTGGCAATGGCCCAGTCCCGCCGCCCATCACCACTGGTCCAGGAGCACCGCCCATCCCGCAGCAACAACAACAGCAGCCAATGCAGCAGCAGCTGCCGCAGCAGCAGCAGACCTAAATCTGCTCCGCCTGAGGGGCTACTACTGGTAACCGGAAGCTCCCGAAAGATAGCGCTAATCATAAGCATTCACACTAAATCAGTCCTGTTTCGGCTTTCAATTCCGACCGAATTCGCATTATTCAAGTTTGTTTGTTAAAGTTTACGAGACTTTGAAATATCAGAAAGCCAAAAAGAAATAATTAAATTAACTAAAGTTGCTCCAGAATTTCAAATTGCCAAAATGTTAATCGAAATGGAAACTAGGAACAGGGCTGCATGACTGAATATTCACTCAACACTCAAAGTAACAGAAATGAAACGGTGGCCGGAGAATTAATTATTTTTGTAAAAGCATCTGATTTCGTGTGCCATAGGGGGAGGGAGAGGAAGAAAAGTCCGCGAAGAAAATAAAAAGGATTTGCAGTCGAAAGGGTAAAGTTGACGCTGCCAGGCCAGAGTTGTCACCATTCCACAAACCAGAAAAAACAATTAACTCTCTCTACAAAAAACAGCAAAAAAACACTCTAAAATAACAAGTTTCTAAACTGATAAATGCAGCTAGTTTAAATATCAACTATTAACTTTAGTTTCTTAAGACGATTTCTGTTGAATGAGTTATTTTTTACAAAGAACAAACTAAACACTACGAGCAAACAAAAAACTACAGAACAACAGCAAAAACGAATACTACTAAAAACAAAAACCAAAACTAAAAGAAAGTAAAAGAAATCATATTAAGAGTTAGTGGAAAAGTTGAAACAAAAGAAAGATCATTGCCAAAAGTACAAATAAACCATTTTTTAAACAAAACAAAACAAAAAAACGCAACTAGAAAAACGTAAAGAATTTCGCAAGACAACAAATGAAAATAGTTGGTAAACCCAAAAGCCGTTTTTACACTACACTATCAGAGTTTTAAATTTAGTTCAATTGCATTATTCCTATTCAACAATTTGACTCTCCTTTGGGATTGCCTGCGAGTCAAGTACAGTCTCAATCGAATTTGAATTGATCAATGAAGGAGGAGAGAGGACCTCCAAATTTCTCTCTTTCTTGAATGCGCTCCTTCGCACTCAAACTTGAGATGAATTTGGCATATGCTCAGCTGATTTACCGTTATAAACAGGATAACAAACCCAGGAAAAAGGAAGCGCAGTTTGAAATGGTGCCGGACAACTAGAGGAACTACAACTAGGGAAGAATTGAGAGAATAATGAGCGTGAAAAATGGATATTTTTGAGATTGAGGGACAGAGACAAACCAAGGGAGCGGTACATGCTCCATAGAAGGGAATGAGATGGAAAGAAATGTAAGGCAGCAAGACATTTTTTAAAACTTTAATAATAATTTAAACTAAGTTTAAGCAAAAATACACACACACACACAAAACGAAGTTATATACATATTTATTTATGCGCCCAAAAATGTTAAGCAAAATGGAAGGCAAAAAAAATCAATATTGAAATGGGTTAATTCTAGTTATTATTATTTCTGCAAGATTTAGTTTCAAAGGCAAAAACCCAAAAAAGACTCGAAACCAATCAAGTATTAAGCACTAAACAACCAACAACTAATACTAAAACTAAACTTATTTGCCTAACCAATTTGTAATTGTTGTATAAAAAATTCAATGAATGATTTGCATCCATCCAAAAAACGTAAAATACAATTAACGATTAACGATTAGAATGCAAATGTGGCAGCGCAACTGAATTTCAAATCAAATTAGTCTAAAAATAAACGAAAACACAAGAAAACAAACATTAAACATATAAATATATTTTGCACAAAACAAAAGAAATGAGGGGATACGAGAAGGAAGCCAAGGATATGCAAAATGAAAACGGTTATTAATAAATACGATTTTTAATTTCGATCGTATATGTAAACAGTACGCGTAAGGTGCGTTCTGTACGTAAATGTAATGTAAATGTAAGGCAGCGAAGAAGACTTTTGAGCAACAAGAAAAACATGTTTTGATAAATATTTAAATGTTTATATAAATATATATATATATATTAATATAAATTATGATAATTGATAATTGATTAACTGATTACGATGCAAGCCAACAGCAACTATTATAGTTTGTAAATGCTTTTTTTATCATTTTCAAATAAAAGCAAATCTTTTGCCATTTATAAGTTACACACACCTCACCCGACTTTTGAGTTTAGCGGGGCGCCCAGCAACACTTCTATATATAGTATATATAGTATGTAAAACCATACACATATTGGCATATGATAAAGCAAACAAAAACCCAATTAAACCGAGCAGCATAAGTATTAAGTGGAAATCAGAAATCAGAAATGAGAAATGAGAAATGAGCACAAAGATAAGGCATGCACGCACTCCCGATATGGAGGAACAATATGGGTGCGAAATCGGCGGAAGATACGATATAGCGATGATACATACTTACATATTGTAAAACGATACACAAAAACGCAGAACGTATATACAGAATGATGGATGAGAAAAAAGCAAAACATAAATTATATTTATTTAAAGTACGCGCATGGAAAGCAAACAGATATTAATATTAAATAAAACAAAAAACAAAGTTAAACTCGCACACTCGCATTTTTTCTTTTTGGTAATTGAAAATGGGTTAAAACCGGAAAGGAAAAATACCATTAAAATACCCAAAGCGAATTCGTAGCATGGCAACGGTTTCCGCTTGAAATTAAGGCTTTTTTGGCTGAGTTATGGACGATTAAAGATTTTTTTTACTCCATTAAAAAAATCTTTGGGGGCTTGTAGACAGCGAAGGAGTCATTTCCGACCCTATAAACCATATATATTCTTGATCTGCATCAACAGCCGCGTCGATTGAGCCCAATATTGGCAAAAAAAAAATCGTTCGATTTTTCGAAAATTTGGAAAGAGGTACCTCTTTCCATTTTTTGCAAAAATGGTCAAATTTTGAATTTGTTTAAAATGAGAAAGTAAGTATGCAGGTTTGTTAAGCTGTTAAAAACTAGAATAGAAATGGCTGAGTTATGGACGATTAAAGATTTTTTTTAAGATAGTCAAAAAAATCTTAAATCGTCCATAACTCTGCCAAAAATGGCTTAATTTCAAATCGGAAAGTACCGCTGTGTTAGTTTTTAACAGCTTAACAAATCTGCAAACTTTAATTTTAAAAAACTCAAAGGGGAAAAATTTTACTAAGTTGGAAATTTTTGTTTTTTGGTAAAATGAGAAAGTAAGTATGCAGGTTTGTTAAGCTGTTAAAAACTAGAATAGAAATGGTTTCCGAATTGAATTTGGACCTTTTTTGGCTGAGATATGGACGATTAAAGATTTTTTTACTCCATTAAAAAAATAGCTAGATGCGCATCACTGACAGTTAGTAAGATGCAATTTTGTCCCAACGGAGCTTCCTAGCTAGATGAGCATCACTGACATTTAGTAAGATGCAATTTTGTCCCAACGGAGCTTCCTAGCTAGATGCGCATCACTAATGCACATCGTCAAAATCAAGCAAATTCGTTACTTTTTGAATTTTGGTACCAGGCGAACAGAAGGCAGCAGCAAGCAACTGAATTCAAATTTGAATTCAACCGCCAAATTTGAATTCAAATTCAAATTTATTAGTGTGACCGTAGTCAAAGACTGGAAAAATACCAATCCCAATATCGTAAATATTTACGATATTCGAATACGATTACGATATTCGAATGCGATTTACGATATTCAAATACGATTTACGATATTCGAATACGGTTTACGATATTGGGATACGATATACGATATTGGAATAAGATTTACGATATTGGTACTTTTTATAACAGTTTATAACAGTTTTCGGTTGCTTGCTGCTGCCTTCTGTTCGCCTGGTATCTGAAATCCCAAAATTAACGAATTTGTACTGAAAATGGCCAGATTGATGTCTGGATTTGTGCCTACAACAACAACAACATCTCCTTTACAACAACAACAGATCGTTTACAGAAAGAAACAGAAAATAAATAATATAACGTTTTTTTGAATTTGAATTCAAATTTGGCGGTTTATTTTGGTACAAAATAATAAGTTAAAAGCTTAAAACTAACTGAACTAATCATTTCCGACCCCATAAACCATATATATTCTTGATCAGCATTAAAATCTGAATCGATTGAGCCATAATTTGGCAGAAAAATTTTTGGACCAATTTTTTGAAAAAATGGAAAGAGGTACCTCTTTCCAAATTTTCGAAAAATCGAACGATTTTTTTTTGCCAATATTGGGCTCAATCGACGCGGCTGTTGATGCAGATCAAGAATATATATGGTTTATAGGGTCGGAAATGACTCCTTCGCTGTCTACGAGCCCCCAAAGATTTTTTTAATGGAGTAAAAAAAATCTTTAATCGTCCATAACTCAGCCAAAAAAGCCTTAATTTCAAAGCGGAAACCTTTGCTATGTCGGTTTTTAACAGCTAAACAAATCTGCAAACTTTATTTTATCATTAGTTCAAAGGGAATTGATTAAAATGACAAAATATAAAAAATAAGGGACAAATCCATGTTTACAAAAGCCATAACTCAGCCAAAAAAGCCTTAAATTCAATTCGGAATCCTTTGCTATGTTGGTTTTTAACAGCTAAACAAATCTGCAAACTTTACTGCATCATTAGTTCAAAGGGCATTGATTAAAATAAAAAAATATAAAAAATAAGGCACAGATCCGGGTTTACAAAAGCCATAATTTAAAATCGGAAAGCACTGCTGTGCTAGTTTTTTACAGCTTTCAAATATTTTATTATATTAGAATTTTGTTTATAATTTTATAGCTCAATTACAACTCTGGGTAAGGGTATATAAACTTTCTCATTTTCAATGCTACATTTTAATGGAAAACAATTTTGTCAGAGTACAAAAACATCCAAGTCGAAAAACTTATGACAATTTCAAGGCAAACATCGAATTGCTTTTTAGTTTTAAATCTATACATCTTTCTTTTAAATCCAATAAAACCTGCTGAAGTCACAACAGTTTAGATTACATAATTTTTAGACATAGCTGGACTTTTTTTGACAAACATATGTATATGACGAGTCTTTAATGCGGCAATGCGGAATGTGCGCTTGAGTCGTGGAAATTTGTATATTGGGCTAAATAGAGCCTTTAAATCTATCTATAGCCTAATTATTTACATCGAACATCGTTAAGTACATGGCAAGTGATTCCAATCGCTGCGTTGCACGCGTGGCAGCGACTAAAGATTGAGCACCAGCTCCTTGGAGTAGTCGTCCAGCGCCGTTTTGTTGAACGAGCCAAAGTTCCACTGCATATACACATTGTCGGCATCGCACTTGTTGACCACCACCTCCTGGGTGAAGGGCAGCAGCTCCAGGCACCTCCTACCCTCTTTGCCGTGCTTCAGCAGCTTCGTGTGATAGTCGTAGTACCAATACTGGTTGCCTCCCTGGCCATGGCATTCCCATAGCCAAACGGGGGCATTGGCATCCCAGATCTGAACATCGAGACACTCCTTTTTGCGGCGCAGTCGCAGATCCCTCTTCCAGCTCAGCTCCCAGAACTGTGTCTTCTGCGGCGTCTTTATATCATCGGCACAGGCGTACATGCCCATGCGATTGTGCTTCTTCCTGCCCATCGTGTCCATGCAGAGCCGGTCATTGCCCACATTCTGCAGGGCGCCCAGCGCATACGCAGGCGGATCAATGGGCGGATAGGTTTTGATCAAATCGAAGGCAACCTCTTCCATAAACCACTTGAAGGATTTGCATTTTAGCTTGGTGCGAATGGCCTTCTGGGCGGTCAAGTTGCCGGCATCTACGCGCTCGTAGAGACCATCGCCGTGGCTATACAAGTAGTTCTTGTACTCATCCATCCAGACCTCAGCCACGCGTTTGTAGTTCTGTGAATAAAAATTGAGAAAAATAGTTGATAAGTTTGATACAAATTGAAGAAATCGAATATAAATATTAGTAAGCTTATCTTGAAGTTTTCTTTAAATCCACAAAATTATAATTGACTTCATATACCAATCTATATGGGCGCCTAAATGTATTTGGGAATTTGGGCTAACATTTGCCAACAATGAGCCAAGTTCGTTGACCCAAATTAACACCAAAAGTTTGTATTTGATCTACAAACCAATTTGTCCCACTTGAACCAATCGTTTTTCAACATTAAGGGACCTTAAATTGAATAATTTAAATTGTATTCTATTTAAAAGCCAAAATTTACAACCAAAAGGGTGTTTAAGGGGGGGGTAAGGTTTGTTCGGTGCAAAAATGGCCGTTTTTCAAAAATTTTTTGTGGCGAAACGGATAAAGTTAGCGTAAAAATTTAAACACCATAAAGTAACACAATATTTCGACTATTTTATTAGTATTTTTTGGTTAAGAAACAATTAGAGAATTAAGAGCTATTAAGAATTTCCTAAGGCGCCATCGGAAAAAGGTGATTTGCGGTGAACATCCTTACAGCCTACAGGATCACGCGATTTAAAAAAACTAAATTGCATTACTTAAGGGATAAATGTCCCGAGGTAACACCGAAGCGTTTTTATTTTTTAAATTTTTTTCTGATTTTATATGCCATTTTGAAGCAAAAAGTCCGATTTTTTACTAAAAAAAAAAGATAAATTGTTAAAAAAAAAATACAATAAAAAAAAAAATTAAAAAAAGGGCCACGTGAGTACCTGTAGAATTATTTGAACTATATTTGTGCAAAATTTCAAATCGATCGGATCAGTAGATTTTCTGTAATCGTGTTCACCGACTTGGAAAATGCTACTTTTCAGGAGAGCGCTTCAAAGTTTTGTGAGCACATGCAGTGCACACTAAGCGACCTCCATTAAATTGGCTATAACTTTGTTAATTTTAATTTGATTGACTTGCAACTTTTACACAATATTCTTTACATTTTGTGCAATTGTAATAAAAAATAAAAAAAAAATTTCGAAAAAAAAAATTACAAACCTTACCCCCCCCTTAAAATAAACAAGTTGACTTGGCAATCGACAGAATGACGTTTGTGTTAGTTTATGATGATTAGATATAGCATTTGAGATAGCTAAACTGGTTTCTGGCGCTGATGCTCAACTTTCTTTAGATTTCTAGACATCTTTTCATCTGAGTCTTATACTACTTGAAGAATATATTAAGAAATTACAATTTTAAATGTGATAGTATAAGAATAGTAATAATTAGGATTAAGTCAATCTAAATCATTTCAAATTTAGCCCAAAAGTCCATGTTTATACATGTTCCAAGTTAAAAAAGATAATAAAAAAATGATTCAGATATGAAACACGATTGATAGTCCTCTCTGTATATCATATCTTGCTATAAATTAATTAATACCATTCAAATCTACATATATTATCCCCAAATCAATGCTCTTGAGACACAAATCTGACTCACCCTATGCAGGTAGTCACCCTTTCGGGGACTCGGCTGATGAGTCCTTGGACCGCGGTATATATGACCAATGCGGGAGCATGGAGCATCGTACATCTCGCCGCCGCACATCCAAATCTTGAAGCTCAGCTCGTACTGCTCGCCGCCCCAAATGTCCAGTCCCTCGTCATAACCGCCCAGTTCCCAGAAGAACTCCGTGGATATGGCAAACAATCCGCCAGCCATGACGGGACTCTTGAACGGATCCGCCGGATGCTGCAGATCCTCGTCCAGCAGAGGTAGCCTCTTGTAGAAGAACTCCCAATCGAAGGCGCCGCGTGCTCCCTCGTCCTGTGCCCGATACTGGAAGGTGTCGTGGGCAATGACATCAATGAAGGGGCACACCGCTGTGCGCTTGTTTAGGGCAATCGGTTCCAGCAATGGCGGCAGCCAGTTATAGTTGGCCTCCACATGGGAGTCCAGAAAGATGAGGACCTCGGCGGTGGCATTTCTAGCTCCCTCCGAACGGGCTCCGATCAAGCCCGTGCGCCTTGGCAATCGCACAATCCTCACAATACTGAAGTGATCCTTGATATAGGCTTCCAGGTCGTGACTCAAATAGTCACGATCGCTGTAATCGTCCACCAGTATGATTTCCTTGAGCAGCTCCGGCGGCGAGCGATTGATTAGACTGTGCACGGATCGCATGAGGACGCTCAGGTATTCATTGTAGAAAATTATGATCACACTGACGGTGGGCAGCTTGGTCACGTATTCCTTTTTGCGACAACTGAAAATATTGATAATTTGCGTAAATTTCATTTACTTTTCTTTTTATGAAATTATCGCATGAAAAAACTAATTCATTCACTTGGAATACACACTGCCTAGACCCGAATTTCTTCGCTTCTTGGCTTCTTCTGACAGAGTCCGCATAATTACAACCTTATCAGAGCTACTCGGCACCCACAAAATGTGTGATTAATTCCCCATACTCACAGCTTGTGTCGGATGTCGGGCACAGATCGGTTGACCGATATGGAATCGGAAAGCAGGGCATTGAAGCCGTTCTCCAGGGACATGCGATGCTCCACGTCGCGCTGCGATTCGTCGTCCAGGCGGGCCGGTTTTCCCTTTTCGCCAAGGCCCACACGTAGCTCATCCCTGGCCATGGCCGTGTAGTCGTGCCAATCCTTCTTCACCGTCCCGTCGGCGGGCGGTGCCACCTGGAGGATCTCATTCTCTGGCTGCTGAGCGGGCCGCGGATTGTGCACCTCCTGCTGCTCGGGTTCGGGCTCGTCGATCTTCTGCAGCTCGGCCTCAGCATCAAAGTCGGGCTCGGGATCGTTTTTAGCCTCGGGCTGCTTGGGTTTCAGCAATGGCGCCTCCTGAACGCCGCCTGCACGGGCAGCGGGCTCCGGTACTGGCTCCATGCCGCCGTGATGTTCCGGCTGAGGCTCTGCGCCATGATGAACCACCTTGTTGTTGTACGGACTGGAGGAGATCCAGCTGGTGATGAGTATGAACAGCGTGAGGGAGACGAGCACCAGCAGAGCCGTCTTCACGATCCATTTGAGATTGGGTCGCCGCATCTTGGACGGATGGATATCCGAGCGGTATCCGTGGTTACGTGTCCGTCACCGAAATCTCTTGGTCTCTCATGGAGTGCAGCTAAAACTCCAAATTGCTGGCGGCGACCTCGTGTGTTTGCTCAGGTGCTTCCGCAGCTGTTTCTGGTGGCCTAGTGACTACAGTGTATCAGCTGCAGACGTGGTTTACGCTCAGACAGCAAAAACCTGGAATTACGTCAAAAAGAAAAAGATAAATAAACGTGAGTTCATTGGCAAACTGAAAGTACAAACTCAGAGATAAGGCAGACATTTCAATTTAAAAAGTTGAGATAAAAACCTCGGTTGGAACAAGCACTTAACTAACTTCCGGTTGACATTGCCCTATCGCCAATGTTTATATCATAAATAACCAATTTGATTTGTATTGTTTATGAAATTGTCTAATTTTTTGGTTTTTAATCAGCTAGAAACGTCACCACCAGCAGACCAGTGTGCGGTCCTTATCAGAAAAGACGATGCCGCTTCTCACCTGTCCGTGTGGCAGTGCTCTTATTGTTGCTTACTCTTCAGATAATTTAAATTAACTAATTAACATGGCAGAACGAGAGTTTGCTTCCACGTCCGCGGAAATCTGGTCTATTCTTTTCTTCTTTTGGCTCTGTTTGCTGCTGTTGCTTCTTCTTCTTGCGGCGCTGTTCTAATGCCGTTCACAGCGGTGGTGACAGCGGAACAGCTGTTCGGTTAGCCATTCACCCCGAATAATTGGACACTTTAGAGCACTAAAAGCGTAACTTGTTAAAAAATACTAAATCTCAACTATTTTTACCATTTCTCCAATAAATCACAAAATTTACATTGATTACTAACAACTTTTCGCTTTAGTGGTTCTCTACAATTGCCTTGCAAGTTTCTTGCTTAAATGTTCAACATTTTCTTGACCTCCTCCTTGTATTGGGCCAGATTGTACTCGTTCTCGCCCTCATTGATCAACTGCTCCACACACTGCGCATAGGCGGACGGAGGGGAAAGCTTGTTATCGCCCGCCTTGGCATTCCAGTTGAGGATTCCCTCGGCGGCGATCTTGGATTGATTGCGATCGAACAAGTAGACCTCCATGTCTGCCTCCGATTTGGTAGCCTCCCAGGGCTCGGTGACAAAGGACTCGTGGTAACAGGCAGTCAGCAAGTACAGGGCATAGTCATAGTTCTGCTTCCTCTGCGGACACCGGTCCGTGACGAAGGTGACAGTGTCCGTGTCCTTGTTGTAGCGATCGCCTACGAGACGCAGGAACTTATCCCTGGCATGGGCATCGAACTTCAGATCGGAGAGCTTTAGCGAGATGGTGACCCTTCGCGCCTCCAAATTCCGGATTGTGGGCAAGCTCTGTAGGTAGTCCGTGGTGATGACTTCGACGGGAAAGTGACGCTGCCACTTGGCCTCCGTTTCCAGACCCTTGGGCCACGGAGTGCAGAACTTCTTGATGGCCTCGCACTGCTGACGGATGGCGGGCGGTGTCAAGTGCAGAAAGTTGGGTATTTTCATTAGCTCCGCATTGGCGAACTTCGAAGGAGCTGCGGCTCCGCGTTCCGTGAAACCCTGCCGCAGTGGCAGCGGCACACTGGCCGGATGGAAGGATCTGGGTGCAGGCCAAGCGGCAGTCCAATCCTGGTCCACGGCCATGCGGGTGGTGCGCGGTGGGGTCACAGGATCGCGCCTAACCTCCCGTCGTCGCTGGAACTGCTGCTTTACGGTACGCAGATTCAAAACCCGGAACTCTACAAACACTTGTGCGTCATTGTTTTGTTTTTTCATACATTTATACGGATTTGTTTACCTTCTTCATCCTCGACTTCTGGCTGCTGCTGGGAGAAGGCACGGATGCCGCTCTGTGCCGCCTGCTTCTTCAGCGGCAAGCGCTCCCACACACGTGTCAGGCCAGTTGACATATTTATCCACTTGTTTTATTCCTTGTTTGCTCTTCTTCCTCCGGGGATTCTTTATTTTAGACAGAAAATCACCGGCCTTTACGTAAACCATGCGCCTGGCCCGAAAAATTGTACATCGATATTTTCCCCATGCAACTTATATCGATATGTCTTGACATGTGTATCGGATATCGCCTTTTAAATATAATCAATTCAATCTCAGCTGTTTGCCAGATGCACTTGTGCCTCACTGATCATCCCAAAGCGCATTAAAACTGACGTGCATTAAAATGTCCTTTAACTCGCGAAAACATCTGCTAAAGGCGCTCGAGGAAACCGATCCTGGTGGCCACCTGCAAACGGTATTGAATTTATACGCCTTTGATTTGAAAAGACTGAAGGACTGCTACTTCATGGTGCGATACAACATCCAGGAGACGCTGCTGGCCAGAGTCCAGATCCAATGCTTTGGATCGGTGAAGACAGGATTGGCCCTGAAGGGTGAGTCCATTAACTACTTTTAAGCGACGTAAAAAAGACCCCTTGCATCTTCCAAAAATCCGTATCCGGTTATTTAGAGAGCGACATTGATTTGTTTTTGACGCCCAACACCTGCCCGCCCATCCGGTACGACGAGGTGGTACTGCGACTCAGCAGCTCCAAATGTTTTCGGTCGGTCACTCCCATTCGCAATGCCGCGGTGCCCATCATCCGGTGCTGGCATATAGAGACTGGTATCAAGATTGACCTCAATATGTCCAACCCAAATGGCGTGTATAATTCTCGATTTGTGGCTGAACTTTTGAGCTGCGATCAGCGACTAACCCAGCTGTTTTTATTCTTGAAGATCTGGGCTACGAAACTAAATTTGATTGGACGCCGCCGGCTGACCAGCTATTGCCTTGTCTGCATGATCATCTTTAGCCTACAGGTGCGCGAACTACTGCCCTCTGTACAGCAGATGCAGTCCACCTGTCCACCATTCATTTTGGGGGGCAATAACTTCGCATACAGGCTGCCGCGGCCGCTAATAGTTCCCAAAGATATTACCACACGGCAGTTAATTTTAAATTTCTTTGGTTACTACAGTGCCCTCGACTTTGAAAATGTCGTGGTGAGTCCGTTTTTGGGGCGTTGCCTGAACAGATACGGGCAGCTTGGCAACGAAATCTGCGTGCAGGATCCTTTTGAGCCAAACCAGAATCTGGCCAACTCTTTTAATCAAGAAAATCTTCATTATTTTAGACAATGCCTAATGCTGTCGGCTCAGGCATATAGGAATAAAGATCTTCTGTGGCAACCGAAGAAGCTTTACGACTACCTTTTATTCGGTATAGTGCAAAAGTTGGAAAATGCGGAAAATATTCAAGTAAACGAACTTTTGTTGGCTAGAATGTTGGAAAACGCGGTACTTAATCAAGTAAACAAACAGCCGCCAAGGGAGCCTATAGTAATGCAAAAAAAGAAGAACAATAAACAAAATATTAAAAAGATAATTAGTGAGCAGCCACCACCGATGATGATCTTTGTTCAGCAGGAAGATTACCAAGGCTTACTGCCTATCAGGGAAGTCTTCACCGGTGAGTCAGGGGTCAGGGAGACCTATCGCATCTGGAGCAATTGCTATCTGAACACCATTTTTGATGTGCTGACAGAAGTGTACGGCTTGAAAGTGGAATTAGAGGAGAACAGGTTTAACAGCAGACGGATGCTTATCAGTGGCAAAGTGGACACATGGAGTGGTCGCAATTTTACCCCGATTCCAGGTCTATCATTCCTTTCTCATCAACTGCAGCAATCGAGGCATTTCTCCACCACCAGACCTAGAAATCCTTATTATGCGGTCAACGTACAGGCCCGTTTGACTGTGCAATGGGATGAGAACAATAAAGTTCTGCAGATATATATGGAGCCAATTTTTTTCCACCAACAGGATGTATATAATCTGTTTCATGAGTTCAAACATTTCCTGAACAATTACAGCTTTAAGGATCAGGCCAGCATTTACTCCATGGATCCAATAACAGTGCATGGAACCAAAATTTTCTTTTTAATGCTTCTATCATTGGGTTTAGCATTCATAATTCCTTTTTTTTTTATAATTATCGTCATTGTGGCAATAAACTTTTGGAAATATTTTTTATTAATAATTTGGTGTGCTGTATTGAATACACAATATATTAAAAAGAATGTGTCGAATCCCATTTATCCAATTTATAGATCATAATTCAAAACATTGAACTAACAAAAGTAAAATATCTCGAATAAAGCATTTCAGTGGAAATAAAACCACAAAAAAAATGTGTTTATAACCAGAAGCCTTAAATAATAAATTTGTTACTATTGCTATTTTGTGATTATGATGTAAATAAAAGAAACATGTGATCATACATAATATTATACACTTTTGTATTGAACACAAACAACAGGAGGCAACCAAATAATCCGTTTATATACACTTTTATATTGGTAAAATAATAAAAAATATAACTTTCACGTACTGTAAATATGGCTTAATTAAAAGGATAAGTTCAATCTCACCCATTCAACATCATTCGGCATTTCTCGTCCCCCTTTTGCTTGCTCTCGCAGCTTCGCTGATGTACATAAATCATTATTTTGTAAAATATTGTTAGTAAAACAATAGACAAATATTACGTTACTGTGTTGTAAGCCCCGTGTCAACTACAGCTACCGTAGACTCCCTTTTAGTGGATCTCCTGCTTTTACTTGTCACGGGCCGCCAGCTTGGCCTCCGGCACCAGCGAGCTCTTGGCGCCGCCCAGAATATTGGTAGTGGTTTGGGTGGCCAGCACCGCGGGGCAGCCGACGAGTTGAGGAATTTGGCCCACAGCTCCGCTATAACCCTTCTGGTTGTGTTTATGTCCGAGCAGTGCAGCCGGTCCCTGATCTCGACTTCCGATACCAGGAGCACTTGACGCGACGAGTAAATGGATGTCAGGGGGATAGGTTTCGTAGGAGAAGCTGGATCTCCGCCAGCACCTCCAAGTTGCGCTGGGAGTGGGCTCTTTGGGAAACTTTACAGCACTGTTTCGCATAATTTATCAACTTCTCGAACCCAGAGTCCTAAAATCCGCACCGATAGTTGTGGCAACCAAATTGAAATGCGATGCGATTTTCTTATCGAAGCGTTATCAAAGTTTTCTCAGCTCTAGGTCACACTGTTGACAAAAATCTGGGACGGATCGACGAGAATCTCCGAAAGCTATTATATGAGATTGACCACAGGATATCGGGAAGCAGGCAGTGACTAGAAGACGACGCTTTACCTCGCGCTTTCATTACGCACTAATACCCTGCAGCGGCATCAGTTCAAGCAGCCATGTCCGCATTCACAGAGACGGCGCTGCTGAAGAAGCTGGCGGAGCTGAACAGCAGCCAGCAGAGCATCCAGACGCTGTCCCTCTGGCTGATCCACCACCGCAAGCATAGTGCGGCTATAGTGAAGACCTGGCAGCGGGAGCTGGAGAGCGGTAAGTACTGAAATCTGTTGTGTTCCCTGCCCGGTTACATATCCCACCGTCCGCTCACCCGTCACTCCACAGTAACGGAGCCCATGAAGAAGCTGACGTTCATGTACCTGGCCAACGATGTCATCCAGAACAGCAAGAAGAAGGGGCCAGAGTACGGCAAGGAGTTCAGCCACGTGCTGGCCAAAGTCTTCACCCACATTGGCGAGAAGTGCAGTACGGACAAACTGCTCGGCAGCTTGGGCCGCATACTCAACATCTGGCTGGAGCGCGGTGTCTACGATCCCAAGGTTATAGCCGATTGGCGGTCGCGCCTTCATCGGGAAGGTAGCAGCAGCGGAGGCGGTGGCAGCAGTAATGGTGGCAAGTCAAATGGAGAATCGAACAAGACGGAGTCAAAGGAGACAAAGAGGGAGGAGAAATCCGAGCGACGGGAGAAGCGTAAGCAAGAGGATCGTCACTCAAAGTCGAAGCGTCATCGGCAGCACCACCAGAGCAGCAGTGGCAGCTCCTCCAACAATGCCTCTGCGGCGGCAGAGGAAGACGTCGTTGGGGAGCAACAGGAGAACGGGCACACGCCGCCTTACCTGCCCCTGGGTGAACCACCGGAGCCCGAGGAGCTAATCAAGGCGTTAACCAGCATCGAGAACTCCGCCTCTAGCGATGCGGTGGTTCGCGAACGGATTGCCAAGCTGCCCCAGGAAATATCTGAGATTAGCTGCATCAGCAAATTGGAGGACAAGGATAAGGCCAAGGCCCTGGCCCTGCAGGTGTGTAGAATACATATTTTGATTGCCAATATTCATGCCTTAGAAAAATAACTGATAACTACCTCTGAATACCTTTTCCCCTAAGGTTAACGAAGCTGTGGACCTGCTCAACGATTACAATGCTCGACTAGCCGCCGAAATGGAGGAGCGGACTAAGCTGGCCACCATGCTGCGTGACTTTCAGGCAGAGCAGAAAGAGCTGTTATCCCAGGCAGAACAACGCCTCGATGTACGTTTGGCAGGGCAAATATATGGCCTCTGCCTGTTTGTTATTAGAATTTGCCTATTTATTTTGATCATTAAACAACTCAAAATCAAATTAAATTGAATCGAAATTTAATTACTTGTTTCCCTTGCAGGAACACAAGAAGAAGCTGGCCAAGATGCTGGGTTTGCAGAAGGAGATTCACGACCATCTTTCCAACCTGCCTGATCTGACTCAATTGCCGGATGTGACCGGCGGACTGGCGCCCCTGCCCTCCGCCGGCGATCTCTTCAACGCTCTGCACTGATGACATCAGCAAAAGCAGGAGCTACTTAAAGTCAAACCTAGAGTGTATACAATATTATATATATTTATTTGCAAGTGTTCCCCGTGTACGCATCCTGTCCAATGCCCACATATTAAATAAGCTGGTAAAGCAATTAAAATTTTGGTTAAACTTTAGATAACTGTCATTAAAAGAAAATGCATATTTCCTATCCTCGTAAAAATATTTCACTTGGAACAAGGCCCTTAGAAAACCTCAACATAAATGTGAATAGGAGCAAATCCAACGCATTGCTGGGCTGGCTTTGCAAGTGTCCAAAGCCCACATCCACTGATTGTAATTCACCAAGCACACACCTACAAAAACGACACAAACTAATGACGGTTAAAAAGAGTAAATACTTGCAAGCAATAACTGAATATAGAATCCCATTGGAGGTGGATTTAGTGCATCACGTAGTTAGCAGCTCCCTGCCACTTTTCGGTGAAGGAGATGATGTCGGCCACGCCGCTGCCCGGCGACATCTTCACGGCCACCGAGAATTTGCTCCACACATCTCGATTTACTTGGTTGCTCGACGCCTGGAACGTGACTGGGTGGCGACCCAGAACAGGGAATCCACTGAGGATGCAGGGCAAGTCGTTGGTGCCCAAGCTGGACTCGTACAGGCCACGATCGTCGGTGGGCAGCTGCTGGTCGACCTGCTGGTCCATGCTCACAGCTAGCACCCATTCGCGCACCTCTTCGTGCAGATTCGGATCGTTCTTCAGGTGTATGTCCTCGGGCAAGGGGACGGAGCTGGGAAAATCGGTGCTAGCCAGATCCGAGTGGTCCACCAACTGGCCAGAGCCCTCTTCGATGGCCTCGCACACGTCCAGGTAGTGATTCAGCATGACAAAGGCCTCGGACTCGCGACCTGCCTGGCGCAGATCCATCCCAGCTTCGTAGAAACCTTTGTCCACCGGCAGCAGATCAGTGTGCCGGAGGAGGGCCAACGATAAACGCAGGGCCACCGGCTGGAGAGACTGCACCTCCTTGCACACAGCTCTGGTGGCATAGTAGTGGGAAATCAATAGGAACTGCTCCATGCTGCTGGTAAATGGGGACTGGGCCTGCTCTGGCGAAGCCTTCAGATATTCCAGCAGTCTGAAGAGAAAGTCCCTCAGCTGGCGCCACAGAGTGCCTCCCTCCGATTGCTCCTCCCTCAGGGCCAGGCAATCCAGGGCGATTCTGGTGTAGATATTAAAGTGAGCCTCAATTGGAGGAGCTCCGTAGCTCAAGTAGAGCCCCAAGGCGGTGCTGCAGCTGCCCTCCCGGATGAGCTGCGCGGCATAAACGGCCACATACTTTTGCAGCACGGCGGGATTCAGCTGCTTGGCCTTCTCCAGGCAACGTTGCCACTGACCCTGCTCCGCCAGGAGATCCAGAGCGGAGACTATGTCTATGTCCGCCAGCTGCTCGATGTTACCCTCGTGCTTCAAGCACGACTTTTGCTGCTGCTCCACGTAGGCCAGGAGCTGAAGATCCGGGTCGATTTCCTTGGCCAACCGCCGGGCCTTGCTCCATTGCTCCGTCTTGATGAACACATCCACCGCCTGCTTAGGCATATCCGCAGCCAGATAAAGCTGTGCCGCCGGTCCGATCTGCTTGATGGCCAGTAGGCGGGGTCCCAGGGACTGGGCCAACACCTGGGCATCCTGGCCCTCCAGGAATTGATTGCATATTTCGGCAGCTCTCAGGAGGGCTCGCTCCAAGGTGGCTGCATCCTCGGCATTGGAGGAATCGATCTGCATGAGGCACTCGGCAGCCTTGCGGAACTGCTCTTTCTTTGCGAACTCGGCGGCCTTCTGCAGGTAAGCACGTGAAATGGAGACGGTATCCTCGCCTGCCTGGGCCTGAGCCAGAGCTCCTTGTTGGAGCTGGGCCTGCAGACGCCTCAAGTTATTCAGGGCCGCCGGATAGTGCTCCTCGGCGATGCGGAGGGCGTCTTCGTAAAGGGATTCCTGCTTGTAGTGCTCCACAATAAGGTCGGGCCTCTGGGCCCGCAAAAGGAGAGCCTCATAGTCTTTGTAGTTGCGGGTCTCCAAGGCGGATGAAGCCTGCCCTATCAAAACCTCGCTCACTGCTTCCGGCAGATGCATTTCGGCCACGTTGAGGGCCGCCTGCCAGTCTCCGGCATGTTGGTACATCAATATGGCCTCCCGGGGCTTGTGAGCCTTCAGAAACTCGGCCTCCGCCGCCTCGAATTTACCCTCATCCTCCAGGGACATGGCGATCTTCAGGTGCACTTCATCAGTGGGTCTGCCGGCGAAGCGGCACAGCTCCATGGCGAAATCAAACTGTCCGGAGTCACAGGCGAAGACCACCGCTGTGTCCAGGAGTCCCAGCTTGCTCAGCAGCCGCACGGCGCTCTCTGTGGGCATAGACTTGGCCCACATATAGGCCACCTGATGGCTGGCTCCTTCGGTTCCCTTCTGTTTGGCCACGCGATAGCCGTCCTCCCAGCGGCCCGAGGAACAGTACATGTGCACAGCGGACTTCCAGTCGCCGGAGGCCACGAAGTGCATCTCTGCGTTCTTAAGCTTGCCGCGCGACTCCAGCTGACGTGCCAGATGGAGATGGGTGCTGTCCAGCAGATCCTTGTGGTGGCGCTCGACCAGCCGAATCATAGAGTCGTAGAGCTCCCGCCGCTTGTACATGGCTATGGCCAGATCCGGTTCATTGACGGCAATCAGCACCTTCTCGGCGTCCCTGTACTTGCCCTGCTCCTCCAGAGTGATGGCCAACTGGACGAAGAGTTCACGCAGCTGCTCCGACTTTAAATACTTCTCACCGATAACGTAGGCCCGCTCCCACTTGCCGTGGCCGTTCAGTAGCTCGATGGCTTCCTTATGCAGATTGGCTCGCACCAGCATGTCCTCCGCGCCATCCAGATCACCGGCAAAGGCCAGGTGCTTGGCCAGGTCTACGGCATAGCCCTGAATGAGCTCCGGTTCGTCCAGAACCTTGGCTATTTGGACTGCCTTCCGCCATTGCTTGGCACCCACGGCGGCCTCCAGGGCTTTTTGGGTGGCGCCCGCCTCTATGTAGTGGTTGATTGAGGCGTCCAGCTGCTTGCGGCTCACCAGCCAGTCGCCCCACTCCTCCTCTAGGGCAGTCACCTCCTGCGGCGCCACCACCCGCCCCAGTTCCAGGGCTCGGGCATAGGCTCCGCCCTTGCGGTAGAGAGCCAAGGCTGCCTCTGGGCGGGACAAGCGATGGGCTATGTCCCCGGCCAATTCGTACAGCTCGGAGTGCACCAGTCCCTCGGTGACCTGCAGCATCACCTGCTCGTCCTGCAGGATGTGCGGCGTTTTCAGGGCCAATCGAGCTGCTCTGGCTGGCTTGTTGGCCTTCAAGAACAGCGACATGGCCTGCTGGAGATCTCCTTGCTCCTCGAGCACTTGGCCAGCCTTCTCCTGCTGCTCGCTGCTCAGCAGATAGTCCATGTGCTGCTGCTTTAGCTCCGAGATCTTTGCATAGCCGCGCCTCTCTGCCAGAGCAACGGCTTCGTCCCACATGCCCAGTTGCTGATACATCTGCAGGGCAGCCTCGATGTCACCCTGCTCTAGGTATATCCGTTCAGCCGTGCGCAAATCAGAGCCCAGGAGAGCCATCTTTGCGCGAACCTGGGGACAGAGGATGCCTGGGGAGCCAGTGGCCTCCTCAAACTCGTCAGCCTGCTCGATAATTCCAGCCAGGTAATGGACCTTGGACACGTTTCCCAAGGCGGCGTAACAGCGTTGGGCCACGCGCAGGTTGGCATCCTCTAGGGAAATGATAGCCAGATTGTGCCACATGGCCTTAGCAGCGGGCTTGTCGCCGAGGGACTCCAGAAAGTGGACGGCGCGGCCGAAGTCACTGTCATTGACAGCGGTTCCAAATTCTACCAGGCCCTCGTCCAGCTGGTAGCTGTGCTCACTGGGTCCGTCCTGAGAACGAACCACAGTGCGACCCTGGAAAAGAATATAAATGCTGTAGCAGGAATGCTTACTTCTCATTATAATTTACTCACATTCTCACGCACCACCTCGATGGCCTCACCGCGCACGCTCTGCAGGGTGACGTGCTCGGGGAGATCGATGTTGTACCAGATGGCCAGGTTGGAGTGACTCTGGGCCACCACGACGTCGCTCTGTGGCACCCACTGGACGAAGGATATGTTGCTCAACAGGCTCTGTTTTTTCCCCGTGTAATTGTCGACAAGGATGAGGCGCAGTTTCTTGTCGCGAAATAGCAGCTTGTGAGCTGTCTCGCTCAGTTCCAGCCAGTCGATTTTGGTTTCGTGGTTGATCTGGCCACTGGTCAAGCGGCTCACCAGGTCCACCACACAAATGGTCTTCGCATCCAGGAGAAAGGCCAGTTTCTTGTTCTCCCGGCCGTTTCCCCGTTCGTTGAGTCGCACGGAAATCACGTGTGGATTTACAAACTCGGTGCGGACGGAGCCCAGAATGGCATTGTCACCGTATTCCACCAGGCTTAGTTCGCCGACATTGAAGACCAGGCACACGTTCGGATTCTCAAAGTAGAAGCGCTCGTGGTGGCCGGAGGCTGTCCAGGGCACTTCGCTGCTCAGGTTGCGGGTCAGGTCGCAAAGGATTAGCGATTCCTCAGTGCGGGCTACGAGGTAATTGTCCCGGCCCATTATTCGCACATCATCGATCTCCAGGCCCAGCTGCGACTCAATGGTCAGCTGCTGCGAGGGCTCTGTCAAGGATCGAACCAAGAGCTGACTAGGCGCCACGAAGATCAACTCGAACTTGTCCTGCCACACTGTGCGGCGCAACACGGACTCAAAGAGAAGCACTGCTCCACTGACGGAGCCCAGAGCCAGGCGAGCTCCATCTCGACGCCACAAAAGCGAGCTGAGGGTGTACAGACAGGGCACCTCCTTGCTGGCACTCTCGCTCCATGCTCCCTGGCGTGGACTCCAAGCAAAGATACGGATGCGGTCGAAGCTGCCGAAGGCCACCGCCTGGCCATTGGGGCTGCAGGCGGCCACCGTGAACTCCCGCTCGCCCTCGCTCCGCGAATGGTCAAAGGTGCGCAGCTGGCGGCCCTGCAAAAAATAATAATGATCAATTAATTCAAATAAAACAACAAGAAAAGAATCTAAACTAACCATGCTATCGTAGAAGATGATTCGCTGATCACAGCCGCCGGCACAGAAGCCTCCCTGGGGCCAGGCCAAGGCAAAGGGCGGAACCGGATGGTGCACTACTCGGCCGAGGGGCTCCGTAGCCTCGTCCGTCATAAAGTACCGGATGATGGTGCCATCGTTGTGCCCACTGAGGAAGCCTGTGCCCTTGGTGTTGGCAGCCAGGGAGATGCAAATGCTGTCGCCCCCATACAGGCTCTGCGACTTGTTACTCTTGCTGTGCAGGGCGCGTATCTTGCCGTCCTCAAGTCCTGAAATTGGATTGCATAAATAATAAAGTAACAAGATGGACATACAGTCGGGTGTCCCGACAGTAGAATACCATGTACCATTACAAGGCGCGTCCCAAAATTACTGTAATTATTTTAATGTACTGGACAAAAAAAAAAAAAAAAATTGCTAAAAATAAAAAAGATTTCGCTCGTCGCCGACGGGATTCGAACCCGTGACAACTAACATTTGAAAAAGACTTCAGCTTAGCCAGGTGCGCCACCAACCAATTCAAAATGAGTAATCCTATTTTCATAGTAATATGAACATAAGTAAAATGTTTAATGAACGTTTTGATTTATTTGGAGCCCTCTGCCTGGGCTGCCTCTTGTACACGTAATGTGTATAAAGTAAAAAGCCTATATCTCCGCTATTTATGGCACGATCGCAATAAAATTTGGACAGTCTGTGTATTTTGATAAAATGCATTAAGCTTTTTAATATGGTTTACATAACTTTATAAATACTTTATAAATATAAAATTCGGAGATATACGTTTTTTTCAAATAGCTCCTCCAAAAAGGGGAGCAGCAAAAATTTAAAACAAACTTGATCTGCGTGCAGATATAAGAAGTCTAAATCCCAAGTTTGGTGTCTCTAGCTCTTATAGTCTCTGAGATCTGGGCGTTCATACAGACAGACGGACAGACGGACAGACGGACAGACGGACAGACGGACAGACGGACGGACGGACGGACAGACGGACATGGCTATATCGACTCCTTTAGTGGTCCTGACCAATATTTAGGTAACTTTTGGGGGTCTGCCACGCCTCCTTCTGCCTGTTACAGAAAATCGCACTCGCACAAAACTATAATACCTTTGTACCTTTGGTACATGGTATAAAAAACAATTAAATAAGTATAGCTTACCCGCGATTATGGCTCCCGAGGTAAGCCAAATCAGGGCAGTTACCGCACTGGTCTGCGGAAACTTATTGCAGATCACCTTCTTGTCGTTCCAGGACTCGCCCAGCTTGTAAACATACACAATGCTGTCGCTTTGACCGACCGCCAGCCTGGTAGATTCCGGACTGAAGGCCAGGCCGCGCACGACATACGAGTTCTTGCCGTTGGCAGGATTCGCTGGCTTTGTGCTGAACTTGTCTCTCCTTTCGCCGGCGTCATCATACAGCAGGATGTGCCGATCGGCGGTGGCTATGGCCAATTTTTGCTGGTTGGGTGACCAGGCCAGCCCAGCAATGCGTTGGATTTGCTCCTATTTATATTTTTGTTGAGGTTTTGTAGGGGTTTTGTTCCAAGTGAAATAATACCACAAGGATGGGAAATACAGTTTCTTTTAATGACAATTATCTAAAGTTTAACCAAAATGTTAATTGCTTTACCAGCCTAATTATTATTTTAAAGCTAACCAAATGATTTCAGACATATTTAAGCCTCAGGCTTAATTATCCTTTTTCTGTTTTAGCTCACCTGACCCTCCAGCAAAGTTTTTAGGTATTTCAACTGCATTTTAATGTTAATTTTGTCAAATAAATCTTTTTTAACTCGCAAATGTTCGCCTTAAACACGAAATTTCAATAGAAAATGTGTTAATTTTCCATTGTGTTGTGGCCTTATGTAGTTGTTGTGGCAACCAGAAGCTCGACAACCACCAATTCCCATCCGAATCCCTCCTTCCCACCCTCATGCGGTGTTGTGTCTATTTTCTCGGCGCTTCCGCTTTGCGGTGCCATTCTAAATAAATGGCCTTTGTTTTGGAGATGCAGCAGGTGCCGGGCCTGCCACAGGATGGGCAAGGATGTGGACCTGCCCAACGAGTGGCAGGCAGGCAGGCATTGAGTGGGAGGAGCCTTCAGAAAAGCCACAGCAAAGCTGTTGCTTGCTCGGCGCAGACTAGTGTTGCTAGGATAAAACCCTCCTCGAGATATTGATAAAAAATAAGCAAAGAATTGAAAAAAAAGGAATTGAAATATTCACAAAAAAAACTATTATTCTTAGAAACGTTTCTGTTAAAATAAATAAATTATTAATTGATAATTTTCTTCGTAGTTTAAATGTTTATCGTTCTATCTATAATATGTTAGACATATTTATAAAAGCATTATATTTTTTAATATGCCAAGTTGAGCCTGAAGCAAGCTAAACTGGCAACATGACATGGGGGAAATGGTGGGGGTATGGGGAGTTGTCCTAGTCCTGTACAGAGAGCAGGAGAGACGGCGCATGTCCTGTAGAGAGCGAGAGAGAGAAGGGAGAGCTAGAGCTCATACAGGTGTGCTGTCCAGGTCCAGTGGTGTTATTTGCTTCTGAGCTTAATAACATGGTTTTAATTTTCGAAAATATCAATCATTTATATTCTTTTAATTAGCCCCAACAGCCGAATTAATATGGCCATGTCCGCAGGGATAAAACTGGAGTTTCTGTCAGAAGCCTGGTAATTCAAAATCAAATAAAGTAATTCCAAAAATATAGTAAAACTAAAATGAAAATAAAATTCAAGCTGCTAAACAATTTCGACTTCCCGATGACCACTATTTTCAAAATATCCACACAATCACATCATCACTGGTGCTTTCGGTGCGGAAATAGGTATAAATTCACGTGTTGCCATCTTCTGGATTATTTTTAAAGTACACCACATTTTATACCTGTAGTGCATGTTAATAAATAACTATAATTATAGCAAGCCGTATCTTATACATTCTGTATTATACTCGTATAAGAATATATTTTTACAGCCTTTAATATAATAATAACAAGCAGTATTATATACTTTCTGTATTATACTCGTATAAGAATATATTTTTACAGCCTTTTATATAATTATAACAAGCAGTATTTTATACTTTTTGTATTATACTCGTATAAGAAGCTGTTTTCACTGTCTTTTATAAATAACTAGAATTATAACAAGCAGTGTTTTATACTTTTAGTTTTATACTCGAATAAGAAGCTGTTTTCACGCCCTTTTATAAATAACTAGAATTATAACAAGCAGTGTTGTATAAGAAGATATTTTCACAGCCTTATATTGACTTATAACAAGCAGTACTTTATACTTTCTGTTTTATACTCGTATAGAAATATATTTTTATAGCTCTTTATAGAATTATAACAAGCAGTATTTTATACTTTCTGTTTTATTCTCGTATAAGAAGCTGTTTTCACTGCCTTTTATAAATCACTATAATTATAAAAAGCAGAATTTTATACTTTCTGTTTTATTCTTGTATAAGAACCGGTTTTCACTGCCTTTTATAAATCACTAGAAATATAACAAGCAGTATTTTATCCTTATAAGCCATACAAATTCTAATTTGAGAATGTCGCCAGTTCTTATTTCCTCAATAGATGGTTCTATTTAGAAAAATATTACTTTTGTTCAAATTGAACTAATTAAAACAAATTTACGTGGTTTGGAGAATTGTACAAAATTCATATTTTGGAGAATCAAGAAATGACAATTGTAAAGAAACAGAAATTTAAATAAAGGAATTTAAATCAATTTAAGAAAATTAAAAAATAATTCGAGTTTTTGATTTTCATATATTAATTTAAATTAAAATGAAAACTATGAAAGTTTGTTATATTTTTACATTTTAAGCTCTCAACTTTGTGCCAACGAAAAAGGCAAACATTTATCGCTTTGAGAAAGTCCCTGAAAAAGTATGAGAATTCCTGAGAAAATGTCTGAACTGCTTGAAAGGATAATTGATTGAGCTAGTCAACTGCTTCATAACACTTGTTTTAATTTTAAGCCTCAAAGGACTTTTCGGAGTCCCTGCAGAATTTTTACCATACATTTCCCCAGGCTGGTGCTCTCAGCAAAGCTCATCGTTCATCGCTCTTATTTCTCGCAAGCGATTCTCTCTCGTGTCCTGGCAGTGATTCGGCCGCTCTTCGGGAAGGGATGTCCCCGAATCGGATGTCCGCTCGTCTCTGGGCCAACCTCGGCTAAAAGGCTGGCATGCTGGCAGGCAGCTGGCTAATGCTAAAGCTAAGGCGGCTGCTGATTATTTTATTCAATGGCGGAGGCCAAGTCAGCGCCAGCGCCAGCGTGGCTAATGTATGGCCCAACGCATTGTGGCAGGTCAAAGCGGACAATTCTGTCTCGGCTTTCGGTTTCGGTCTTCGTCCTGGTCCTGCTCTTGGACCGCCTTTGGCCTTTTGCTGAGCTACTCAGTTGGGCTGCTTTGTGCCAACGCTGCTGCCTCTGCCTGCCTGGCATCCCTTTAATGAGTTTCATTAATTAAAGCTACTTTGTTGGCGCTGCCTGTTCTTTTCCGCTCTGTGATGTATTTATGTGTGTGTTTGTGAGGACATATGTGTGCGGAGGAGTGAGAAGTATATGTGTGTGTGTGTGTGTAGATGGGAGTTTGCATGGGTAAACATGCAACATGAATTTTGTCCTTGACTTTTAATGGGTTTATGACAAAAGCGCTGCCACCTCCTCGCACAAAAAGCCGTCCTTCCCCTGGTAACATGGCTAATGTGCAGGGCGTTCTTCTATATATGTATTTATATGTATGTATATATGTGTGTAAAGGACACATGCGTGCGTGTGTGGGTAAAAGAGTTGTTAAAGCGGACGTCTGCCGGAAGCTCTTGTGGGTGCCATTTTGGTTCATGTTCCATGCGACGCACGCCATTTTTATCTCAGTTCCTCTTTGGCACGGCCCTAAACCTAAACCTAAACCATTCCGCCAGACTTTTGTCTCTAAAGCTTGACTGCTTCCTTTTGGCATTTTCCCCGTCGGTCTGTCATTGTTTCCACGCGGCTTTCCTTGGCTCCTTTTTCATATTGGTCCTGTGCCCGTGGCCAGTGCTGCTGCATTCCATGCTGCTCTAGCCCCAGCCACATCTTCCACATCCGTTTGACGGCGGCATCTTTCCCCTTGGGCGCCCGGCTTAATTTGTCGACTTACAATTTATAGCTTCTCGAGCGTCTGAGATAAGCTCAAGATGCTCTCAATTAGAAATATCTCACTTGGTCTGAAGGACTTGGCCTTCGCTTTCGTCCCATTCTAACGTATTTGTGTTTCCCTATGAACGCCAAGTTAAAGCAGAATGTCCTGGTAGTGATTTCGTCCTTCAGGAAGAATCGCCAGGCTCAGCGGCAATTTAACAATTAATTTTCACAAGTCAACAACTGCGGCATTTAAATAAACTTTAAATAAAGCCACAAAATCTATTTTGCCTTCTGTGGTTTTTCAAGGATCTTGACCCAGCCAACAAAAGTGGCGCTAATTCAGCTTTAAGGCAACAATCTGGTTTAAACTCTCACAGCCGCAACTCAAATCCGAGCATTAGTGACTCGCTGCTCCTAATTTTTCTGCAAAAAACCGAAACTTTTCCTTAAATACCCCTGCCCTGCTCTCTCAGGGATTTTCCAGACCGTGCGTAGAAATGAAACTGCAACAAAACTCGAAAAGTGAAGTGGCAGGAAACACGCGAAAAATAACAGCAGAACAGCGCCGGCCGAGTGCAAGTTTGAGTGGAGGAAAATATGGGAAAGTGCGGAGTTGCTGGGGGAACAGCCAGTGTGCTAGTGTGCTATGCATAATGAATAACATTTTCGAATTAGTTTCCGGTCAGCGGAGATTTTTACGCAGTTTGTCAAGCGCATATAAGAAAGTCCGGGGGTGCGGAAAAAAAAAGAATGGCAGGAAAGGCGGTGAAAGTGCGCAATTCGGTGCGAATTTAATGATGAATTTATGTATGTCACCAAAAATTAAACTGGTTTTGCCCCAAATGGCAATTATTCAAAGTAATTTTAGCTTAAAGAAAGGAAATATTTAAATCAGGGTTTCTGCCTTTTTACTAAAGTTAAATTGGAGTTTCGAAATATTATTACACTTTCCAGTACCCATTTATCTAAAATTTACTATGAAGCTATTATAATCAGAACTTTCAATAAGGCAATATTATTTTTGGTTTCTAATATAATTATTTCCTCATATATATATAAAGATATATTTTATGGTACAAACTTCTATAAGATAATTCCAACGAAAGGAGAAATATACAATTTATTTCCACGCAATAACATTTAAGCTCGGAACCAGGACCCTTCGATTGCCCTGAAATTATGGTCCTCCTCCTTCAGGATATAATTATATGCTGCTAACGTGCAATCAAGACGATTGCCATAACAATAATGGCAGTGACAAGGGGGAGGTGAGTGTGGAGCCTAGGTCAATCATTTAACAAGCCTCCATGGAGGAGGAGCAGGAGCAGCAGGAGAAGGTGGCCCCCGTGAAAGCAAGCAGAACGTAAAAATGAAAAAAAGAAAGGAGAGGCATAATAATATACATAAATGCCTACATCTGGCCATTATAATGGGGGGTGTAGCAACACCGTGAAGCCCTGGACTGGAAATATTCCGCCTGCTGCCGGCATAATGAAATCAAAATATGTCTCCTCTTCCTCCTCCTCCTCCTCCTCCTCCTGCCTCTGGTATCCACGTCCGCTCTTGGCCTTGGCATTATCCACTGAGCGTGTAAAGGCAACAATTTGCGATAAAAATTGGCACAAGAACTGCAAAATAATCACCTCGGAGAGTTGAAGAATTGTGCGCCGGAGATGGACTCTGCCCTGAACTGACTATGTTTGCCCAGTTCCGCTCAGCTAGACTGCAACTTCAAATCCCTGCTGGCCAGCCAGTTAAAAGTATTAAAACTAAGGCCACGCCACGGATGGATTGCACTGGACTGAGGCAGGACCGAAGCTTGACTGCATCCATTCAATCGCAAAATTAAGCAATCGTTTTAATAGCTCACGGGCATCATTTACGAGAACCACAAGCACTTTTAGCCAAATGAAATGTGGCACAACGAACTTTGTTGGCCGCACAGAGACCAGGCCAAGTCCTTTGGCCCTTTTGGCTCCCGGCTGAAGTCATAATTTTCCAACAAGCCAAGATAGATGGCTGGCCAAAAGCGAAAACGCTTGTACTTGTCTCCTTTGTGTTATCTCGGGATGAGCTGAAAATTTTCACGAGTCCAGGGAGCCCAAAGTTTTTCCAAGCAAAAGTTTTTCCAATTAAATGATTAAGAAATAGCCCCAAGGGACTATAATGATATCCCTCCAGATATTTGTTGGCCTGGCAATTAAGGGGGAAATTAAAACACGGAAGTGCTTATGGCCCAGTAACATTCTCAGTCTATTTTCGATTGGTCATTTTTCTCGATATTCATGACTGCTGTGTGTTTTGTGGCCAAAGAGCAACCAAACAAACTCGGACAGAAGCCACATAAAACCGAAACCAATGCCAGTGTCTGGACACAATCGGAGAGACCCTTTAAAATTGCTAGCCTTTTTTGGGGAATGGTTTGGGTTACACCAGAAGAAATATTGCCATCATTTGGGTTTACTTTAGCATTAAAATAGGTCAATTTGTGGCCATACAATAAGGTGTTTTGTATATCTATGAGTCATGGTAAGGGGAACAATTTTTGAGGGTTTTTTTGGGCTTGTAAATTGAACTTGAAGGTAAATGATGTATTATTTTATAATTATTTAATTTGTTTTTCAAAGATAAATATTTACTAATTAAAATAAATTCCTATCCTTGGGCTTTTTATATTATTTTCTGACATGCATGAATAGGACTTTGCGCTTTATTATCACTGACTGGCTGGCTGGCTGGCTCGCTGGAGTTTCTGCTTTGCTGCTCTTGGCCAAACACAGCCAGTGCCAGAGTGAGTGCTATTAGCCAAAAGGCCTGCCAAATAAAAGGGAAATATTTGTAGCAACACATGCCAGGCCGATGTCTGTATATGTTTTATATCGCGATGTCAGCATGAAACACTTTACGTTTCATATTTGCCAGGCCACTGAGCAGCGCGCAGGCAACTACACCCACACGAAGGTCGAATGTTTGAGAAGATGCCCTGGCTTCGACTTGGAGTTTTGCCTTGGCGTTTTTTCTTTATGCAAATTAGCATTCAGTCAGTTGGATTTTTCCACGTCCTGCTGTTGCTTTTGCTTTTTGCATAAATTTTAAATTTCTTCCTTTATTCGTTACTTCTCGGCTTGCCTCTGCTGCTTGTCGTATTTATTTGGAAGCATACTTTTATGGGCGCTGGCTGTGACAAGTCCTGATACGTCGTCCTATACGTCCGCCTGTCGGTCCCTGTCTCAGCCTTATTTATGCACTAACATTAAGAATTATTAACTTTGATAACTTATTGCACTACGACGCCGCCCTCGCCACCATGCCGATTTCTTTTCATTTTGATTCCGTACATGTGCGGAAATTTTATGTGACACTCGAGAGATTTATGTCCGGGTCACACCCCCCCCCAACCCCACTGAAAAAAAAAGAAAAGGGCGTGGCGCATTGTTGAGTTTAAAAAGTGCCATCGGAGAAATGCCAAACACGTGCGACGGACGCGCCGCCGCCGCCGGCTACGGCCCACTCCAAGAATCCATCCACTTGGCCATATTAATCATACGCACCGCTGGCCAAACAACATCCATTCCTTGGCCAGCCCGAAGTGCAGTGCACGAAGGCGTTCGTTAATTAATTCCCGGCAATATTTGACATTTAATTCGATTGTCAGAGCTCAGCGAAAACGGCCATGAAATGGAGCAAAATTAATTTCTAGATTTGTTTGTCTCGTCAAGTTGTCAGCGTCCCTTTGCTTTGACATTTATTTGCACGAGAAAACACCTTTGTACATGGCCTGTAAACGCTGTTTAAACGGAAGTTTACAAGGCTGCGAATTAAAGCCTTAAATTAGTTTCGCGTGCTGGTTATTAATTAATCTCACTGGAACAATCAATCTACATCGCTTGTCAGCGAATGCCATAAATTAAATGGACCAACGTCAATCGACTATTTAGCGCCGGAACATTCTATTTTCATGTGGTGGTCCTCGCGAATGAAACTTTCAAGGGACATCCGTCCGTTTTTCAATTAAATACCAATTGACACTGACTGACGGCGGCCTGCAGCTCGAGTTAATTAATAAATAAATGTGTTTATGGAAATGCTAGCTAGGCTAGGTGATAATTATCGTCAGCTCGACGCAGATCGTTTTGGCCTTATATTTTTGGTTTTGTGGCCACGCGTCACGCATACGCCGCGTGGACAAAACAATTTCTGTCACAGGCGGAGGCGAACAATTTGGGCACGCCCCATTGTCAGTGGAGTAGTCCCCGGTTTTGATTGATGGTTGGTTATGTCGGTTCGGCCACCAAAATCCTCTGCTCCTCCTCCCACCGAAAAAAGGCAACTCCCAGGGGCTGCTGCATATTGTTTCTCCCTCTCTGTTTTTCTGGGTTTGGGGCCAGGCCCCATGGCTGCTGCTGGTGGCTTCTGGTTTTGTTTTCTGGTTATTTGTCCGAAGAGTCATGAATTCGTGATGTGGTCGCCGAGCTAACAAATTGAAGTGGCCTTGTGCGCGCCCTCATCAAGAATGAGAGCTGACCGCTGCTGCAGCTGCGGTTTTTGGGAAACTGGAACCCCTTGGAGTTCCATTTGGCGGCGGCCGCTCAATACATAGGACCAAGTTGCCCACTCTGGCTTGACGGATTCTATTTAGGCTTCTAGGTGATTACAGCTCCTTTGTGCGGACCCACTGATTGATAAGGTCGCCAGTGTCAAAGGCCAGCAGCAGCAGCAGCAGACATGGTACAAAAAGTGGCCCTCGGTTTGTGTCCTGTGTGTGTGTGTGCACATCAACAATAACACGAATCTCATTAATCATACGTATGCATAATGGCTCGTGTCGTACAAGCAAAGGATGGCTGGCAACGGGGCTGGGATTTGAGCCACTACTAGCCAAGACTAATGTAATGTGCCACAATATGTTACCAGCTGCGGAGGGGGAAAGTGGAGCAGTTTTGGCCAGGTCAAAGGTAGCTGCGGTCGTCCCAAAAACCCCATTTGCCCCGCCTCCTTATAGCTCCCAGTTCCTCCTATTCTGGCTAAACATAATCATGTGTCATTGTCGCTGTCACTGTTCCAACCTTACTGCGGTCTTTTCGCACTCAGGAAATTATTTGATTTAAGGAGCTTGAAAAATATTTTTAGTTTAACAATTTGTGTATATATTTAATTAATTTTAAGCCAATTAAAATATGAAGAAACTGAGTTTGATTATAAAATATCATCTTTAAACCATTTTTTCTTTTAGTAAAATAAGTTACTCGACCGAATTGGGGATTCTCAATCAATTTCTAATATTATTTAAATTTTCTTGGCGAATAAATTCTATTTTTCCCAGTGCACTGCTCACCTTGTCTTCGTTTTTGTACAAGCTCGCTGTCTCTGCTTACATTCAATTTATCCCCGCCCTATCGCCGGATGCCTAACAACCATATCGTGTTCCCATTCCACGCGTGTGCCATGGCCGGGATAATTAAAGGGGATGTCAGCTGCGGCTCCTTTGGTCGGTCTACTTCATCAGGATCATCCAGTATCCGCAGCGTCCTGTGCCCAGAGAGAGGGGACAGCATTTAGCATTTTGCAGCGCACGGACCACCAATTACTTTTGGGTTAGCAAATTTAATTATACTCGTGGCGTACACCTTTGCCGTAACATGGACGCATCATTCAGTTGCTGGCCCCAGTTTTGTCTGGCAGATTCATTGGGCCGTGAGTTATGCGTTTTTAATTGCTAACCCCCAATGGCCGGCTTGACCCGACAATTCATCTTCCGAGGGTCTTTCTACCGGGACATGACTTCATTAAAAGTCGCTTAGCTCGAGTGGCGGACACTTTAAAGCAGGCCCTCCTCCCCCTCCTTTGCGCCATAAATTCACACTGCAACAGGGACAGTTTTTAGTTTTTTAGTTTTGTGCATGTCACACACACTGAGCAAAATCAGACGAACATCCATCATTTTTGGACAGGGAAAAAGCCAGGCAGTTGGCCAAACATTGACATTGCAATGTCAATTTATTCAGACTGCCAGCCTTCGCTCGGCGATAGAAATTTAAATGTTCAAATGGCAGGTTTAGCGCCCCCATTTTGTTCTTTTCTGTCGATTCAGATTCCGATTTCGATTTAGTTTGTTTGCGGTCCCTTGGGTATTTGAAGTGGGTATTCGTGTTTCGAAACGATTGAAAAAAAAGGAAATAAGAAAACCCAGTGAAATAGAGCCAAACATGGCGAGTTAAACGTGCAGGATCGAAGCGAGTAAAATATATATTGCCAGCAATGGCTATTACCCGGATTAGCTTCTGCTCGGATAACAATTTAAATTTTAAATGGGCAGGGATTTATAGTTTGGCCAGTTTATAGAGTTTATCATAAATTTAAATTTAATTGAATCAAACTTAATATTCAATATTCTCTATGCTGTGTGGGCCTTGGCCTGCCTTTGCTCAATTATTCATCTGGCAGTTTATATGGTATATATTCTCTGGTATCCTTTCTTTGGTTTGCAGGCCACTGAACATGGCTGTTCGTTTGTTCGTGTGTCTGTGTAGGGGAGTACAAAAAGTACATATTAAGAGCTGTCCTGGACAATGGCTAATAAAGCAAAATATCCTTGCATATATATAACATAAATAACTAAAGTGCCATGCGGCTTAAGGATTTTTGAGCAGCCTTCCCACCCCCCTTCGAGTTACCCTAAGTAGGTGTTTAGTGGCTATTATCGTCATCCGGCCTGGGTGTATTGTGTGTGCCGGTATTTTGAACTCTTTAGCATCAATATTTTATATGTAATATGCCGGCAGATTATGATTTATGACTCGAGCGCTGAAATGGCTCTCTGTGTGCTTTCTGCTCACACCTTCCCTCCGGGGAGTGCAAATCGCATTGTCTTGGCCCGCTTAGAATTTCATATTTCATGGCACGAGCGAGCTTCAATTCGTATTCAGTGCTGAAATTGCGTATAAAAGTGTTTAAGTGGCGCTCGCGCTAAGTAACAAGTTGAAAAATTGCGCAGCTCGCTCGTAAATTTGCTCGGCAAAGTGAAAAGTAATAATAAACAGGCATTATAAATGGCTGTGCGCGTCCTTCAAGCGCCTGTTGGCGGGTAGTCAGGTGAATGGCAGCCGTGGAAGGTAGCGCCTGCGGTAGGTGGCACTATTGAATGTGCCACACAGTCAATGGCCGTCGCCACCGCAATTCTTTCTGCTCATCCTTCACAGAAGGTGAGTGTATGCCACAGGAGAACATCAAAGCAAGGGCATACACAGAGAAAATATCAGAGGACATATCTCTGCGGCAGATAGACATCTGAATTTCGCTTCATTTTTGACTTTATTTAAATGTATTGGAATTTATTTAATGTTACATTTTTTCAGCCTTTATTGGCGTGGCCATTAGCGGCAATTAAATGTTCAAGAATTATATTATGCAACATTGAATATATCAGTTATTTTTTTTGTATATCCCTATGACCGAATCAGTGAAGCAAATGAAGCCAAGCAGAACAACAAAGACGACAGCTCGCTGTTACATTTACCCAAACGCACACACACACATATGCATATGTCCTGCCTGTATGTGTGGGCCAAGTATTTCAAAAGTAATTCAAGCAAGAAAAAAGTTGGGTAATTGAAAGTTTGCCCATAAAAATTTGTCGTTCTGCGTTTTACTCGTTTGAGTGGCGGCAGTGCGGGGGATCCCCCTATATATATACACTACTATACTATATATGTTTCTGTTTCGCCAGGCAACTGGTAACTTTTCATTATGCATCCATCCCCCTCACACAATCTCGGTCGAGCCATTATCTGGAGCACTATCGAGGCGCCCAAAACTAATTGAAGTGCTTGAATTGTTTACTTTGATAACTTTTTTTCTTTTTTTTTTATTGAAAGCACCCTGGAAATTGGTATATAGAGTAGTTGGAGTATGAAATTAGCATAGAAAAACCTTTAAAGGAGAGAAGTTTTATAGGGAAACTTGTAGCAAAAATAGGTCCTATCTTAACCACCAAAGTTCAGTTATCTCCACCTGATTATAGGGTAACTACCTGGTCCAATTGAATTCCCCTTTATTGGTGAGACAGAACAAAGTTTGCCGTCGGCATCAGCAGCTACTTTTACTTTGTTCGAAGGATCGCCAGTTTTATGGGGCCGCATAATGAAACGCAAACGCGATTGCAGTTTAACTGCACTTTCAATGACAACGAAGCTGGTGCCACTACCTTCCCTTTCACCCCTTTCACTCTCCGGGAGCTACTTGAGGCCACAACGATTTGCCAGCATTGATAAATGGCCAGCGTGTGCGCAGTATCTGAATCTGTATCTGTACTGTGTAGTATCTCTATCCGAGTATCTGTGTTTCTGGCTACTAAGCCAGGGACAGGACCACAAAATAAGCGTAAATGATATGTAGACATAAAAACGCCAAATTGGGAACTGAAACAGAAAACCCACACTTGGTGCACTAAAAAAAAAGCAATACGAAATCATATACACATTATCAAATACTTATTAAACAGCCAACTAATTTTGTGTCCCAGTGTAAACACCGAAACATCGTCCCGGCAGTCAACTGAAGAGTCTGTTTTGTGATGGGGCTTAACACCGAAAACCACACCACACCACGCACACACACAACACTCTAGAAGCGCCTGTTCAGCTGCTGGTGGGTTTAAACTGGACCGCACAGTGTAATAAATTAGATTTACGGAACCTGATGCGACAAATGCCGCCAAATATTTAACACCAATCAACATGAACACGAAAAGAACTTTTCGCCCGACCGCCAGCAGCAGCAGTGGTACCGGCAGCAAGAAGGCAAAAGGCAGACCAAGCTAAATAAAGAGAGAAAGGAAAAACTTTGCCCTTTTGGGGAGATTGGTAGGAGGTAGGCTCCCATTGTTGCCAGCTTTCCCCTGCCAAGACGAAAGGTGTCAACAATGACAAACACTTTTAACTAACCAACTTTTGCCGGCTTGTTTCGTCGACTTGGCATCGTCCTCCTGGTATATCCGGACGTCGGATCTCTTGCTGATTGTGTTGCCCTGATAGGTGACCGACAGTTTAACCCATGCAAACAACAAACTTGCGACGACCTTTTGGTACAAGCCACCGAATACAGACACCGATTTTTTTGATAAGAGTGCCAGCTGCGGTATTTGAGGGACCTAGAGAGCGACTCTCTCAGAGACTTGAATATATTTTCTATTAAAAACTGGCTTAATTTTAATATTATTATTGTTAATTAGATATATAGTAGTAGAGAGTTCCTATATCTCCACAGAAATATCAGTTAACTTGGCCATATGAAATGGACGGCAGGCTGGAAATTCGCTGCCTAATCATGGCAATGGCAATGACTTCAATCTCTTCGCTCGCTGCCAAATGGGAGCCATCAATTTTACAGCAGCTGGGTCGCGAGGTGGAAACAGGTAAATCAATCACACGCATTATGCGATGGCTTTGCCCTGTGAAATATGCCCACGGAATCTGAGCCTTAGAGGCGGCGGCTTGGGTTTCGTTTTGGGTTTGGGTTTGAGTTTGCGTTTATTTGGGGTTTGGCTTACCATATACTTTTTATGGCTCACATGGTGCTGGTGGTGCTGGGGGTGTTGGCGGGGTACTGTTGGTTTTATGCCGCTGGCTCTTATTACTTGTAAGTGGGGCGACTGAAACGACGTTGCTCATACGCCCCATATACCGTATTGCAGCCATTTTACGGCCTGCTCTTCCTCTTTATGTATATTTCACGTCATTTGCCTTGGCTTTGTCATTCCGTCGAGTGCGAAATGGGAGAAAAGTGGGTGGATGGAGACTCTGTAAGATTCTGGGAGGACAGCAACGACAAGAGCGAGTGCTTAGGCATATTTATTAGAAGGACTCTCCAAGAAGAGCTCCTTGTTAACCCCGAATGAGATGAAGATATTTGATAGTAATTCCTGCTCAGGTTGGTGTGTAAATTATTGGGTTTTAACGCTTTATTTATAGCAGTTCATTTATTATTATTTGAAACTCTTGATTTATTATTTTGAGTTGAGCAAAGTCCGCGACACAAAGCTATCAAAGCAATTTCTACATAATTGCAGTTGAAAGTGAAAAAGAAATCTACAAACAAATATTATTGTTTAGTTCATTTTGTCAAGTTCTGTGTGCTGTTCGCGCATTTAAACTCCTTTGTTTTGGCGACAAATTGGGACAGCGAACAAAGGCTTTAATTAATTGTTGTTTGCAAGTGTTTTTGGAATATTTAAGGATCGAATAGGAATGTACCCTTGGTAAATAAGAACTCAGTATTTAAGTTGGTAAAGCAAACCATAATTTTTAAAATAATAAATACTTTTAGTTTAACATAATCAAATTGTTAATAAACTTCAAGTGTTAAATATATATCTCCTTAAATGGGCTCAGACCTATACAGGGTATTCCCCACCTGCCAACTAGCGACAGCTTTTCCTGTTCGCTTTCAACCCGCACCCGTGACTCCTTCACCTCTGCTGCCACGGCTCGTGGATTTGAATAATTGTGCAGCAGCGTGCAACGGTGCCAGAGGAAAGTTGCACAGAGAGAGAACGAGTGTGTGTGTTGCATTTTCCCTGCTTTCCACTCCCCACTCCCTGCGTCCCGTCGTCATTGTTGTGCCGCGGAAAACGCTGCTCGCGTTGAATAACATTGTTTTTCCCACTTTGCAGCGCCCTCGAATGTATGCTACATTTTATTATTCTTAAATATTTTGCCTGTTTTTTATATGAATATAAAGCGCTTGTATTTAGTTGTTGTTCAAATTAAAAATGATTTAGATGCCGGCAAATTGAGTTCACTTCTGCGATACAAAGTTTCGTTTTCATTTTGCCTTCTGCTCTTTGCCGGGCTGTAATTTAATTGTTTGGTATTTGCACAAAGCTGGCAAAATCGTATACATATGTCTCCGTATCGTTGTGTTTTAATCAAGCCTAGCAATTGTTTAAAGTCAGTGATTAGAAATGCCATTTTAATTTATTTTGACTGCAACTGTGTAAATTTGGGTCTTTTTTTGCAGACAGTGAGGATGAACAATTGATAGAAAGATGAATGGAAAACACACAGGAAACGTATTAGCAAATATATTCCAGCGATTTATATCTTTATATTATAATATCTCATAACTAATTCTATTATTTATAAAATCCCTTATTGAGTATTCAAGTAAAGGTCATAAGTCTAATGTCATGTTGAGATTTATAGACATATTATTTTCACCTTTGCTGTATGGGAAATATGTCCATTTGGAAGCATTTCGTTATATGACTTTGTTTGCCTTTCAATGGCCAATTGTTGTTGGCATTGCAATTAAGCATCCGAAACATGAACAGCAGACGACACTAGCCAACAAAACAGTTGAGGCTACACAAAATATTTGCGCTATGTCCCCCACACAAGGAAATACACCTTAACGCCAGAAGTGACATTTCGAAATGCCACAAGAGGCAGCCACGCACAGAGAAAAGATAAGAAAAGAAAATAAAGAGGAAAAAGGGTCACTTAACAAAAGGGAAGAAGAAAAACACATATGCTTTCTTGAGTGTGTCCAAAATCACATTTAGGTCGCTTTCTTAACAGGTAAAAGGGTTCAAGCAAATATAGAGGATTATATTTTCCCCAAGAATCCCAAGAAATTGATTCGCTGAACAAATACTGGACACTTCACTGGACACTTTCCATTTAAAGCCAAGTTCGGGTCGTAAAGTGCTTTCTTTGGGCCAACATCGTCGTCCTTTGTGGGGCTGTTCCCCCTTTTTTATGATTTGTCTGTCCTGGGCATAAAGATTGCCAAGCAATTGAACCCATTGGCCACGAGCCTCTGTCCGCCGGTTTCATAATCAAATACATAACTTTATTTATGCCTCAGCCACGTCCTATCCCTTCGCCTTTCGGCCACCGAAAAAGTTTCCACCAAATTTGCTTACATTGGCGAAACAATAAAATTCCATTGTCAGAAAGGGATGCCAGAGGACCTAGCCGGATGCTATTTTGTTAAGTGCGCGAATGTTGGCGCATAAATATAAATATAATTGAGCTCCCGCTGCCACCGCACCCCGTTCCCATTCTCGTTTTCCATCTGACCCTTATCTGGCAGAGATCACCATGCTGGCCACATGGCCTGAGGCCACTGCCCACTGATGATGAGGAATTCGATGGCACTGAGCAAAAAGGGAAAAGCTTACGAAATTAATCAGACAGTAAGGAACATTTTTGGGCTTTTTGAGAAACCTTGAATAGAATCCTAAGAGTATGTTATATATATTTCTGGGATCAAATTCACTCTCATAAATTTCCTGTACTTTTTAAATAGTGTTAAATAATTAAACCTCTTTCTACTTAACTTTTCAATAATTGAATTTAATATTATTATACCTATTGAAACCATTTTCTATTATTCCCCCATTTACTAATATTTTTTTCATGGAGTTTACTAGCCTCTTCCCTCAGTTATATTGATTTTTGTCCCAGTTCAAATAAATTAGCGGCCATTACTTGAGAAGGCGAATGGGGCGATTCACTCAAGCAAAGCACAAATTGGACCTAGACTCGGCTTAATTGATTAGCTTCGGATAAGAGTTTCCTTCGCCTTCGCCCCAGTTGTCATTGCATTTAATTGCATTGGCAAAAGCAGTTTCGGGCGTCCAACAACAATTAAAATTTGCCATCGCACCTGGACGAACTTTTCTGCAGGCAGGTAGCCAGATAGCCAGGTAATTGGGAGCCGAACACTTGTTGGTGGCCCTGCTGCTGATGCCTCGTTTAATTGAATTAATTTAAAATTGCCTAGAACCATTTTACCCGCTGGGCTGAGCATTAATTTTGTAAAAGTTCACTTTTGTTTGCCAGTCATTTAAAATTTTAATTGCATTTATTGCCAACTATTCAGCAGTTTGATATTTCGGCATTTGCAGGTGAATTTGGGTCATAATTGGGATAAACAGGATGATCCCATTAAAATGTGTTATGGAATTGAGTTTTTGAATTTTAGAATATAAATTTAACAGACATTTGTATTTGCATATAATTCAAAGATTGTTTGCATTGCATTCCGGCAGGGGTTTAGAGTAATCATTTGGTTTAAAAGTTCGTTATTTTGTGATGGTCTAATCAAAGCACGAATGAATGTGGATTTTCCTCCCTTTCTTTGCCAAAAAAAAAGCAAAGGTAACGAGCGCAAACACTACTCACGACATCAATCATTTGGCCACACACATAAAAATTCTAAGGCACACAGATCCCAATTAATTTACCCAAGTCAGGGCCAGTCTTCCGATTGCAGGAAGCCTGTGTGTGTGTTTGTCCTTCTCCCGTTGCAGCAGTAGCCGCCAGGTGCAACTGAATCTGAATCGGAAACTGCAACTGCAACATATCTGCCAGCAGATACTTTCCATTTCCATACAGTTGAGCTCTCGGCTCCATCGGCAAGCTGTCTCTGCCGTGTTTGCTTGCATGTCAAATTCTCATTTCATTGAAATCGGCAAATATTGACTAAGAACTTGGATGCAATCAACGCTGCCTGCTGCCTGGCGATTGCTGCCGGCGACTGCGACAAATGGGCGTGGCATGTCGACATTCCGGAGTCAAATCGATGGCAGCTATTTGCCCGGAAAGTGAAAGTGAGACTGGGCGAGCGAACGGAAAGCGAAAGTTTCTAATGGAAAATATAATGTAACTGAGAAATATTTTTAATCTTTGAATTCTAACAAAAAGAGCATAAATTCACTAAAATAAATGTTTGGTTTCTGATTTATTTGTTTATTTATTTACAAACTAATGACTTGAGTTGAATTATAGCCCAATATTAAGTGATTTTTCTTTGTAAATATAAATAACAAGTGCTAATTTAAAAAGTTAATTTAAAAGCTGTAACCAAGGGCTTATATTTATGAGAAAAAAAATATAGGGAGCTTATCTGCCAGTACAACGGAGGCAGAGGTACTTAGTTATTAAAACATTGCCGCAAATTGCTACGCAACTTTTGCGTCAATAAACTAAACGGCCAAAAGCGACAGTAGACGGTCGACGGCCACTCAACCGAATTCGGCTAAGGATAAGGATAATCAGCCTCGCTCAGACATCCTTTGAAGCAGCAGCAGCCAGGTGGAGGCAACACCTGGGGAACGAGTCAAAAAACAATTTCGCCTCATTATCATTTCAACATATTGTATGCCCAAGTGTTTCAAATTGTTCAAAGAGAGCAGGGAAACTGAAAACTGAGCGCTCGAAGCCCAAAGGAGACAAGGGGAGGCGGAGAAGTTCTCCTCCTGATGAAGAAGTTTTCCCTTTACGTCCTTGTCGTGGTTGTTGTTTCTGCACAGGCGTAGCCCCAGCCCCAGCCCCCGCCTGGATGTCGGATGTTGCCGGATGAGACTGGTGGCTGGTAGATGTAGGTGCTGCCTGAAATCACTATGCTCATAAATGGGCCATGAATAAATTAACTCGGTGAAAACCAGCCGCAAAAGCCAAAGCTAAACTAAAAGTCCCGGCAAAACAGAAAGACAAGCGACAAGGGCGGCGGCTCAGGGAGGCCGTAGAGCCAGAGCCGAGCCTTAGATTTCAAACGAATGATAATAATAATTGAGGCAGCGACCCAAGTACATTGGTTAAATAATAACACCGTACATGCAAATGGACTCTGCGTATGGGTGGGCACTGTGAGAAAATGGCGAAGCCATTTGATATTTAAATGTTAGTTAAGGGGAATATCCTTGAAATTAAATACTGTGTGTTGTTAGGAAGAAAGTAAGTGTCTGGAATCGGACTTTAACTTGCCATTATGAAAAGAAAAAGTATATTTAGAATCTGTCCTCTGTTCATTGATTTCTCCCGAATTGATTTCAGACGAAGCCAAGCAACCGCTGTGTTGCTAGACAACAATTGAAATTTTACGAAACAAACGGCGCTCGCCTTAGCTTTATCGATACTCCGACTCGACTCTGACAGAGGAGCCTGACCCCCAGAAGCCACCATGTCCCTGTTCCGACATGCCTCCATGACCGCCAGGCAGCGGCAGACGCGGACCGGTCGGATGACCCGGCACTCGATCTTCACGATGAAGCGACCCATCACCTTCCAGGTCCGCAAGTCCCTGGTTGAGTACGTTGACATTGAGCTGGCAGAGATGGACACATCGGTGTTCTACCAGCGCATCTTCATCCTGGCCAAGAATGCCCATTTAACGCCCGAGGAGACCGAGGCAGAGGTAGAAGCGGCGGAACCAGCTCCGGTCGACCAGTCAGAGCCAGTTTCAGTCGTTCAACCAACGCTCGAGTTCAAGGAGGATTTAATCATACCCATGGACGATATTTCGCTCAGCCAGGAAGAGGGTGAGGAGGAGGCAAGCGTAGAAGGTCCGTCAGAGGTAGTTAGAGTCTCAGTTGACCCGGATCAGGAGGTGCTCACCCACACGTTTCACTTTAACGGGTTTGAGAGCGCCGAGGAGGATTTTATCGACGAGGAGGAGGAACGGCTTACCGTCATGTCGACCGTCGCCAAGTCCAAGGACTTCTTTGACATCTTTAGTGAGGTTCTACAGCAACTGCATACGCGATGTAAGGAGGTGGCCATCACCCCGGATCCCATGTGCGGCGTGTACATGTACATGGGCGACTACAGCCTCTTGATGCTGGAGAGCTCAGAGGATATGATGGGTTGCTTCACCCGGGCCTTGGCTGAGTGCTGCGATACCTACTGGCTGACGAACCGCGTTTTTCAGATCGAGGATCACATCACGGATATGTACACCAACGACCTGATCTTTCGCCGCATGCCGGCCATCTTTCTCAACGAGAAGTTTCCCACCTCAACGCCCTCAGATGAGTACCTAATGGGCAAGCAGCATTTGATCATTAAGGACAAGCTCCACACCATTTGCAGGATGTTATGGGAGGGGGAACAGGCTAATCAATCGGAGCAGGACGGGGGCTCCCCGCACGACAGCCTGGATGAAGAGGACGATTATCCCATGACAAAAAATAAATCGAGGACAATTTCACTTGAACAGTTGCCGATTGATTTATACCGCAAGCATTTACCGGAGATCCAGCGCATCGAACTGGTGCTAGCTTCGACGAGATTCTACTATGAGCTAGATGGCTTTACCAAGCTCTACGGGCAGGTTCCCTTCGCCCGGGACGAGGAGGGGCACTTCTGGCCCATACCCAACAATTATACGCCGCCGAATATCTTCCGGCGCACACCGTACGACATCAATCTCACCTTCGCGGACTATGCGTCGGCTGCCACCAGAAAAAGGACAATGAGCTTGGTGTCGGAACATTCTGGAGAAAACGTCGCCGAGGAGGAGGGAGCGGCCAAAGAGGATGGAGCAGCCAAGGAGGAGGCGCCTGCGGCCGATTGAGTGGCTCTACGAAGATCGTGTTCCATTTGAAATTATATTTTTGTTTGGATCAAAATATATGAATGGAAAGCAAACTAATTATTCAAAGTTTTCTAAGAAGTTACGTGGTTTTAAAATCGACTCAGTTTCGTATATATTTTTCTCTGAGTGTCGCTCAACCATCGCAATCTCAAGCCGAGGCAGTTGACGCTGTTATCTGTGAAACTCGCGCGCTCGGTTACAATGTTTTCGGCTTTGTGCACATGAGTGCATCTCATCTCATCCGGGGGCAGGTGGATGTACACGGTATGCGGGGCAGGGGGGTTGGTGGGGCTTATTCGACGGTTGTCTTGTTTTGGCTTGCCACTTGAATGGCTCGACTTTGTTAACATAAACATAAATTTGCGTGTGTGAGTGCGCACATGTGTGGATTGCCTCAATGGTTTGCCTTTTAACATAAACCGCATCAGACGCCAGCTGTCAGTTGTAATACTTAGGGAGCTCGGTGCTGGGATCTCCCAACCGGTAGCTGGCAGAGCTCTGTGTTCAGAGCTTTGAGCTCCGAGCTTGGAGCTGTCAAAAGCCGCACTGCCATTTAAAGTCACTTGACAGTGGGCGAAAAGGAACACAACACGGCTTTGTGGGCATTGCGTGGGTTAGGTAGAGGAAGTGGGGCTAAGAATGATGGGGTTAAGCAGCGGTTTAGTCGAGAAATTTGCTCCATAATCTTGGCTTTGTTGCGTTATTAATTATTTCTTTAATGACCGAAAAATAGATAACTCGAACAGAATGTTTTACAAATCAAATTCATGTTTACTCGATAATAAATTAAATTTTGAAATACCCTTTAAAATTGTTTGCATACTTTTTAACACATACTCAACCCTCGCAGCTATCCTCGCCTAAGCCCCTGCCATTAACTTAAATAACCCATTTTCGCTAAAAAAAAGCGACGTAAGCCGAAAACATGTTTAGAAATCGAGCTAAAAAAGTTAATTAAACTTTTGGGGGGAAGGCTGTGTGACCCGGGAGCTGCTCCACAATTCTGCGACAGAAGAGACGGACGATGGACGGAGGGATGGCTGACGACATGCAATGACAAGGACACAATTCAATCAAGCGCCGCAGGAGCTGGGCAGAGTGTCGGCGCATAAACAAGGACATTGCCCTCCTGGGTGCCAACCGATGCTGCTGCAGGTCGTCCAGCTGGCTGGGAAAAGCCAAACATTTGCCCCTGCAGTTTTCATAAACTGACAGGCAACAGCAGCGGCAGCTGGAAAAAGAGAAAACAACGGAACCAAGGTTGGACGAGACAATGGCGATAAGCCGTCGCTGTAGTGGCTCCTGTTCCATGATGTCCTAAGACCCGGTTACGTGTGGCCCACAACTTGAGGCGCAAACTCATAAATTACACAGCCGAGAGATCGGGCAACGAAAAAAAGAAAATAGGAAGCTAAAACGACTTTTGGCTGCTGTTGCTGCTTTTGGCCATCAAAAGTGAAACTGTTTGCTGCAGTCGCTTAAGGGGCGTTTGGGCGTGGCCTTAGCCTCCGGATTGCTCTCGGTCTGGTCTGGTCTGGTAGTCTGGTCTTTTGTAGTCCGCTCGTCCGTGGTCTGTTCCAGGACGCCAAAAACCAGGCATAATTTAGGGCAAACTCAATTTGGCCATACCCTCGCCAAGGATGCTATAAAAACCGAGGTATCCTGAAACTTCAAGGCACTTGTTGTGCAGGTTTTAACCATTAAAGTTGAAAAGTAGCAACGATCTTGACTCTTTAAAGCTATTACTTTATTTAGAAACTAAAGCCAAGCATCAGGAACTCGCATATAAATCTTTATATATAAAATTACATTATCGATTAAAGCCAAAGCCAAACAAGAGTCAATTATGTCTACAAGTTGAACAGCTCGATTAAGTCACAAGACAAACTACTTTTATGGGGCATAAAGGCAGAGACAGATGAGTAAAAACAAAACCAATTACTTAAAGTTTTTCTTGTCTTCCAGCAAATATTAATTCAATCTATAAAAGACCATCGGAATGTAATTGCTTTGATGCTTTCGATTTTGACAATGGCCTGAATACCAATTAGATGTATAGTAGACAAAGGATAATGACTTTTCCCCGCATAATAATGTGAATTTTCAAGACATAAATTAGCTTGAATAATCAATCCCAATTGTAAATTAATTTAAAGAGCATCGAGAGGTTCAGTTAGCTCAAGTTCATCCTTCTTGTTTCCTTATAATGTTTTTAAAGCAGGCAATAAAGGCTGGGAAAATAGAGAGTGCAAACTACCTAAAATATATATTATGTGCTTTGTGTACATAGTATGTACTACATACATATATATAGAAAAACGAAAACAATTCTGCGGCGCGATAAACGAATTTTTCTCCCAACTTTTGTTTTTCCTTGCTCCTAGTGCTTGGTGGATTCTCTCTTTTCGAAAGGATTTTCGGTAGCAAAAGGCAACACACAAGGATAACATGGAAACAGTTCGCAGATTTCGCAGGCAACAACAGAGGGGCTGGCCTAAAACGCGGAGGCAGTGGCTCTGACAGGAGTCCAGATTGCATTTTCCCGGACACGATTGCCAACTAACTGCCAAGGAAGAGAACGTTTCAAAGGCTACGGCATAGAAGAGGGATAAGATCTGATCTGGGGAAAAACAGCAATTAGTCAAATGAGCAGGACGTGAACCATATTTCATCCAGTATAATATAACTTTTGACTCATAACGCCCGAGAAGTGAACAAAAGTATTGGAAGCGGAAGAGAGACCCATAAAACTTGCCGACAATTTATGCTAACCAAAAACTTATTGACTGCGTGGGCTTTGCTGCTCGACTCCACATTAATCATACGCCTAGTTGTGCGGGCTTTAAATAAAAAATAAATGCCTAGAGTTTAATTCCCAAAACAATCAAAAACTTTGGCCATAAAAAGGCCCCGCATGTCCCTGTAAACCGGCTAAAAAACGACGACAGCGGAAAATATGAAAGAAATTAAAAATAATAGCACACATAAAACCACAGGCTGCGCCTGCCCCCCGGGGAGGGCGGGAAATTAAGCGTGAAGAAATCAGTGAAAATGCTTGGAAAATAGAGCGAAGTCGACTGGATGGCGGGTTGATGTGGGATGACTGGATGACAGCTTCGTCTGGCCTTTGTGGTTTTCGCGGTTTTAGTCGGCAAATCCAATCATTCCCCTTGCCATTCAGGCGCGTTTAATTTCGGCCATTAAAGATATGTACATATCTCCTCCTTGGCTTGTTTATATGCGCCACCAAGTGGTGTGAGTGTGTGGAGGCTGTGTGTTTGCCTAATAAACACAAACACACATACATATATGTATGCGCCTGTTTGCGCTTTTGTTTATCTTGAATTTGTCTGTCGCCGTTTTATTTTTTTACACTTTTTTCCGCACATATTTATTATCATGTCGGTTTCCGTTTGCGTTTGCGTTTCCATTTCTGTTTCCGTTTCCCCTTCCAGTGGCACTGCTTCTCGGCTGGTCTCGCCTCCTAATGAAAACCTCTAACTGTCCCTTTTTGTGGGGGTTTTCGGCATGGCATGAAAAATGTTTATTATGTGATTATGCCCGACTTTAGCGCCCGTAGCTGCTGGGAGGGGTCTATCCCAGGAATTCCTGGTTTGGCCTGTCTCGTTCTTTTTTCCATTTTCCGCCTTCATCTAGCAGCAGCAGCTGCCTTTTCCTGGTTTCCCTACCGCTGACTGTTGACCGGGGGCAGCATTTGGCCTTTTGCCTGAAATTTGTTTGTTGTTCTTGCTACAGCTTCCATTTGTCGGATCTTTTTGTTGCCGTTGTTGTAGCTCTTCGTTTGGTTTAAAGCTTTGTCATCCCTTATGGCACTGAATGTCTTTGACTCAGGGATCCTGCGTGGGTGATTGTTGTGTTGCCTTTGCCGTTTTAAATTACATTGTTACAAGTGTACCGCCCGCTTTCTGTCATCTTTTTGTGAAGTAAGAGAAAAACACTTGCACTCAATATATGGTTTGAAAGACCAAATTAAAATATACAAAAACGGGTTAAATATGCTTTCCAAAAACCTATGCAAAAAGGTACTATAAAATTATCCAATTCTTTTTCATAATTTCAGGACACCTAAACTTTAATTTGTAAAAGATTAGAAATCCACAAAATGATGATAACTTTTATAATAAATCATTTCACTACAAATCTCAAAGAAATCTCAAAAAAAATACCCCCATTTTTCTCTGTGGACTGTCTTTTGGCTAAGACACACTTTCAGCTAAAACGATGATTTATAGAAGGCTGGGAAAAAGAAAGCACCATCTTAAGCCAGGTCGTAAGGTTAAAGTTCAGTCAGTAGATCAGGTTTTGGGGCCATTATAATTGGATGGACCTTCAAAATGGCCGGCAAATTCATTTCACCACCCGGGGTGGTTCTTGAGATTTTCCGGAAAGGCAGAGGCACCCCTCGAAATTCTCCAGTCCTGAGAGAGGGCAATATCAATCGCCAGGATAAATACTGGCGCACTGTCACTTAAGTTAAGTAAAGTTCCTCGCTTGTAGAGCATTCCATAAATATTGTTAGCTGGATTTAATTATACAAGAAGGGCTGGGCAAACACGTCCCAAACAATTTTGGGAAAGCAAACACATCTAGGGGGGAATCATCACTGAGAAGCATTTTGCACTCCGCACAGCGGGTGCGGAAAATGGGGGAAATGTAAGAGGAAAATCAAGGGGAAGCTATGAAGCTGTACGAATAGTTGTTTTTGGCCAAAGTTGCTTACCAAACCCACACGCAGTAATTAACTGGTCTGTCACATAAGTCGCATTAACACAATGTTATAAATGTTTCTGCAGCTGCTTCCAACGCACTCCTTGACGGAGCCCCTTTTATCCTTTCTCTTCGCCCTCGCTGTCTCTCTGTCTGGCAGTGCCAAACATTGCATGTCAGGCACATTAAGTATACGCCACATGCGACGCATTTACATAGATTTGCAATGTTCGTGGCATACGAAATGGCAGCAAGCTTATTAATTCCTCTTCCACGCGACTGTGCGTGTTGCCCAAAGTTTTTCCAGCTCGCAAAACTTCTGTCCTGAACTTGGGCAAATCTTTCCCCAGTATCCTTTGCATCAAATGCAAATTAATTAAAGCCTGATCCAGTTAAAGGTTTATTCTCGCTCTGTGCTGTTCGCTCTTGCCGTGGCGTCGGTCAGTTAATTAAATTGCCATGTGAGTGGCCGTGAATTGAGTTAATTTGCGCAAATCCAATGCACAATCAAAGCCGCAAATTATCTTCAATATTTTCCTGCCGCGTGCAATTTTTCCCACTTTTTTCCATATTTTTTGTGGCGCAAATTGAGCGGGTAAAACTGAAGCGGGGAAACAAAAAATGAAGGCTTCCATTTGATTTAATTCTGCGGCCGCGACAAACTGCATGGAAGAGCTGAATGTAGAGCGAACGAAGCAGAAGAGCATTAATTTTAAATTAATGATTGCAGTTTGAGTTTCGCTGGCATATTTATTTCATATATTCTGTAGAGAATCCAACCTTAACATTTATTCGATTCTGTGATTGCCTGTGAACATGTTCTGCCAGTTGGTTAACTAAAACCAAAACACGCACACAATTATCGCCTAAAAATATTGATTATTAAGCGCATTGCAAATACCATTTAGGTGTTTCTTTGTTTTCCCCCCGGGTTTCACTCTCGTATTGTGTGACCTTTGTTCTAGCAAATTTCTCTTTTTGTGTTTGCCCTCCTGCTTTGCATAAAAAGTGACAATCCCAGTGACAGCGTGTGCGTCTGTGTGGATTTCTCCCCCTACTTTTCACCCCTAATTTGGCCCCATTTCACCCCGCTGTGTGCACACTTGTTTAGAATGCAGAGCGCCATTTGCGGCTGCTAATGAAGTAATTTCCAGGCATATCACGCATAATCCAGGGCACGTGAGCTACTTACAATGTAATTCGTTGTCTATTTGTCTGATATTGAAAAACGTTCCTCAGGACACTGCTCACCACGGCGCAAAGGGGGTTAAGCCACGCCCCCTTAACGGCTCTAGCTTCCCAAGCAGAGGTGCCAAGCAAATGAATACAAAAAAATAAATAAACATAAAGGTAATGCTATTAAATAAAGATTAAAAATAATTATATTTATAAATATCGCCAAACTTGTTTATTTCAAACAGTGGCCTCCTCCCAGAAAATCTCCAACGAGACAACACTGCTTTGAACGCCATGGAATGCCACATACTCTCAGGCGCCGAGTCAGAGAAAGTCAGGGTCGAATGGTTGGAACTGTTCAAGTGCAATCCATTGTGATTATTACGTGCCATGGCATTGAAAACGCTTACTTGCACACATCGATGGCACACCAATGAATGTGCTCTGCCGATTCCATACGGGAGGTTCGGGGAGAGCAGTGTTATTAATTGTTCACAGCATATTTCAATATGCGCCGTAAGCCGCATGCCCACAGCTTGACCATCAACAGCCAAACAGCTTAATAACTTAATGCTTGGAAAAGTTTCACACCCGCAACAAATGTGGATGGGGACATTCGACTCCAATGCGCACAATAAGTAACGATTACAATCTCAATTACTTCGACCTTTTGCGGCTCCCACGCCCCCCGCATAAACACCAGGCATCGTTGGGAAAATTAACTAAAATGGATCCTTCGCCCATCCCCCGAAACCCCACTAATCTCTTGGGCCAAACTTACTCTAATTATACGCAACATAAAACTCACTTCCAACGGAACTTGTTTCCGCTTCGGGTTCAATATTTATTGACTTGACTTTGTCTGGGGATTTAACGTCTGCTTTAGTTTCCATTCGTTTTTCCCAATTACATACTTGATTTTACTTTTGCCCGGATGCTGTGAATAGCAAGTGAGAGGATGCACAAGACGGACATGAAAAATATTTGTATTGGCATTTTGTATTTGGATCTGGTGTCAAAATAAAATTTTGCCAAAATAATATTAGCCCCTAAAACAGCAGTTAGTTTCCTTAACCTTATTTTAATAAAAATTGTTAGGTCATTAAAATACCAGAAGTTTAAAGAAATTTGTGAAAATAGGGCCCTAAAAATTGTTAAATCGACTGCAATTAAAAATTTCAGAGACATTTTCGCATGAATAAATTTGTTGAAAGAGTCATAAAGATATTTTACAAACTGTATATAAATCAAGGCTGCCGGATATGATAGCTTATTACATGTACGCAGCGAGTGCTCCGCTTTCGTTTTATTTTGCTTAAGCTCTCTTTTTCCTCGCCAGAGTTATTCCTTGCCGTATACGCTGCAGTGCTTGTAGAATGAACAGCAGCTGTAAAAAATACTACCGAGGATAAGCCTCTATCTTTGTTGTCTGCTGAAGCACGCCACATGGCGTATGCGCAATTTATGGCGCGGACAGATGCGGGAACTATGTGTTTATTGGGCTCGGCCAGAAGGATGGAGCGAACCGAAAACGGTCAGAGTCAGAGCATATATATTATAATAATAACGAGAGCTAATACAGCACTCAAAACACTTTCCCAAACAGTTTAACAGCTTTACTCTCTGGCCCCATAAACTGACCCTGCATAATCTGTTCCAGCATGTTCATAAGTCTCCACCCAGCAACTTAATTTCTGGCCTGCGTTGCAGCATGAAGCCCAAGCACTGCAGTCCTTCAGTTTCACGGACAATCCCCGACCATCTCGCTCTCTCTGGGAGCCAAGTTGTCAACAATGTGCATCTGGGGGTATCTCAACTTTGTTGTGCGGGTTAATCATATGCAGAGGAACAGCAGCAGCAGGAGCACACAGTAAAATAGGGTGAAAGGTCGTTCACGCGTGCTGGAAAAGTGCATTCAATCTTCGTCCAAGGACCGGCTCTCAAATATGCCACACAATCCTGTGTTGGGGTAGGAAATTTGTCCCGGAAAATGTTGGCAATGTGTGCCAGGCATATGTCTTTCATTTTGATTGCACACATTGTGCTTGTGTACGTTCGCTTCGGTTTGTTTTGAATTTTTATTTGACATTTAATGCCATTGCTGGCATATTTCGAGCTTTGCTTTATGCGATTTATTGCATTTCATTTGCATTCTCTTCGGTCTCCCGGATACCTCTCCCCTTTTTTTTACGACTTTTGACGTCTGAAATGCAACAGTTGGGGACTGATTTTTCACACGAATTTAAATACAGCCGCCGCTAACGCCGCCTTTCGCTTGTGCTGCGGAAAATCGCATTAAAATGCATTTTTAATTAAAATGTAAGCAAAGTTGAAGGCTTAAGGGAAATGCGTCTGGGTCTGCGGTTTACATTCTTTCAGGGCGCGAGACGAACACAATAAGGATTTAAGCCCCGTCCAGGCCGCAGAAAATTAATTAAAATTATATAAACATTCCCTGGGCAGGGCAAAGACTACTGACCATGATGATGCGGAGACGGAGGCGAATGTGTCGGAATGGTGAATGGTGACTGCGGGCGATATCAGCAAATAATTCCCTGTGCATTCTGTACCAAAATTCACGCTGTTTGAATTGTGCGAATCGGATTTGTACGTGCCTATAAACCGGAGGGATCGCAGGGATGGAGGGGTGCTGGGATGCATGGAATGGATGCTAGTAAGCTGGACAAATGTTTGGCCAAGCGGTTTGCCTCGGTGTGTGCTCATATGTGCGGTTCTTTGAGCCAACATTCGACCCCTGCCCTGCATCTTGCTGGATATATTTGCCGTTGGCTCCACGCAGTCGCACAGCTTGCTTTATTTACTTGCATTTTTTGTATTTGATTTCGAATTTAGCGCGCACCATTTTCCCTCTTTCTACAAGTTTTTTCTGTTGAATACTCTGCTATAGATCACTGAGAAAAAAGTGGCGTATATACACAAATGACATAAATATTTTTAAAGCGCGCATATGATAAGTTTGTCTGAATAAATAGGATAAATAACCTTAAGTCTGAAATTTGGCAAAATCAAATAAACATTGATATATCCTTAGGGCTCAGAAAATTTCCTTTGAATGTACTCCTAACTTGTGTGTGCTTTAGTGTGCTATGGCTTTTGGGTTTGGCAAACGGTTGGCCGCCTGGCTGACTGCCACTTTGACCCATTTGGCAGGAGCGAAGTCAGCGCAGTCACAACGAATCGTCACGGCAGTCGCACTATCCCAACGCTATCCTTCCATTTGCATCCAGCGAAACGGGTCGAAACGAATAGAAAACGCTAAAATCCATGACAGGACAGTGCCGGCCGAAATTTTGGCAACCAAATCGCCGCCTCGGTGTCATCTAGTGTGTGGTGTTTGCATACTTTTCAATAGCAGTGTTGTTCAAACGCTTATATGCGATTAAATTATAGGGAACCGAAATTTATAGGTCTTCTATACTTTATTGAGTGGCTGCTTGCAATAAACAGTTCGGCCGACCACACGGCGTATGCGCATTGTCCCTACACATTTGTTTATGGCTCGCAAAGAATGTGGCGCCGGGCAGTCGAAAATTGAATGGACTAAGCCAAAAGCCAAGGCCGAATATTAATATATAAACTCTAGAAAATTGATTTCAGGGAATATATTTTTCAATATTAGTTCACTTAATTGCCATTCAATATTTAATGTCAAGTGGAGGAGCAAGAATGCATATGTCTTGTGGTATTTATTGACACATGATGGTTGCCCAGAGTGGACAAGGCTTTATTTAATTTAATTACTTTATTTATAAGCCTCGCCAAAGGGCTTTGGTTTTGGTGTGTGTCTTTTTGTGGCCACACATTTTTCGATTTGGAAATCCGCTTAAAATAATAAATATATATGCATATTCGAGCACATTTTAAATTGTGCATTGTTATTGTATTCACGGCTCTTGATAATTTTATGGAATTCCATTTTAATTTATCTTTGTTGCTCCCTGCATATTGTCCTTCATTTGGATTTAAAATCGAGTATTTATTTATTATGCGGTGATCGCTACCTCTTTTTGCCTCGTTTGGCAATTCGATTACAATTTATTCGCCTGCACTTTTTTCCCAATTTACCATTGGACTTTATTTGGATTTTGTGTGCGTGCGTTTGAGTTTGTTTTTCTGCACTTAAAATTCTGCGAATTGGCGCTTCATTAGCCTTGCTTAATTGCCCCATTCAGTGCTGAGCGGTTTTCAAATGGTTTCCTTTGTTTTTCCGCCGTCACTGCCTCAAGCCATTGTCAGCGAGGAAGCGAATGTATAGGGGGGAGTCGGAAGTAGGCAATTTCCCGTCATTTTGTAAATCATTTCCATGCCTTGTTCTGTAACGAGGCTTCCTCCGCTTGGCTAATTATCCATATTATCCTTCCACTACGAACGAGTCTCGTTGGAATTCGCACTGCAATAGTTACTATTGTTTCGGGCAGCTGCAATCCGCAATTCCAACCACATGCATGGCATCAATTAAAGACTCAATAAAATTCAATCGAACGGGCGCATGGCTCTGGCTTTGGCTCTTTTCCCCCTCGATTGAACCACTAATTGAGCGTCCATAAAAGTCTGTTGTCGGCTTAACCCGCATTGAGCCAGTGGCTGTCAAACTGTCGGCCAAATTGCTAAATTGGCAATTTGTTTGTTTGAAAACTGGACGGCAAAAGCGTACAGCGTGACTTTTAAGGAAATGTATTCACTAGTTACAATTTAAAAAATCCCAAGAGCACTATAGTTAAATATTTCAAAATTAATCAAGCCCACATAAATCTTTGGCTTAAGGTTTTTCCGATAACTATCAGTGACTTTGGGGTGCCCGAAATTCTATTTTCATTTCAACAGCTCTCCAGAGCTCATTTCCGAGGAAAAAGCCAACAGAAAGCTATGTGGCGCATTAAGGAAAATGCCAAATGAAAACCGAGGAAAACTGCGGTGCTGTCCCCCCCACATTTTCGGTATCATTGCACAGAGCAAAATGCTTGGGCAATTAATACAAATGACGCTGAATGGCGGGCGGGACGATGATGATGATGCCTCCTCCTCCCCCTCAGAAGCTGCTGCCAGGATGCGGACGAAGCCGCACTGGGATATAGCGAGGATGCCAAGCTTCTGTTGAAAGCCAGGCCAAAATGAAATGAGCAGCTGCAATCTCAACTTCACATGCATGAAAAATGCAGCTCATCTTCTTAATGCGCGCGACGTGCCAGTGGAAGCAGTTAGGCGGGTGCCGGGCAAGGGGCGTCGTCGCAAAGGGACAAAAAACGAAGGACGAGAACTGAAAGCTGCTTACCAGCGAATGGATGCTGCTTACTCACACTCAGCCCAGACCCGCCTCCTCTGGCACTAGTGCGCCCCTGACTTGTTTGTTTGTCTAGATTTTCCAGAGCTGTTGCTGAACATGCTCTTTTGGCTGCCTTGGCAAATTACCGTCAATGGATATTGTAGACTGGGAGAAAAACATAGCTTTATACATATGTATGTACTTGAAAATATTCACATTAAAGGGTTAGAATATATTTCAAATTATTATTTGAGTTTTCTGTTATAAATCCAACACTTAAATACTACTAAATTGTCTTTTATATATTTATAAAAGTTATATTTGTTGCTTAGTTTTTCGTTGCCAACATTTTTCCTTAGTGCATAACCCGTGTGTGTGCTTGTGAACTAACAGGAGTTAGCGTTTGCGTGTGAGTGTGGATTAACGCTTTATAAATTGTTAATTATAATGAGTCCAACAGCGAACAAAAACTATGGGAGTAACAATAGCGCCATGATTTACATGAGAGCTTAACGTTTTATAGAGCAAAAAAAGGGATAAAGTCCAGCGATATTGGACTTAAGGGGGTTATTCTCGACGCTCAGAGCCACCTCATTGTGGGCAGAATGCCTGTGGGCGCTTATCCGACTGACATTTCATTTTTACACATCAACAGCTGCTGCTGCACGTTCCACATGGCGGATGGGTGATGTGGCTGCTCCACATGGCGTATGCGTAATGGCAGCCACATAGTTATGGAATTAGAATTACAGCAATAACAATCACGATTATAATGACGACATGTGCGGCAATGGGGGAAAGGGATTCGGATTTGGTGGAATAATTTATATGCAGCTCGAGGGCTGATGCAGCTTACAACATTACAAAATTTCCCTTCATTTATAATGCAATGCAAAAAATATTGCACACTCCTCACACACACACACACAGAGACAGGAAAAGAAAGAGAAAGGACTGTGAGCGCAAAAGGGACAGCGACGCGTGCTTAAGAACATGATGATGATAGATTTACTAACAATTGCTGCGCTCTAGCCATGAGAGAGCTCTGCCAGTTCCGTCTTCCTTATCTTAGCCAATGCCGAACAATGGAAGTGGGTCAGCATTAGCGGCGACCTGGAAATGCTCTAACACAAAGGGATAAAGAGGCAAGTCAAAATCTAGAGCAAAAATCTTGTAAATTCGGATAATCCTGTGGTGAAACAGTATATAATAGGGAAGAAGTTAATCAAAATAATAGGAAACTTGCGTTAATATTTCAGAGTTTAACCACTTTAAGAATTATTCTGTTACAAAAGAAATAAGGATATTTTGATTAAATTAAAATTCAATTAATATATGAATTATAGAATTGAAGAAGCAAATGCTTAAAGATTTGAACAACAAATATATGTTACATATTTTTAGAGATATATTTTTTACAGAAATATCACACTCTCCCGCCCAAATTTGTTATTCGGCAAGAGTATTTGCAAATTACTTAAAGCATATTGCTTGGCATTGTTGTTGCCACTGCCACCGCCACTGTCTCTGCCTCTGGCACTCTGAACCCACAGCTTCCTCTTCCCAAGGATTTGCAGAGCTCCATGTGCGTTTAGCTCTACTTTGTGATAAATTTGGCGCCATTTAATGTTGCTGCAACACCCACGCGATCACAGAGAGGTTATTTTTCAAGCAGCATGAAATCTGTTTCAGCCTCTAGAGGAAGCAAGACCACGTCCGAAAGCGGAAAAGTTGCAGTTCACAAAGAATTTTTACGGCCTACGACAAAGAAAAAATCAATCAAAGCGAGGACAAGGAAAATATTATTATTCTGGTAATAGGATTTTGTTTGGCGGCAAGGAAGCGGAATACATTATCAATTGTTGATTTCTTAGAAAGAAAATAAAATTCACATAAAGCCTAAAAGATTTTAAGTTTTCTGGTTAAATAGTGAAATTTTTTTACAAGAAATTCTATAAATCAAAAACGAACCTATTTTTATGCTTTTTTTATTAACGGCCAAGAATGCGCCTTTGTGGGTTACAAAAAAGAGAAGTAGTTCTGGGATACAATTAATTATTATTTGTAAAACTATTGAAGAAGACTTGGATATGTATAGGGGGGTATTGTTTTGGGTATGAGGAGGACGATATTTTGTGACTGGCTCAATTGGCTCGTTATCCTTGACATCGGCGGGATGTCAGTGTTTTGGTGTCAAGAGAATCAACTAATTGGGATTCAGCTTGACTTCGGCTGTGGCCGCATTGAGGCGAGATTTGGTGGGGAGATTGCGCTCCTTCTTCTCCACAAAGATCTGGTAGTGACCCTCGCCGTAGCCAAAGCCATGCATGCTCTGGTGCATGGCATCGGGGATGATCCTGAAGCCACCGCGGCGGCGACGTGCCTTGGCCACCTCATGCTGGGTCTTGTTTTCGTCCTCCTCCGGGTGGACGGCACCGTTCTCGATAATGCAGAAGAGCTGCAGGCACTTGCGCATCACATAGATCATCAGAAGGATGATCAGGTTGGTGGCAAACAAATGTTTGCGCGGCGCCAGGAACAACATCCTTCTCCTGGGCACACTTGGCACTGGGTCTAGCTATCACAGAAGCAAAACTCACACTCTTGACAGACTATCACACTCAGGACTGACTATTGCTGTGGAAGAACATCGACGGACTGAAGGATGCCCATCCGGGGATCACCTTATATAGCTCTGCCGGGCAGCTCTCTCCACTACCTGTACCTGGGACAGAGTACCCTTTTCCTAATTTAGGTAGCCTATACTCCCTGGTTTTCCTTTACCAACTGTGACTGTACCTTTGGGTGTTACCAGGTAACATGGTACCTAGCTGGGTATAAGGTCTAGTCCTTCAGATTAGGTAATCAGTTGCTGGCCAAATGTGTTTATGATTTTAAAGAAAATGTCCCACTCGAAAGCGACCTTATCGACAGACGACAGGCTGCAGCAGACCGTAAATGCATCAGTTAGTCGTAAATATAACATTAAGATGTCTTCCACAGAACGGCAAGTCTGGGCAAGCAGCCAACAAAGGCTCAAGAGCCTTAGGAGGGACTACAAGAAATGGCGAAAATGGTTTTCCTAAATCTCAGGGCTTCTTTATATAAAATATTTTAATAGTTAAACGAATTATGCCCACAGCCTATCAGTTTTTCTAAATAAATAAACCTAATTATATCTAAAAATCGAAAGGAAGCTAAATTTGGCATCCGAAGTATTCTTTAAGTCGCTCTATCTTGGATATTTAATGTTGTCAAATTAAGAAAAAAAATTAACAAAAACCACATTGAAAAATTACCAAAGCAAAAATATATAAACAAATGCAGAAATTTTCCTATTGTCAACATTTAACAATAAGCAAGCTCAAAACACAATAAAGATTTCCGTATACACATAATCTGTGACTTCTCTTAAAGACATCTCAGCAATCCTCCTGGGAAAGTTCTTCCTCTTCTGCCTTAAGCTGCCTTTAAACAGTTTCCAAAGACTTTCCCCCAAAAAGCAATCCCCAGGAATATTTCGCCTAGTGCACAGCCTGTATCCTTTCCCATCAAATAGATGCATCTGCAGCAAACTGAATTTCCCCGGGCATTGTCGCTCTCGCTGCATAAAAAAGTGGCATAAATTCACAAATTGAATATAAATAAATTTCCTGCCAGGCAATCGCACCGAAAAAAGCAGGAAAAAGTATGCTGGAAGGATGATGCATACATCCATTCCGCACTCACTCATAGATATAGATATATGTAGGTTATGTGCTGCACGTGCCACGCCTCCGTCATAAAGGAGGAGCTGCTCCAGTCAATTGAATTTGAATGTGGACCAGGAAGAAGGAGAAAAAATTCGAGAAAAAACTGGCCATAAAAATTACTAAAATATGTTGTGGGCGAACACGAATAAAAAGGTGGCGCTAAAAAGCTCCCTCGCAAAAAGCAACCTCGATTTAATCAATGGTCCAAGAACCGCACACTCATTAGGAAGGCCAAAGTTTTTCTCCTGCGCTATTTCACCTGCTTAAAATGCGCTCTACTTCCTTCCCCCAACCTGGAAAAGTACAAAAAAATTGGGTGGAAAATTAAACAAAAAGATATATCCCCTAAAGGGAACCCGACTAAAGTTTTGAGGAAGACCTCGGTACGAACAATCTCATGGGCGACTTTTTGCTTTCTGGCATCCCAAAAGTCCAACCGCTGCTGCCGCTGCACCAGCTGATGCGCCCCAGCAATTTGCCTTCATTTGTTGACTTAATCATTTGATTGCGTTTTTCTGCACGCGCTGATTGAATTTTCCAACCAAAACCCCAAACCGAGCCAAAGGAAGCCATCGCATGGCGGCCAGGCGAAAGTTTTGGGCGTGTCCCTCGGTTGCACAACTCTGCCGGGAAATCAACCTAATTAGTTTAATTGATAGTTGTGACTCGGCGGAGATCGGGGGAGAAGAATCTCGGGCTTGCAATTTCTTCTTTGTGGCAGTGAAACAGGCAAACAGAGAGTTGGAAAGTATTGGCAGCACAACGACAGATGGCGAGATGATTTTGGTTAATAAAACCAACTCAAGGGTGGATAAGTTGCCCAATCACAGAATTTCGAGACGCAGAAAAGTTTCCCTCACTGCCTTCAGCCTTTCCTGTCAGAGAAATTCCACAAAAATATTAAATACAAATCATAAAGGACTAAGCACGTACTTTGCCCATCATAAATTAATGTTACCTTATTTTAGACGCATTTACCTCCCATGTTCGGATTTCCCCACAAATCAATTGAAAAGAAATATTTCTCCTCCATATATATTTATATGTGCCGCATGTTCTGGCATTAAAGATGATTTTCCGTTGAATCCCCCAATAAATTGCTCGGCCATTCGACATGAGGTGCTTTCCTCTGGGTACGTGCCTTGGCCAAGAAGACGTTTCATAAATATTTATGATGTGCCACACAGATCTGCATTCCACCGCTGGATATGCGCTCATTGTTTTAACTGATTTTCCGCGCTGAGCATAAAAAAATAAATCAACAAAAAGCTTGGCTTTAACCTGTGTGTTCGTTTGGCCGTTTGTTTCGCCAGTTAAACGGTCCAACGGCGTTGACCATAAATTATGCATTAAAAAGTTCAACGTTCAACTTGCTTTTGATTGTGTTGGCCGAGAAGAGGTCCCTGCTCCTTCAACCTAATTATTCTCTTTTTGGAGATGCATGAAATTGCATATATTGTTATGGGTAATATAAAGGAAATTCAAGTTAATGTTACAATTTGTAAATGGTGTAAATAAATAAATATAAAACAGGGTTTTTTTTTATAATAACTCTATTCCCTATTTTCAAACCTTCCACAATTAGAAAAAAACCTTTTTCAGAGTGTATCTCCTCGAGTTTCTTGGGCTACCTGTAGTCGCCAAACTTTTGCAGCTCGAGGAGCTTCGTCTGGTTGGCCATTTTAAGGACATTATGCTGCAGTGGCAGTCACGCTGCCAGAAAGCAGCCAGCAAAATTTATTCTAATGCGATTTGCATTTATTTCGCTTGGCGTAATCTCAGCTGCCTCCTTCCTCCGCTCCCCCCTTTAGCAACAGCAACAACAATGACGAGAATTAAGTTTAACTTCTATTGAAATTGCCATTTTCATTCGGTTAGACAACACCATGGGTCTCGGTCTAGAAAAACGGGCCAGTTTATGGCCTTTGAACTGACCATAATGCTGAAAACTGTCTGCTTACTTAGCTGAAGGATTGACATAGAGCCAACTGTGGAAAAGCGGAGCGAAATGAGACCATTAGGCAAAGGTACACACACAGCCACAAGGCCGAGAAAAGAAGCCGGTGCAGCTGTATCTGCATCTATTAGACCAAACAATTTTCGTCAAATTTCCAGGCGCCGACAAAAGCTTTTCAGTTGAGTGCCAGACAAAAGGGTACCAGAAACCAGAGACCAGAAACAGGAGCCCAGAAAACTGGCATTGCAGCAGGATGACGATGATGGGGATGAGCTTCCTCTGAGCCCGACGTTTACATTCTCTATTTATGGCCAATTAGTAGGATAACATCAGCACTAATTGTAAATTGTCAGCAGATGAAGTCAGTAACTAAGACCAGGTAAGTTCCGTAAATTACACTACCTCTGGTTATGCTGAACTAGGTCAATTCAAAGCCCAATTAAAGGGTATTTGACAGGCTTATTTTGTCCAAAAAGGACTTCATCCAACTGCCTGTCTGCCGCTTTGCTTGCCTGCGCCCGTCTTCATGCCCTTCAGCCCTCCTGCCTTGTTGTTGGCCTCCTTAGCAGGCGCATTCAAGCCCATTACTTTGCATTTTACACCTAGCAACAATATTAGGACGAGACACGTCGCTGATGGGCGGGGCTGGCTGGCTGCTGGCTTGGCTTTGCTTTGGCATAAATCCAGAAAAATACCAAGTGTAAATCTGCCGCCAAGCGAGGCGTGCAAATGATTCTGTAACGAACGCTGTCACCGCACCTTTCATTCCGCTCAGTCAACTTCGACCCCAGCTCTGACTTTGACTACAACTCCGACCCCGATTCCGCGATTCCGAAATTCAAATTTAACTGGACGGAAGAGGTTCTTCAGGGAATTTAACAACTAATTTTTAATAAATATTTTGGCAGCTACTTTTCAACAGGATCTTGTCGGAAGTCGTTTATCAACAGATACAAATTTATAATTGAGTGTATCTTCCCTACAAGACTGTCTATGGTAAGGCCTTAAAAATAAAAAGTTTCCATTAATTACTTTACTTAATCCAAAACATGGTTAACTGATTAACGTACTACCCTAATTTTTGTAACCCATAAGGACTTTGCCTTACATTTTGGCCAGAGAGGGTTGACATCGGGTCATTAGCCAAGTTTGACTGACGGGGCGCTCCTGCATCCGCCAATGCCAATCGAATGTGATTAGTGAAGGAGCCGAAATGGAACCAGCCGCACCAGCCCGCCCATGCATCGTAATTTGATTTTGCAGCGGCCACCAAAATATCGAGCAGGCCGGGCAAGGTGCTAACTGGATTTCGCCACTTGGCCAGGGTGAGCACCAGATGCATTTGATTAAACGACAGGTTCCTCACTTCCACTTGGAATTCGAATTGTGAATGCACAGCCTGAGCCTCGGTTTTCCGGCTTTAATTGCCTTGGAAATTAAAAAAGCTGTGCAAAAGTTTTCTCGAACCAGATTTATGATTCCAATTCGTTATTTATGGCGCTGGGGAGCAACTATTGCTGGTGGTCGCTCGATACTTTCAATTTGCACTCCATGAAGATTTATGCTTTGAGCCATTGACCGACCCCTCCCCGTCCCACCAGCTGCTAGAAAAGAATTTTTCAAATATTTTTCCATTTAGCGAATAAAAAAACGAATCGAATCGAAACGAAACTAAACACATTTATTGTGTAAACTCTTGTCGACAGCGTCGGATTTTTGAATGTTTGGTCAGTGTTATCCCCAAAAAAGCAACCAACATTTGAGGTTGAACTCTGGAGGCCGGACGCCACAAGAGCTAAATAAATTTGTATTGATTTGCTATTTTATTATTTTTTTAACCGATTGCAAAGGCAGCATAAAAAAGTGCTCACAATTTTCATTTTATGTGTGCGCTTTTGACTGTTTTTTGTGCAAATCTCATAACAATTACTAATAAAATATAGAAATTGGCATTTTTGCCGGCTTACCTATCTCTGGAGTTTGATCGAAAAGCAATATACTGAAGAGTATTTTATTTTTTGGCTTTGGCATTATGAGGTTTTGCATATTTGCATCAATTATTTGATGGTCACTTTGGGAAACCGAATGAATTCTATAAATATTTATGTTTCTCTGCGTAAACATGAGATTTTCTCTGCCTGAAAATATTATTTTGTTTATGTGAAAACTCGTAAGCGCATTGCATATTTTAATGATTTTCAACTCAACAATTTGACTTTATTGGCATATCATTTGCAGTTTGCAATGTTTTGTTGTGAAGCTAACATATTAAAATGATAATTGTATATATTTATGTACTTCACAGAGGCATTTGTTGAACTTTAACCCTTTGAGAGGAGGGTTTTGTTGGGTTATTTATTTATTTTTTCATGCTATCGGAACAAGTTGAAGCTTTTTCCCTCACTCTTTATGGCAATAACTAATGACTAAGCATAAAGCTCTCCCCAGATCGGTTTAGGTTTGCTCTCTTCCATATGTATATATGGTATAGTATATATTCTCTTTATCGCTAGTTCTCTTACTATAAAAACCTCTCCCGATATTTGCTTTTGTAATGCCTAATTAAAGTTCAGTCTCACTTCAACGGTGTGGCATTTAATCGGCGTCTGTGGCAAAACATGCTTTAGTTTTGTTTACGCGCAGCTGGTGACCACTTCTCGGCCGCCTTAGTCTTTCTTTAATTTAGTTATTATTAACACAAAAATAGAAAACTTTTCCCCGCACACGTCATTATTATATAGTAGTATTTTCCGACACGCGTGTGTCGGATTTAGTTGGGAGATTGTGTCACTTGCCAGCCATCGACAATGACATCGAAATCAGAATCAGCAGGAGGAGGCGACAGCAAACAAACCGAGCAACATGACCAGGTAATTATATGGCTCCAAACGAGGGGCCACAGAGCCATGAAAGGTTATTAAATTTTATTATGATGCGATTCCGTGCGTTCCTCGGATTAAATACGAGTATATTTCCCATGAAAATCCAGCGGTACCGTCTGTGTTTTTACCTTTGAACGGAATTGCACTCTTATCGCTTTGGACTCTTCGAGCTGATAAGATTTCCGTAATAGCGGAATCAAAGTCAATGTCTACTTGGAGCCATCAGCTACCGGTGGAATGTGTTTTAATAATTTTTTTTTTGAGAGGTTTTAAGTAGCCGTAGTCGTTACTTCCACTTAAAATTCCCCAACAAAAATGTTGTATCAAAATAATACGGTCTTAACATATGAGATAAAGCATCAGGCAGTGACATATAAAATTTCAGAGAGCTGCTTAACGGATTAGTAAGGTTTTTTCTTATCGCAAATAATAATAATTTTTTATGACTGCTCTTTTATAAATTTTTAGGAATTTCAAAAAGTTTTATTGTAAATGCAACCTTCTCTCTTTAAATGAAACTTGTAACTTAACTTCTCCTTAACTTAATATCAAAAACTATTGTCTACGTCGACTATGGAGCTCATTAGGAGTTCATCAAAGTGCCGCAGGCTTCGGGAACGAATCCGTAAAAGTTTGAATTTTCTCCTCTAATTAGTTCGTCACACTTGAAAGGGTTTTGGGGTGCTAATTTCCAAGCTGAGCGAGCGTGCCAAAGTTCTTTTCTGCGGCGGCAAAATCCATTTGTTGAAATTTTTTGGAGTTTGCATATGCAACGGTGGCAGCATCACTCAATTGCAGAGGATTCCACACAGACAGTCGGGGAAGATACACACAATCGCTTATCGATTGGACCGAAAGCAATGGAAAAACTTGATGATAAATTGTCGCACCCTCAGGACTTGTGCTGCTGCAGGGGCCCCTTCCTGTCCATCAATTGACACCTGCTTCCGGGGTCCGAAAAACTCGCTCAGTTGTCAACCGCTTCAACTTTTTCACAAAAACCAATTGATCAAAACGTTCACCATCCGAGTTCGAGTTTGTGTTCCCAGAGAATAGGCAAGTACATGGATATGGGTTGAACGGATACGCACACTGGGCCATATAACACATGCCTCTCATGAATTTAATTAGTATTGCTATAAAAATTAGAGAGGGAAAACTGGAAATTTAAAGTTTTGTTCTCTATTTGCATTCCGCTTAATTTAAAATATTGACAATGACCATGCCAAATGGAGCTTGGTAAATGCCAGAGGTACATTTTCAGATCATTTCTGTCATTCCCAGGCGCAACAACCCAACCCAGCTAAACTGGCTGACAGGAGGCCGAGTGCTGCAACCAAGTTGCCCACCGGCAATTAACATCTAACAAGCGGGACAAACCCATCTGGCAGTTTACACTCCGCTCGCAAAGCCAACTCTATCGCCTTCCAAAAACTCTGTTCACTGAAAATATCTCAAATTCTTCCTTATTAAAAATAAAATAAAAAGAATTAATTATCAAAATTTATGAATAAATTAAACAAAAGTAAACCCTCTTATGTACTTTGTACATATTCCAACCAAACTGTAAACCAAATTAAAAAATTGTTTCTCTCCGTGCCTTTCCAGGAACCAATGGATGTTCGCATCGACATGCCGTGGGGCTATGTGGTAGGCAGGTGGTATGGCAACCGTCAGGTGCGACCCATCCTGGCGCTACACGGCTGGTTGGACAACCTGGGCACGTGGGACAAGCTGCTACCGCTGTTGCCCAAGCATCTGGGTGTCCTGTGCATCGACTTGCCCGGCCACGGATACTCCTCGAAGTTACCCGAGGGCATAGCGTACCACTTCGTGGACTACCTATGCGTGATCCTACGTGTGATGGAAGAGTACGGCTGGCAAAAGGTGTCCCTGATGGCTCACTCGATGAGTGCCATGTTGTGCTTCATATTCGCTTCCCTGTATCCGCACCGCACCGACCTGCTGGTGAGCATTGATATTGTGAAGACTCGGTATCGCAAGCCTGCCTCACAGATCGATTACCTGCGCACCAACATCGAGGGCTACATGGTAGAGGACGAGCGTTTTGCAAATGCCAAGCGACAGGAGCCGCCTGCGTATACCTATGCCGAGCTGGAGCAGGTCCTGCATAAGGGCTCGGAATACTCGGTGGAGCTGGAGAACTGCCACCACATATTAGAACGCAATATCAGTCGATCCACCAAGTTCCCGGCAAAGTTCTTTTTTTCGCGCGATGGACGCTGTAAATATTACACGGAATTCCACACAAGTCCGCCCTTTGCCGCCGAGTTGGCCAGGACCATCAAAAATGTTCCCTATTGCGTTATCAAGGGATCCGAGTCTAATTTTATAGACGAGCAGAGCGACGAGGTCATTGGAATTCTGCGGGAGAACAATCCACACTTTGAGCTGCACGAGGTGCCGGGAACCCATCACGTTCACCTGAACAATGCCGTTGGAGTGGCTGCCATCATCAACCCGTTCATTATGCGCCATAGGCCACCGTATTTGGAGACCTGGACGGTGGATGACGAGCAGGATGAGGCCCTGCCAGAGGTGGTCAAGGAATTTAAGCTCGCCGTGGAGGACTCAGAGAATGTAAAGCGGAGGAAGAGAAAAAGCAACCTTTAGCTGCTGCCAGCATCTCTAAGTCTGAGTTAGCAGTGTGATTAGGAAAATTAAATTCGATTTCAATATGCCTATGTGATGCTTCATTAAAGCCTTTTCTGTAAAACAAAACCAAATGTAAAGCAGTTTGTAAACTGATAAATAAAATTATAACCCTAACTAACTTCATTTACTTTTTATAGCAATTCATGAATTGTAAACTTTAACCTATAATCAACCGCACTTTCCAAAGCAAAGGATTTTTTTGCGAGTAATTTTTCTCATTTATTTATCCCCTCATACGAGTTGTGTGCCTTTTTGGGTTGCGTTGCGCACCTTTTTCGATCAATCAATTTTCGGTTAGCCATTTAATTTCGCTTTAATCTTTGGGACTACAGTTCATTGGCCACTTCATTAGTGATAAGGGGATCGGTTCGATAAACTGAAACTGGTGGCCCCATTCGCCTTTCGGTGATGCTGCTGTCGTTGTTGCTGCCACAAAGGATGTGCGCCGGCATCCACTTAAAAACAATGGGTTGGCAAAAACAAAGGAGCGCGTATATGGAGCAGGGGCGGAGGCCATATCCTGTGTATACAGCACGTGGGAGGTTTTCCAGCGGGCGCCGGAAGGTATGCTACACTCTAAACAGCAGAGCCGGTGGGAGAACGGATGAAAAAACACTGAAATCGAACCGAGACCCAATTGCAAATGCTCCCAAAAAAAAGCAAAGTCCTGCGCTGCGGTTCGGGATCCCCTGCGGACCTACCAGGGCTTAAAAAATAAACAAATTTACCGCTTTTATTGCTATTGCACGTTGCGGGCCGACTGCTCCCACTGCTCCTACGCCCGTTCCGGCTTTCTACGTAAATTAAATTAGGTAGAACCGGAAAAATGTTACCCAGCAACAGCCGAGATGCGATTACGCTCTTTCCGTCGTTACGAAATTGATAGCGGATATAAATGTTTAATGTTTTGGCAATAAAAATTCTGTCTGATGGCTGCAAGCCGCCGCCGGGAGAAATCAAGCGAACTAAGAGGAAAGGAGCACAGCACAAGTCGACTGATAAAGCGACTTTATGATAAATTCAGTTTGCGGTTAACGCACAATTTAATTTGCTTAAAAAATCAATAAAAATCATTAACGAACGTTGCCCAGCACCAGCATCAGCTCAAAGACGTACTTCCTCTCATTCTTTGGCTTTTCCCGGCGAGATTTAATTTCTTTCAAGTTGTGGAAATCATAATTCTGGCTCATAAATAATTAATAATCTCTGTGAAAGGCTTATTACAAGGCAACCGTTGCTTTATAAGCTCGGCTGCAGTGCTTGAATGTTTTATGGAAAATGTTAAAAAGTAAGCTTTGTATGGAAATTAATTTCCAGGAGGAATTAAGAGTATTTGGAAGCTGGGGTTTCCTTTTCAATGGTCTTTCGGGTAAGGGCATTTGATTAACATAATTTGCATCTGCAGAATGGAAATACTTGAGTGGGAACTTCACAAAATAAAAGGCATTAAATAGAATTACACTGCGAATAGTTATCCCTTTAAATATGAGAATAAAATATATACGATCTACAAAATTCAAACATTCAACAGTTCAAAAATTCAACAAGTAAATATTTCTATAAACACAAAATTCAACTCTTCAATTTCAAACTAAAGAATTCGACAAGATACTCAACAAGTAATTTTAAATGTAAATGTTTCGTATTTATTTCCAAATCGTAAGCCAATTCTATTCTTTCTGTGCAAGAACCAGCAATGAAGAGAAATAACATAATAAACCCATTGACAATTCCACAACGAGTGAGTAATGATTTCGCTAGATTGACCAAAAACAAGTGCGAGTTTAAAGTGAAACACTTTATTATCAGAACTTTGGATCGGCCTTGGGATTGTCATTGACGATGTCGCTGCCAGTGATCGGATACTGCTGGAATACCCGACTTTTGCCCAGCTGAACCGACTGCAGCTGGTGGGCGGGCTTGTTGTGGGCCAGAAACTGGTTGGTGTGCCAAAACTGTGTCTGTTCGGGGGATGGCGGCTGTCGCCGGATGCCCAGCAGGCGGTTTCTCACATCCACCAAGCTGGTGGACTGCGGCTGCAGCCACTGCACCACCGCAATAGAGAGTGACGTGAGCACCAGGGTGACAATACTGCCGACAAGCAGGGCTATCCAAATGTCGCTGGCATACGATTCATACTTGCAGCTTTCCAGAACGACCAGCTGCAGGATGAATCCCGCAGCCAAGGCCAACTCTGTGTAGAGGAAAGGTGAGCACTCGAGTAGCCAGTGTATTCCCTGACTGGACAGCACTCCCGCGGTGATGTATATGAGGCACAGGAACAGGAAACAATGCTCCGATTGCTGCTCACTGTAGATACATAGCAGGGCCACTATCAACGTAATCTGAATGCATCCAAAGAGTAGGTACACCAACTTGGGGCTGTATCGCATTAGGAGCACGGCTGCCAAGCTGGTGCCGCCGGCGTACAGCACAAATGGTATAAAGAGTTGTGTTCTCTGGAGATATCCCACCGTGGAGCTCCACATCAACTGCATGTAGGTGGGCGAGTAGAGCAGGCAACTCTTCTGGAGGTACACTAAGGATCCGCCCAGAAGCAGGACCATCCATTGCCTGCTATCCTTCAGGGTGTAGTCGGTCCTTCCCACAAACTGGGCCAGAATCGCTTGGCGCGGCAGGAAGACCATTCGCTCCTCGTTAAGTAGATTAAACACCAGATCCTGTGATTCCTTGTAGTTAATGCAGCCCGTGTGGTGCAGCAGCTCGTTGAGACAGACCAGGCAAAGTAATAGCAGATTTATGCCCAGGGCAATCAGTCCGCAGCGCTGTGGTTCCATCTCGTTAAATAGCACAAATCCCGTGGACATTCCACCCGCATACAGGGAGTTGGCCAGCGCAATCCTTGAGGGCCTGGAGCCGGAGGCATCGCAACGCAAGCTCACGTAGCTGAATCCGGCTAGGTACTGGACACTCAATCCCACAAAGCTGAAGTAGTAGCTAACACCTGAAGGATTACCATAAAGAGGAGGATTATTGTTCATTGGCTAAGAGATAGCAATAATTTAACAATCATGTTATCAATTAGCTCATTAACAAAGCTGGTAATACCCTAAATACTTTATCTACCAAGCGTGATTTATCACCTGGAAAGGTTATCAGTTCAATGGGAACTTCAACCGTTGGCGGTGACTCACCTTGTTGTTTGGTGAGCATGAAGCAACCACCCATCAGCGAGCAAAGCAGTCCATAGAAAATGATGTAGTAGTGCTCGTAGCTGTACTGCTTTTTTTTGTGCTTCCTGAGGGTCCAACCCAAGGCTAGAGCTAAGGAAACTATGCCACCAACCAAGGCGTGCCAATGGGGCCAAAGGTTGTCATACACATAGGCAGACTTTGTGTAGTAGCCCAAGGAGAAACCACTGGCCCACAAGCAGCCCAAAACTGAGGGAGAATAAGGTTGTCTATTGAAATTTGTATGGAAAATTAACCAAACCTAGCTCACCTAGCAAATCTGGCAGCGACAACATGGCTATGAATCGCTTCCACATTCCATCCATGATGGCTGTTAGCTTCATTGGGACGGAAATTCACCTTTTACTTTTCATCCACTCCTAGCGAGAGTCCAAGTCGAAATGGAGATGCATTCAATGCTGGCTCCAGGTGCCTGGTGTTTATCATCACCCCGATATTCGATATCGCATCTTGTCGCGAATGTGTCTCCAAGGGAGTTGATAAGATAAAACCCAATGGGACGGTACAAGCGACACCCTAATTAAACGGCGCTCTTGATGATGATGATGAAAATGTTGAGAATGGGTCACAGAAAAACCAAACTAAACCTCAAGAACTTAACTTAGAGTGGAAGTGGTTTGGGAAATGATAATAATGTGGTGAAAACACGGAAGATATTTTTAGTTTGGGTGGAAGAAATAGAACTATATTTAGCAGCAGAAGAAATAGTTGAAGGGAGCTCTCTCCAGACCCCACACGATTCCAGCCTTATTAACCCACAGCGATAACGGTGATAGCATTGCAATAAATCATTCAGTATTATTAATGTGTAGTATTTGTGCGTAGATTAATTCCCACACTAAATACATGTTAGTTTAATAATGCCCTTATCATGGTGACACTTTATGACTCTTATCAAAATGTTACATTAATTTATAAGATAATATATTTCAAGTGCTGAAATATAGGTAGAAACACATTGTAATAAAATGTATTAAAACATTTGTTACTATTATTAGATATTATTTTGATAAGTGTGTAAAAGTCACTCCCAAAAAATAACATTCACAGCCCTCATTTCATGCCCTCATCATACACATCCTCATCTAAAACCCGACGTTAAGTGCATTCTTAGTTACCGCAAGCTGAAAAGCATTCTACACATTTTTTTATGTGTTTTTTTTAAGTCCCGAGGGGTCTCTGTACTCTAAATATGTATGTGTATTTTTTATCTCCTCCTTTTTTAACCACCTCTTCACCTGAGGCAGCATCACGCTAATTAGTTGAAGTTGTGTTGCAAGTGTTGCAGTTAATTGACTTTTGACGACCCGCAGGATAGGAAGCGGGCAGAGTATGAGGTTGGAAAATCCTCGGCTTACCCCTTAGCTTTTTTATCTCAGAGATTTTCCTAGCTGCACTCTTTTCCTTCCTCTATCCCCAACCGCAGCTCGGTGCGGGCGAGGGATTTTTGCTAAAGTTCACTAGGATTTACTTTTCGAGACGCTTATGAATTCAATGAAGCAAACACTAAGCTGCCTCTCAGCACCCAGATCTTGCTCCTGGTGCTGTTGGCCTTTTCTCCGGCATGTGGCAAAGTGTTGTCTTTTCGAGACTACTACGAAAGGGACCAGCTACGAGAATCATGCCATTTCGCATCCCTTTCCAGCTTTTTCGACTGCTTAACAAGATTTGCGCTGTAATTACGCATTAAATAAGTCCGGGGAATGCAGTCCTGCTGGTGGCTCATCCTGCTGGTGCTGGATGTTGCTGTTGCTGGGATGTTGCATAAACACTTCACGTCTTGGGCCATAAAACTAAACACATTGTGCGGCCATAATAATAAATTCAGTTTAGAGGCAACTGCAAGCTGCAGTCAGCGTAAATAAAAGCAAATTAAATTATTTCTAATGGCCGAGAATCGACCATTTGATGGCTAGTAATATAATTTAAGCACCGCCAAGAGATAGAAGCGACAGAAACTACTTGGCACTACTTTTTAGGTACTGTGCAAGGATTATTAAAAGGGTTATTGGCTATTCCGATATATAGTTATTGTTTATTGTGTATTATAGTTTTATTATCTTTATTATAGATTTATTTTCATGGTAGAAGTTAAGATATAAAATTGTATTATTATACCTTGTCTACAAATAACTTAAAAACCTTTAAAGGGTTTATAGAAAAGGTGCTCTATGACAGAGTCGCCAAGGTTGATTTAAGTAGCAGCGAGATAAAACCCATTCCCTGACAGTCAATGTAATCTAAAGAAGAAGAATATATTCCTTTCTTTGCATTCATCTAAGCTTTAGACTATATGCTGCATGATGCATAGCAGCTGATGTGCTTATATACCCTGTGAGCCACCCATTGGCCGGTGCGATGGCGACTACGACAACAACCGGGAAAGTGCATTTAATTTCGTTGAAGCGGCCACTTAGTGGCCCTCGACAAGGCGGAGGACGCTCCTTCCGCCGCAGTTATTGTTGCTGTTGCTGCTAATGTTCCTGCTGCAGTTGAAGTTGTAGTTGTTGTTGTGCATAAATTAAATTAAAGCGGCGCTAGTGAGCCACTGAACCGCCGGACAACAATTACTCAGCGGCGAACGCCTAAATCATGTTGCACGGCCAGTGGGCCATGAGCTGTGCGCAATTCCCTCCTCACCTCTGACCTTCAGACATTTGCAAATGTGTAAACATTTTTCAGAGCCACTGGCTCCACCGAGAGCCCACTGAGAGCCACACCTACGAGGCGTGCTCTCCATGTGTCAAAGATACTTTGCCCTGATTTATGCAAATTGACTGCAGTGGCTGAGCGGGCGGGTGAGAGAAATCATGAAAAATCGTTAATTGTGCAAAGTGCTGGACGTTTTTCATTAAAGTTTTCCCCACTTTCCCTGCACACATACACACACATTGCGGACATAGCAGGGTCAACGAGGACCGATGGTGTGGTGGTGGCGCCTCCCCGCCTGCCGCTCAGCAATTATGGTAATTTTTAAGAGCGCAGCACAAGTTAATACGGCTTGCTGCATATTTGCATTAAAATTGATGTACTTTAAAGCATTCGGCTGCAAGTCAAGGCAAAAGCATTATCCCGATACCCAGTGGTAAGATTTATGAAGGGTAGGTTGAAGATAAGTAATCGAAATAACTACAATCTTATAAATATTACTGCTTCTTAGTGACGGGGAACTATTATTTAATTTGAATTTTGCAACGCATTGATGATTAATAATTTATTTATCGTCAACTGTAGAGTAGATCTAGCAAGTCTGTCTTTTCAAATAGAAGGTATTTACCAAGTCGTACCCTCTCTGTGGCCTTTTTAATTTTCCGAGTTTGTTTTTTCTTTGGTCGTTCTTATTGCTGACCATTTTTGTTTCTGGAATAATTTTATGCCATGCCGGCTGCAACAAAGTGCATTTTAAATGTCTGCCCCATGCGATTTGTGTGTTAATTTTTCATGAGTCAGCAGTTGATGGCGAAATAGAAGGCCAGCAATTACAGGGAGACGCGATCGAAAGAGCGAAGGAGAGATCTCTTATTAAATCCACTCCGTGACGCCGCTCCTTCATCCTGCTGACGCTTAAGAAAATGGCTAAAATTGCCGCTTTCCGGTATTAGCTTTCAATTAAAATTGTACTACACAAAATGGAGGAAGGAGCCAGGACATGACATCATCTATTATTAACTCCTCCGATGTCCTTTCTGCTTTTATTTTTCCTTTCTCTTTTTCTCTCCATCCATTTTCAGCTGCTCGTGGCGCTCATGTTTTTGGATAGCCTTTAATCAAACAGCGGGCCATGAATAATTTTATGAATGAGAATTATTTTTATCTAAACAATGTCAATCTAGGAGTAGCGTCAGAAGCCAGGGCAATTACTCAAGTTCAACGAGTTCCATGAAAGTTATTAGCCAATCCGAGACAATCATAAAACAACCATCAGCGAGGGGCATACAGAGGGAGTTTGAGGGACGGGAACAGAGACAGCGATAACGCCAGGCTGCAGGTTTTATTTGCCAACAGATAAGATTTATGCACCCATTGTGCCATGCTAGGTAGTTACTCTACACCCTTATGTATGCTACTGTGTCTGAACACGGTAGGAAAAAATATAGTTACCTCTAGGGAAAACTTAAATAAAAAGGATCATTTATTCATAAGAATTAAGTGGGGTTATCTTGGTAAATCGTAACAAAAAACTATGTGATCATGCATAAGTTTTATAAAAACACTTAAATTTATATGTTTTCTTTGTAAAAAAATTCAGAAATTTATACCCATTCCTATACCAAAAATTTCCCTAACTGCACCGACGTGTGTGACAGATGAAGTTTAATAAACAAAAGCGGCTGTAAAAGACTGACAGGAGGTATTGTGCGAACAACAAAACTTCAGGCCATCCACGTGGGCATAAAAAGGATATGAAGCCAGTTCTGGTTCTGGAAATCTACAAAAACCTATGTCAGGAGCCTACGTTTTCCGCCACCTCTTCGTTCGCTTTGGCATTTCTCCTCTTTTTTTGGACTTTTTATGCAGCGCTATAAATAAAGCAATAACATCATTTTGAAGTATCTCATTACGTGTTACGGCACAGCCTTTTTTACGACTCGAACAAACTCTTAGCCCAGTTGCGTAGTTTTCGGCCCAGAGAGAGTGAAAAGTTCAAGATGAAAGCCAAGACGAGGGGCCATTTATGCAAAACTTTCCCCTCCTTCACTCACTTGGCATTCTTGGCAATTAGTTTTTTTTCTTGTCCTGGTCTTGGATCTTTCCGCCTCTGACCGCACACATTAGAGATATCCGCAGAGCATCGCTCCTTGCGGGCCAGACCATCAAAATGATGGTCAACTATCAAATGGCCAGGCGCACACATTTGCACAGCTGTCGCAATTAGCACGTTTCACACATTGATTTTGGGCACTCTTTCTCCCCCGACTTGTCATGTGGCATGTGCCAAAGTGGAAACTTGAGTGGGCCAAGTGCTGTGATGGGTTATTAAAATACTTTGCCTTTGCCCCGCCTCCCTTATAATTATTAATAATGTAATAAGTCGAATGGATGGGCATTTGCTTAGCCCTCGACACTATTTGGCTTTGGGATTTCAGTTACGTCCAAGAAAAGGCAGGGAACGAGTCTGTATTAAGGCCCAAACGGAAGCTCATTTGGCATTTAAAGTAAAGAGGCTGTCTTGGCCGGAAGCAAACATTTAAAGTTGTATAATATTCAAGATGGAATCAAAAGGCGGCCTGAGAACAGAAGAAATGGCTTCGTGCTTAATGTATACTTATTTTTCAGTAATGCTTTAATTATACGTATGATTTTATTTACAAGATTGCCCTGTTTTAGTTTTGTGAAATGAAGCAGAACATCTCGCCAGAAAGCAATATTACTTCAAAATAATGGAAAACACACAAACAATGTCGTAATGTCGAGCACTTTTTTAAAAATCTGTTCAAGAAAATGGAACTGCTTCCTCTACTACTGTCTAATATTTTATCACAAATTTGTTTCATTTACCAGACAGCCCAAAGGACTTTTTACCATTTCTCCCCCAAATGAACCTCTCGTCTTGAGTGAGACATATTCCCTTCGGTCTTCTCTTCCTTGACATCCTTGTAGCCAAAAACATTATCATAGCCATTCGGAATTGCCGCTGCTTCACATGGTCGTATGTATAACAGAGTCTCCAGTAATTTGCATAAAATTTCAATTTTTTTGCTTTTATAGCCCCCGGAACAATAATGTCCAAAAAGAGTGAAAGAGAAATGTGCGATAGAAACAATGCTCATTTAAGTTTTCGTCAGCACAATTTTTAAATTCCAGCTTGACTTCAGATTAAAGTTTAATAGAAAGGAGTTCCGTGGAATTAGCAGAGAATTCAAGTAGTTGGGAGGGCTTCTTACACGCACGCCGTCTAGACTGGGCAAGAAAAACCCTTGGACAGGACCTCAGCTCAATTCGGTCACACTCACACGTACCTGACATCACCAGACAGAATCCAGTTGACGACGGCCTCCTCCTTGTCATCGTCACTTTTTGCAACTGTCGCTAAGGGGAAGTCCTCTAACTAACTCGACACCCACTGAGAAAAATACGTCCTTGAAATTACAAACTCAATTTTAAATGTTTACTTCAAACGACCTCAGATAAAGGTTACCATATGTACAGAGATGAGTTGATAAGAAATGATATTCTGCCTTCTTATACACTTTACGTTTAACCATAAAAATATCATAAATTCCAAATAGTTATTTGATTTTAGATATCTCTTTCCTTCGCCCAGTGACTGTCGTCGGGGCACCAATTTAAAAATACAGAAATTCAAAAAAGCCGTTCGCTGTCAGGAGTTTCTTGCAGAACACGCTCTCAAGTGACTGACAGGATATATATATCGGCGTTGAGAGCGTGGGTCTTGCTCTTGGACTGGTTGTGGCATGCGTGTAAATGCCTTGCCACTTACTTAGTTGCGATCAAGTTAGGGGGCCGAAAAACTTTACATTCTGCACTTAAATGTGCCCCGACAATCAAAAGTGAAACAAGTTTTTGTTGGGCGAGCAACCAGTTCATGAATTTGTAGCCTGTTACACACACATGCCATGTGTATGTAAGCAGAGGAAGGAAGTCCTGCCGTTCCGCCTTTTGGTTTTAGTTCAGTTTAAAAACTTTTCCTCGAGTCATAAAGAAAAGAAGACGGTCTTGAAAGTTGCTCTCTAACCGAAGCAAAAAAGTATCCTAAAGCATTATTATTGAAGCATTATTTCAGATACACATTTCAACACCCTTGCAATATTTAAGGGATTATCTTTGTCTAGAAAATAAATCAATAAATAAATAAATTATTTACCAATACTTAAATATATCACTTTGTCATACAGGATATTCCCTACACTTAAGTTAAGTTAAGTTTTGGTATCTTTCCTTTTTTCAGCCCCCGCAGCAACTTGCCAGTTTCTTTGCAGTGAAATTTGCGGGAAGATCATCTTTTCGCAGTCTTGTCTGATTTCGGTCCTTCATTCGCTCTACTCCAGTTGGAAAATATTTGCCAAACAAATTAAAATTTACATTGATACGCGTTAAAAAAAAACCAAGCCAAGTGGTGAACAGTCGAAATAAAGCAGAGTTCTTCTTATTGCCGACTGCACTTGATGTTGATGTTTTTGAGTGAAATTACACGGCCATCGCCATTGGCAAACAGAGCGCAACGAGCCAAGCAAAAGCAGGAACCGGAGCCAAAAGCCCGAAAGTGAAATAAAAGTAAAGGCAAATGCAAACACAAATAAACAATCCGAAGGATGCACAACTGCAGGACGTGCAGCAACTTTTGCTGTTCCCACTACTGGTGCCACTGTGGCACGTTTTGCATGGAAAATGCTTGCGGCATCATTCAGTCGCTTATTTATTCCATTCGGTAATTTTATTTTCCTTTTTTTACTTGGCTCCAATCAAGGAGTAGTGTGGCGGAAGGTGACTCTCGGTACTAAGCCCAGATATCATCTCTTGATTGCAATCGCTCACGTTGGGACAACAGTGCGTATGATTAATTCCGGAGAAGAGTTCCTTCGTCAGCAAGATGGACTGTTGATAAAAAGTTTAATTGAATTCCATGCAAATTGCATTCATGAATTTGTTTTTAATTAGAAAACTTGCCAGGATATTTCTGGGAAAATCTATGAATATGAGGAGCAAAACTTTCGGGGAATGAAAATATTTGTGCATCTAAGTGACTGTCTTGCTTTACATTTTAACATTTTTCAGATGAAATGACCAAACTCTTGAAGAGATTTATGTCTTCCCACCGGGCATATCAGTTTGACCTCAATTAAAAACCGAACTAGTAGATCCCGGAATTGTGTCTAATATTGTGCAGAGCCAATGTACCAAGGATAGATAGTAATTACATTAAAGTTGTTTTCGGTGTGTGTGTGCTTGGGACACTTTGTCGGGTTCAATTACTGGTCAAAATGTTAAAAGTTTATCGTAGACAGGACATAGCCCGCAAACACTTACTTACGTATTTCTATGTCTGTGGATGTGTATATCTGCAGGCAGATAAATTGGCAAATGCCATCGGCTTTGAAAGCTGAATCAAAAAGTAAACTTTTGTATGGTAAACTTTTAACCCCCAAACTGCAATCTCCAATTACAAACGGGGGATACACGAAATGCAGGGTACTCGTATAAATTTGAAGAGTGCCTCCTGCAAAAGGCCCACAAGAGAATCGAATTCCAATTCTCTGGCCACCATCCGAAATTTTCTACTCATTTCTGCAGGGGATTCAGTGCAACCTACGGAAGTTGGTAGCAGCAGAAACAGCAGCAGGAGTTCAACAGTTGCAATTGCACGACTTAACCATAAACGGAAATTTATGGCCAGACAAGATCCGATATACTGCGTCTGCACTTGCAGGAAAAATATTAAAAAAAATCAATTTTTATGCTTTTTTGGCATTATTTTAGTTGAAAATACAAAAGCTGAGACAAAGTCATTTCCGAACCTACAATCATCGTTACTACAGCATCGTTACTTAACACTTTTCGAGCCCCCTTTTTCCCAGTGTAGTTATGCTGGAACATTTCTGCAGTTGGTGCACATACAGTTGTCTTGGCATTACGCACAAGTAAACTGCGTTTTTGGGTTGTCCAATGATAAATTACGATTGTTTGGGGGCGGCTCAAGTGCGAAATGCCCGCCGGTTCGGTGACTTCGATAAGCCTTCACCCCCGAAGGAGACTATGCCATACTGCCCCATAAATCGAAGAATTTGAATTATGAAATCTTCGTTTGCCTTTATCCTCTTCGACTCCTGCTCCTGGCTGCTCTGCAAACCGACTGCCAGCCGGGCAATTGAGTCGTCGAGCACCGGCAACGGCACCGGAAGCGAATACAATCGGTTTATCCCGTCTGTCAAGAGCGAGCACCCCCGCCATTATTCAGTATATGACAATGCATAAATTATACGAATTATTTATGAACTGGCACTGGATACATTTTGGTCACAAATGAATGAATAAACCAAAGCGAAAGTCAAAGTCAAAGCCAAAGAAAAATAAAAGAAAAAGGGAGCCGAGAAAGAGCAAACTCATTGTGGCAATAATCATAAATTCCTTGGTTAATTAATTTATTGGGATTGAGTGGCAAACACTTGATTAAGTAAATCAACTAAATATAAACCTTAACAATTGCATACTTAGGTGAACAGCGGAGAAAGACCATAAATCATGGCAGGCTTTGAGGCGTGACCTACGAAACCAAGAGAACTAAGGACGTACTCTTGAGGAATGGAGTTCAATATCGTAGTTTTATGACTCTTAATAAACTCAGTTGATTAAGTTCAATATAAATGATGAGCTTAATAAACTGTAAACGATATATCATAGGGCATAAAAGACAGGCGCTTTTGTAAGTTGTACAACTAATTGCTGATAAATTGATTTATTGACCCATTTAAAATTCAATTTCAACTAAGTAAGTTAATTAACCTTTTCCCTTTACCCAATAAGCAATTATAAATTCATTGTTCGCTTCTCGTGTTTAATTGATCCCAACACAAAAACCAGTTGTTGTCTATTTATTGTAGAATTTCTCCTCTCATCCATAATCAAATTTGCACAACGTACCAAACCTGGGGGAAATGCTTTTACCTTTCAATAGAATCGGTCTCTTTGGGAGAAATTACCATTGCAGCATCAAATTGCAGGAAACAAAGCTGGTTTACATTCGTAATTTTCTGGAATTTTTAATTGTAATATGCAATGTGTAGAGAGAGATGTAGGTTTTTGGGCTCTCTGTAAGTTTAGCCCCTTAGAAAACTGAATGTAAATGTATGTACATTTAATCAAATTCTAAATTTCTAGCTCTGTTGTGCAGAGGAAATACAATTATACGAGCACACACTCACATGCTAAGGGATATAGGTATGCAAACACGCTCACACATACGTTAATATATTCAGTAGTCAAATTCATTAGCCAAAGAAATGTGTTGTTAAAACCGCACGCCCAGAAAAATGCAACGAATGTGCAACTTTCTGGCTTAAATAATTCATTTGAATTATACTCAGAGGGCTCTGGCTGGTGGGAGCCGTAAAAAACCCGGGTAAAACCCAAGAAAAACCCCATCCGAGAGCTAGGGAAAAAGAGCTTCATAGAAACCGCCGCAAAACGAAAATGATTTCTTAATGCAATTTCTTACATACTCTCTTTTATATTTTTTTTCTCTACCAAACCCCGAAGCCATTGTTTAGACTTAAATTTCACTTGCACTTTGGCTCCAAAGAGGAGAAAAATTCCTGCCGAAAAAATAACAGCACATAAAGCATAATAGCGGCGACCAACATTCCCCCACTGCTTTTCCTGCCTTTCCCCCCATTTTTTTTTTTTGGTTTTTTGTGGAGTTGCATGCGTATCAGGTAGAGACTTCCGGCGGTGTCTTTGTGAAGCTGATCCCCAGCTCAAGGACTCGGCTGACAGGTTGAAAGCATCATATATAGTGCTTTGCCATATTGTTTATTTATTTGCTTTACTTTTTTTCAGTTTCTCCGCTCTCTTTCCATTTTATTTTTTATTTTTTAGGGGGCTAAGAGTAAGAAAGGCTTCTAGGAAATGGGCAACCCTTTGGTTCTTTGTTCAGCTGACGTTCCGCAAGAATAACTATCATTGGCCGTCATAAATATTTATCAAACTGAAGGTGAGCTGCTTTTCCACTTAAGGTGTCCTCTCCGGAAAATGTGACCCAAAAAAAATAGAAGAAGAAACGAATGGGCGAGAGGTCCAGTTGCGAGAAAAAGAATTAAATTTAATTTGCATATGTTAAGTGGCAGAGGCAATTAAAGCCACGTCGAAGGAAAAGGCTGAAAAGCAACGAAAAGGAGGTGAAAGGACAAAGGACACGCCCGCCCTTTTGATTGAGATGTGAAAAGGGACAAAAAGGGAGCCGCAAAAAAAGCAGAGGCTGGCGGTACAAGCGGAATATCATAATTGGCTTCCGAATGCTTGAACTTAATTATGTGCGCACAATTTTTAGGCCACCACGACGACTTATACGGCGCCGACAACGATGTCGTCGCTGCCGTTGACAGGCAAATTATGGATTCAAGGCCAATACACGCACCAATTTCCCCTTCGCCGGCACCAGCGAAATGGCACTTTCATTTTGGGGAAAACTCAAGACAATTTGCATGGCGAGAACAAGGACCGCCTCTGCCTGGCCCCAAGGGAAATGGCACAACAAGGGGTGGGCTCCAGTAGACATGATAAATTACTCAAACATAAATTAAAGATAAATCATGGCTGCAGTAGTTCCACACACACACACACGATTGAAATGCACAAGGAATTTTGGCCAAATGCAAATTAAGGGTCATGCTGTGGCCAAGCAGTGTGAAGGCGGCCAGGAAATGGCTCCATGGCAGTCACATGCAGTCGAGGGGAAAGACACCGGAAGGTAATCACACTTGGGGAGACAGTTAAGCAGGAAGAATCCCCCAAATGGCAGCCAGAAATGGAAAGTCCAGGAACAGGATTTCGGGGTAATGATAGCTTAATTCAAGCTTTAAGACGGAGTGTTGCACAAATAAATGTTTAAAATTGTGTTTCTCCATCTGAACACCTAACCTTGAAAATTTTAAAAATAACCAAAACGTGCTGGGACACCACGCCCAAGTCAGTCTAGGACTTTCGTCAGGACACGACCACTCTTAGGGCAGCCCAGCGTAGCCGCTTGCATCGCTGGGTTCTCCTTGTGGGGAAACGCAAAACTTAATTTGATTCGAGCGTCACGTAGTAATCGACACATTCCCCAAATCCCACTGCCGCTTATTGACTTTGGTCTTCGATGGGTCTCGCAAGATTCGATTAAAGCTATGACTGGAATTTACTCAAGTAAAGGGAGATTATATCCGACATCTTGACAAAGTGATCATACGATATCCACAACTGGCATTAATACCGTTTTATAAGATATTAGTGGTTCGCAGCTAAACATAAATATGATAAAGATAAAGATCAAGACCATTCTATTTAAATTTGATGAAATGTAAGCGACAAACTTGATTGTTATACAAAAAATTAATACACTATAGTCAGGCAACACCCAAAAAGTCATTTTAATATTCGGTTACTATGCTCTCTTCGGCAGACTTTTATAAAAAATGTTCTAAAATTATCAAAGAGCTTGAATCAGACTTTTAAAAAAGCTTTATATTGCTTATCTTCCCAAGCTATTAAAACATTACCAAAAATCAGTCGAAACATTGTTCTTGACTCTGAAAGTCGTATACTTTCTGCCAAAAGTAAGCTAGTTGCTAATAAATAAGTATTCATTAAAAATGAATCTAATTTCTATTGGAGATGTAAGTATTTGATAAGTTTATCAGCAATCATTAAAAATAGCATCACCATTCCAAGCAGTTCTGTGAAGTGGAGGTCCGCGCGCCTTGGGGTTTTATTTCGGGTCGATGGTATGGTAACCGAGAGGTGCGTCCGATTCTGGCGATCCACGGTTGGCTGGACAACCTGGGAACTTTCGATCGGCTGATTCCCCTGCTTCCAAATTATATAGGAGTGCTTTGCATCGATCTCCCAGGACATGGACGCTCCTCTCATCTGCCGCCGGGAATAAATTACGGCGTCTATGACTTGGTTTACATCATTCCCTGCGTGGCTAAACATTTCGGCTGGAATAAGGTGTCCTTGCTGGGTCACTCTCTGGGTGGCATTATGAGCTTCGTCTACGCGGCAATGGCCCCTGACACGGTCGATTTGGTTATTTCCCTGGACGTACTGCTGCCCATGCGAGTAGACAATGTTTTGGCAATTGAAATGTTTAGCAGCAATCAGAGGAAACTACTGGTTGAGGACGATCGGAAGAGTCTGGCGGAGAAAGATAGAAAACCGCCAACCTACACTTTCGCCCAGCTGAGTAGAAACATCGCCGAAGCAAGCTTAGACTCTGTAACTGAGGACTTGGCGCACCATCTGCTCCACCGTCAGGTGACGAAGTCGCAGAACCATCCCGATCAGGATAAATTCTATTTCTCCCGAGATGGAAGAGTCAAATATTTTAATTATTGGGACATCGATACGGGACTTGGCGCCGAAATGGCTAGGCGTATTGGAAATAAGCCCTACCTTATTCTGAAGGGGTCACTGTCGGTACACTTGCAACCTCGAAATGACGAGGTGATTGCCATTCTTGCCAATAACAACAATAACTTTGAGTTCCAAAAAGTGGAGGGCGGAACTCATCACCTGCACTTGCAGTCTGCGGAGGAGTGTGCCCGGTACATCGTTCCCTTTATCCAACGCCACCGCCCTCACGAGGATCAGTGTTGTCAGGCAAATGTTAATGTTGCTAGCAAGCTGTGAAATGGTGAGCAATGCTAAGAAAGCTAATATCATCGGTAAGAAAGAGAGCCAAACGCGTATTACCCTTCCCAAAGGATACATTATTGTTCTATTTACATTAATATGACCTGTGAAATCAATAAAATACTAAGATAGTATAAAACAAAGAAATAAAGACAGATTAATCGTAAAAATAGAAATATGGCTATGCCATATCTTTCGCTCTCCAATTTGTTTATCGTTGAGAGCTCTTTAGGAGGAGTCTCTTTGAGAAAGCTCTTCAAAATCACCGAAAACTCTCTGTATATATATGTATATACTACAAAAGCCAAGAACACCCAAAACAAAAATTAGTTGAAGAATACGTTTCAAGACGAAAAGAACCTAAAACAGACCAAAATTCGTTAAGATTCTTTACATACTAAAAGAAATGGAAACTATACCATTAAGCGATGTAAGGAAAAAATGTCTCCACCGCATTAAATAATAATTTTAAGTAAAAAAAAATCAGTATAAATAATTACTATTTTGATATATAAATATTTACAGTTTGAGGAAGTCAACATTCCCGTGCCTTGGGGACGAATCGCGGGCCGTTGGTATGGCAATCGGAAGGAGCGACCGATTCTGGCGCTACACGGATGGCTGGACAACCTGGGAACCTTTGATAAACTCATTCCCCTGCTCCCTGATTATATAGGAGTGCTTTGCATCGATCTCCCAGGACACGGAAGGTCTTCGCACGTACAACCCGGATTGTTTTACAGCGATTACGTGACAGTTATTCCAATAGTGATGAAGGCATACGGTTGGTCAACGGTTTCTTTGATCGGTCACTCCATGGGCGGCTTCCTATGCTTCCTCTACGCGTCAATTAACCCTCATGCCGTGGACATGATCATTACCCTGGACATTTTGCTGCCATTGAAAAATAAAATAGAAAATATAGCGCGGAGCATCGAAAAGCAGCTGGTGGAAATCGAGCAACAGGATGAGCGAAATTTTAAGGAACCGCCTTCATATACGTTTCTGCAACTGGAAAAACATATGGCCAAGGCAAGGTTCAAATCCGCCTTCCCCGAGCTGGCCAAGCACCTTCTCCATCGCCAGCTGTCCCAGTCAAAGCTGTATCCGGGTAGGTACTACTTCTCCCGAGATCCTCGCATAAAGAACTATCACTTCATGGACGTCGATGACGGCTTAGCCATGGCGATGGCGATGCAAGTGAAGGGGAAGCCCTTTTTAATTATTAAGGGTTCACGGTCGCCATATCTCTCACAAAGGAGTTACGAAGCAATCGGCATTATGGCCGAAGAGAATCCACATTTCGAGCTCTACGAGGTAGAAGGGGGCACACATTATGTGCACCTCCATGCTGCCGAGGAGTGTGCCCGATTCATAGTGCCCTTTATCCTTCATCATCGACCTACAGTTCATAGATCCTGGCCTTTGGCAGGAAAGAAGGCAACAGAGAAACCCTGGGAACAGAAAGAATATCAAGCGAGGACCAGGAATAATAAAAGCAAACTGTGATATATCTTATAAGGGAAACTGTATTGGTATAAAAGAAAATAATTATATGAAAAATAAATAAAAACTTTGTACTCCCAGTTTTGGTGGCCTGACTTCACTAAACTTCACGTTTCTTTTGGTTACTATGCGCCAGGCGTTTATAAAAATATTCTAAAATAAACAACAGCCGTGAAGATTGTTAAAGAGCTTTCTACTGGTAATCTTTCCAAGCTATTCTAACATGACCAGCAACTTAAAGACATTAAATCTGTCGGACGATTGTTATTTAACCTTAAAGTAGTATGCATGATGTCTCCTAACACAATTTCTATATAACAAACAATTTCTGTGTAATTAAGAACTGATTATGGATTGATACAGAACCCAAAGAACATTAATAATGCAAACATTTAGACTTAAGAGTCAGTTTCTAATGTGCAAGAGTAAGCAGAATTAAGAGAGTTAAAATAATATCAACAAAATACAAAACATAACACAATAATGCCATTCGCCCCGACAGCCAAAAACTTGTTCCCCTCAAAAGCTTCACTCTTTTGTTAGTTGTTATTAGCAGCTGAAGTGAATGGACGTGATATTAATGTGTTTAGTTATTAAATAATATGTTTTATGTGAAAATAAATAGACCTTGTGACATTTAAATAATACAAAGATCTTTAGAAGCAAACAAATTAAGATTTAGTCCAAACAATCTTATAAAGTGACTAACACATGTGTCTTTCACATTATCTCGCTCTCATATTTGTTTATAATCTTTATTTTCAATAAAGAGAGTGGGCCTCTCTTTAAGTAATCTCTTTAGACAAGCCACAACCTCGTTATGTTTGCAATTATTAATAAAGCATAGAACTCCAAGAAAATGAATTAATAGAAGAATAACGCCTGAAAAGGAAGGAACCCTCTGAAGTGCCTGTATAGTGGAATTATTTGTATGTAATAAACGGAATGGGAACTATATCACTGAGCGATGTAAGTAAGCAAAAAATCGCGCCATAAATGACTACCTATGTCATGTGTGACCTTTGAACACCAATTAATACGAATTATAATTCTTCTATAATTTTCCCACATTTATAGTTTGAGGACGTCAAGATTCCTGTGCCCTGGGGTCACGTCTCGGGCCGTTGGTATGGCAATCGGAAGGAGCGACCGATTCTGGCGCTACACGGATGGCTGGACAACCTGGGAACCTTTGATAAACTCATTCCCCTGCTCCCTGATTATATAGGAGTTTTATGCCTCGATCTCCCAGGACATGGAAGGTCGTCGCACATAAAACCTGGACTATATTACAGCGTCTACGATTACGTGATGATCATTCCAACCGTGATGAAGGAGTACGGATGGACGAGGGTCTCCCTGATCGGTCACTCCTTGGGTGGCTTCCTGAGCTTTCTCTACGCGTCCCTTGCCCCTCATACCGTAGACATGATAATTTCCCTGGATATTTTGCTGCCTTTGCGGAATAATATAGACTACATGGCGCTGAGTATAGAGAAGCAGCTGGTGGAAATCGAGCGACAGAAGGAGGGAAATTATATTGAGCCGCCTTCATACACCACCGGGCAGCTGGAGAAAGTCCTGGCCAAGGGAAGCTTTAACTCTGTGTTCCCTGAACTGGCTAAGCACTTGCTACACCGCCAGCTTATCAAGTCGAAGCTGTATCCCGAGAGATTTTACTTCTCCAGGGACGCTCGCGTGAAAAACTACCACTACATGGACATTGACGCAGGCCTAGGCAGGGAGATGGCGAGGCAGCTAAAGGGAAAACCCTTTCTAATTATTAAGGGTTCTCGATCGCCATTTCTTACACTAAGAAGTAACGAGGCAATCTGTATTATGGCTGACAACAATCCGCATTTCGAGCTCTACGAGGTGGAAGGCGGCACCCATCATGTACACCTTCATGCTGCCGAGGAGTGCGCCCAGTATATAGTGCCCTTCATCCAGCACCATCGACCTCCGGCCATCACATCCTGGTCCCTTACAGGAAAGGAAGATCAACTTGCCGCCAAAGAATACAAAAGCCAACAGAGGCGACTGTTTAGTTGGGGAAAGAAGAAGCGCAGCAAATTGTAAAAAACCAAAAGTACAAAGTTCAAGTGATTTAAACCAATTATTAAAAGATTTCATGCATCATTGATAGATGATAGATCTATAGTTTAAGTTTAAGTTCTGTTGATTAACAAACTTTACTGACGAACAAGTTAACTCGTATTTTGTTTTTGTTCTAAATAGAAAGTTTTAAAAACAAATTATAAATACAAGTTTGTATTGTAAATAATATGTTTAAGTTTCCTGTAACTTCCTCGAGTTCATATGATATATATATATAAATCAAATTTGAATTACATATTATTGTATTTTTTTTTCAATGCCAAAGAAATTCAGTTTTTTCTCTTTCCACAAAAACAAACTTTTTTGTTCTCTCTGACATTAAAGGTAAACAAACAGTTCAATCGAAAAACACGCGTAGAAATAATTCTTTAAAAGAGCTATAATCTTAATAATCTTAATAATGATAATACGGAACTGTGGTACCACAATTAGTAAACGTAGTCTAAAAGTTGTCGACGGGCAATGTTCAAAAGGCCGGCAGAATGGGAACTTTGTCATAAAGCGGTATGAGTAAGCAAAAATATGTAGAGAAAATAGGTAAGCCGCTACTTTCATATGTGTTTATATTATCTGGATCGGAAGTGCTTAAATAATGGTCGAAAATCTCTCTTAATAAACAAGCTTAGATAATTCCGAGTAAAGATGAACTTTAAAAAAGCTTAGACTGGAAAAGTATTATTAGAATCAGTTCTTGTAGTAGAAGAAATGAATAAAAAATAGTTTAAAAGATAGTTCAAAATATTTGTTGTTTTCCTTGTATTCATGATTCAAACAGGATAAGGTAATATAGTACATATACTCATTGCAAAGACTCTTAATTAGATTTAAGTATTAAGAGAAGCCAAATTATAACTCTTATAATTTTTCCCTTATTTTTGTCTATTTGTATGCAAGCTTTTTCTTAGTTGTTTATCAACTCTCTTAAGCAATCAAGCAAAACAGAGACTGCTGAGAATGCGAACAACCCAAATTAGTTGCTGTTCAGCAGTCAAAGGGAATGTTCGAAATATTCAGACCTTTATTCGGGGATCGTTTAATTTTATTTCAATTGGACAGATAATACTAATTACTATTTAAAGTAAACAAGCTAACTAGTAGGGCAAAGTTCAGTGGCGGTTTGTCGCCATGGGAACATTGTCATTGAGAGATGTAAGTATAAAGAGTAAACAAAATAAATCAGATCAGTAGAGACAACTACTACTTGTTGCTCTCTGAGCAATGCCACAGCAAACGTCATTTACGAACACATTGGCAATTGTTAATTTGTCTCGGAGTAGCTATAGTTTATCTAAATTGATAAGCACCTTTTTAAAGTTTATCGTGTTTATAAGCGACGTTAAAAAGTTGACTTAAAACAAAAAAATTTTAATCGTAACATAATATTATTAACAGAATTATTTTCGCTATCCAGCTATAAACTTCCCGTTTCATTTGCAGTGTGAGGAGGTGAATATCCCCGCTCCTTGGGGCCACATCTCTGGCCGGTGGTATGGCAACCGAAGGGAGCGACCGATCCTGGCCATTCATGGCTGGTTGGATAATTTGGGAACCTTCGATAGACTGATTCCCCTGCTCCCTGATTATTTAGGAGTTTTGTGCATCGATCTTCCGGGACATGGAAGATCCTCCCACCTGCCGCCAGGAATGCACTATAGCATCTACGAATTTGTATACATCATTCCCAGGGTTATGCACGAGTACGGCTGGAAGAAGGTATCCCTGCTGGGTCATTCCCTGGGCGGCATCATAAGTTTCTTTTATGCAGGTCTAGCACCACAAACGGTGGACATGGTTATCTCTTTAGATATTCTGCTGACCAGGCCGCTTCGAGATGCAGAGCTGAGCATTAAAAAGTCGGCCCAGGATATGGAGAAGCACCTGGTAGAGGAAGATCGGCGGGAGGAAGCTAATCTTCACGAGCCACCCTCCTACACTGTTTCCCAGCTTTGCAATGCCCTCGCCAAGGGGAGCAGGAACTCTGTGACCCCTGAGCTGGCCAAGCATCTGCTTTATCGCCAGGTGACCAAGTCAAAGCTCTACTCGGATCGATTCTTCTTTTCCAGAGATGGACGTATAAAGTTTTATCACGGCATTGATACAGAACGTGGCCTAGCCGCTGAACTAGCGGGACGTATAGGAAGAAAGCCCTACCTGATTATCAAGGGCTCAAAATCTTCGTATGTGGGAGTGGAGTGTGAGGAGCCAATGTCCATTCTGGCCCACAATAATCCCCACTTTGAGTTCTACGAGGTGCCGGGTGGCACCCATCATGTTCATCTCCATGCCGCCGAGGAGTGTGCCCGGTATATAGTGCCTTTTATACAGCATCATCGACCACCTGTTCTTACGTTATGGTCTTTGAGGAGTAAGGACTTGGAAGAAAGCTTAAATGAGGAGAGATATTCAGCAAGGAACAGGTCCTGTTCCAGCAAACTTTAAACTGATTTAGAAAATGGGTTTACATATAAAAAAATAAAGACCTTGTGCCTACCATTAAACTATTTAAAATGTATTTTGCTTACATTTCATATATATATATATAATTTTCCCTCACATCTGCACTATCTACAATCTCGTTTACTGATGCGATAAGTGCTTATTGAGCGCCACCTCCTTAATACTCGTAATTTCAGCATCTGATGTGTAATTACCAGCCAGGGCCTTGGTGATGTTAATGCCTCAGCAGGCAGTCTCTCGCCTGGATATGTGTATCCTGTGAAATATTCTCCTGCCTCCTCTTCCACCTTCCATGAGAATTTCCTGATCCCCCCACTGGGTCACTTGCAATTTGAGCAATTTTAAGCTGCTTACTGCTTGAGCGCATTAGAACAATTAGCGCTACAGAGGAGGCAATAGATTTCGATCCGACAGAGCGAAAATAGTTAAGCAGCATTGAAAGCCAATTTAAAATGTCCTCGAAGGCACAAGCTCAAGTTTCTCAGAAATAGTTGTGTGTGTTATGAGTTATAAAGAGTAATCAGCTAACCAAAAATAAATGCAAATTAAATAAGCAAAGCCCGAAAAGCAATTGTCAGAAAGTTTTCGCCGCTGTTGATGGCTTCATTGAAAATTAATTTTCCAGCAGGCGTTGGAAATTCCGTTGCCAACTTGTAGGCCGACGCCTAGTTACGAGTGAAAAGCGTTAAGATTTTCTTGTGCGAGAGTAAGGGAATCAAAAAAGGGACCCAAAAATTGGGTGTGGCAATGGGAAATGGGAAATGGCATTTATTAATTTAAGCACTTTGTTGTCGTTATTGTTTTTGGTTTCCGTCCCAGGACATTGTTGAATTTTAAACATTTGTGTGTTCTGCGCCTCGCATAATTTTCTTGTCATACATTTTGATTGGCCATATTAATATTTATGGAGGAGTTCTCCTTTGTCTCCTCACTTGGCTGCGCTCGGCTGGCTAATTCAATCAATTAACGTTCGAGTGAAAATGCTGAGAAAATACAAGAAAATCGCTCCACTCTCTCACTATTGATTTTTAGAAAGATAGATGGTGGACTACCCACAAATACGAATATGTATGTAGGCTATATACACGTGGCATATTTCTACTGTAATCAGAGTAGCCCTGCAGGGTTTCCTTACATTAATTTTTTGTAAGGTGAAACCAAAAAGCCGAGACTGCCTGGCATATGCCTAGATTTGAAATTAAAGTGGTTTTGAGGTGGTGATACCCCGCCACTTAAATTCCCCCTTTTTGAATGGGAGAAACTTGAAGGGAATGCGCTGACTCCGATTTCAGTTACAATTTCTTTGGCGCGATTTCGGGGTAAGCAGAAAAGGCTTCTTAAAGAGCACATCGGTGGTGGAACGCACAAGGCCGGGATCTTCTAATGGCGAGGAAAGTTGATAAATTTTGCGTGGAAACCTTTTCTTTCCAAGGCACTTAATGAAAGTGAATACGGGCCATTATTTCACTAGATGGACGCTTCCGCGGAATAGGGAATTTATGTGAAAATCTACGAGCATCTAGGGATAACCTTAAATCAACTTTCGGTTAATTGGAAAAACTTTTAAAATTTATCCGACTTTAGGAAGTAGTTAGAGACTTTATAGTCTCTAGGGTTTAATGAAAACGCCAGGCGAACCATTTAAGTTTAATTTAATATGTTGAGGCCCTTGAACAGAAAGTATGGGATATTTAATAATACATAATAATTTTACTTTCAGTTTTTTTGTTCCAAGTTCAATAACTTCTACTAGCCCAAAACTTTCACTGCAAATGAGAAAACCGTTCAAGGTAAAGACCAAAAATTTTGTGCAATCAAAAACAGGCATTAAAGCTATTCTGGAGCCGGCCTGCATCTGTCCAATAAACCTCACCTAATGCCACACCTCTAGGCTTGCCCTTAAAATAGCCAAAAACTACCGCATTTTATGGTTTAAAACGAGCCACACGACCCAGCCTCTGGCCTGGTGTGGTTCTCTCCTGGCCATGATTGAAATGAATCGCTGGAAAACCCTTAAACCGAATGAATTATGCATCGGCCGTGGCGAAGGGGCTTAATAAACCCAACTTAACGAAAAACTGTTTAAAATGCGAGCTGTCTCTCCGATTCCTGTCCTTCTCTCTTGGCTGCTATAAATCTAGGAAGGCCACAAACTGCACTCGATTGCCCAGCCGCATGCAACGTTCGCTTTTCTCTCTCAGCGAAAACGTGTGCGCAATTTTCGCAATTTTCTAATAGCTGTTAAAGCTGTCCGAGGGTCTGCCTTTTCGCAGTATTATTTAAAAAAAAGAAGGGAGAAAAACAAGCTCAAGCACTGGCTACATTTCACGTACGATGATGTTCTATGACTTTTTTGTGTTTTTTTTTTCCACAAAGCGGAAGTGCTTTCGCCGCCATTTTGCGGTCAGCCATTGCAATTAAGTGCAGCTCGCCAGTCCTTCAGCCTGCCAGAGTCTGTTCCTCCAACGCTGTCTTCGGGATACGTGCTCGAGCGGACTGGCACGCACTTTAAGTTTCATTAAGCAAAACCATTGCCATCGCCTAGGCCTCCAAAGATTGCTTATAAATTCATGCTAAGCAGTGAAATGGAAAGCGAAATCTATGACGGACCTCTGTATCTACAGTACGGTAAAGCTTCGTAAATGGCGATTTTATTATCGACGGTCCTTGCCGTAGACCTTTCCCATTCTTTTATATATCCATATATATATATTTCTTATTTGTCTCTTTTGTAATCGAGTTCCCCCAGTCGAGTGCCTACTGTATCCCCTTTTAAATATCCCTAAGCCTCTGCTGACGCCGCACTGAAATGCCGTTTGCATTTCACTGGGTCCGAGAGCTGCTATCCTGGCAGGGATTCCTATTGCCCGACCCACATTCCTTGGGCGACCATTAAATCTGCAACAATTTACTTGTGATTGACATGTTTATAAGGGTCGGAGGCGCAGCACAACCCACTCATTGGCCCTTGGACCTTTTTTTAGGGGGGTTGGAAATATTTGTTTTTTGTCCCCCATTTCAAAAACAAGTGAAGCCAGAAACGTTTCTGGACTGCTGCTGGAAACACATTCCGCACAAATATAAATCTTTGATATTTGCGCTGTCGGAAGAGAATACTAAATATCCTTTTGCATTTCCCAGTACTCTCCCTTCGCGGACAGGACGGGAGAAGCATATAGCGGACAGCAGACAGCGGACAGAAATTCCTGGTATTCCTGGCACAATTAAAAGTTCCCACGTCAACAAATACATGAATAAAACAACAAACAATTACAAAAAAACAAGGCCTAAAATCAAAATATCGAAGGGTCGAAGGAGAGACATCCTGGAAACTACAGAGATTGTATACAAATTTAAAAAAAATAATAGACAGAAAATATAAGTCGGAGAGCGTGTATCTAATCAATTAAAGGTAGTTTCTGAAGTACCTTTAAGTATATATCAGAATCAGAAAACTCTACTAATGTTATTCCTATTATTTATACATGTATAAATTTAATTTAATAAAGTAGACATTATACAGTCTAGTCCCTGAATTAAATTTTACAATGAAATCATTTAAATAAATTCCCAAACCTTTTGAGCCTAACAAGAAAACTTTCTTCCAAGTTCATCATACCCATAAAATCTCAAGCCCAAGACAGAGAAAATAATGCGGAAAGAAACTCCCATAGCATCTCCGATATATCTCTCTCCATCAACGGCAGACAAAACGCATGTTTTGTTTTAATTTTGCGCACTTGCGTGGAAAAGAAATCCCCGACCGGTTTCAATTGCCACACAAAAAGAAAACAAAGGCTCTGCAGAAAAAACGATGGAGGTGCAACCAAAGAAACAGCTGACATGCGACCAACTGCAACTCCAACAGAAACAGACTTCGAACGGCAACTCAAACTTGAAACCAGGTTGGCTACGATCTACGATCTGACCGAGCTCAAAAAACTTATGGTAAAAGATATTAGTGAAGCGCGAGAATTCTAACCGGACGGATGGTTGAATATGCTTATTTCGTCGCAATAAGATATTCCCAGATTTTTAAATCCCCCTCTTAAGTAAGACCCCAAATCGTTAAAGACCTTGCCCTTTATCAACTCAAGAGTCAAATAACCCAACAAAACAACACGGAAAATGAACTGAAACTGAACAAGAAACACGCTGAAAAACTCATTTGGAAAAAGCTGAAAACATTTGTCAGCTGTTAAAACAAATTTTGTGGAGAAATGCTAATGACTTTTGTTGTTGCCGCTGAACTTTTCAATTAATTTAACAGCCCCGTCGTTCGCATAGATCTTATCGCCATATCATAAAACAAAACAAAAGCCGTCGTCCCGCCTCAAGTCAAGTCAGCTCTCGGCGCGTCGAGGAAAAAGTAAACCGAAAAAAGTTCTCAAGAAAGTTTAATCGAAATTGAAAGAAAACAAAAAACAAAAAACAGCAACTCAAACGATTGTTATTGTCTATTTTTGGTAGCATTTTTAAGGCCGAAAGGTGTGCCCGATTTTTGAGATTCGAAGCCGCTGCGAGGCTCTTAGCTACCCTTTTCCCGGTGCTCGTGACTTTCAGCTCTCAGTTGGATATGAAGACCTAGACATAACTCTGTATGGAATTTTCAGACCCGACATTTGAAACCAGAAATATGCAAGCGCTCCTTGCCAGCATAAAGTTGCTGAAACAGCAGCAGCACCGGCAAGGTTGTCGCGTCTGCCATTTAATTGAAATTCAATGCGCAAGAGGACGGACGGGAAGAAATATTCGCAAACCGCTAGGCATCCGCAGCTATAACAATTAATACAGCCTCACCCTGTTCCTCCTCCTCCTGTGCAAAAGAGCTCCGCCAAAGGAACAGGTTGCAAGTAAAGCCAAGTAGTGCAAATTGCTTTGGCTAGAACAGAAAAAACGGGATTTTGGGCGGGGCTTATAGAAGTTAAATACTCTTTTTGGGTTACCTTCAACTTGTTCATAATATTTCTTATAATAATAAAGATTTTCAGGTCGTACCAAGGCTTTGAGCACCGCTGACTAAAAGAAAAATTATAATATTGAACCCCAAAAATATTAAATATTAATAATATTAAATATTAAAAGTTCCCAAAATAAAGTGGGAATATATTTTCAAATTCAGCTTTAGCTAGATTTAATAATAAATTTTATAAAATTTGAAATGACAATGTGAATATATTAATTTGGCTTGTTGACGGTGTCTAGGCCAGAAAGTTAGATGCTAGCCTCCCATTGGCTAAGCTTAGTTAAATAAACAATATACCTCCTTCGAAGAGAGTATAGAAAAAAGCGGAGCAAGTCGAAGCAATCAGAAGATCAAGAGTGAGAGGCTAGCAAGAGGCATCGACCACTTACGCATAACTGTAAGATAGACTGACTGCCAAGCGCAAAACAGGATTTCTTGCACGTACCTCTTCTTCTGGCACACTCAAGTGAAAGAACTACCTCAAGCCTGCCCCCAGCCACAACTCTTTCCGCTTCTATGGCACATTACGGATCACAACAAAGTAAGCGTTCGGTTCTCGCTTTCCTTATCAGCCGCCAAATGAAGTTTGAATTACTGGAAAAAGTTAAAACTTCAATTTATGTCAAAATACTCATGAGCATATGTGGAATTTTTCCATTAGCCCTACAGAGCTGGAGAGCAAACAAATAGGATGAAAAAAAAGAAAATCAACTAACAAAAACTAACACGAAAATAGTGAAAATCATGTGGAGAGACTGGTTGTGCACAGGGAGAAATGTTTAGTAATGTTTTGTTTATTAATTGAGACATTAGTCGATGATTTTGAAGGAAAATATATGTATTTATAATGAGAAAACAACTGAATCACTAAAGCACGTACGTAGATGGTTTTAAATTCTTTTAAAGGCGGTCGAAAACTTAACAATATAAATTTAAACAACGGCTTATTGTTTTTTAACTAAAATATTGTAGGAAAGCTTAAAACTATATTGTTTTTTGGAATGTGTAACCAAGTAAAGTAAAGGCAAACTGAAGTTTCAGGCTGCAACTTGTCAAACGTGTTCCCCAACAAAGTCTGGCGGCATTTGGAAATGTGCAGCATTTTGCAGCAAGAAAAAAGCAGCTGCGGCAGTCGCACCAGCAGCGCACAAAAAAAACCACTCGCATAACTGTGACTTGTATTAATTTTCATGCATTTTCCACCAGCAAAGAAAACAAAAACCAAACAAAAGCCAAGGAAATTCCTAACCATTATATTCTTTTGCCCCGTCTCTCAGCAGAAAAATGCATGGCGACAAAAGCTTCAATTAGCATTTAAATAATCCGCATATCATCGCGATCCCACCGGTCATTAAGAGAAATCCCCCCAAAAACGAGAATGGAGGAGGACGTACTGAACGCTCTGCAGACGCGGAGCGCCTATTTATCCGGCGGATTCGATCGCCAGAAGCGCATTATTTTCATTGTCAACGCGTTCCACGATCTTCAGCTGTGGAATCGTCGCTATCTGCAGGTTACTCTGGACTATATGAAGCGTTCGCTCAGGTGAGAATCGGGAATTATACAAAGTTTAAGTTGCTTGAAACCGGCAGTGGAACTGCCGCCGCCTAATTAACATATGACCGAAATATGCAAATAGCCCGCAGATTCTGTAGTCTCTTAATGCATTACTTTTCATTAGACATGGGTCTCTCGCTATGGGCGAGATCTGAAAAAACGGGTCTCGAAAAGGGGCTATAGGCCTCACAATATCTGGTTATTTATATGTAAAGTGTCAGGGGTTCTCAGGCAAGGTAAATGGTTTTTAAAAATGTTTAAAAGCGAATGAATAAATACCGGGGAATGGCTAATAATAAAATAGTTTTGATTTTAAAGATGAACACTTGATTGGAAAACTTACCAGAGGCCAGAGATCTGAAACGAAATAAAAAATATATGGATATTAAAAGGTTAAGCCATTAATGTTTTCCATTAAAAATACTTTAAAATTAATTTATGAAAATTATACTCCAAATCCCACCTAAAAGATGGACATCTCAGCATATAGGCTTTTCAGCTACCCCCACCCAATTCGCCATTTTGTATTTTATTTTGTTTTTTATTGGCACAAATTGTTTTTTTTTTACGAGGTAGCCAAAGAAAGACTCGGAGAAAAGGCCACATGAATTATGGATATATTGATGCTGATCAATCAACTGGCAATGGGACACCAAGGTTTCCCCGAAAAGAGTGGTTAATTAAAGCCAAATCCTAACTTTTAACTTTTTCTTCTCTATCTCGGATTAACTTTGGGATCTTGGTATTAATCTCTTTCAGCGCTTCGATCTTGCAGAATGGAGTGAGTGTGGTGGTCAATGCCCAGGAGTGTAGCTCGCGGATCTCGCGGCAGCAGGTGCGACAGATATATGCTCTCTTCGGGGGCGATATCAATGTGGATCTGTATCTAGTCAGGGCGGAGGGCTTCTGGGAGAAGCATGTGGAGCCATGCGCCAAGTCTCAAGTTAAGGGAGAGGTAGATATCTGCCAAAAGCTAATCTTTAAAATACAAATATAAATCTGAATTTATACTATTTATCTCTCTCTCAGCCCTTGGTGCTTTCCAAGACGCGGCTGGCCAAGTTCATAGAGCCGCAGAACCTGCCCGAGGAACTGGGCGGCACTTTGCAATTCAACTACGATCTGTGGCTGCAGCAGCGCAAGGTAAGCAAACATGGCCCACTTTCATTGGCTCTCAAATGGCTCTATATGCACAATTTCCACAGTCCATCGATGAGTTCACCAAGGCGCATGTACGGACTCTGGCCTCCATGGAGAAACTACTGGCTCTGCTCCGGGAGCACAAGTCTCTGCGGCCGACGGAAGCGGATGTGGAGCTGAAGAAATGTGCCCAGCTGCATGCTCGCGTCCAAAATGACATAGAATCCGCCATTGACATGGGTGAGTCGCGTCGCATGGAGTTTGTGGCTTAAGTCTTTTGTTTTATGAGTCGTGCTTTTGTGTTTGTTTCTTTTTTTTGCGCCCAAGCAATTAACATAATTTGTTAATGCCCTCGAAACGAGTTGACGAGACAAGCAAAAAGAGAGGGGGCTATATAGTGGGACAGAGAGACACACAGGTGACAAGTAAATCATTGAATTTTGTGTATTTTTGTCAATTAGAAGTGAGCCACGTTTGGCAAACTCGTTTTTTCGCTCGTTTTTATTGTGGGTTGAATTTAACGGCACTGAAACAGCATTGAACATGGCTTATGGGGAGAGCTTTAAGGCCTATAGAAGGTCTTTTAGAGATTGTATAGGAAAAATAAACAAGTTTTCATTACAAAATATTTGCAATAACTAAACTCTAATTAAAAGTACAAGCTGAACTTTAATTTATCTTTAAGAACTTAAGAGCGTCATCCGTTTTAATTACTTTTGGGGCTTCATTAAATTTTAATATCTTTTTATATTTATTTTGTTTTTAAGAGTAATTTGCGGTTAAGATCGTCTTTCTCAAAACTGTGTTCACACTTCAAATTCAGCCGAATTCTACTTGAAGTTCGTGGGTTTGCCAACAGAAACAACGACAAACGTGACCTTTCACTTAAAGCCACAAAAGTCGTTGATGCGCAACGAAATGGTGGCACATGCCACAAGAAACCGAGCCAGACATTGATTCAGACTGAAAGCCTAAGGCCGGGAATGAGGTTTCACTTTTCTATGTATGAGTGAATGGCAATAGATGGAGATACATAGATTCCCCGCAGTAAAATGCGGAGTAGAAACCGCTTTAGGAAATTTCAAATGAATGAATTATAATGTTATTGATTAAAAAGTGTAATCTTTCTTTTCAATAAAACTCTGAAAAGGCACAGGTATATAGTTTTTTCTCACTGTACACTTTCCTCATCCCGCCTTTTCCACGTTTACTCTATTGCATGTGGTTCGTGTGGTGCATTATGCAGGTAATGCGATCTTGGCCCGATTCAACGAGGTCTACGAGACGCATTCAACGCCGCCACAAGTGGTCGCACCTGTCTCTCCATCGGACTCCCCCAGCAGCTCCGCCTCTGCATCTTCACCGAGCAACCCGCAGAAACCCCTTTTGCCACCGGATCTCGTCTGCGAGCGGGCACGCATAGAACTACGACTGAATGAAATCGAGAAGAAGCAAACGGCCATACGCACTGCCTGGCTGGAGCTGCTCCGATCTTTGAGGGAGGCACGCGAGCTGGCGACCCTGGAGGAGGGCGTGTCCTTTGTCACCAACTGGATCCTGCAGCAGGCGGAGCAGATGTTGAGCCGCCAGCGGAGCGTGGGCCAGGATGTGCGCGGATGCGAAGCCCTACGCTCGGCCCACGATCAGCTGGAGCTGGAGTGCCGCGACACCTACGGTTGCTATGCGGAGCTGCTATACAAGGTTCAGCGATTCGCAGGAGAGCGAAAAGGTTCTGCCAAAGATCAAGACACTTGCCAGGATCTTCTCTCGCAACGTGACTTTATGCAGTTTGTGTGTCGATCCTTTGCAAAGAGATTGGAGCGAAGACGTAATGTTTTGATGGCCGCCTTGAGATTTCAACGTCTGTTAGAGCAGTTTGAGCAGCTGCTGGTCACGGGTAACAATGTGATCGAGGTGGACAGCAGGTCGTTGGACTGGCCTGAGGCAGAGCAGCTACTGATACAGCTCAAGAAAAATCAACAAATGTTGGGTGAGTTTTGTACGAATATCGTAGTAGAATTCCCAATTCGGCTTAGGTCTAACAATAGCCACTAAAGTTAACCAGACTTCATTTCACGCTTTCAAATTTGAATATAAATAGTAAATCCAAAAGATAGATCAGTTCCAACTCTAACCTAGATCTGTCTCCCAAATCGAAGAATTTTAAACATCGAACTCGGGCATCCAACACTGAACATCTCAATCCAACATCAAACCACTCGTTTACAGGTAACACCGAACGCGAACTTGTGCGCGAAGGTGAAAAGCTAAGCGACATGCTCGCGATGCCGGTGAAAGACGCTCTGGGCCGTGACCTCCAGGTGGACTACAGCCCGAACATTGCCCAGCTGCGCCGGCAGATCGATGCCAGCCGCCGGAGAAGGCAGCTGTGCGGGCAACGGTTGGCATTGCAGCGGCTCACCTTGGAGCAGGTGACCCACATCCATGCCTACGAGAAGGACGCGAAGAGGGCGTGCGACTGGCTCCGGGAGCTGTACGCGGTGCTGCTGCGTTGCCACTCCCATGTCGGCTGCAACATCCACGAGATTCAGCTGCAGAAGGACGAGTTGCAGGGGTTCGAGGAAACTGGACGGGTGAGTTTTCTTGTTTTTTGGCAACACGAGGAAAAGAGGGAGAGGAAAGAGATGGATAAAGGAAGAGCCAGTTTTTGGCTAACGGCAGAGTGACCGATAAATATTTGAGGCTTTTCCCATTTTTAGTAGGAAAATCAAGGTCTCTAAAGGAAATACACTGAGCATTTTAAATGCTATTTGATGTTTATGATAATATTTTTCAGAGTATCTACCACTATGGCTGTCAGTTGCTGGAGGCCTCCCAAACCCTGAGACTCTGCTGCAAGCTGGCTCGCTCTCATTCCGAATACACATCCATTGGCGAGCAACTGCAGCATACTTGGCACAGCCTTCAGTCAATTGCCCAGGAGCAGATGACTCGTCTGCGGGTCTCGGCTGTGTTTCACCGCAGTGTGGAGGCCTATTACCGGCAGCTAAGGGAACTCCGCCCCCTTCTCACCCAGGAATTGGCCGCTCAACTGCATCGACAACAGAGACATCAGCACAATCGGAGTAGCAGTGGCATTAGTAGCGATGCCGAAGGAGAAACCGAGTCGGAACTATCCCCACTCGGCGAGATGCCGCCCCGTTTGCAGCGTCAGCTGCTAGCCAGGGAGCAACTTCTCGTGGAGGTGGGCCGTATGGTCCGACTGGGCAGACTGCTCAAGAAACGTCTCAAAGAGCCGTTCGTCTTGGATGCACTCACCGGCAAGAGGTAAGTCCATTTCAATTATCCCAACCATAACACATTCCCCGAACAGTGGCGAGTGCTTGGACTTCAGCCGGGTCTATCGTCTAATTCGTTATGCTCAACGCATGAAAAACAAGGAAAACGTTGTGCATATCAACTAAGATTTTCACTCAAATCCCACGAGTTTCGCGGCGGCAAATTAACCAAGAGCAACGAACTAACAAGTTGCTAGAAATAAAACTAAAATAAATGATAAATGGGAACTGAGACATGTGCAGTCGCAAAGCCAACTGATGATACCCTTTTAAAAAGCTAAGAACATATGATTTTGCATAATAAAAATATGAAAAAATTTTAAAAATATAAACTGAAGATTAAAAAGACTGAAGGAATTAAAAAGCTGCTTCAAAAATTAATTAATTTTCCTTGGGAAATGATTTGTATAAAACCTTCTAAACACAATAAAATATAGATCTAAGATCCCATCAAACCGCATCATACTTCCCTAGTAACCACAAAAAGACAAACGGAAATAATCTTTGACAAAATAAAACAAATGTCAGAAGGCGGCAGCGACGCACCCGCCACCACTCAGAAATATTGAAATAAAATAAAAGAACTATATAGAAAGAACCATATAGCAGACGATCCGCTTAAGAGGCGGCGTCCAAATCCAAGCAGTCTATTTCAGTGCGGTGTCCAGTGCGGTTCGGCGTTCGGTTCTCGGTTCTCGGTTCTCTGGCGAAGACAACAACTGTCAGGTTGTCAAATTAATGGAACACTTATATATAGTATACCAGATATATAGAGTGATTTCCCAAAAAGAACTCCTGGAGAAGAGGCTGCCAAATACAAGTGGGCCAAAGTTGGGAGAATTGTGATAAAAAAATGTTAAATATAGAAGTGTCTTCATGATTCTCTGATTGTTCTTTCCCCTTAAAAAAGAGTGCTAATCCCTGGGTGAAGTGAAATAATTGAATCCCACAATTATCATAGAGAGAGAGACACACATCCATCTCCCTTCAACTGGCCACTAGCCAAAAGCGTGTTAGAGGGTCTTGCGTCAAACTAATTGTTCCTCCCAAAAAAAAAAAGGGGCGCCAACGAACTTAAAAAAAAACTCAAAATGTTTGCCAGATTTCGTAATTTGTTTGCCAAATCAAAGGGTGACGCGGAGGAGCAGCAGGAAGTGACCACCCGGGTGGAAGTACCCAGCATTGTGGTGGTTGAGCCGCCCAAAGATGAAGAACTTCCACAAATGGAATTTCCAAGCGAAACTGAAACGGACACTGAGAGTGATATTCTGGGTGCAACAGCTGCTCCCTTGGCCAGCGAAGAGGAGGAGTTGGCCCACAATCCCGATGAGATTCTCAGTGACTCCTCCAACGATCTGGGCCAGCTTCTAGAGGCCATCAATAAGGCTAGCGAACTGCCTGAAACCAGCAGCGAGGACACACAAGGTGATGAGGAAGACCACGAGGAGTATGATGACGATGACGATGAGACGGCCAGTACTTCCAGTGTCAGAACAAAAATTGCCAAGGCCTCCATTGAAAGGGATATAATACTCGAAGAGACCGAGCCCGAAGAGGATGATGAGGTTGATAACGGCTCAGCAAAGAATGGGGAACCGATCCCAAGTCTGGACAAGATCAAGGCTCTCATACGCAATGACAGCGAGACTTATCCGTGCAGCGATTACACCGACAATGAGACTCCCTCGCACTCGCGCACTGCCTCCCTGGACTCCGGACCCCCCGATAATGTTCGTCTCTCTGGTGATTTCAGTGTTGTTGCCGATGAACTGCCTTTTGATTGCAGTCCCAGCCCCCTGCTGCATGACAGTGGAAGGACCAGCAGCGCTGGGAGCGAGACTCCTTTGGAGGCCTCCCCGCCAGCCACCGTCCAGGTAGTGCCCACGGGAAGCAACGAATTGGCTTGCGCCGCCATCACACACAAGCTGGGAGCCATTGCCGAGGTGGCCGAGTCTCTGGATGCAGTTATACGGGATGTCCAGCAGCTGAAGGGAGCTGCCAGCAATGGAATCAGCAGTGGCATGAAGAAACTGGGCAGCATTGAGGTGGGATTTTAATTAAATACTAATTAGTGAATAAATGTAAATGTCATATGCTTCTTTTTTCATCTACAGGACTGGCATTCCCGTTCCACTGAGGACGAGTCCTTTGCCACCGCCTCTGAGGGCAACTTTACGCCCAACTCGCACTCCTCCTCCTTCCAAACAGCCTCTGGACGCACTAGCTCTTACATAGGATCGGCCAAGAACTCCTTTGACGAGGCGGATGACTCCACGCTGAGCACTTTCGAGATACCCGAACTTCCGCCCTCGCCCGTCAACATGTCCTTTGACAGCTCGGATCTGAGCTACTTCTCTGCCCACCAGCACACAATGAAAAGCGAGGACCAGGATAGTGTAGTGGGCGTAGCCGAGTTACACAGTCAGAGTGTCACGCCCACGCCGGATGAGGAGGAGCAGCAGCAGAAACATTTGCTACTGCCACTCCCATTGCCCCAGGCCATCGAATCGGACAGCGAGGTCGAGGGCTTTAGCCTGGCCACTGGAATTACTACGACACCGAGGAGGTCCGACGCCCATACACCGGAGGTGAGCAGAAGCGGCCATAACGCTCCAGCTTCCACTAACCCCAATGAACCGAAACCGTCGGCGTCCTGGCGACGTAGTAAATACTACGAGAATATAACGAAACAAACGATCAAGGGATTTCTTTGATTTATCTTGAAGAGGAATTCTGATTTCCTGAAAATTTTCCACCTGAACGAAGCGAAAAGAATAGAGAAACTCGATTTTCCGACCAATTAACCCGCGCCATTTGCTTCTCTGCCGATGCTTGAAATTCTTGCCATTAATTAGCGAAAAAATTAGTTGACATTATTATTTTTGATGCTTTTTCCCCTAAGAAAAAAACCTATTTTAGCCCATGAGCTAAAAATGTATCATCTCTTTTGTTTTGTTTTCTATTTTTCCTTTGCATGATTTTTCCCTGTTTTATGACAAATTTATTATTTCAGTTTGAACTTTTGTTGAGAAAAATATTAAATTTGATTTTGTTGTGAAAACTATCTAAAAACTATGCATCTATACTTAATTTAATACAAATTTAAAATTGCTTTACCATATGGCTTTTAAATTTATTTATTTTCATAGTTAAAATTTAGATTAAGGCATGCAAAATTAGAGAATTCCCACCCAAAATGTTTACTATTTACTATGTAACTTTATAAAATTAAATTCCCCCACAGCCAGTCGAAATATTTTGTCATGAATTTATATATTTAAACATTTACTTATAACTATTTTCTTCTCACAAACACAATTTCCGTTTGTGGGAAGAAAATAGTTATACAAAAAAAAATATATATATATAAAACATAAACAAATATTTAATTAATTAATTGGAGAATGTTTTTTACTCCCCAAAAAATAAAGCTAATCATTCCACATAAGTTTGTGAATAACTTTTCACGCTTTTCAGCTGAATTTGGGTATGAATACTAATGATGGATTTATTCTAAAAGTAAGTATATATTTTATTTACATAATTTTACATAATTTGATGCAGTAATACCTGCCAAAGTTACTGCATATTTTTAGGCATTTGCAATGACTGAAAATATTTTAAACTTGCCCCTGTGGGTGGCCCTTTTCTAGGCATTTAACAAGCGGTTCTCAAGTGATTTCAATTATCTCAAACGCTAACTGACAGTGGGTGTTATGAGGGGTTGAATCGGGTTAAGGGGTATTTAGACTTTGAGTCCACTCAAGTGGCTCATTAATCTCAATTAAAAACAAATAAATACAAAACGTTTCGAGTGCAGTGATGATCATACAAGAAAATCTCTCTTTTTAAAACGATTCTTTTCGTGCCATTCAACATATTTCGTGACTTAATGGCGCTGAAAGCATAATTCGATAAGTCGGATTTGCCGTTGATAGCGGAAAAAAATAATACACAGAACTGGGTATTGATTGCTGTTGCATCTGCAGTGTCTGTTGCATGCAACAAGCGATAGATATTGCTCGAATCGAATTCTCGATTCAAGATTCAAGACACGCATTTATGGTGGAAAATATATGGTTGAAAGAGGCCTTACGGGGGAATTTTTTCGGGTGGTAAAGGGAACTTAAATGCGGGCGGTCAGTTCCCCACTGCCGTCGACTGCAGGCATCTATTAAGACACGATACAGTCTGGCTAAATTTTTTTTACTGTTCTTGCTGGTGTTGTTATTTTGTTGCTCGTCCACTCTTCACTCTGTTATTAAAGTACCAACGTTGCACTTGAGCACATTGTGGTTGAAAGTACCCTGGATTTTAGATGGGATATTGGACAGAACGCTTTACAAGTAATCTACAATCTATTGATTGATTTTAAGTAATGTAACAGGGGTGCTAAAAAATCTCTTTCGATTTTTATATATTGGAAATGTGACTTGATATAGTCAAGTATTTACACTTTTGGAGCGGGAATGGACATTTACCAAAGTAGTTTCGAATAAATATCTATAAAATTGAGCTATTATTACTATACATATCATAATAATCATATCATTTTCAACTCAATTTATGCAGGGTATTAGTTATTCCCTTCCTATTTTTTGGGATATCACTTTTCATATCGCCCCATACCTTTTGTTGGTATTGTAATTGCTGAAAAGCCGGGCGCAGGGCATTAAAAATTGAAATCATGAATTAACGACGCCGCGAATGCCAAGAGCACTTGTTTATTTATGTCTCGCCCGCCACCCAACTCTCCTCCCTAACCACCAGATCGCTTCTCCAAAGGCCAAGCCGGCTTTTTCCAAAACTGAGCTCAGCGAGAGCCAAGAGATCCCCAGAAAGAGGCCATATTCTCTAAACCTCCATACAAACAATATGAGCGAATCGGTTAATATTCGGCTGAGCGAGCTCTCTTCGCCGCCGATCTTCTCCTGGTTCGTAGATTCTTCTCAGTTTTGTGGGATCTGCAGTCTTCAGTCTTTGGAACTTTTGTTAGTCTTGTTCGAAGCTCGCGGCGTTCGGTTGTTCGGCTGTTTTTTGTGTGGAAAAAGCGGCGCGCGCGCGTTTTGCCTTACCCACTTATTGACTAATTCAATCACATCTCCTCCGCTCGGAAAATGTGCGAATAAAACCATATCTATGTAAATTAAGTTAGGGGGTTGGCAGAGGAAGACAGAAATAAATTCGCCACTTCCAAACATAAAAAAGAAAAAACATATTTGATTCAGCAATAATTTACGAAGAACATTTTTGGCATTCAAAAAATTGTTGGCGTCAGAAATCAACAAAAGTGTGCTAAAATTTATTGTTGTTGCTCTTTGTGACGAGGACGACCCTCAACGAGCTGAAAACAAAATAAAATGTTTAACAAATAGAATATTTGCCACAAAATGCGGTCAGGGGAATATTTTTTCAAAAAATATTCATTAATTTGATGCATTGAAAGCTTGCTTCTGAGTCTCGTGCAGTTTTTTCACTTTTGACTTTAAAACATTATTCAATATAGTTTTCATAGTCCACAACCACACCCCAGAAATCTCAATCAACAAAATAGTTTTTCTTTTTGGACAACAACATATGGGGGTCCAATCTCCCAAGCATTTCCTCAATTTTCGTTAGTGTAAACTTTTATAGGGATCGACTTCTCTTTGCAAGTTTTTGTTTGGTTGTTGTGCGCCGTTTTATTTTTAGCCAGCGAAAAGTACAATTAAAATAGTTCACATTACGCCGCCAGTGAAGGCAGCAAACGGCGGCGACTATTAAAATTTTGAGAAAAACACAAAAAAAAAATTACCTAATAGAGGCAGCAGCAGCTGGTTGCACGCCAGCATACACGGCGAATGCGTAATATATTCAAAAATATCCAAATAAGCATATACTCATGGATCCCCAAACGATGACGACCGACTGACGACTCCTGCCAATATGCAATTGGCACATGGTCCAGATATCGCTGGGATACATTGGTTGTTACACAAAAGCTGACGCACATCCGTGTGAGCTTTATCTGTAGCCGCCAATCTCTTTTGCATCTCTGTATCTGGGCTAGAACAACAGTTTAGCTTCGTGGCAGAAATTGCCGCGAAATATTACTCAATAGTTTGTTGTTTTAAAAATAAACGCGAATCGAGAAACATTTTAATGGGAGGAGAAGAGAGGAGAGGGGTCTGGGAACGAGACTAGCACACACATCGGCGGCAACTTTCTCAGGCTCAATATGCAAAAAACAAAAAAGTACACACAAAGCAATGCTCTCGGCATATAAGTTAGGTGCACAGAAAGAAAATTTGATCTTAAATGGATGGATGGACTTTAGAATTTAGTACTTAAAAATTAGCAGTATTTACCTATAGACCCCTTTTTAAGGTATTAAAAAGTTTTGAATGATGCTTTTAAATTTGATGGCACATTTACATACTGAATCTCAATGAAAGGCATATAAACCTTAATAATAAGGCAAGCCCCTAAAAATCTAAAATCCCTTCCATTTTCTTACCGTGCGTACATAAATATACGTATAGAAACAATAATAAACAAGGCACTAGCACTAGAGAGACAGAGAGAGCGCGAGTATGAAGTCATAGTCGAGAATGGTCCGTTTCGAACATCAACCGATTCGCAGAGGTTCTCAGACGATCGGCGGCGTTGATAGCGTTCGGAACGATCCGAAATCGAAACGAAATCCTCCTATATAGCTATAGCTCAAGCTAAAGCTAATACTAACCCAGTAAATTAACCCAAACGAACGCGAGTGACTCGATTGTAAAGTCTAAAAGTCATCTTCTTTCCCGAGCAGAGTTCAAAATGCACAACACGCGAAAGATCCCGGCATAGGTAACATCAACGGCAGAAAACAAAACGACTGAGATTATAAAAGACGCCCCCGCGAAACACACACAAAACTACAAGTAGCCGCAAAGCCGACAACCAACCAACCAACCACTCTGCACTCCTCAGCAGTCCTCAATAGAGTCCAAGTCAGCGTCAGAGTTGAAAACGAAAGAAGAAAACTGAAACGAATCATGGAACGCCGCCAAGCCCTAGACTCATCGATGTCTTCGCTGTACTCGGGTGCCTCCTCCTCGAACCCCCATCCGCATCCCCGCCAGCTCCAGTCACAGCAATCGCAGCAATCACAGCAGTCCCAGCTAGACGCCTTCAATTATTCAGCAACAATGTCATCATCGTCGCCAACTCCGAGCCAGGCCATGTCCACGGGCATGTCCACGAGCCTCCACGCCACCTCTAGCAACACTACAGGTTCCCTCAGAGCCACCACCATTGGCACCGTTGTTGTCCGTTGCGGACCCGTACAGCTAGTGATAGCGCTCCTACAAGTGAGTTGTAACAGAAAAAAACAAGTAAGAAAGCTACAGTCGAGTGAGCTCGACTGTGAGATACCCGCTACCCATACTTAAACCAGAAAAGCGTCAGGACGCCAGAAATAACAATTAATACAATTTTGAACATAACGGACAAATGCAAAAGCAAGTGTAATATAATCACATGCATACAAAAATCCATACACATGTATCTATGTGTTTAAAAACGCGTTATTATTGCATTCAAGCGGCTAATAATTATTACCATTTATTAAAATTGCTTCTCGAATATCTTATAAGATTCTTTTCCGAACACAACCAAGAACTGATAAGAATATTTAGTTGGTCTAATTGGTCAACCAAATGAGGCATGCTGCCAGCAGCCGTTTTGTGGGCCATACAAAATTATTTCTTTAATAACTTCGACAATTTTTATCTGATCGTAACCAAATTTTCAGGGATCACACAGACTATAGTTCTTAATATACTTACCGAAATTCGTGACTCTAGCTTAAAAATTATACGCTTAATACGCTTTTTTATGATTTGCGGGGGCGGAAGTGGGCGTGGTAAAAATTTGAAACAAACTTGATCTGCGTGCAAGCAAAACAAATACTGTCGAAAAAAAATTAGAGCTCTATCTCTTATAGTCTCTGAGATCCAGAGTTTCATACGGACAGACGGACAGACAGACAGACAGACAGACAGACAGACAGACAGACGGACATGGCTAGATCGACTCGGCTGTTGATCCTGATCAAGAATATATATACTTTATAGGGTCGGTAATTCTTCCTTCTACCTGTTACATACATTTCCTGCCGGCACAAAGTTATAATACCCTTCTACCCTATGGGTAGCGGGTATAAAAACTAAAAACAAAACACATAAAAAAGCGTACAACAAATGGGAAACAAACATGAAGATATATTTATCTAGATATGAAAGAAGTGTTTGGAGAAAGCTCTTCAAGTACAAGGAAATTTATGCGAAAGGCGATCTGGGAGGACTTGGGGGAAATGATTTGGGAACCAAGCTGAAAAACAGACTTGGGATAAATCATGAATTGGCAGAACAACATTTGATTTCCTTAGATTATAGTTTAAATATCTCGAGGGAATAATGAAAAGAATATTCCACACTAACAGAAAACATACTAAAATTGCAATGGGAAAGCTAGCATTTTAGATACATACATCTAGATAAACCACGAGGTGCGAGGAGAAAGTTCCTCAAGTACACAAAATTTATGCGAGACGCAATCTTAAAGGATTTTTGACCTTGTTGTTGGGAGATGGTAGATAAATTTAACACTTGGTAAGAGTTATGAGAGTTGAATTAAAAAAAATTTAAAATTAACTTGAATGAATATTTTTCAACTATTAAAACTTATAAAAGAAAATTTGATAACATTATCCTAGCCATAGTAAATAATGACGTAAACTTTTTTAAAAAGTCAAAGAGCACACGGAAAACAATTAAATGTTATGAAATAATTTCCATCAATGACTTGTCTTGTTTTCACAATTCTTCCATTAAAACTACGGAATGAAAACAAAGTTTCGCAACAAAAAAAACAAGCGAACTATCAATAGTGTATCTTATCATCAAAACATTCAATTATCCACTCTACTACCATACTTTTCCAACCTCCAAGTGAGCCCCAAAAAGAATTCTCTAAATTCCGACATTAAAAAACATTTAATTGAAAAATTCCTATAATTAAACAAAAGTCATTGCCGCCAACAGTTTACTCAATCAAATTATGTGGCAAAATGTGGAGCCACCCTCTGGGTATAAGGCAACCTCAATCAATGTGACTTTAGCACTGAAAAATTCATGTGCTTCTAATGCCCAAAACTGGTTTACACAATTTTCGATTGTTTAAACCGGCTTCTAGCGAACGATTTCCGCGCCAATTAGCAATACGAAACAACGAAAGCAAAAGTTTGTGGATAGCGGTTATAAATATTTGAAAAGCTGAAAAACAAGAAAAAAAAGGTTCAAGGTTGCCTCTGTCCGTCTGACATCAGAACAGAAGAGGTATGTAAGTATATGTATACGCAAGCAACTAAACGTGACAAAAAGAAATGTATCTTCAGACCAAGAGATACTTTCAACAATTAGGAGCAGCTGCTACCTGTCTGGGGCCTCTGAATGGGTCTCTCAACCAAACAGAGAGAAACTTTACTTGGGGCTCAGTCTGGGCCGAGTTTACCCGCCAATTTGCCCCATAAATCAAGTGCCAACTTGAAGCTGCGACTTGAACTTGGGAAGATGAAGCGCTACAAGTTTCATGCCCTCAAACAAATAATTATGGGTAGCTTCAGGTTTTATTTTTTTATTTTTACTTGCTGTTCATTGAGCAAATTTCGGAGTGCCAATTTTTTTTCGTTCGTCGCCGCCACAGCCAGAATTATAATTTTTGCCTCATTTACCCCGAACGAGTGCTTTCCATGTGTTAAACATTTGATTTGATTTACAATTCATTTCTCCCCCGATTTCAGTGTTTCCCGTGCGTTTGCATATTATGCAAAAACACTTTGTGGTGAGCCTTTCAACACGTTTTGTTTTAAACATATTTCTGAGAATTGCAAAACCAGTCACCTCGTCAAAAATATACAATTCTGTTCTGGTATTTGATTTCGATTTAAATTTGTTGATTAAAATCTAAGAGATTTTAAAGTGAATTGTATTAATTTAGTCTTAATAAATAAACGTTTCAGAATATTGTTAAAATTCTGAAATATTTCCACTACACAGGAACATTTTATTTTGCCACTTTTCTGAAACTAAGATATTTTCTCAGTTATTCTATTCAACATTCTATTCCCTAAAAATTCAATACAATTTAAAATTTGAAACATTTCCTATCAACTTCTATGATTTTTTACCAGCTGCTTGACTGCAAAATTGATTTTAGCCACTAAAAATTAGCAAACATGTTTTTTCTTTATTTTTTATGGTCCCAAAAAAATGCTGTTGAAAATAAACAAAGGCGAATACACTCTCTCACGTCTCCCTCTCTCTCAGGTAAACAAATAAGCAACGGGCCAGAGCCAAAAAAAAAATTAAAAAGAGCAACAAAAGATTAAAAATATATACGCAATATATATTCCACAATAAAAGCAAACAGATGTACAACAAAAACAGAGAAAAAAAAACAAAGAAAAAGAAAAAAAGGTAGGAGCTAAAAAATGTTCGATGAGTTCAGCTCTGTTATTGTTATAAATTCTTAACTTAACTCAACGGAAGTTCTTTTGAAATGTATGCTGCTTTATAGGACTAAAAGGAGGAACAATAAGTTAGCAGACTATGCAAATATGCTAAATAAAGTTTCCTTCCTTCTGCGCTAATTTTTCAGACATAAGCAAGAATTCCTTTCAGTTAGTATTCCTTCTACGGCTGCTCAAACTCCAACTGGCAACAAAGAAAAGTTGAGATATTAAGATTTTGAATGCCAAGTGCTAAGAGAAACTATGAGCAGAATAAGTGAAAAGTTTTCACTTCGGTTGTGACATTTATTTGCTAGTAAAAAATATTGTAGTTTGGAAAGTGTTTTGAGATATTTTCGTAAAAGGGAAAATAAATTCCAAAATACATTATATCCATCAACGAAGCATTTAATTGGTAGTCTATATCTGCCCAACTCATCATCTCCCTTGGAATTCCCCCATCTGACATGATTTACATATCTCTTCAAGTATCAAGTCTTTAGTATTTGCCCTGCCCCAAAGAGTTTTATTCAATCTGGGCCCAGCCAGGGCGCGCATCAATCTTAATGGAAGATTTTGCTCTGGCTTTGACGCAAAATTTTCGATTACAATGTTTGTTGATGCAACACGAAAATATTTACAAGTGTTTGAAATGTGGGAATGTAAAAGGAGGGGAACATTTTTCGGCCATGTTACAAAACGTTTCGTTTTATGTTCTTCTCCAAATGAAACATTAACTTCAAGGCAATTAAAAGGCCAGCCAAAGGAAGGCCAAAATAAACCAAAGCCAACACAAAGAGAAGAAAAAACTTCAAAGGCTCACACACACAGCTAGAAGATTTACATATTTGTTTAGCTATCCTCTCTCTTTCTAAATAAATAGATTTCCCATGAAGCGTGCTGTGAATGCAGAGATCTCGTTTAATTGAGACTAATGCGCGAAACTAATTTGGAGATTTCCTAGGCGAAGACGAAGGGGCTGGACCATGTAATAATGGAGCAATTGGGGCGCAACTAGCGACCTGCTTCGGATCTCAGATCTTGGATCGCAAATCTCGCATCTTGAATTGGAATCAGGCTTTTGGCACGATCTGCTCTGATTTGCAGAGAAGCCGCAGCCGAGGCGCCAAAGGAAAACTCTAATTGAAAATATCGCGTTTTTATTTGTAAAAGTCGCAGCTTTTTCCTCATAAATCGTCACTTTATACGTAGCTATATTTAAGATCAAGTCTAAAATTGTATTTTGATGTGAATATTGAAATAGATCATTTTCATATTTTTGTTCGTTACAAAAAATGTGTTTCTGGGAAAAGCGGATCATTCGGGGGCACAAACACAAAACGTAAGGTCTGGTAAAAACATCCTAAAAAATACAATAAAAAACTGGCAGTATTTCGCTCTGTGTAACCGAGAGTGTGTGTGAACTATATGCCACTGCCTTGGGCCTGGCGTGGGTGAAACGCTTTGCAGCTGCGCAAAGTATGGCATCGAAAGAGACGGGCGATAGAAAGCAGCGCCAAAGCCTGTAGTCTGAAGGAAAGAAATGTTTACGACGCTTGGCAGGCACATAAATTTACGCATGAAAAGCTTGCACATTCCGCCCGCTCGCCAAAAAAAACTTTTGAGATCGGTTTGACTATGAAACTGGGACTCGCACTCAAAGCCTATGATGGCGATGAAGAGTTGGTGAGAGTGACTAGTCTGCGTGGTAGTGATTTGTCACAGTGATTTATGTTTTGTAGTTCGAAAAAAATGGCAAGGGCATGGCTGTCATTGTCTAGGTTGCTTGGATTTTAAAAGTTGAAAAATAATAATTTAGTAGGGTAAAGTTTAGTGAACAATATAACAATCTTTTGATTCTCATACAGTATAAAAACAAATAATTTATTAGACTTTTTAGACCCCAATTTATTTTCTAATTAATTAAAGAACTCATCAAAATTGTAGTAAGAGTTATATTGACGCCTCGCTGGATTACGCAGCCAATTTCAGGCAGTGGTTTCATTGTCACTTTTTTGAGCATCCGTCTGGATGGCGTGTCATGGCGAAAGGACCGTAAATCTAATCAGTAATTGAAAATGTGTCCTTTATTTTTTATAGTTTTTTTTTTTAACAGAAATTAAAAGGTAGATTGGGCTTCTTTGGAGGCTTTTACAGGGCGAAGGAGTCATTTGCGACCCTATAAATCATATATATTATTGATCAGCATTAACAGCCGAACCAATTAAACATATTTTTAGAAAAAAAAAACGTTAAAAAAATTTTTCGATTTTTTGAAAAAATGGAAAGGGGTACCATCATGAAAATGTTGAAAAATTGGCAAAAATTTTATTCTTTTAAAATGATAAATAGAGTTTGCAGATTTGTAAAGCTATTAAAAACTAGCATAGCAAAGGTTTCCAAATTGAATTTAACGCCTTTTTGGCTGAGTTATGGCTTTTGTAAACCTCGATTTTTCCTTAATTTTTTATACTTTTTTTATCCCAAATTAAAAGGTAGATTGGGCTTCTTGGGTGGCTTTTACAGGGCGAAGAAGTCATTTACAACCCAATAAATATTATTGATCAGCACAAAAAGCTGAATCTCGGTCTAGAAATATGGAGAAAACTTTAAAGGAGGAAAGGGAAAAGGAAGACCAGTTAAGCATAAATTTACCAGACCCAAAAGCCAAAAAGATAGATATCGGGGACAGTGATCACAAGCAAAAAAAGAATTAAAAACTCAATATAAAACTACACTGGTCTAATTTCCCCGGCTAGTTCCTATAGTAATAGCTGTAATCTCCACTTTCCGGGGGTTTACTGTGGTAGCTGGAGGATCCAGCTGCTGTAATTACCGGAGTGAAAGAGATGGCTCGGCCGTTTTCTAGTTACAGACGCGAAATATATTGCATGTTTACATGGCAACTGATAGTCGCCGATAAACGTTCAATGAAAGTCGCGCTTTGCAAGGCGGCGGCAAAAAACGGCAACGACTCCTGCTGATGCTGCTGCTGGCGATGTTGCAGATGTTGCAGATGGGAGGCTGCCGCGAGTCGTGGCCAACAATTTGTAAAAACAATTATATATATTATCTTTTAGTTGGCTGCAAATTAAATTGAAATTTAAATTGCAGTCGATGGGAAGATTGCCCAATACGTGTGCTCATAATTTACGTTGGCCTGGGAAAGTGCGACCCACAAAAGCTGATAGCCTCAATTGAAATTATTCTATGTACGTATGTTATGCTTTGCGGAGGTATTTATAGAATCCCCAAAAGTCTGACATCACTCGCTGATGATGATCGAGGCGAAACCTCTGCTAAATTAACAATAACAAAACAGCAGCGAAATACATACACGGGCAATACGTTTTTGCTGTGCGGTGTTCTCTGTTTTATGACAAAATCAAGTTAAGTTTAATGGAGGAACAGAACGAAAGCGTCAGAGCGTGATGACAACAAACGCAGAAACAATATGTTTACACTTTGACTAAGAGCTGTACAAAAATTTAAATGAAAAGTATATACATATTTATTCTTATATAAAACAAATTTCTAAACATTTATTTTTTAAACCCAACCTCAATACACTCAATAAGTTTGAGAATTGTATTTTCAATTAAACAACTTTGGTTTAATTTTGTCCCAGTGTATAGGTAGAGTAAATACATTTGCATATGCCTATTTGTACAATACATTAATGCGGTTTGCTCTCTATGAAGTCGCACACACACAAAACGTACGTTAATGTGTTTGTTTTTTATTAGTCTGTGTTTGTACAAACTTTTTATGGCCCTCAAATACAACATTCGGGCTTATGTTTGATCAGGAGCAACACACATGTGTGTATATATATGTGCCCGTTTGATTTATGTCGCTTTAATGAGCCATTTTCAATTTGTATTCAATTAAGCTTACCTTTATTAGAACAGTCGCACAGCCACAAAATGAAATTGTCGTAAAAAGGCTAACAAATCATGTAATATGGAAATGTCACCAAATTGAATATTAATTGGAATAGGTATTGGTGTATTTTTTTTATAACAAGGCTGGCTAATAAACTTTAAGGAAAATTAAAAATTATTAAAAATGTCTAAAGAAACCATAAATAAAATCATAAGGAAAGCACTGCCAAAACTTAACGAGTGCCTTTTCATTTTCATTAGTTTAATTTGTGAATCATTTGTTTCTGCAACAGAGAAACAAGAAAAGTCTTTCGAAATATTGCGTTCTTGAAGAAAACGTTGCCAAATTGTGAGGTGGAAAAATGTTCATTAATTTTAATTGATCCTTTGACGAAATCGTAAAAATATGAGTTATCATTAGGATAACACTTTACATATTTGGCCATAATAATTAATTTACGAAGTAAAACACACCTTTTATTAAAAAACGGGAAAATAAATGAAGAATTTGCTGAGTTATTCAACCTAGACAATCAAAAATTAAGCAATGAAAAGTTGTTTAGAAATTTGTTGAACATCTTTCCTCCATTATTTCCATTACAATTTCCTTGAAAACCTTGAAAAGAATTCTGCTAAAACAAAATAAATCAGGTAAAACAAGCCAACGCCTCCGCAGGTTGCTATTCCCAATTAAAGTAGAGATCGGCATTCGGGATTACGAACTACATACGGGACGTAGCCAATGGCCGTAGCTGTCAGTAATGAAAGAGCGGAGCTGGCTGGCGCTCTATAAAAATGCACAATGATTTCACACAAAACGATAACAACAAAAACAACAACAGCTTCGAGGTAATTTCTTATCGAAATCGTGTTCTATCCGCCACAAAGTATTAATTTAAAAGCCAAAAACGTGTTTCACGCTAAGCGCCTCAAAGTGGACGATTGTGTTTGGTCCCCTCCTTGGGTCTCATGACTCAATTTTTTTTCTTTTGAATAGTTCTTGGTCAAATTCGATAGATTCTTTTTTTACCCTAGTAAAGAATATTTTGTGTAATAAATATTACATATCTTAAATAAAATTTGGAAAGTCTTTTGAAACTACTAAATATTATTGTTATTTCCAGAGATTTCCTAATTAACCCTGTATAATGCGATTATATAAATAATAATAATAAATAAAATAAATAAATAATAAATAAAATGTCAATGACCTAATTGACCGACAAGGGTATTTCATTGCTCGCATCCCAAAACCTGGCATTCCTTTCTGGGTCTTATTGTTTTTGAATTGCCGCTGGTGCTTTTAGCATTATATCATCGCCTTGATGGGCGGGGAATAGATGCAGGGAAATTTTATAGCGAAATGAATCCTCCCACCCGGCCACGATCGTGAAGCATTTCCGCCTTGGCAACTGGCAACTGGGAACTGGCGGCTGGCAACTGACTGCCCAAAGAGCCGTTCAAAGAAGACTCGCTTCTAAATGTCCAAATGCATATTACGGATCTTAACGGCCCGGTGCGTGTCTGTGCGCCACTTGAAATACGATTCAATTTCGCAATGAGTGACGTATGGAGAACACTCGGAACAAATTCGTAAAAATTATATGGTGAATTACTTAAATTGTAGTAAATTTTGTGGGAATAAAATCTTGAATTGCTTAACGAAAATCCAAGAGTAATGTCTTAACGAATATCTGTTTCATATTCTTTAAAATAACAATGAAATTACACTATTATCCGTAAGGAGCTACTCCTCCTCTGTCGGTAAATATTCATAAACGTTATGCTTCATAATTTTTATAAACTTCATCTTTAAAATTTCTTTATGTGCCGGTGGGCTTGTGTCAAGTACTCGGCGCCTGGCCATATGCATAATGGTTTACGTCGTACATATGGTTAGTTATGGTCGGCCTGTTTATAGTGAAGCCATGCCATTTATGGTTCATATTTCAGTTGGACTACGTGATTATCTACCCCCCATCTCCCGCTCTGCCTGTCCGTTACACTTCAAATTTATTCAGATTTTTGAGAATTATTTGAGTGCATGTATGCATATATTGAAAACCCATTCACGTCGCATTGAGTCAGCGACTTTGACTGGGTTTCTTTATCGCTTTACATCGCACTGCCACTGGGGCAGACACACAATTTAATTTAATAGCAGGGTTATTCATTTGTATAGTAATTGATTAATGACAGTCACAGATTAAATCGAAAACTACAGACAAACTTCTTGAAAAACAAATTAAACCAAACGTACTCGAATTAAAAATAAATTTATAATAGTAATTATTTAGATAAAAGTTTGTTTCTAATAAACTTGTATCTTTGCGTTGACTAAAGATTTTTTAAAGCTCCACTTTAATTCCCAAAAAAAATTTGGTCGAAAAACTTCTACCAATTAACGCCCACGCAGCTTTCCCTAAACCCCAATAGAAACCCAACCAGAAGCAGTTTTCAGAGCCATTAGCCAAGCTCTGCCTGCTCTTCATGGTTTCATGTGGCATGTGGCACTTTTTACCCCTCAGCTCCATCAACACTGCTCATCCCAACAGGAAAAACTAACGGATGCCATTACCATAAACAGCCGATGCTGACCTTCATTGCAATCAAACAGACCTGAGGTTGTGGTGCCACTTCTGCACTTGGGATACCAGTCAAGATTGTGGCTTCTGGCTTCTGGCGGTGCTACCAAAATTAGAAGCTGCTGTGCAGCATTTTCGCAGCCGGAGCAGGTTTTCCACAGTTTCTCTGCACGAGATCGTCGTCGCCCCAGCCAGCAGCTGGGATCACAGGAACGTGATTGTCATGGATTTTGGGTTCGGAGTTGGAGAGCAGAAATGCCTCAGACCCTTGTGGGAGAATAGCTGCTTAAATACCAACTAGTGCGAGGATTCCAATAGGAGGTATTTCTGGGATATTTAATAATAAAGTATTGGAATGCAGGAATTTAAGCAAACAAGGGGACAATGTTTGTGAGAAGGGAACTGTTTGAATCTTAAAAGGTTTAGTATTTGGTAAGGCTTCTCTGAGAAAAATAATTAAAGGTCTTCTTCAACCAACAGTAGTTTATGTTAATTAGTGAAAATAGGTTTGAAATCATGGCATTGTTTCATTACTAAGTTATTATTATTATTATTAAATACCCTCAACTCTTTCAGAGTCCCGAAAAGATCTATATAAAGGTCGTAGAGCTGGAGCCAAAGATTACAGCGCTGGGCGATAACCTTGACGAATCGTTGCGTATGCAAAGGGATCACGATGAGACTCTCAGAAATCTACAGGTGAGTAAGGTAAAGCATCTCATAAAGCCGTGTATTAAATAGTCGCTAATTTCCCTTCCAGAGCCTACCCGGACCCATGGACGAGTTCGTGCAGAAGGCAGACAAATTGCTGGCCAGCAAGCGAATCAGTTCGGAGCTCGTCAATGCCATGGCCGATACCCTAAACATCATATGGCAGGACATTCTGAATCTGCTGCAGGACCGTCAACACATTCTTATACTTTGCACACAGTTCCACGATAAGATGACGCAGTGCTTCCGGAAGATGGACCAGTTGGAATCGGCCTGCGAGGAGGTCCTGCAACCCATCAATGTTTCCCGTATCCAAGAGTTTCTGAACAGATTCAAGCAATTGAGGATAGACATGCTCACCGGCGTGATGGCCGCCCTAAAAGATGGCAACGAACTGCTGGCCCAACTGGAGGAACTGGAGAAGCTAGAGACACTAGACACGAGACCGGAGCACATCAAACGCGATGCCACGAGAGCGGTCCACCAAGTTCAACAGTGGCTGGAGGCCCTGCACGATCGAAGAAACGACCTAGAACTCGCCTGGCAGACGAGAAAGACCCAAATGGAGCAAAGCCTTGCCCTGGCGTTACTGGGACGGGAACTAGTGGATCTGGAGGCGGCTCTGCAAAAAGCTCGCATCGAACTGAACACCATGTACAGCTTGGGAGAGTGCGAGCACACGGCCAATGAGATGCTTGCCAAGTACAGGGAATGGAAGCAGCAGGCCCTGCTGCTCCGGGATCGAGCCCTAAAGATAACCAGAGCTAAGGAGAAGGTTCAATCCGCCGGCCATTTCACCTCCGACGAAGCCTGTGCTCGGGCCTATGCCGTCCTGAGTGGCTGCACTGAGCACTTGGATCTGGTGGATCAGAGGGAACACTGGCTGCACCAATCCCGGGAGTTTTTTGCCAAGGCCGAGCACACTCTGAGTGTCCTGGAGAAGCTCGAACTGGAGCTGGCCAGTGTGAAACTGCCGCCCAATTCCCCCGAGAGCTATGCCATGTTCTCCAAAGTGGAGCGTGATGTTCGAAACTTCACCGAGGAGCCCATCCGCATTGGCTATGGCATCCTGGACGAGGTGGGCCGCACACAGCCGGAAACGCATGGCGTGAAGAGGGTTCTCGATGAGCTGGAAAACCGCAAGGCCTATATCGAGGGTATCTGCGCCAACAGCAGCGAGGATCAGCAGAAGGTGCAACGGGCCCTGAGTGAGTTTTTGACTCAGCACAACGAGCTCTTGGCCTGGTTGAGGGCATCGGGTCAGTTGAATCTTCAGCAGAGCGTGGATATGGGAAGGAATCTCCACCAAGCTAAGCAGTTCCTCCTGCAGCACCATGAACTAATGCAGGAGCTAGAGGTGGGTTAGTCTAAAGAACCATTAGGAAATTTTTATGATTTCAAACAGAGGCTCTTTCTATAATTATTAAAAAAGGTAAAGCTATTAAAGCAGTAACCTTTTTTATTAATTTCAAGCGGCACTTATAAAAACACACACAATGGCTCCTCGGAATGTTTTTAAGCTTTATACTTTTGCACCGAGTTTTCACCCCGTAAATTTACCTAAAAACTCAATTATCTGTCTCCAGATTAAGGGAGAACTAATCAACATGCTGCTGGAGTCCATCAAGGTCCATTTGGAGTCACTAAGTCCCCAGCAGCGCTACGATGTGGACTCCAAGGCCGAGTCACTACACAAACATTGGATTGAGCTAAAGGACTTGGTGCTGAAGCGTGTGGACTACGTCTCTCTGTTGATCGACTTTTTTGAGCTGTCCAACGAGCTCTCTAACCAGCTGGATAACCTGGAGCGGCAGCTGCAGCAAACACCATCCGATGAGCACAAGCTGCAGTTCCTGAAGGCAACCTGGTCGGGAATCGCGGCGACCTTCAGCGAGCTCAAGTCACGCGGACAGAGATTCATCAACTTGAAAGTGGGTATAGGGCTAAGGGGACGCAATGCAAACCACATCCGTTCTCCCTCTCCATCGCCTTTCGTATGGATAAGTTGTTCAATCTAAGTTTTGTGGAATTCTCTAATGTCAGGGCTGGTTCGTTATGCATGCTGCACTCTGTTTATGCTTCATCTATGCCCGCAAACTTTGCTCTTTCGCCAACTAACTGCTGAAAGCTGGCGCATTGTGCGCACGCTGTCCATCAGCTCCCAGATGCAGTTTGCTGACGTGCACAAATTATCGCGAATAAGTTGGGACAAGAAGGGGCGTTATTCAGGGAAATTCTAACAATAATTTAAAGGAAATTAGAACCTACTGATAATAGGGAAACTATTCAACAAATAATTTCTTGAGATCTGAAATGCTGACAAATAAAAATTGTATCTACAAATTAGTGTAAAATCCAAGGCAGCAGCTAAGAAACAAACTAATTTAAAATCTGTATCTTTCTTAGAAGCTTTGGTAATGAATATATATTCAAGTATCTGCGGCCTCCTTTACACACTGTAATTCTTTCACAGATCAAAAGATAATATTTTAATTAAAGCTGAGACTTTTAACGGATCCTCCCAACCAAAGAGAAAAATCTGAAGCATGTCGGCTAGAGTATTCCTGTTTCTCAAACTCCCTGTCCAATTCAACTTTTCGCCAGTTCCCCGTGCTGGGTTCATAAATTATAAACAATATGATTTGGTTAGCCATAAACATGTATTCAAAACGACAACGTCATTTTACCCCATACGTGCACATAAAACCGGGAAGAACCGGCAGCGGCGGCGGCCCAACAGTAGCAGACGTTAAGGAAATTTTTTGAAATTAGAAATATTTTGCAGCTCCGCCGCATGTTGTGTTGATTCGAGTCGAAGTCGAGACCATAAATAAAGAAAGCAATTTGCGCTGCCGGCTATAGATAGGTTGTACCATTCGGGGGCTGGGTCGGATCTGGCCCGGAGTCGGGATGGCAGAAGGCACCAGACTCTGGCCACAGTTAGATGCGTGCGCCACGCGCCGCTTTTTATTCGGAAAATTCCCCCTGAGCACGCGTCTGCTCGCGACACTTGGGAGAAGGGAACACACAACGCACAACAAGAAATATACAAATAACACAAAATAAAAACAGAAAAATAATACGAAAGGAAAACAGCAAAACCAAAATCAAATAGAAATACAAATAAAAATCATCTATTTTCTATGCTATTTTTAACGACGCGTCGCTGCGCAGATTGTGGATCCATACCTCGACACCAAGTCCTCGGCACAGGCGGTGCAAGAGACGTTGAACGGCTTCAGTAAGCGGCAGGTCGACGTGACGAGCAGTTTGGAGAATTGGACGACCAGCATCGAGGAGAAGCGCCAAGTGGAATATCTACTCGAGAAAGTCATGAGCGACAACGAGGAGGTGAGTGCCGGAGTCTACAGAACTTAATTGCATATACTCTATTTTTGAATTTGGTTTTCGGGTGCAACTCCTGAGTGGAGTTTTGGCTAGAATAAATGTGCATTTTAATTGCACTGGGAAGACTAATTAGAAGCAGAGTGTATCTTTTAGTTTTCCCAAAAACAATTCACTTCATTTCTTCAATTCAACTCCTTTATAAAACTTCCTTTAATTTAATTTAATTTTACTCCCCCTTTTTGCAGACTGTGGCCAAGAGCACACAGGTGGACACCCAATTGTATCCCGTCTTCACCTCGACCAGTGTGGATGCCAAGCAGCTGCTGGTCAGCACCCGCGAAAAGCTGAACTATGTGAGCCAGGACATTGAAAGGGCTCAGGATGAGATCCAGCAGCGCATCCAGACCACACTCGGTATACAGACAAAAGACCAGCCCTCGCTGGCTAAGATCGAGCAGGTGATCAACAACCTGCGCATGCTGAAAGCCAAGCTGGATGGCATCAAGTACGACTATTGCACGCTGGTGGAGAGCATCCTGCAGTTTCTGGAGAACACGGTGCAGCTGCGTCTCGAAATCGACGAGTACTTCGCTCGTCAACAGCAGCCCTCTTCTGGCGCTGATCGGAGCATTGCGGAGCACGAGAAATTCCGCGATCAGTGCATGGATAAATTTAGATCGTTAATAACACAATCCGAACTGCTGATCGATCGGGTGCGCATACTGGAGCCGCCGGGAGCCCGCGAAATCGACACCGATCGCATACTGAAGTTGATCGAGAATCTGCGACTGCACTTCGAATCGAACAGCAGTGCAAGGATGTCGACGCTGGAGCGGCAGGAGAAGATCGAGCAGTTCCGTGGCGATCTCGAGGACATCGATCGCAGTCTGGACAGTGTTAGTCAGCAACTGCACGAGATCAACAACCAGAGTGTGGATAGTTTGGCGGCGGCCAAGACCACGTCGCTGGCGTTTGAATATTTTGAACGTACCATAGAGGTGAGTGAACTTTGGGCGATTCGAGCAGTTCATTGAGGTGGGTTAGGATAGGTGAATGGGATCGATGATCGGTGGATCGCAGTGTGTGTGTGTGTGCGAATAATACTGTTTGTATTGGGTAAACATTTAGCCACAGAGATTGCATTCAGCGGCAGGGGCTCTGTACATCGTTACTTTTTCCAAGTGGAAGTTGTGGAATTTATTTAAGAGTTTTTAACTTGGAAGTGGGATGGATTTATGCCATTAATGGACCAACTTTTGAGCTAATGCCGCCAACTGAAACGGCCAAAAACAAACCAAAAGCCAACAAAAAATACCAAAAATTTCGTGTCTAATTGGATAAGCAGGCAAACCCATCAGCAACAACAATGCTTTAAAATGCCAAAAGAGGAAATTGCGGGCTCTGTTCAAAATTCAATTAACTTTAGGATGAAGAGCTCTTAGCTAACGAGGAAACTCTTGATAGTCTGTTCAGCAGAGAATTATATTAGGAAAAAAACACATTTATATATTGACTGACATATTGTCCTAAAAACACTTTAGTTTCCGCAAATTCAATTCAATATTTTCATTAGTTAAGAGACATCACACGAAGCTAGAATATATTTCCGGCTAGATTGAATGGGCTTTACAATGATTGAATGATCTAATTCCATTCTAGTGTTTAATGCCCAAGCAATTGAAATCAACGCGCCATCAGCGACGCTGGGGCCAAACAGCCCACACCCTCGAGGTAGCCATATATATAGATTTCGAATTTATAGATATAGACATAGATATGTATCAGATTGATCCCTGCACGCCTTTATTTTTGCTTCAGCATCAGCACGCGCAGCTTCCGTTCCGCTTACCCTTTTTTGGGTTGTCACCAAGCTAGACAGAAAGATCGGGCGGGACAGCCCCACAACATTCATCAAATTTCCAAATGGAAGACACTGCCCATAGGCTATAGATGACATTTCGAAAATATAGCAACTTTCAAAATGTTGTCGCTGTCAGCATGGGCGATGGGCTTCAGACAGACAGCGGCAGCTGTCGTTAGTTTGTAATTAAAAACTCTGCGCCGGAACACATGAAATACATCTTAGAGATAGGAATATACGCCAGAAGATGCAGGAACAAACCAATAAGAAACAGAAGCAGAAGTCAGAACTCACATTCAGCCCACTTTTTAAATTGCTCTTGGCGTTTAGATTTTTATGACTAGCTAACCCATAGGACGGATGTGACCAAACGTTGTCCAGAGAAAAAAAGGGTCATCATTTCAATCTGAGATGATAATATATTGTCTACCATTTTCACAACACTCCGATATATACAAATAAAGAAATTAAGAATCATAAAACATACCAAAATTATCTACTGTGTAGAAAAAGTTTATCCCGCTTGGCTGCACTCTGCCTATACATTGCGTTTTAGCTGCTGCCTAATGGGTTAATTTGCTGGCAATATATACGTACGAATATATTTTTGGCTGTCTCTAATGATTATCTCTTCGCTCTTCCCTACCACACTTTCCCACTCAAAATATATATAGCTGCTCGAGAAGCGGATCGAGAAGTTTACGGAGTCCACGAGCCAACAGCTTTTGATTAGCAACCCCGAGAGCGAGCGTTATGCCAAGGACGAACTACGCAAGCTCAACGAAAAGTGGCAGAGCTTTAAGGATCAGGTGAAACTGAAACGAAAGAGCCTCAACCAGGCAACAGAGTTTTTCGAGGCGGTCGAAAAGGTAAGAGTGATAAAAAGGATATAAATTAATTTTCAAAAATTTTATAATGAGAATCACGGGCTCTACTTATTTATATTTCGTTGACATTTACGATTTTGTATTAATGTTTTGTTTTTAAACGATAATTATTACAACGAAGCTAACATTGAGAAACCGCAGATTGTAGCTTTCAGCACAATTTAAATTGATTTTAAACTCAACTATTCATTAAGATAATTAAACATTTCATGATCTTGCCTTTATGTAAATTCAATATTTCCCCTGTTTCTACACCTTTCTCAGATCGACGCTGAGTACCGAGAGATTAGTTACTTCTACAGCAGCGTCTCCAACAAGGTTCCCTATCTGCGTGACCCCATCGAGGCCGCCAATCTGGTGAACGATATCGAGAAGTATGTGACCAGTCGAGAGGCTGCTCTGCGAGCCAAGCTGGAAAGTGCCTCACAGTGTGCCCACGATATGAGCAAGGTTTCGACGCTGTACAACGATGTGATGAACATCTTCCAGTCGTTTATCAAGCTGAAGATGGACATCAATGTGGTGGCGGAGAGATTAAAGCAAGAGCAGCGCCAAAAAGAGCAAAGGGAGCGAGATGCCCGCGACCAGGCGGAAAGGGAGAAGGCACAGAGGGAGGCGGAGGCCAAGGAGCGACTCTTGCGAGAAACGCAATCCCGCCTGGATAGTCAACGCCAGCAGGCAGCCATTGAGCAGGCTCAGAGGGAGCTGGCCGCTAGGGAACTGGCTCTCCGAGAGCAGGCTGTGCGCGATGAGGAGGCCAAGCTCCAGGCTATCCGGGAACAAGCATCCCGCGAGCAATTGGCCAGGGAGCAGGCAACAAGGGAGGAGGAGCTGCGAATCCAAGCCCTCCGGGAGATAGCCAAGCGTGAGGAGGAGGTACGTCTCCTGAGCAAAAGGGAGGAGGAAACCCGTATCCGAAGGGAGGAAGAGGAAAGAATCCGGCGAGACAATGAAGCCCGCTCGAAGCGCGAAGAGGAGGCACGCATCCAGCGCGAAGAGATCACCAGGCTGCAAACCCTTCGTGATCAAGTGGACCAGCAGCGCATAGTGACGGAAAACATTCGCAAGGACATTCAGGTGAACTCCATTTTCACGGAGCTGCGCTACGCCTCGCCGCTCTTCATTCGTCCGCTTAAGGATGCGGTGACCCGTGAGGGCGATCGCTTCACCTTCGAGTGCGAGGTAACGGGCACCCCTGAGCCCACAGTGGAGTGGTTCAAGGATGGCATTAGTATCCAGAACAACTCGGATTACAAGACCACTTTCGACAAGGGCATCTGCCGGCTGGTGATCGAGGAAACCTTTGCGGCCGACTCGGCGCGTTTCAGTTGCCGTGCCTCGAATCTGGTGGGCACCTGCGATACCAATGCCACCTTGTCCGTGCGGGAAAATGCCGCAGAGGTACAGTTGGTGCCTCCCAGGATTTTGCGATTCCTTGAAAGCGGGAAGGCCACTGAGGGTAGCTCCTTCCAGTTTGCCTGTGTAGTGGCGGGGGTGCCCTTGCCCACGGTTCAATGGTTTAAGAACGACACGTGCATCGATGACTCACCGGATTATGTGATTAGTTATAATAATGGTGAGGCTACGCTAAGATTTGAGGAGGTATTCCTGGAGGACGATGCTGTGTACACTTGCAGTGCCTCAAATCCTGCGGGTATTGAGCATTGTTCAGCTTCTTTAATTGTAGAACGTAAGTTTAATTCTTGATTTGCTTTGCACATATTCAATCAAATCATTCGATTATTATTACTAAGGAAATAAGTAATCATGATCGAATGATTTAATAAGGAAATAAGTAATAATAATCAAATGATTTAATCGAATTCCTTGTATTTCATTTTATTTTACCCCTTTTATCCTATAGCTTTGGAACCCACAGAGTTGCCTAGTTTCAAGGTTCCCCTGTCGAATGCCATGGCCCGAGTGGGCCAGAAGATCAAGCTGGAGGCCATTGTGAGTGGCATTCCCAGGCCAGCAATCTATTGGCTACACAACGGCAAACCCTTCCAGCCGCGCGACTCCAAGGTGAGTTGGCTGAATGCCATCATTTACGGGGTAATAATCTCGTAGTCTACAATTTTCCTACTGGAAATATCTTTGGAAAAATTCAAATGGATAATAATAAATGGACTTTAATTTAGCGCACTTTCTTTATGCCCATTTGACAGAATTTTGGTCCTCTTTTAGGATGCATAGTTTAGACAGTGTTGAAACATTTAATTTAAAACAATCTTTTTGGTTAATTTTAAAGCCTTTGATCAAGTTTAAATAGAAAACCAGATAAAGCAAGTATATCTAAATTTAATCGTTTGTAAAAAATTGCCATAAATATGAACATTTAATTTGGTTTGAGGAGAAGGAAACCCCCCAGAGATTTCCTTTCGACTTTCTCCCGAGTGCTTCCATGCCTTTAGAAAAATGCAAAAGAATAAACAAATAGAGTAATGCCACCAGAGAAATTCCCACAACTGTCTGTCTGCCATATACATACATAAACATTGAATCTCTTGTATATACCAAAGAAAATCTTTTGGCTGGAAAGGAAAGAAAATCAAAAAATAATTCTATATTTTTTTGCGGTGGTGGCTTGTGCATAGTTCCAAAAAAATATTGAAAAGAAATCATAGCTGTTCTGACGTCGGTCACGCATCTTCCCTCTTTGAATTCCCCTCCAATCAAGAGATGATGATCGCCGAAAATTCAAGGCGATTGCCTTTTGAACGCCAACACACAACGCCAACACACTTTACGAATAGATAGTGCGATGCACAAGTCTAGGCTAGGCTATATAATGATCTTATGTCTATAATATAATATCTAAAGGCTGCAATTTTTGCAAAGAGGCGTGCGACCATAGCGAATCCAATTCACCACAGGCAGCACAGTCGTCGGTGCCTGGCTAGGCAGGCAGGCAATTTGTTTATTGTGGGCGCCGACGCCAACATTGTGTACACAAAAATATGAAAATATGTATGTGGATTTTTGCAAATTTGTATTTTTGCTGTAGAAATTGTGAAAATTTCATTGGCCGCACTTTTTAATTGCCGCTGTCGACGCATTTGCTCCTTTGACAAAATAAAATGCCGCAAAACATGATCTCACTTTCCGGGACAAATTGAATAGATACAATTCTCATGTAATTGGCATTTGTTCGTTAAACTATTCGATTCTTCTCCACTGAGGCGTTGTCGAACACCTGAACTCTTATAGGTGCTTCCTGCAATTTGGGGCAAAACAAAGATCATTTGTTGCGGGAAAATAAACACTGAGACCCCTCCAAGCCGCCGGATGCGCCTCATCCGCCAAAACACACACGCACCCAGACAGACACTCGTAAATAAGATTTAAATCGGTGTACAAAATAAAGAAAATTTAATTGCAAAAAAAAAAAACACAAAAAAAAACTAGAGCGAAAAAGCATTCGGGATCGAAAAGCGTAATCCACCACATTCGGTTTTTCTGGGTGTGGTGAATTCTTTCGCCGAGAACTAAATACACAATCTCTGCTGACTCGACTTTCCGTGCTTTTTTCCCCTGTACTTTCAGTACGAATACGGCCGCGTAACGCTGCTAATCCCGCAGGCTTATCCCAACGACGCCGGAACCTACGTCCTGAGCGCCAAGAACTTAGCTGGAGAGGCCTACACCAGTTGCAACGTGATAGTAAAGGGTCGCCTGCCCAACGAGACCTCCGATTCCGAGATGGCCAGCGACATTGAGCCCATTAAACCGGCCGTTCATCTGCCTCTGAAGGATGTGTCCATTTTCGAGGGCAAGCCCGTGCGGCTGGACTGCGTTATTGTGGGTCAGCCGGAGCCAGAGGTTATCTGGTATCACAACGAGCGTCCCGTCAAGGAATCTGCCGATGTTCAACTTCTGTTCCAGGGCGATCGCTGTTCGCTGATTATCCAGGAAGTCTACCAGGAGGATGCTGGTCACTATAAAGTGGTGGCCATCAATTCAGCTGGTGAAACCTCGAGCAGTTGTGAGCTCAAGGTGACTCCTCTGAATCAGGCGGAACCCGCGACGAGGGCTCAGGCAGAGAGGCAATCCCTGCCCAAGGATACCCAGCCCAAGTTTGAAAGACTTCTGTCCGATGTGCTGGCCGATGAAGGAGAGCAGGTGATTTTGGAGGTTCAGGCCAGTGGAGATCAACCGCTGAAGGCTCAGTGGTTCCTCACCAATAAGGAGGTCCAACTGTCCGACCGGGTTACCACCAAAGCGGACTCCGAGTCGGGCATCTTCAAGCTCATCCTGAACAATGTCAGTGCCGATGACAAGGGTGTATACACCGTGAAGGTGTCTAATCGAGCGGGCGATGCCAAGTGCTTCTCGCATCTCATTGTGAAGTCCGTGAATGCTACCGAAAATCGCCGCAGCAGCCAGTCATCAGTGGAAATTGTGGATCGCCATCAGTGCCCCGAATTCAGGGAGCTCTTTAGCGACAAACAGGGACAGATCGATGATGTCATCAAGTTCGAGTGCATTGTCAAGGGCAAGCCCACGCCAAAGGTGCACTGGTTCTTCAACGATCAGCCCGTGCACGGTCACAACTTTCTGGTGTCTACCAGCGGCGATCGACAGGTCTTGACCATTCAGAAGCTGACCCACGATGCCGTTGGCAAGATCAGCTGTGTGGCCGAAAACGAGGCGGGCAAGGCCACCTGTGTTGCCTTCTTGAACATCATTGGCAGCGGTCTGCCCGCCTCCAGTGATGTCCAGACCATGACCCAGGAACACGACACTGAATCCTCGCGCGTTACCATCAAGAAGCAAACCTTCACCACAACCTCCACCTCGCAGGTGAACTCCTACGAGGGCAATGTTCCACAAACTGAGGTACACCACTCCTCGGCTCACATCGATCAGTCACTAAAGCAATTGGGCCAGCAAAGGCCTGAGATCGTGGAGAGTCATCACTACCAGGAGCTACACAAGAGCAAGGAGATGAGTACTCCCAATGTGCAGCAAAAGTCCTTTACTCTTGTTCAATCGAGTGGTGCTACCAATGGTCAGTCGGCCGTTGCCATTCCGGATTCCCCAACTCGCCTGAGGCGAGAGATTGCCCCTAGGTTTACCACTCCCCTCAGCGGAAAGATTGTGGATCAGGGCAGCGATGTCAGCATGGAGGCCATTTACGATGGCTTTCCCTCGCCCGAGATTAAGGTTGAAAAGAACGGCGGCCAGCTGGTCGATGATTCCCACATCAAGATCTCGAATAAGTGCAATAGCGTCACCATCGAACTGAAGCAGGTCAACGTGGCGGATGCGGGACGATATGCAGTCACTGCCTCCAATGCTGTGGGTCAGTCCACCAGCACTGCGGATTTGGTTGTTAAAAGTGAGTATTTTATATATATTATATTGAAATCAGATGGATTTGGAGGGAAGTGAATATTTTTAAGCGATTTTAGGAGCAGAAACACAAACGAAAATGCAAAAGGGAATCGACTTTTTGAAGATTTGTTTCATTAAAAGTAATTTGTGCAAAATTTATAATAATTTCCTAAACAGCGAGAACGACATTTTCTTACGCAGAAAAACCATGGAATATTTTATTTTAAATCCATAAAATACACATATATTTCATGAGCTCACCGCCCGACTGTCCGCACCTCCCACGACCTAATTCAGCCTATCAAATTTCGACCAGCACGAGGCGCTTCCTTTCCAAATTAATTTCCCAGAACTCAAATGAAGTAAAAACAGCGGATAAAAAAAAGCTGGCAAAAAGTGTTCAAAACCGCATACACATGTTTTTCCTGCGATAGACCCTATATCATATGTTGTGTGTACCACATCAATCAGCGTAGAGCATTAAAGTGTCACTGTAGGGGGAGTGATGGCGGGGACGACCGTCAATGGAGGGATCTTCAAACGTCAATGGCTCGGACGCCGCTTGACTAGAGAATATTGATGAGTTTTTAGTGGTCGACAGGCTTGGAGGAGGATGATGATTCTCTGTGGGATTGTTGTTGTTTATATTTCAATCTTATTTGTTAGCTGACCTCGGCCCGCCTGGCGGGTGAGGGAAGATAAAAATCTTGGCCAATGCAAACGATTTTCTTACACAAATTTATAAATATTTCTTGGCGGCAGCCAGTGGGGGTGGCGGCGGATGGGACCGGGATTGGGGTTGGGGCTAATGCTTGCAATTATTATTATGTAAATCGCGTTGAAGAGTGAGATCGTTTATTTACTCGAAATGTTTGCAGAATTGTCGTCGCTGTATGCTAGTGTGCAATGTGTTCGCTTTCAGATTATTTTTACTGTCTGTCTGCTGCTGTCTAAACGAATTATTCATTATGGCCGATTATTGGGACGGCTGTTCAAGTAAATTATTCAGTACCGAAAAAACCAAAGCAGATCTGTTGCAATGACACACAAAGGCTGTTATTTATTTGCACTATGTTCTATGTTCTGTCCACATGTTAATGCTTATTGTTCTTTGAATTATTTTAGAGACCATCTTCCCGCCTGTGTTTGGACGACGTCTGCAGGCCCAAGTCTGCAAGAAGGGCGAAAAGGTGGCCATGGAGGTGGAGGTAACGGGACTGCCCGATCCCACAGTCACTTGGCTAAAGGACGACAAGCCGCTAAAGGATGCCGGCATATCACAGCATCGCCTGCTTGCCCAGGGCAACTCATACAGACTTATAATCGAGAAAGGTATTTCCCAAGTTTTAGTTTAAACTAAAATGTAGAAATTAAAAGAAATGACAGTTGACTGGCAGAGCATTTCCTTTTAAATTTTGCAAATACGTTGTTTGCCAAACCCAAATTTCTATAGAATTTAATTTATCGAACATTAGCTGGTTTAATGTTTTTCTAAACATTTTTGAGAACGCCTTGGGGGTTTCAAAAAATATTTATTTGAATATGAATTACTCATATCATTTATCTAATTTATGTAATCACATAAATTTGTATTTTTACCCAGCACAAACTACGGATTCTGGCAAGTACATGGTCCGCGCAACGAATGCTGGTGGTGAGGCCAAGAGCATTGCCGACTGCGCCATTCTGGAACCCTCGCCGGAACGCATGCAGGAGGTGATGAAGACAATTGTCTATGAGACGGTTCCCGTCCAGATGCCTTCTAGCGATTTCAAAACCGAAGTAAGTGTGCATGTGCTGAATATCTAACCACCTACTACGACTTCTATATATATTATGCATTATCCTCCTCGATCACCTCAATCTACTCCGATCTATTCTGTTCTATTTTACTCTTTTCTTCTACTCTGTTAACTTAATTTAAATTCGATCAATATAATAAACGAAATATTTTATGAATTCTCTCCTCTCATGATGTCAACGTCGTTCGTTCTTTCGTTTCGCTTTGCTCATTCCTCATGGGTTTTCCACACCACATCGCCACCACCACCACACCATCCAAAAATATACAATGAAACAAAATCGATACCGAAACCAGATCCAGACTCCGACTCAAAGCGAGCCGCAGCCACAGCCATCGTTCGAGAGCAGTCAGACGGATGTGACAAGTGCAAATGACCTGCACGGCCTGACCGAGTCGAAAGTGATCACTGAGCATCGTTGCACCACCGAGGCAACCATGCGTCTAGAGCACAAGTCGAATTACCTGGATCTCCCCGATCTGACGTCCCGTCCCAAGACACCGAACACTAACGACACAATCACCATCACAGCAAATACGACCGGCCAGGATCAGACCGATCAGGGCCAGCCCACCACAGCCAAAGCCCCACCACCGACGGTGCCACCCAAGCCCTGTACGCCAGTGGTGGCCACCACCTTTGGCCAACAGCAGCAGCAGCCACCGCAGATGCAGATGCTGACCAGCACCAGATACGAACAGAGCGAGCGCAAGTCCAACACCTCTACCTCTTCGTTTGACTATTTCAAGAAGATCGACGAGGAGACCGTGACCCAACGTCCGAAGCCCTTGGCCTTTAAGCCCCTGGAGACGGTGGTGCGACAACCACAGGCACAAACTTTGGCCGAAGAGCTAAGGAGCCTCAACTTGATACCAGGAGACGCCCCCGAGTTCTGCTATTCCCCAAAGCCGGAGAAAACCGAGCCCAAGGTACCGCTTATAAACGAGAAGATCAAGATACTGTCCGAAGTTCAGCCTAAGGAGCCACCGCCGCAGGGTGGTGTGCCGGTCTTCCCACCACCACTGGGTTTGCAGACCGTTCAACATGAAACCACCACCACAAAAGAAGTCAAGGTGGACTACGGACAACCCATAGTTCGACCTGCTGCCGTCTTGGCCACTCCTGCCCAGCAGAACCCACGTTCACCCTCGCCCAAGCCCTCCGCCGAAGGTGTGGCCATGTCTAGACTATGGACACCAAGTGGTGTCACCGGTTACTCCAGTGATGTCGAGCACAAGTCTGAGAAGACAGTGATCTCGTCTAAGCTGGCTACACCAACACCGACCAAGGAGCTGAATGCACCCTTCCTGGTAAATCAGATAGTGAAGAGCATACCCCCAGCGACCACAACTCATGTAGTCAACGTGCAATTGGAACCTGGAACGCCTCCAGAGATTTGTTTCGCGCCCAAAGTAGAAGACACAACGACGCGTCGTCACTCCCTGGTGGAGAGTATGGAGCAAAAATTGGAACAAAATCTGATCCAGGGACCAAGTAAAGTGTTACCCCATTCGGTGCCCACATTGACACCGGCTACAGCCCCATCTCCGCAAGCAAAGCCCGTCCTGAGCAGCTCTACTTATCGCCCACCGCCTCCAGTGCTGCCCAATCGACTGGGACTCTACGAGAGTGACTACGAGAGCGATCGCTACAAGTACAGTGGCAGTGAATCGGATGTGGAGCCGGGCAATCGCAACCAGCAACATCAACAGGCCACCACGGAGACTTCTTTTAAGTCCAGTGGCTATACGGCCGATACCGAGGAGCACTCCAGCTATCGCAAATCAGAGTCTAGTTTCTACGAGACCAAGTCTTCATCCTCGACTCTGCCAGGACAGATTCCCAAGCTGCAGCCTGAGCCACCGGCACCAGTTTACTTAACGCCGAAGCCCCAAACACAGGTGCCATCACAATCGAATTTTAGCAGCCAGGAAGCAAAGGTTCGCAATCGATTTTTCTCAGTGTCTGAGTAATATCTCTGTGTCGTTATTGTTGTTGTTCCTCGTTCATTGTCGCTATTTTAGCAAGCACTGGAAGCGGAAAGCTCGCTCCGTAAATTTACACCAAACAAAAAATAAAAGCAAAATGCCTCTGTGCCATTGCAGCTCTTGGCCAGCTAACATCCCTAACAGAAAAACACACCAATTAATCATTAAGCTCCCTGAGAATCATAATCATTAAACTGATTTTAAGGCTTTTGATCTGAAAAGACTTCGAATTCGAGAGCCTTAAGGTCTCCTTGATCGTTCGCTGGCTGTTGATACATTTACTCAACTTTAACCTTAACTATTGATATAATCTTGTTACCTGCCTGATCTCTAAACATAACTGTTTGCTAACTTTCATTTACCTCCAAAATGTATGTTAATTTTACAAATATTATTCTTTGCTAATAAAGTTTCATCATCTCCCATTAGGACTACTACACCTCTTCGAGTATGACCAGCAATTACTCACATAACATGCAAAGCAGCTCGTCCCGTCATGAGACCAAGTTCTCGTCGACGACGGGTGGTGTAGCAGCAACGCCACCAGTGGCTACTCATCCCAGTCCTATTCCCGCTCAGCGGAAGACACCGGCAACGGAGTTCAGTGACTACAGCAGCGAGATTGACGAACGCTTCCGTTCGGTGTCGCGTGCCAATGAATCGGATGCCGAGATCAAGGGCTATCGTGTGGTATTCCCACCCACTCCCACGCCGCGCACAAACATTGCCGCCAATGGCCACAAATCTCCTGTGGTGGTCGTTACCCCCTCGCCCATGGAATTCGAGCCAACGCCACCCGAGATGTGCAGTAGCTATGCCAGGCCCAAGTTTGAGACAATTGGCAAGGAGATTCGCCACGAGATCAAGAGGGAGAGCAGCTCAAAGCAGCAGCAGCAGTCGAAGTTTACTCAAAACCAGCAGCAAAGTCAGCCGGTGTATAAGCCAAAGCCTGTGGCGGCCAAGTTTATAGCTGCCACTCAGCAACAGCAGCAGCCCCAGGTTAATGCCCGTCCGACCATGTACTACAAAGCTGTTGCTGGAGCTCCGATGCACCTAGCCAAGGTGGCCACGGAGACTAAGAACGTGATGCAGATGCACGAGTCCACGGAGAGCTCGCAGCGGGTGGTGAATATGCAGCAGACCAAGCGGGTAATCCACTTTGATGGGCCGCAGGAGCAGAGGGATCAGCAGATCGTGCTGGAACCCTTCCCCTACAGTCCGGCTACGAGTCGTACGCCTTCCAGGCAGTCCCATCTCCCGCCTCCGGCCACGCCCACCAAATTCGTGCCGGGAGAGTTCCGGGAGAGTGACTATGAGAGCGAAGTGGAAGGAGCACGCATTCAGCCGCTGTGGTCACCGTATGGTGATGGTTTGACCAAGGGCTATCGACGAGTGGCCCCACCCCAGGGAGCAGGAAGATCCTGCAGCTTGCCACGAACTTACGAAAGGGTGCTGTCGCCCATGGAGTTCGATCGGGGTCCCGAGATGCCCAGTAAGATACACGTGGACATAAACACATTGCGGAAGGAGCAGCGCGGTGGCAGTACCGTCACCACGCAGCATCGCACTCAGTCCCTGAACAGAAACTCCACCATGAACCAGCAACATCAACCGCAGTACATGGATCAGATAGATAGGGCTGGGACTCTGCCCCGATATGGTTACAACTCGCTGCAGCAGCAGGCGGAGAATCAGGGACGACGAATGGGTTCCACCTTCCTTCAGAAGTCCCATCAATTCGTAGAGGATGTGAGAAGGGATGTGAGGAGCAGTCACGCCTCGAATGGCATTCGACCAGGTTTTAAGAGGGCGCCCAGCGAAGGTAGCAACCAGCAGCCGCAGGCCTTCCGGGATGAGTCGCGGGTCGCTCAATATGGTAAGTGATTCATATTTATCCTTATTAATTCAATGACTAAACCATGCAGTAGATATATATCATACATATATATTTGGAACCAGCTCCCTTTTCTCATTTGAATTGGTATTATTTTGAGATTTGAAAATTGAAGGATTGTGATAATGAAATTCAGTTGAATTGGTTATTTTTTTAGAAATTTGCATTCGTTTGACATACCGCCGTACCTCTACTAATCCGTTTTTCATTTTGAAATCATCCCTTTGTGTGTATCAATTTTTAATCCCCAAAAAATTTACTAATCTTTTATGTTTATGTGAATAATTAATTCCTAAATTAATCAGTATTTATACAAATATAATTTATTATTTGCATTTCAATAAAGACAGATATATTTATATGTTTTTATTGGATGGTTTTCATCATTTTTTATCTTTTTTGTTTATTATTGAAGTTGATATTATTTATTTATAAATAAGTAATCAGGAAAGAACTTACTAATCCCCAACTACATTAAAGATAAAACCCCTTTATCGTCTATATGTCTATCTGTAAACTGCAATCAGGCACCAAATGCGTCGATCCCAATACCGGTTTAATATATTTCAAATATGATTTCGGCTACGAGTTCGGCATCCTGTTTCCCGGCGAGGGTCACAAGTTCGTCAGTAGCCAGTGGAACAGTAATAGCAGTGACAGTATTGCCTCTAAACCCACCCAAAACGGTCGCCACTCCCCATATCCCCTCAAACTGGCGCCGGGAAACAATGAGCTGGTCATACCCGTCCAGCACGAGAGATCCTCGCACGGCTACAGTTCCGATAACGAGGTTCAGCGCAGGACTCAGGCGTCCAGGAACTGGTCGAGTGGCAGGCCGATAGCCCCGCGTACCGCCACCAGCAGCCAACAGCAGAAGCGATACAGCCTGCCCAGCTGTCACAGCCTTGACATCCACCTGGACCGACTCCATGCCCAGGCACCACGCCTGCCGCCGGATCAGATGGTCCGCACAGGTACTGAAGCACAAACATATGGAGGCTGTCGTCGTTAGATGAAAGCGATCAATCACAACGGCTTAACACGCAATCTCACAGTCGCTATATCGATGTTGTCAATTAGTCTAAGACATGTTGCTGTTGTGCCCGCCAAGCGTTGAATGCGCCAAGAGATATGAACTGGGAACCTTTGAAAGATTCTTGACTAAAAATATTCCTTCTAGTTCAGAATTTAAGACAGGAACTATCTTTATCCAGTTTATATTATTTGTGGCCTTCTTGGCTTTGTGTCCTTGTGATTAACCCCCTCAAAAACTTCATCGGCATTATATTAAGTGTATATATATAAGGCTCTATAAAATACCAAGTCAAAAAAGCATGATAATCTCTCTATACATAGAAATAGATGTTATCTAAAAAAATCCCTGCTAGCTATTGCCTTGCTCGTTTCATTTATGCATGAAAAGTTTGCTTTGCGTTTTTTGCGTGTTTAAACTTTAAAGTGAATCCGTATTGTATATAAGTGTTTGTGTTTCGTGCTGCTTGCCGCGTGCTAATCCCACTAATGGAAGTGCTTTTGAAAACGCTGGGCCAGAGATTCTAATGGTTTTCCACACCTCCTCCACACTCCACACCACGAAAACTCCAACACTCAGTGCCGGAACTGCCCAATACGGAACCCGTCAATGCGCATTTGAATCGCGATGAGCTGACACAAAAGCAACCATTATTCATAACGGTAAGCCGAGTCATTAACCCCCAAACCACGGCAACTGAAACCCGTAAATCTCTCTATCTCCTCCACCACTCGCAACAACCACTAATCTCCTTGCCGGAGACAGCCGCTGAAAGACATTGCAGTGGGCGTGGGCGGAACGGCGCGTTTCGAGTGCATTGTGCAGGCGCATCCGCAGCCGCAGGTCAACTGGACGCACAATGGAGGCCATTTGGAGTCAGGCAGTCGGCATTGCATCGAGTACCGGAACGGCGTGTGCCGGCTAACACTGCCACAGGCTTATCCGGGTAAGTAACTGAACTGTTTTGCGGCCAGGCAGGCCAACCAAAACATTTACACGAACAAAATTATGAGAAAGAATGATTTTATGGAGTACATTTAATTTTAAAAGAGTTTGTAGGAGAATTGGAACTGTAGTCACTGAAAATCGATTTTTAAATTCTGAATAAAATTTAAATTTAAGATTCAAGTATATTATGAATCTAGGAATTTAATAAATGATTGAAGCTTGGATTTGTACGTCTCAGCTTGAACCCTTTTGATTTTGTTCTGTGTATAATCAAATCAAATAGGCTAGCTCATTAATGGTTTTACCCCTTTCTCTTTACCACTCTCTATATTTCCTCCTGGATTCATCCTTTGGAATGAAATGGTCTCGAATTCCGACAGACGACAATGGCAGCTATGCCTGCACCGCCATGAATCGCCTCGGGGCGGCCAGCACTACCGGAAATTTGAATGTTTCGAGCACGAATCGTGGATTTAGATACTAAGCCCGTTGTTTAAAGGCAACTATTATTATTATTATAATTATTATTATTTATTTTCTGATTTGTTCAATGCCAAAGTTTCGCTTTATTGTGTGTATGTATGTATTCACTATGTCACTCATTTTGTCCCCACTGTTTATTCTCGGAATATAGTATTACTTGTGTTTTTGTCGGAAGGCAAATAAAATAACATGAAAACGAACAACTTTGAAGTTTTTTTTAGGAATGAAAAATAATATATTACATTTTTCCATTTTCCGATCGTGAAAAACTATGTGTGGCGCTCTCTACTGGGAAACTCAGGCATTCAGTTCGAAAAAGCTGAAAATGTGTGTTTAGTTCGAAAAAGCTTTCGCGTAATTTTGGCGTTAGATGGCCCCAAGTGATCACTAATCTCATAATTCTTAAGTCTCCAACAAAATATTAATAATATATTTTTTTCAACCTTTGATTAATCATCAGCGTCATACAAATGTTTACATTAAGTACCGGGATCGTTCAGATCTTTGAAAAATTATCTAGCAGATAGATTTGGACATTAATTTTGGGTCTGTACTTTGATCTTTGCCTCTCATGATTAATTATTCTTTCAACGCGTATTTGCTGGGCGGCATTGAGAAAAGTTTTTAATTTAAAATAATGTGAAGGAATTACAGAACTTTGAAATGCCGTTCCGCATGGCTATTTGACTTCTATTATTTAGTACTACATACATATTGTACAAATATTTTAACTAGGCCAAAAACTACATATAAAATCGGGTCAGAAGATAATTCGAAAGAATCGAGAGCCATCCGCTAAACAAATGTTTGGATTTGTGGAATGAAGAAATGTTTTGGGTGTGGGCGGCTGGCTGATGGTTCGACTAAGATTCGCTTTGTTGCTCACAAATGATTTATATGCGTTATTTTAGCAATGTTTATTTATTTAATTTTCTTTTGGCCTTTTCTTTTTTTGTCGCGATCGCTTGCCAAGATTCAGAGCTGCGAGCGACCGAATTGTTAGCGAAAATACGAGCAATTTTCGGCAATGACAGGGTTGAGGAAGGAGGGAGGACGGAAATGATGCTAGACATAAACACTCTGCGCTGCTAAGGCATTGAGTACACACAGGGGCCCAGCAGTATGTAGGCCTTTGAAAGTCCTTGACACTGACACCGAGACACACGAAAGTCAAAACAGAGGAAGGCAGGCAGCAGGCTGGCAGTGTTGCCAAAAGTTTTAATCACCAAAAGTAGCTAGAATGGACTATAAAATTAGGTAAAGGTTGATATTTAGAAAATCTGTAATTATTCATACCCGAAAACTGTGATGTATGATACCTTTTTAGCATTATGTTCCTTAAAGTATGTTTAAAGTTTGTTAAGAGTTGTTAAGATACAACAAACTTTTTGTAAATATCAAAAACCTCCAACTTCGACTTAAATTATTGACAATTTTCCAACAGTTTCCTATCCCTAATAAAACTTTAAATATCGTCAGAATATAACAAAGCTCGTACCATTTTCACAACCAGCACTAGTACTTCCCTGACTACATTCCATTTTGGGACATATGACACGCTTCTGTCGATGATTAGGCGGGTGGAGTGGCCCTGCCCAATGGCTGCTTTTATAGCCAAGGACGCCTACCGCCCGCCTGCCAATCTGCCAATTCTAATTGCGTGCTTAGTGGCTGGCCAAAGTGTTCGTTTGAGTCATTAGGCAGCGGTCCAAGAAACTAATTAGACACTACTCACAGCATCCAAATGCAACCGCTCTGAGTCATTTGCAGTGCTCAGCGTTTACAATCATTTCATTGAAATTACATTTTGAATGGGAGCATATGGCCCGATCCTTGCACCTTAATGATTCATAAAATTGTTCTCTCGCACCCAATAAAGCACGGTCATTGGTATTATGAACATTTTTGTCAAAATAAAATTTTAAAACGTAAAGAAATTAACAGAAAATGTTCAGAGAAACATGAAAAACATTTCGCGTGTGCCGTTTTTCAGCGTGAAATTGAAATATTCGGGCCGTGTCCGACCTTGTTCGTTTTTTGCTTTCATTCTATAGCATATATTTGAATATATATGTGAACATTTGCAAAATGTTACTCGCTGTATCGAGTGGCAAAGCAAATGTTTTGTTTTGTTTTTCAGTGTGCTATGGCAAATGTTGGTCCAACAGATTCCAATACACGAAAGGCAAATATTATTGGTTCTTGTGCGCCGACGAATGCGATTTTGAAGCTGCCTGGATTTTTGGGAGATGTGTGCCAAAAAATGTGTCCCCTTCGAACAGGAGGAGGCTCTTGTACATTTTTCTGCGATGAATCTTTTCCGCAGCAACACAGACATTCGCATTATGGTTTCTCTTTTCTGTTCCCCCTCAACCTCTCGGTGTTTTTCTAAATTAATTGGGTAATTTTCTAAAAATAAAAAATGAACTCAGCACCGCAACAAGTCACACAACACACACATACAATATTTCCCTGCCACTTTAAATATTTCGTTAATATTTTCCTATATTTTGTTGGGTTTCCTTCTTTCTGGCTTTCTTTGTTTTGTTCGCAGAGCGAGTTTTGGGTGGTGCGTGGGGATGAGGAAACTCATTCGTGATCCATTAGATGGGCATTTCTGTGGGATCCAAGTTGAGTGGTTTATTATGCCGAATCGAATTGGTCAACATGGCTAAGGCGTGGTCACACTTTCAATAGTTTTTAATTCATTTTATTAGTTAATATTTCCCTGGACCAACAACGCTGTAGCCCAAAATATATAGACACTATTATTTGCTTCAAATAATTTGTATATTAATTCTGGCAGATAATTTTTGCTTGGCCGGGCGCGCACTTGGCACATATAAATTTTAATAATACTATTTCCGCTGTGGTTCTTCGGCATTATAATATCTAGGAGGCAGCGACAACAATCTATAGACCAAATATATACCTCTATATATCTTTATAAACTGGATAAGAGCCAACAGCGTTCGAATCTGAGGATACTATAAAGTAGTTGGTTGCCTTGTAAAATTATTTTCCTCACACCCACGACGACGAAGGGTAATAAACCAGCAGCTGCTCGAAATCCGAGGGAATTGGCCCAGAACTGCGCAGATGTTCGTTCTCTAAGAAGCATTTAGCACTTCAGTTCCACCCAGGAAACATGAAAATATTTTCTAATGCCTACTCGTATATAAAATGGCAAAGATTTAATTTAATTGGGCACAACAAACAGGGACTGTGGCGCCAAATAACTAAGAAGCAAGAACCAAATACCAAAAACCAAACCGCGAGCCGCACAAATTTCAGTTGCATAATCCCCGATGACAGGCAGCCTCATCCTCAACCGAAAATACTAAGAAGTGGGATGGGAATGGGTTGTGAGCATACGTACTGCCACGCGTTGTTGACCCTGCCACAAGTCAGTCACTCTCTAGAGGCACAGCGGCAGGCAGCAGCATATTTATTTATTTATATATTTATACACGCACGCTGTAAATTAGCGAACAAAATAGCGTACAAAACGCAGACAATAGGAAACGTGGTGAGTGCAACCAGCGGGTTCTGTTCTGAAATCGGGGCCAAGATTTTAGCATAAACACGAATTCCGCTAATTGCCAGAAAGGCGCAAGAATTTAATTGTTTTCAGCTAATTGAGCAGGAATATAAAAACGCAGCAAGTGCAGCTATAAAAACCACAGATCCCAATCATTTCCGCATTTCTAATTCGCGAAAAACTCTCTTTTTGATACACGGTAAAAAATGGAAAACAATATAAATTACTAAACAATTGAAATTAAATAGAAAATAATTTTTTTAAGGCATTGCAGGTGCTCTCCTTGAATGATGTATTCTAAAAAGAGCTTAAAAATGATTAATAATAATAATAATAAAAATATTTTCAGACATATTTCTGTCTTCTTTCCACTAGAAGAAATATGTCAAACATTTAGAAAAAGCCGAGGTCACTGTCCCTTACTTAAACACTTAATCAATACATTGTCTCTTCCTTCTCTATCTCTGCACAGAACAAGGCACTCAAACGGATTGTTTGCTAATAACTGAAGAGGAACCGGCAACAGAGGCCCGGGATAATGGCGTCAATAAAACGCCTTTGCGTAAATCAGCTTCGTTCTCCTCCTCGTCGACCAGCTCGCCAGCCAGTTCCTCATTGGGATCGGCCACATCGACCATGTCGCTGCGCTCCTCAACGCCTGTGAGGAGCAATCGCGCTCTCCGGAGCGACACGATCAACACCTTCCAGAAATGGGAGACCACGATCGAATCCATCAGCTACGTAAGCACCAAAACAGTTTCCATATCCGATTTCAACCAGGAGCCGCAGCTACGCGAGCAAACAGGTAAATCTCTAGACAATGTATTCACATTTTCTTTGTTTACATCCCAAAATGCGTTGTTACCATTCACATAAGCAATGAATCCCTAATTAATCATTCGACTAAATGCATCATTTTGATCCTCAAGCGATCTGAAAATTGCTAACTACAAAACGGGCTGTACCGATCTCTCAATCTCAATCTCAATCTCTTGCATCTCCCATATGCCATGTCACGCAATCCATACAGACATTTTTCGAATATCTTTGACGTACCGCATGTAAAATCACTAAATATAGATTACAACCACCGCGCTCGGTCTGCACCGCATTGAAACTTTCATTTGCCAGCAAAAAGGGGAGGGATCGACAGCGCGGGCAGGAGGAGGCAAGCGCCTTTGACTGCGCCTCGTGTGTGTATTTGTATAAACAATTGACAGGAAAAACGCAGAAGAAGTTGCTGAGATACTAAATGATCGAAGTGGGGATACTCTTTGGACTATGAAACGTCTAAGAAAGATTAAGGTAGAAAAAGGTGGTTGTCAGATTTGTCTTGGCAATTTTCAAGTAAATAAAAACAGCAAAATAATCAGATAGGAATAACACCCGTTTGGAGGGATTAAGTCAACCACATTTGGACATTTTATACCTAAATTGCCGCTTGGCATGCAGTGCTCTTGGGGAGCACTCGCCGCAACGTCGACGTTTCGTTTCGGTTTCATGGTTTTGCTGAATGGCTGCTGGCCCAAGACCGGGACTGGGGAGTCTTGAAAAGTCTTGGGGATTGAAGCGAAATTCGATGCCAAAACGAGACTCTGCGGCAGTGCAGCCTCTGGTGCACCGCCCTGAGATCTGCCTATGCGACTCATTACATCTGGGGCTGTCCCACCAAAGGGACATGGGATTGGCTATGCTTGGGGTCTCTCCGGCTTTGGGGGGCTACATTCACTATATAAACATAAGTATTTATATCCATCATTCTCGCTGCCTGTTGCATGTTGCCTGCTTCCAACACACACTCATGTGTCAACTCTCATCCAGTATCAGTTCCACCATCCTTTGATGTTGTGTTCTTAACGATCGTTAATTGAAACCGAATTCTTATCTCGTTCGCAGTAAATTGAAGGAATCGCCCGAGTTCGAGCCCGAAAAGCTAAACTAATTCTTGAGCTAAACTAAATCCAACAAAACCTTTAACACAGTTGTCTTATTACCCAATATATACGTGTATTTGTACTAAACAATTAATCATACTAATTAAAGAGAAGTGAAATGTGTACGTCTTGTGTTGCTGTGTTTGCTGGCACATTCTCTGGCCGTGACATAATTGGGCGAATATTTTTGCACAGAGCATCTCCGATAAGAAAAAGATACTGGCGCAGCCTGGACAGATAGATAAGTGAGGCTAATCTTTCAGAGAGCAGCTGCCAAGCGGAGATATGTGCACGGGGAAAAATGTGATTAGAGATTTGATATCTTAGATATAACTGTCAGAATTATATAAATTTTAATCGATTTATTTTGAGGATTGAAAATCAATTAATTTAAGAAATATATATTAATATGCTAATTGTCAGAAAATAGCTCATAGAGTCTTAGCCAGCTTTAGATTTGGCTTAAATATTCTTCTTTCGCTGACGATTATTTAATCAAAAATGGATTTTGTTTTAATTTCTCCTTTATATAATAAATAATTTTTATACTTTTCCCAGTGTAATATTAATTTTCCTAGCGCATCGCTAACAACAAACACAAAATCTTTGCAATCTGCCTTGCAGAACCGGCTAACTGTTACTCTTGTTGTTGTTTTAGTGGCTCTTTTAGCCACGTTTTAGCTCCGAAGAAAGCTAGTTGAGATGCGTGCCAGCCAGTTACCAGCCAGCAGCGGCTTATCTCTGTCCCGGCCACTGTAATGGTTGTTGTAGATACATTTGTATCTTGGCGGTGACAGTCGAAACTCTGCCGTCGCTGCGCCTGGCTGCCTCACATTTTCAACTGCCAAGAATAAACTTCGCCGAGTTTGTAATTTAATGAGTGATTCTGTGTGTTGAAGTCGCCGGTCCATGTTAACATTTAACAATTTGTGCACACAATAAAAAACAATATTGCATGACCATTGCAAACCGGGTTGCCGTATACAGCATAGTAGTAGTAGTGATGGCTGCCTTGGGGCGGCCCGACTCCTTGCCTTAAAAGGCCAAAGCCAACTCGTTTTTAGGTGCAATTTGTATTTGAGCATTTTTCTGAAATGGCTAAAAATGAAATAGAAAGTTGCGACATTTTTCCCTGCCAATTGGCCACTGAAAAAAGCACATCTCTGAGGCTAATGCTGTGGCTGCTGATTAAGACACTAAATGAATAATCAAGGTATATGTATCAAGCGGCGGGTGGACGAGCCAAATTTTATACATGTCTCTCTACATCTATGAATGTGGTTTTAATTTTAGACCAACAAAATAAATTATGTGGAAAATGTGAAAAAATCGAGGCGGAGTGCCAGTGCCAAACCACACGGTTCATAATCCCCCTTAAGCCTGTAATTATATTGTGCAGAGCTTAATTCTGTGAATCGATTGCAGCCAGTATTCACATATTTATTTGTGCAAGACAATCTGTGATGGACACATCCTATTATTTATATCGGAACAGAAGGCCGACATAAGGAGCGTATCTATCGGTGCACAGATAGCTGGAATCGATAGATACATGGATCCGTGCCGTGTGTATGCATATGCATTGACTCCAACTGTATCTAGAATTTCTCTGGGAAGACTTCGCTCATCGTTCTTGCTTTCTTAGTTTTCGATTTTTGTGCACACACAATGTTGGAAAATACGTGTCAAAAATAAATCCCCATATATTTTTAGCAAACTTACTCAAAATCCGAACGAACACTTTCCGAAATCTAAGGGAGAGTATCTAGGAGGAGGAGCAGTGAGAGATTCCCAAGATTTACCTCCCCTAGGGATCTTTTCTATCTCTTTGGCTGGCCAAGGCGAATTGGTGTGTCTCCTGGAGACGTGGGAGAAAAACAATCACAGTTGAAATTGATCTGATTGGAAATTGATTATAAAAAAGGAATAAATTAAAACTCTTTTCTAGGAAAGAAATGCAAGATTTCCTCTATTAAATAATCTTTGAAAAATATTCATTTTTATGTTTTTCAGAGGGAAATCTGTACAATAATGTATTTCAGTAAATGAAAAACTAGGATGTCTTAAATGAATCTCACACTTATAAACGTTAAAAGCACTGGCCAGTATGCGAAACAAGAGGCTTAAACGATATTATTACACTTTCAATAGTGATAATTAAATACAAAATAATTCAGAATTAGTTAGTAATAACCCAAATATTATTCACAATCTAAAGAGCCACCTTTCTCGAATTTAAATGCCCCACACTGACGTGTGTAGTGCAACACGTATTTTCCCAAAACAACACCGACCAGATTGGTCCGAGGAAAATGCTCCTCGACTCTCTCGGTAGGAGATCTTATGGATTCGGTTGGAGATCGTCGCCGATCGGCTGAAATCGGGTGCAGGCACAGCTACTTGATCGCATTCTCTGCGAGATTTTGTCATTCTTCGCTCGCACCTCACAAACGATCGACGTCTTGGTTTCAGTCTCGGGGATTATGACTTGAAACAGTTTGAAAATAGATATTTTTTAAAAGAAAATACATATATCTATATCTAAAGCACCATACGATACAGATATATGTATACGTCTGCAACCATTTCGTTCGCCTAGAGTCCCGCACACGAAAGTATATATATAGAACGTCGAAAGGATAACGCAATTTCGAGTAAGGATCCAAAGAAATAGTGTGAAATATAAGCAAAAGTCCTAAAGGAATAACGACAAATAGTGTTCATGAAAATTTTCTCTGGTTACGAAACCACTTCGAGAAAAATGCCGAAAGAATTTTTCAGTGCGCTAAATATCTAAAAATATATCCACCGATCGGGTGCTTCGTTTCGGACTCTGATTCGGATTCGGATTCGGATCGTATCGGATCGGTTCTTCGTGGGTCCGCACCCAATTCACCGAATGGACTGTGAAATCGTGTGCAAACAGATATCGATCGAGCAATCTATATATATAGATATATATGCGAAAGCCTGCCTATATCTTGTGAATGTGCATCATCCTGGCTGCCGCTGATCCTGGCAAGGACTACACGCTGAAAAAGCTCAAGCAGTGACCCGAAAAGTGTGAATAAATTTTGGTTTGGCTGTCGAAAGGTTTTCCTATACGAGAAAACAAAAAAAAGTTTATTAATAGCCCCCTGAAAAATAAGAAGCTACAGTCGACTGCAAGTGTGTATGAGGAGAGTGTGTGTGGTGTGAGTGCGTATCGTCGTTGGTGTGTCGCAGTGAAATATATTTTTTCGAGGCTAAAAATAGTTGAAAAATGCCTCTCTCGCAGGCAGAGAATATGAAAATGAATATATGAAGAAGGATGGCTAATAATGATCATCAGCTCAGATCGCCGATCTCGTCTGATTTATATCTAAACTGTAGCATCGAAATAGAAAATTCAAAGTGTGTCAGCGCAGCCAGTGAACGATAAAACAAAAAAAATTTTGACAGCCAAACATGAGAGTAAATCAATTTGAAAGATGCCACTAAAACCGTCAGAGGAAAACCACAAATGTTTGCTAAATAAAATATTAATGACAAATTAAAACAGAGTCTGAGTGTGTGTGTTTTTAATCAAAAATAATACAAATGCATTGAAACTAATGCGAATTCTCGTATCTTCTGTCCCCTGCCTTTGCCCCTGTGTATTTAATTTCAGCGATTTAAAGAAGCGACCAAAGAGAGAGATATATAAATATATATAGAAGTATATTAAGTGAAGAAGCAAATCAAAGAAAGAGTGATTGCGAGGTGTTCAATTCTACAGTGCAGTTCATTCTGCAGCGATTTGGTTGTCATTTTAAATGATATATAGTGATATATAACGCATCAAAATGCAACGACAAAATCCGAACCCGTACCAGCAGCAGCAGCAGCAGCAGCAGCAGGTGCAGCAGTATTCCACGCAGGAGTACTCGCACTCTAGCCAGGAGCAGCACCAGCAGCAAAGGATTAGCCGCACCGAGCAGCACGTCCAGCGCAGCCAAGTCACCACCCAACGGCAAGGTCAGTCATCGCACACGCCCACGTTCTTTTCATTTGCTTTCCCGTCGAATCTCAGGGGAAGTTTGCCGGGGCTCGGTGGGGTTCACACCGTGGATTTAGAATCCCCACTGTCCCCAAGCAATTCCCGCTGAATTACCGAAGAGTCCAGGACAGAGCATTTCATCATTCCACTGCTTATCGTTTCATAAAAAACCAAAACGAAATTCGAGAGTAAACTCTTGGATACAGAGCCTTGCATTAAATGCACGGCAAATTTCTTCAAATAAAGTCAAATGAATGGCTACCCATAATAAAACATTTAAATACTATGCCATATCACTTCCTGCTTGCTTGCTTTAGCTAAAATATAATTAATTATATGTTTTGAAATGGCAATTTAAAGGAAAACAATAGTCAAGTAGCTGCAGTATCTTATTTATGAAGTCTATAAAAATTAATGGCTGAAAGTAAAAAAAAATCTGGGAAATCTTTTGGAGAAGTTAAAAACTTCAAAATCTACATGTTTGGTCTTGACTAATAAGGAATCTCATTACATTAAAATTTAAATTAATATAAATTTCTCCATCTTAAATTGTTATAATCATTAGTATTTAGCAGTTCGAATTTGATTCACTCGGGATAAAATACCCTAAGCCTTTCAAAGGCTTGTTTATTGCGAATTTGATTCACTCGGGATAAACAAAAACCCTAAGCCTGTCAAAGACATGTTTATCTAACTTTCTTGTCAGACTTTTTAAGTCGAACCATTCTATAATAATACTAAGAACTGTAATAAAAAGTTCTGTCAGATTTAAAGTAATTAAATACTTCCTTGATTGATTGAATTTCCCTTCCATGAACCACACTATCGTCTGCGAGAATATTGAATACCTTCACTTTAACGAAGTTGTAGAAGTAAACAAATATGAAGGAAGTAAAGTAAACTTCCCTAAAATTTATTTCCAAATCAACAATAATCAAATCAATATGTAAACCTTGTGTATGTTTAGGAAATATGCAAATTAATTAACTTAAATTGCGTAAATCCTCTGTAGCTTTAGTTTTAAACTTCAAGCATACAGAATATAAATAAATAAATAAAATTAGGTTTAATAAACGAATAGCATTTATCTAACCTTCCATGTCTTTTATACATTTGAAGGAATCATATCAATAACTACAAAACAAACACCTATTGCCCAGTTTGACATTGAGCTATCAAGAAATCTGCTGTTAAACAATAAAAGGAACATTTGTTGAAATAAACAAAATTCTTTGTTGCGAATGAAATATAGCCGAAACATGTTTATAATTCACGAAAATCTGGTTTATTCCTCTCAATAAATATATCAAAAACTTCCCAACTGATATATAAATATAAATATGGCGGAAAATGAAATATCAAAAGAGGATTATACACATAGATACGTTTTTATTATTTTCTGACTGATGATGATGTGTTAGCGCACATGTGTCACCATTAAAAATTTAAAAATCAAAATAAAAATCCGTCCCGAGCAGCAAACATAAAAATACTATATATATTAATGTGTCAACTTATGTTTCATCGTTTAAATCTTAATTGATGAGCACAGCCAAAAAGTTTGTCTATTTATAAGTTTATCTATTCACCTCCCACGACTGCACTGACATACTTCTTATATACGAAATGTACTACATATAATCCGTATAAGAGTTCAGGACTTTGTTTACATTTCTCCTCGCTGAGAGATGGGAGGATGGGATAGGAATTCTCTTATACCAAGATCCGAAGACGATCGCGAGCAAATAAACACACGAAGCTAATGGGCATGCGTGAGAGAAAATAAAGAGAGAGTGGCATGAAAGAAAGGAAAACAAGGAGAGAAGAGCGTTCAGCTGATTTGAATATTTGTTTATCTTCCGATCAGCTGTGTCTCGGAAGTCGACAACCTATATGTACGTATAGCGGCTCATCCACAATCGAACATGTTGGCCAACACGAAGAAGATGATTCCAACATGCCAACATGTTCGACTGAGGATGGGCTCCTTTACGTTAACGTAACATCCACCATCGAACATGTTGGCCAACACGAAGAAGATCCAACATGCCAACATGTTCGACTGAGGATGGGCCCCTTTACGTTAATGACACACTTTTAGATTTTCAATTGGTAAACAAACGCCTATAGAACGTATACGCAGGTATACAAATAGATCTCTTGATCCTAAACTTTACAAATTATAAATAGTTTGGTGGGCGTGCCAACAAAAATTACTAATCAAGGAAAAAAAAAAAACATTTTTGTCAAGGTTCATGGGTGGACTCACAAGGCTTTGAGGTATTTTTAATTGGGTTTATTTGAGTTTAAATAAATAAAAATTGGAAATTAAAGATAAGTGGAACTCAGGCACATGATGTAAACAAAGAACATTTGCGACTTGAGTTTTAAATTGTGACGAGGAATTTTGGGACAATCAGAAATAAAATAAAGTATTAATATTAAATAAGGAATTTAATTGGGAACGAAATATATGTTGAAAATTCTATTTCAAGTTTTAGAATCAATTATTAGGAAATCACTATTCACATAGAGAAAACGATCAAAAATGATGCGTTCGAATGTTTAAATATTTATTGTATTGTTTAATAGAAATGTTAAATTTTAATAGAACCTTATTAGTTAGTTTAATTAATAAGCTCTGCGGCTATGGTGCCATTTTTGGATTACCCTTACTATTTTTCCAAAATGATTTTATTCAAATAACAATATTTTTTTGGTTTTAAATAAATAACCTTTTTCTTTGACTTCCACTCTCATTAAGAACGAAGTAATAACCTGAGAAAATAATCAAGTTTTTTATTATTTCAATTAAATATAAATTATTTTTTACACAAGCGCCTTCATTCCCGCATTCAACGATATCACAACTTAATGATCCTAACGATAACTTTCAACTTATTTAATTCAACAGTGCAAGAACTCCATGGTGGCAACATCGGAGGCGCCTATGTGCCCCCGACGCTGACACATGTGTACGCCCAGGGCGACATATCGCCGCCCGTCTTCGAGCAGATCTTCAAGAATGCTCGCTTCGCCCAAGGCGGCAATGCTTTGTTCGAGGGACGCCTGCGTGGCAACCCGAAGCCATTCGTGACCTGGACCCGGAAAGGCGCACCCCTTCTCGAGTCGCAGAAGTTCCGGATGAGCTACAACGAGGCCACCGGCGATGTGTCCCTGCTGATCAACCAGATCGGACCCGGGGACGAGGGCGAGTACACGTGCACGGCGCGCAACCAGTACGGCGAGGCCATCTGCAGCGTCTACATCCAGCCGGAGGGCGCTCCCATGCCCGCCCTGCAGCCCATCCAGAATCTGGAGAAAAACATCTACTCGAACGGCTATTCGTACACGTCCATCGAGGAGGAGTTCCGCGTGGACACCTTCGAGTACCGGCTGTTGCGTGAGGTTTCCTTCCGTGAGGCCATTACCCGTCGATCGGGCTATGAGCAGGACTCCCAGCTCTCGCAGGAGCTTGACCGCAACCAGGGTCCCGCGCAGGCACCGCAGATTTCGCAGAAGCCGCGCAGCTCCAAGCTTATCGAGGGCTCCGACGCCGTCTTTACGGCTCGCGTCGGTTCAAACCCGAAGCCCCGGCTCACCTGGTTCCATAATGGCCAGCGTCTGGTGGCCTCGCAGAAGTACGAGATCTCCTACTCCAGCGGAGTGGCCACTCTGCGCGTAAAGAACGCCACGGCTCGCGATGGCGGCCATTATACCCTGCTCGCCGAGAATCTGCAGGGCTGTGTGGTTTCATCCGCCGTGTTGGCCGTTGAACCAGCCGCTGAGTCTGCCTACGAGCCCAAGCCCGTGGACATAATGGCCGAACAACTGGAGGCGGGCAAGGCTTTGCCCCCGGCCTTCGTTAAGGCCTTCGGAGATCGCGAGGTGACCGAGGGCCGCATGACCAGGTTCGACTGCCGTGTGACTGGCAATCCCTACCCCGAGGTCTTCTGGTTAATCAACGGACGCCAGGTTCGTGACGATGCCTCCCATAAGATCCTGGTCAACGAGTCCGGCAGCCATTCGTTAATGATCACCAATGTGACTCGTCTGGATGCCGGCGCTGTCCAGTGTCTGGCCCGCAACAAGGCCGGCGAGGTGGCCATTGAGGCGCACTTGAATGTGCTGGAGAAGGAGCAGGTTGTCGCACCACAATTTGTTCAACGCTTCAGCACCATGACTGTGCGCGAGGGTGAACCCATCACGATGAGTGCCAATGCCATCGGCACCCCTCAGCCACGCATCACCTGGCAGAAGGACGGCGTCCAGATCTCGTCTACCGCCGAGCGCTTCGTGGGCATCGACGGCGGCGCCACCTGCCTGGAGATTCCGCGCGTCAAAGCCACCGACGCGGGTTGGTACCAATGCACCGCCCAGAACATTGCCGGATCGACGGCCAATAGGGCCCGACTTTATGTCGAGGTTCCTAGGGAGGAGCCAAGCTACGAGCAGCGTCGTCTCAATCTCCCGAGACCAACGAAAGTCATCGAGCCAGAGTTAGTTTTTTGTATTTTCTATAAATAAGTTCCCAATAAAGTTCATTTCTGTGCCTTGTAGACCCATTCCTGGCCCTGAAGTCATTTATCTGCGCCACGTTGAGCGCGCCAAGCCCCATTTACGACCCGGCGAGGAGGATCGTGTTTATCCGCCGCCGCAGTTTATCATCCCGCTGCAGAATGTGCAGCAAACCGAGGGTGGACGCGTCCACATGGAGGCACGCATCGAACCCGTCGGTGACCCGACCATGGTCGTCGAGTGGTTCCTTAACGGACGCCCGCTGGCAGCCAGTAAGTCGCTCAGGAACCATGCAAAAAAGGATATTCCATAATCTCTATTCTATTCATGCAGGTGCCCGCGCCACGTCCGTGTTCAAGTTTGGCTTTATCGCCCTGGATCTGCTCAGCATCATGGGCCACGATTCTGGCGAGTACGTGTGCCGCGTGAGCAACGCCAGCGGAACGGCCGAGTCCCGTGCCATTCTCTCCGTGGTGCAGCGCCCCTCCATTGAGCAGTCATCGCAGAACCCGAATAGCCTGCAGTACATCAACCAGGTTGAAGACTACTCGCGCTACCAGCGTCAGGAGAGCTCCGAGGAGCAGATCAACCAGGCGCCGCAGTTCATTCGCCCGCTCCGCGATCTCGGAGAGTTCGAGGAGGGCAAGAACGTGCACTTTGAGGCACAGGTCACGCCCGTGAATGATCCGTCTATGCGCGTGGAGTGGTACAAGGATGGACTCCCCATTACGGCCAGTTCCCGCATCACCGCCATCTTTAACTTTGGCTATGTTTCTCTCAACATCTTGCACCTAAGATCAGAGGATGCTGGCACGTATACCGTGCGGGCAGTGAACCGTATTGGCGAGGCCATCAGCCAGTCCTCGATCCGAGTTCACTCGCGCTCTCAGGTTACCGCTGATCTGGGTATTCCCGAGCAGCAGCGGTATATCGAGAAGGTAGAGGAACTGGAAGACTACCGTAAGTCCCAGCAGCGTCGCCACGTCCAGGAGGCCCCCGAGGCCATTGCTCCGCCTCAGTTCAAGACGCCGATCCAGAACCAATTGGATCTGCGAGAGCACGCGCATGCGCACTTCGAGGCGCGCCTCGAACCCATTGGTGATTCCACCATGCGCGTTGAGTGGCTGAAGGACGGACAGCCCCTGGAGGCCAGCTCCAGAATCACCACGTACCACAACTTTGGATATGTGGCGCTGACCATCAAGCAGCTGACCATCTATGATGCCGGCACCTACACTTGCCGTGCGTACAACGCCATGGGACAGGACACCACCGTGGCCCAGCTGACGGTGATCTCGAAGAACGAGATTGTGTCCGAGTCGCAGCACCCAGGTGGCTTGCAAAAGATCCAACATCTGGAGGACTCATCGCGCTACGGACGCCGCGAGGAGGAGGAAACCTATGTCACGCAGGCTCCACGCTTCCTGGGTCCCCTAAAGGGCACCACCAAGATTCTCGAGGGGCAGCGTGCCCACTTCGAGGCCCGCGTGGAGCCGCAGAGCGATTTGGGCCTGCAGATCGAGTGGTACCATAACGGTCGCTCCATCACCGCCGCCAATCGCATCCAGACCTACTACGACTTCGGCTACGTCGCCCTCGATATCTCGCAGGTACGCGCCGAGGATGCTGGCGTCTACCTTGTGGTGGCCAGGAACAAGCTAGGTGAAGCTCAGCAGCAGGCAACGATGATAGTGGAAAGTAAGTAGAATTGGAGGAACCAGAATCTTATCGAGCACTAATTACTCCCCCATTATTCTCCCACAGCTCGTTCTAGTATCGACACATCTAGCATGCACCGCGGTCTTTACGAGAAGACCCAGAACCTGGAGAACAAGCAGTTCATCGAGCCGCAGTATGACATTGAGGAGATCTCCAAGTCAAAGCCGGTGTTCGTTCAGCCTCTGACCGATCCAAAGCCCATCCATGATGGCAAGAACATTCATTTGGAGTGCCGCCTGGAGCCCATGGGTGATCCCACCATGCGCGTGGAGTGGTTCCACAACGGGCGCCCCGTCACTGTGGGCTCCCGCTTCCGCACCTACTACGACTTTGGTTTCGTGGCTCTGGACATTATCAAGGCCACGGCTGCCGATTCCGGCGAGTACACGGTGAGGGCCACCAACCACCTGGGCTCTGCCCATACTTCGGCCTGTGTGCGTGTGATCGATCACACGGATGTGGTGACCGAGACCCAGAACGAGCAATCGCTGGAGCAGATCCAGCTGCTGGAGGATTCGCGCCGTCGGCATCACCAGGAGGAGGATATCACCGTCATGCAGGCGCCCCAGTTCACCAGGGCTCTGCACAACATCGAGACGGTTGAGGGCACCAATGTGCACCTGGAGTGCCGCCTGCAGCCCGTGGGTGATCCCAGCATGCGTATCGAGTGGTTCGTGAACGGTAAGCCAGTGAAGACGGGCCATCGTTTCCGTCCCGCCTATGAGTTTGATTACGTGGCCCTGGACCTGCTTGGCTGCTATGCCATCGACTCAGGTGTGTACACCTGCCAGGCCAGGAACCAGCTGGGCGAGGCCGTCACCTCGTGCTCCGTGCGTATCATCGCCAAGAACGATCTGATCCTGGAGACGCAGAATGAGTCTGGATTGCAGAAGATCCAGTATTTGGAAGACTCGTCGCGCTATCGCCGCAATGAGTTTGTCGATGAGGTGGTCAACATTCGCCCCCGCTTCCTTACCCATCCCAAGAGCCTGACCAACACGCGTGAGGGTGGTCACGCCCACTTTGAGTGCAAAATCGAGCCCGTGACGGATCCCAATCTGAAGGTGGAGTGGTTCAAAAACGGTCGCCCCATCACAGTGGGTCATCGCTTCCGTCCCATCCATGACTTTGGCTACGTGGCTCTGGACATTGTCCAGCTGATTGCCGAGGATTCTGGTATCTACACTTGCAGGGCTGTCAATCTGATCGGTTCGGATGAGACTCAGGTGGAACTGCAGTGCCGCAGCGGTGAGCAGATTGTCACTGTCACCCAGAACGAGGCTGGCTTGGAGCAGATCCACTACCTGGAGGATCGATCGCGCTACAGTCGTCGCGAGGAGATCGACGAAAGCACCAAGCAGGCGCCAGTGTTCACCACTTCCCTGAAGAATATTGAGATCAAGGAGAACCAGAGGGCTCATTTCGAGTGCCGCCTGATCCCCGTATCCGATCCATCCATGCGCGTGGAGTGGTACCACAATAATCTGCCCCTAAAGTCCGGTTCCCGTTTCACTGAGACCAACAACTTTGGCTTTGTGGCCTTGGACATCATGTCCACGTTGCCCGAAGATGCCGGCACCTACACCTGCCGTGCCTTCAATGCCGTTGGTGAAGCCATCACCTCCGCCGTGGCGGTTGTGCACACGAAGAAGTCTATCTACTTGGAGTCGCAGCATGAGACCGCTTTGCCACGTCTCCAGCACCTGGAGGATGGCTCCAAGCGCCAGCGCATTAGCGTTCAGGATGAGTTTGTGTCTCAGGCTCCCGTCTTCACCATGCCGGTGAGGGATGTCCGTGTGGCCGAGAACCAGGCCGTGCACTTTGAGGCTCGCCTGATCCCAGTGGGAGATCCCAACCTGAAGGTGGAGTGGCTGCGCAACGGCCAGCCCATCGAGGCCTCTAACCGCACCACCACTATGCATGACTTCGGCTACGTGGCCCTCAATATGAAGTACGTAAACCCAGAGGACTCTGGCACCTACACCTGCCGGGCTGTCAACGAGCTGGGTCAGGCGGTCACCTCCGCCTCGCTAATCGTGCAATCAAAGACTGCCATTCAGCTGGAAACCCAGCACGAGGCTGCTATGCACAAGATCCACCAGCTGGAGGATCATAGCAAGTACCAGCGCAGGGAGGAGGAGGAATACACGGTTACTACGGCTCCCGTGTTTGTTACCAAGTTGATCGGACCCAGCAACCTGGTCGAGGGCCAGAGCGCTCACTACGAGTGCCGCATTGAGCCCTATCCAGATCCCAACCTCAAGGTGGAGTGGTTCCACAACGGCAAGCCGCTGAGCACTGGCCATCGCTTCCGTACCACCTATGACTTCGGATTCGCCGCCCTGGACATCCTGACTGTCTATGCGGAGGACAGCGGCGAGTATACTTGCCGCGTGACCAATAATCTCGGCCAGGCCGTCAACTCGATTGTGCTGAATGTTACCTCCCGCTCGGGCATCATCCATGAGACCCAGCACGAAGAGGCTCTGACCAAGATCCAGCATTTAGAAGATGCTTCGCGCTTCCAGAGGAAGACTGACGAGGAGCAGTTCCACGCCGAACGCCCCCAGTTCGGACGCCCGCTGCGTAATGCAAAGGTCAACGAGGGCACGCCCGTCCATCTGGAAGCCACGTTGGTTCCCGTGAATGATCCCACCATGAAGGTGGAGTGGTACTGCAACGGCAGGCCCATCCAAACGGGTCACCGTTTCAAGACTACCTACGATTTTGGCTTTGTGGCGTTGGATATTCTGTATGCCCATGCCGAGGACACCGGCACCTACATGTGCAAGGCCAAGAACGCCGTTGGAGAAGCTGTCACGACTTGTGCTGTAAACGTAACAGGTAATTGCATAACTTTGTCTATCCTAATCCCTTCCTAATGCCCAATCCTAATTAACAGCAAACAAGACACTCGACCTGGACACCTTGGATGCTCAGCGCTTGGAAAAGATTCGCCAGCTGGAGAGCTATGCGCCGCCCACTAAGGCCGTGGTGGAGGAGAAGGGCCAGAAGCCCATCTTCCTCACCCCACTGAGCAACCTGGAGCACTTGAAGGAGGGCGAGCACGCCCACCTGGAGTGCCGAGTGGAACCCATTAACGACCCTAACCTGAAGATCGAGTGGTTCTGCAATGGTAAGCAGCTGCCCACTGGTCATCGGTTCCGCACCACCCACGATTTTGGCTACGTCGCCCTGGACATTCTGTACGTTTACGGCGAAGATACTGGCACCTACATCTGCAAGGCCACCAACCAGCTGGGCGAGGCTGTGAACACGTGCAACGTGCGCGTATTGAACCGCCGCAGCATGATCCTGGATACCCAGCATCCTGATGCTCTGGAGAAGATTCAGAAGCTGGAGTCAAAGGTGGTGAATGCCCGCACCGAGATTGGAGAGCACCCGATCAGCCCTCCGCACTTCACCGCTGAACTGCGAGGCTCCACTGAGATTTACGAGGGCCAGACGGCTCACTTTGAGGCTCAGGTTGCTCCAGTTCACGATCCCAATTTGCGCATTGAGTTCTACCACAATGGCAAGCCCTTGCCGTCGGCATCTCGCTTCCATATCACCTTTGACTTTGGTTACGTGTCCTTGGACATCACCCATGCCGTGGCTGAGGACGCCGGCGAGTATTCCGTGCGTGCTGTTAACGCCATGGGCCAGGCTGTGTCGTCCACCAACTTGAGGGTTATTCCTCGTGGCACCATCATTTCGGACACCCAGCATCCCGAAGGCCTGGAAAAGATCCGCAAGCTGGAGTCTACGGCGCCGCATCAGCGCCAGGAGCCCGAGACACCAGGCACTCGCCAGCGCCCAGTGTTTACTCAGCCTTTGCAGAACATCGACAGGATCAATGAGCACCAGACGGCTCACTTCGAGGCCCGTCTGATTCCCGTGGGAGATCCCAATCTCAAGGTGGAATGGTATCGCAACGAGAAGCTCATCGAAGACAGTTCCCGTATCACCAAGCAGCACGATTTTGGCTACGTCTCGCTGGATATTTCGCATATCCGTAAGGAGGATGAGGGGGTTTACATGTGCCGCGCTGTCAATCCTCTGGGTGAGGCTGTAACAACCGCCTCCATGCGCGTGGTGTCTGAGGCTAGCATCCAAATGGATACTCAGCATCCGGACAGCATTAGCCGCATCCACCAGCTGGAGAAGCCAGTGGCTCCCCGTCCCAGCGAGCCAGAGCGTCTGTTTGAGAAGCCCATCTTCACTCAATTGCTCACTGGCCCTTCGGAGCTTTGGGAGGGCGCTCACGCCCACTTTGAGGCCCGTGTGGTGCCTGTGGGAGACCCGACACTTAAGTTCGAGTGGTTTATCAATGGCGTGGAGCTGCAAATGGGCTCCCGTCTGCGCACCACCCACGACTTTGGATTCGTTACCCTGGACATTGCTGCTGTAGTGCCAGAGGATGCCGGCGTCTACATGTGCCGTGCCTATAATGCCGCCGGTGAGGCAGTGTCCTCCACTGCCATGAAGGTGAAGACGAGGGCAAACATTGATGGCCAACCTTTGATCCCAGAGTCTTGGGAGGCTATTCGCCTGAAGGAGGCTGCCATGAACCGTGTTCCCGAGATGTTTGTGGATTCGACCCCGCAACAAGCCCCGGTGTTCACCACCCATCTGCAGAGCTACGACAAGCTTCATGAGGGTCAGCATGTGCTCTTGGAGGCTCAGGTGGAGCCTCGCGCAGATCCCAATCTCCGCATCGAGTGGTTCAAGAATAGTGTTTCCCTGACCACTGGCTCCCGCATCCGCAGCACCTTCGATTTCGGTTTAGTTACTCTGTCCATCAACGGTTTGCGTGCGGATGACTCTGCTATTTACACTTGCAAGGCCACCAACCAGGTAGGCGAAGCTGTCTCCACCTCCTCCCTCAAGATTGAGGATCGTCACTGGCTTCAGGCAGAGTCCCTGCACCCGGATTCGCTTCCTCGCATCGGAGAACTGGAGGCGCCTAAAGAGGGACGCCCTGCTGCTCCGGAGCCGACATACGAGACCCCGGTCTTCATCACTCATCTTAACAACATTGAGTGCAAGGAGGGCGATAATGTGCGCTTTGAATGCAACGTGGAACCGGCTCGTGATCCGACCATGTCCATCGAATGGTTCTATAATGGACAACCCCTGCAAGCAGCCGCCAAGTTCAAGTCCATCTACGATTTTGGCTACTGCGCTTTGGATCTGACCAACTCCTATGCTGAGAACAGTGGTGTTTACACCTGCAAGGCCACCAACAGCAAGGGTTCGGCCACCACCTCGGGCACCCTTAAGTGCACTGGTGGCAAGATTATGTTCCTGGACACCCAGCATCCGCAGGGTGAGTCTGGCCTGGAGGCCGTTCAAGAAACCGAAGAGGCTCTGGCCAACCGATATGCCAACAAATCGGCCAAGCCGGAGACACAGTACCCACCACCAGTATGGACCAAGCCTCTGCAGGCTGAGTTCCATCTGTCGGAGGCTCAGCCGATCCATTTGGAGGCCAATGTGGAGCCCAAGGAGGATCCTAACTTGTTTATCGAGTGGTACTTCAACGGTAAAATGCTCCAACATGGTTCTCGCTTCAAGATGACCACCGAGTTTGGATTTGTGACCATGGATATGATCGAAGTTTATGCCCGTGACCAAGGTATCTACACGTGCAAGGCTTACAACAAGGCTGGTGAAGCCTTCACCTCCACCACCATCTTTTGTTCCGACAAGTCGAATATTATCGACTCCACGCAGCATCCAAAGGGAGCTGAAGGCTTGGAACAGATCCAAGACCTGGAGGATTCCCTCCGAAAGGACGGCTCTAAGCCAGAGCAACCAGATCTGGGCATCCCACCACGCTTCACCACCGAATTCGTTAACATCGCCGATATTGGAGAGGGTGAACTGGCCCACTTTGAGGCCAATCTCATCCCAGTGGGTGATCAGAGCATGGTCATCGAGTGGTTCTATAACGGAAAGGTGCTGGAAGCCAGCCATCGTGTGCGCACCATCTACGCCTTTGGCACCGTGGCTCTTGAGGTCCTTGGAACGAAGATCGAGGATACCGGCACCTATACCTGCCGTGCCACCAACAAGCATGGAACTGCAGAGATTAGCTGCCAGCTGGAGTGCGTGGACAAGCCAAGGGGCCAAAAGCCGCGCTTCACTTCCCATATTCAGCCGCTGCAGGGCCTGAAGGACGGGCAGTCCGCTCACTTTGAGTGCACATTGATCCCTGTCAACGATCCCGAACTGAAGGTCGAGTGGTACCACAATGGCAAGCTCATGCGTCACTCCAACCGCATCAAGACCGTGTCCGACTTTGGCTATGTCGTATTGGACATTTCCTATCTGCAGGATCACGACAGCGGAGAGTACGTGTGCAGGGCGTGGAACAAGTACGGAGAGGACTTTACTCGCACCACCCTGAACTGTGGCGGCCGTGGTGGAGTTTTCTACGACAGCTTGCAGCCGGATTCGCTGCAAAGGATCAGGGAACTAGAGTGCCCCCAAGGACAGCAGGCCGATACCTCCGCCCCCGTGGTTGCTGAACCACCCAAGTTCATTACCCAGATCGCCGATGTCACCAAGCTGGTGGAGGGCCAGTCCGCTCACTTTGAGGCTCGCTTGACGCCCATCACTGATCCCGATTTGGTTGTGGAGTGGTACTTCAATGGCAAGAAACTGCCACATGGTCACCGTTTCCGCACCTTCCACGACTTTGGAATTGTTATCCTGGACATTCTGTACTGTTACGAGGAGAACTCTGGGGTTTACGAGTGCAGGGCTTATAATAAGTATGGCGAGGATGTGACCCGGGCTTCGCTGAAGTGCGCGTCCAAGGCTAGCCTCATTCTAGACTCCCAGCTGCCGCGAGGCATGGAGGGTGGTCTGGAGAAGATCGCTAACCTGGAGTACAGCATGGTGCGTACTCGCGACGAAACCACCGAGGAGACCAAGGGCAAGGCTCCCGTCTTTACTGTGCCGCTGGAGAACATCGAAAATCTGCGCGAGGGCGAGAACGCCCACTTTGAGGCTAGAATTACGCCTACTGATGATCCCAAGCTGAAGGTCGAGTGGTACTGGAACGGACGCCCATTGAAGGCCGGCTCTCGGTTCCGTACTTTCTGCGACTTTGGATTTGTCATTCTAGAGATCTCCCCCGTGTATCCGGAGGATTCTGGCGAATACTCTTGCCGTGCTATCAATGAATACGGTGAGGCGGTCACTACTGCCACCATGAAGATCCAGGGAAAGCGAAGCATTATTATGGAATCCCAACTTCCAAAGGGCATGGAGGGAACAATCGATCGCATCGCCGAACTAGAGGGCTTGGGCTCGCGCAGCACCGAATTCGTGCCTGACGATGATACCGGCAAGCCGCCAGAGTTCATCACCACGCCCTTCGACATGGTCATTACTGAGAACTCGCTAGCCCACTTCGAGTGTCGCCTGCAGCCAATCAACGACCAATCGATGCGAGTGGATTGGTTCCACAACGGCAAGGCCTTGTGGGCTGGCTCCCGCATCAAGACCATCAACGATTTCGGTTTCGTAATTCTTGAGATCGCTGGCTGCTATCAGCGCGACACCGGACTCTACACTTGCAAGGCTACAAATAAGCACGGCGAGGCCACGGTGTCCTGCAAGTTGCAGGTTAAGGGTCGCCAGGGTATCGTTATGGAGCCTCAGCTGCCTTCTAACTTCCGCACTGGCACTGAGAGCCTGCAGAAGCTGGAGGAGAGTATGCACAAGCGCGAGGAGATAGTGATCGATGAGGAACAGCCAAACCCGCCCAAGTTCACCGAGGACATCAAGGACAATTTGGATGTGCCCGAGGGCGGTCCCATTCACTTTGATTGCCGCGTCGAGCCTGTCGGCGATCCGAGCATGCGTATTGAATGGTTCTACAATGGACGCGTTATGGCCACTGGCTCTAGGGTTCACCAGCTCAACGACTTTGGTTTTATTGCCTTGGATGTGGACTACATCTATGCCAGGGATTCGGGAGAGTATACTTGTCGGGCGACTAACAAGTGGGGCACTGCCACCACAACTGCCAAGGTCACCTGCAAGGGCAAGCACAATATTGTGTACGAATCTCAACTGCCCGAGGGCATGACCTCCGAGAAGTTAAAGGAACTGGAGCGCGGACGCATCCCAGAGGCCCCGAAGGTTGTTGAACAGGAGTTCGGACCACCGAAATTCACCACGCAAATTACTTCCGTAACGGTTGATGAAGCTGAAGCCGTTCGGTTTGAATGCCAGGTGGAACCCAAGACCGATCCCAGCCTGCGTGTGGAATGGTACCGCAATGGCAAGCCACTGCCTTCTGGCCATCGTTACAGGAATATTTTCGACATGGGCTTTGTCTCTCTGGACATTCTCTATGTGTATGGAGAGGACTCTGGGGAATATGTTTGCCGAGCCATTAACAACCACGGCGAGGATCGCACCAAGGCCACTGTCTCTTGCAAGAGTGTGTATTTTTTTTTAAATTTTACAATGCTGTTTTCTTATTTAAAATTATATTTTTTAGAACTTCCCACCATCTTACTGCAGAACCAAGTGCCTCGCGGCATGAAGCGTTCTGAAACTCTGACCCAAATGGAAGCCACCATCAAGAAATACACTTCCGAGGTGCATTTGACCGAAGACGATCTGTTCGATCCCGACCGCAAGCAGCCTCCTCGCTTTGTTACCCAGATTAAGGAGCAGCTCACTCTTACCGAGATGGCCGTGACCAAGTTCGAGTGCCAGCTGGCGCCTGTGGGTGATCCCAACATGAAGGTCGAGTGGTTCTTCAACGGCAAGCCCCTGCTGTACAGTAAGTTTCTAAACTAGATTCTAATACAATGGACATTTTCTAAAGAGTTTCTGTTCCTGCAGAGAACCGTTTCCAGCCTATTTACGATTTCGGCTATGTGGCTATGAACTTTGGCTGGGTTTATCCCGAGGACAGTGGAGAGTATGTTTGCCGCGCCACGAACTTGTATGGCATGGATGAGACTCGTGCCATTATCAAGGTTTCTGGAAAGCCAGGTATTGTCTACGATTCGCAGCTGCCCGCTCACATGCAGAGCATTGACCGCATCCGCGAAATGGAAGCCTCATGGCAAGTGTAAGTTTCATAAAACGACAAGTTTTGGTATGAATTGTTATTTAAAGCTCTTTTTCTTTGGTCAGGGTGCCCGAGGAGGTTGATCCCGATGCCAAGCCTAGAACCAAGCCGGTCTTTGTGAGCAAACTGGAGCCCCAGGTGGTGGAGGAGGGCGATCCAGCCCGCTTCTGTGTCCGTGTTACTGGACACCCCCGTCCCAGAGTTATGTGGTTGATCAATGGTCACACTGTTGTGCACGTAAGTTTGTAAGGATTAAGATTTAAAGATCTGCCTGCTAAGAAAAGGGGCTTTCAGGGCTCTCGCTACAAGCTGACCAACGATGGCATGTTCCATTTGGATGTACCGAAGACACGTCAGTATGATACCGGCAAGGTGGAAGTGATTGCCCGTAATTCTGTGGGCGAATCTATTGCCACCACCGAGCTGAAGGTGGTTGCCCGTTCCGACGACTACCGTAATGTTCTGAAGAACTCTCCGCGCCGTAAGTTTAACATAAAGACAGTCCATGAACTTTGGAAACTATTGATATAACAAAAGCTATTAGAACGTTAACAATTTTTAAATGCAAATGTAGACTTTAGCTGACCAAACTAAATAAGGAAACAACATGCTATATAACAAACAGAAACTCATTGTAAATATAAACATACCGACATACAACATGCCACAAAAGTTTACGTAGCAGTAGCACCCAAGTTTACATTCCAAGTAGTTCAAAAACAAAGCACAAATTTACCCAAAATCCTCAAAAAAAAAAAAAAACAAAAATGCTTCCCAAGTCCCCAAAAGTCCCAAAAACCAAAAAAGAACCAATTATAGTACTCCAGACAGCGCGAGAGACTTCAGAAGTGGAATTCGTGCAGAGGAAGTCAAGGAGAGGGAGTCCATAAGTATGGCCGGACCTGGGGTAATATGGTTAAACCGTAGTTTTGCGTGTGCACTTTCCGTCTGTTCTAAACTGTGGTTATCACCCAGCTGATTTGATCCCCTCTCTCTCTGTCCTATAATCATTTGCTATCCGCCCAAAAAAAAAAAATATATAAACCCAAGGAAACCCCGAAATCTTAATATTTTAATAATAATTTCCTATCGACTATCTGTAACTAAACTTATGGCACGCCAATTTAATTTCTAATTCTCATACATCCTCCTGAATTTTGCATGTGATTCAACCATAGTTTATCAACTCTAATTGTCTAGTTTTGTAAGTTTGAACAATAAATAAAAACATAAATCACTCCATGTTTAGCCTGGTACGACTACGAACTAGCCGCCTATCAAAAGGAGCGCCAAGAGAACGAGCTTGAGAAGGTATTCGACGAGCGTAAGCAGGTGCAGTCCGAGCAGGGCACCCACACCCTAAAGGGCGTCGAGCATCTGAAGCCAAAGCAGTACAAGCCGCCAACGCCTGACTGGCAGCAGAATGTGAAGGCCAAGAAGAGCGAGGATTACTACAACAAGTTGCAGGTCCTCGAGACCGAGCAGCTCCTGAAGGAGACCAATCTGCGCAAGGACAATCACCAGTACGCTATTCCCGGCGAGAAGGTCGTAAGCAGCTCTCAGTCCAAGGGGATGGCCCAATCCTATGAAGAGAATCTGTAAGTATCAGAGTTCTCGTGGAAGTTTATATACATATATCCTCCAAAGACGGCATATAATTTCTCCCCTTTCCTTTCCTTTCCTTTTTTTTTTAGTCAAGAGAAGACGAGTACCACTCAGGTGAAGCCTGCCCCTCCAAAGGGTACAGCCGAACCATCAGAGTCGTCTGTCCATGGCCGCGAGGTGCACATGAATAAGCAACAGCAGGTGCAGAAGGAGATCCAGGGTGACCTAGAGATCACTCGCAAGATCACCGCCACTGAGACCACAGAGGTGGAGCACAAGGGCACTATTCAGGAGCGCGTGGTTAAGGGACCTGTCAAGCCAGCTAAGGCTCCTGTTTTCACCAAGAAAATCCAGCCCTGTCGCGTCTTTGAGAACGAGCAGGCCAAGTTTGAAGTGGAATTCGACGGAGAGCCCAATCCCACAGTTAAATGGTATCGCGAGAGTTTCCCCATTCAGAACTCGCCGGATCTTCAAATCCACACCTTCAGTGGCAAATCGATTCTTATCATCCGCCAGGTGTTCGTCGAGGATTCGGCCGTGTTCTCCTGCGTGGCAGAGAACCGTGGAGGAACTGCCAAGTGCAGTGCCAATCTGGTGGTCGAGGAGCGTCGTCGCGCCGGCAAGGGAGGCATTCAGCCCCCTAGCTTTGTAAGCACCATCCAGAGCACCACCGTGGCCACCGGACAGCTGGCCCGATTTGATGCTAAGGTAACTGGCACCCGTCCCTTCGACGTTTACTGGCTGAAGAACGGCATGAAGATCCAGCCGAGCATCAAGTTCAAGATGCTGGAGGAGGATGGCGTGCATACGCTGCTCATTATCGAGCCCTTCGCTGAGGATTCTGGTCGTTATGAGTGTGTGGCTGTCAATGCCGCCGGGGAGGCACGCTGCGATGGCGACTGCATTGTCCAATCGCCCACTAAGCCGGACAAACCCACCACTCCGGGCAGCGAGAAGGCCCCTCATATTGTGGAGCAGCTGAAGAGCCAATCGGTGGAGGAGGGAAGCAAGGTCATCTTCCGTTGTCGCGTGGACGGCAAGCCCACTCCCACCGCGCGCTGGATGCGCGGGGAGAACTTTGTGAAGCCATCGCGCTACTTCCAGATGAGTCGCCAAGGCGAGTACTATCAACTAATCATCTCAGAGGCCTTCCCCGAGGATGAGGGCACCTACAAGTGCGTTGCCGAAAACAAGCTAGGCAGCATTCAGACCAGCGCCCAGCTAAAGGTTCGCCCCATTGAAAACTTGGACGCTCCGCCTACGATCACCGCCCTCAAGGATGTCTCCATCACCGAAGGCATGCCCGCACAGTTCAAGACGACTGTGACTGGCAAGGTGAAGGCCACGAGCGTGCAATGGTTCCGCGAGGGCCAGCTGATCCCCGAGACACCAGATTTCCAGGTGGGTTGAAAGCAATTTAAATGCAAATAGGGTCGAGTAAAAATATAGAGACTTTAAATTTTGAATATTATTAGCCAGAATCTTAACTATGACCATCTTTGATAATCCTTACAGATGATCTTCGATGGCAACAGCGCAGTGCTTCTGATTGGCACCACTTACGAGGAGGATTCCGGCATCTTTACTGTGCGCGTGACGTCGTCCACCGGCCAGGTCGAGTCTTCAGCCAAACTGACTGTTAAAAGTAAGGATTAAACTAAAAGCTAAGCCAAACCGAGACCCAGAGTTCGAAAAAGTAGGCAAACCCAAACGTAAGCGAACAGTGTTCAAACAAACCAACCAACCAACATCAACAAAACAACTCCAAAGAATGCTCAAAAGAACAAAAACTAAAAAACAAAAAAAAAAACCTAAGAAAGAACTAACTCAAGAACGAACGTTAAGAAAACCAATACTGACGGAACGAATCCCCGAGTTACTGACGTATTACGAACAGTTATACTACTAGCCCCAATTACCTATCTATAATATACCATATATGATCAACTAGTCGTAAAAGTTTGAGTGAGAGAGGAATATTTTAAAGCGAACCTGTCGAAACATTCAACATGGATTTTTTCTAAACTATCAAACGAACGAGTTATTTTCTACTAACCATATATTGCAAAATGTGAGCAACAGCAAAGGAAATGCAACCCAAAACTATTTATTTTAAAGATGTCTAACACAAAAAACGTAACCAGAAAAAAGAAAAACAAAAAAAAAAACACATTAAAGCAATTTTAATTGAAAAATAATAAAAACAATTACAAGTATTTTGCAACATAAATATTTATAGACCATTTTTCTTCTTCTGGCATGGCCAAGACAGCAGCAGCAAGAGCAACAACAATGGCTAGGGACAATTTCGACAATTCGAGTGAAAGTGTGGAAATGACTCAAAGATATAAAAATATATAGAAATTAATTTGGCCGCTTGAGTTGAGTTATAAATAAGGCAGAGGCAGCAGCCTATGTACTTTTCGAAAACGAGCGTGCTAAGCAGGCCACTTTAGGAATACATAATAATTTTCAGTAGCCGTCCGTTAAGATCTACAGGTATATAGACAGATATACAATGTGTAGGATAGTTTTGGGGCCGTGTGCAAAACGCACATTTGTCCCGCCTCCGCTCAAGCATGAAAGTTTTATTTTTCATTTGAATATTAGCATAAAATATTATGGATGACACATCTAGCGCACACACACCCCGCCGTCGGGTGGCAGCAGCAGCACGGTGCGCGTATCTTGTATCTGCCAGATACACACCCAACCAATATGAAAGATAGAACGTGTGCAAAAACTAGAGCAGCCCGTAGAGACCACGGACCAGAGACAGCACGTACTGAAAATATCGAAAGCCATTCAGCCATGGGCTTTCAGCTGCCAGCCAAATCTGCTTCGCGCACTGCCGCTACCCTATCCCACAGATATAGACATAGAGTAGAGACATGTGTTCTATTTTCAATTTCATTTTTGGAGAATGTTTTGCTTTCGAGAACTAATTTCCAATAGATTAGCGTTAAAAAATCTTTTACGCTATTTTTAGTCTGGATTTCTGGTTTACTTTTAGCTACAATGAAAAGCATTTATGTATTTTCTCAAGTAAATCTTGAAATTTATTTCAATTTTTATTTTCTTTTCAATAAAACGAAAACACCAGAACCGAAAAAATAATATATATTTTTGCTTAGGTGTATTACGGGGATTTTTCTAGTTTCTGGTTCTAGAAAAAATACAATGACAAATACCTTCTACCTGTTGTTGTCGTTCTTGCTGCGACTGTCTATAAGGTGGATCAGGATCAGAGATGAGAGATATATACCGATCTTAGTCTGGGCCAACTCATACCCTTGGTCATTAGACGACAAGAACATGAATTGATGATTCTGTTTATGGTGCAGAAACGAATTTAATTAGATTAATCAGTTACGGCTGTTCAGTCATCGAGCCGCGGGCCTCAATGATGATTCATGTTTCCACATAGTTTTATATTTATAGATGCCAGTCAAGTCTTCGTTTTCAAACGATGCTTTAGCTTCTGTAGTCCTCGTTTCGACCTGATATAGAAATCCATGTTAGACAGGGTTCGATAGAATGGCTTTAAGATATCACTACCTTGTGATTCGACTTTTACCAATAACTCGAGACCGAATTTTGTCCCGGTTGAACCCTCAGTTCATCGATGATGTTGATGACAGCGACGATGATAAGATTTCATGATAATGATGATGACGATGAAGAACTTGTATTGTTTATTTATATTGAATTTAATTTAATCAAACTTTATTTATTTTTTAGTGATGTTGCATGAGATTTTATAATTCATTTTTTATTACCGCTTCTTACTAATTCGTTTCGTTACCATTATGTTTGTCACACACACAATATCTCTTTCGTCCATTACCAATCATCCATTTTGTGTAAGAAAAACAAACAAAACGAATCAAAATTTTTCTCTAAATTGAAGTTTTTGCCGCTTGTGTCGCCTTCAGTTAATATTTTTTTCTCTAAATGAAGCTTTACTAAAAAATTAATCATAAAAACTCATGCGACTTTCGTTTTAAGTTTTATATACTGTATCTAGATGCGATTTCCGATTATATATATTTGCCAGTCTTTTGATTTATGTTTACTCAATATGTACTTCCCGATTGATCTGTGTGTTTTCAGTGTTCAATTACGATTGTTCGATTTTACGATTACTATGAACTTTGATTGATTTCTTTCCATTTATATACACACACACTCACTCGCGTACATTATCTTTTTTCTTTTGTTGTTTAATTGTATCTATCATGTATTTAATACTTAAAACCAATATCGCGTCTATAAATAAATCCAAGCAAAGTGCATAACAATTGGAAATTTGTTTTTGATTACTGCCAAACGCTCCTCGTTGCCGCTACCGCTGTCAAAGTACCGCTGTTGCTTGCTACCTATCATCCGAATGCCATCAGAAACTCAGCCACAGCTGCTGGAATAGCCACAAGTACAGGTAGGTGATGTGATGTTGATGCACTTGACAGAGCATTGAGTATACGCCCCGTCCACCAACCGAGGAAGTGGCCCGGTCTACCTCCTGATCTGTTCTGTTCTCTACACCCGACTGAGGCCGTTGGAGTGCGCCTCACTGCGTTCTGCGCTGCCTGTATGGCTGTATGGGAGCCGAAAATATCGGCGCAGACACACCCCGCCCATAAATCTGCCGGGGGTTGTGCTGCTGCTGCCGCCGCCTCGAACTCAGCCCCACCTGGTGACGTAGCCGCCACTAATCAGTTATCTATTTTCGGCCTTAATGTATACAGAGGCATTTGCATTGTTTCGCTCTCAATTGTACACTTGCCTGGCCGCAATATCTCCCTTTCCCTCAACCACATCTAAAGGCAAAAGCGATGGCGATGGCGATGACGATGATGATGATGACTTGAAGTCAAACGAATGTCACCATGCGCCGCGACTTGCTCAATTGCTGTCATGTCAATGTGCCAGATTTAGGTGCAGGTTAATGCAATTTAAATCATCAGACAAGTGGACTCGTCACACCCGATTAGTGAATCACGAATCGTAGATAAACCGCCACCTCAGGCCACTGACTATACGCACCTATTTTTATCAATGCCAATTATCAAAAATATGTACTGACCTAGGGCCCGATCCCATTAATGCTCTTTTCACGGTCAACGCCGATGAGCAAGACAGAAATTTAATTTGTGGTTCACGAAACGCACAGCTATGAATTGGACGGTTTTGGGTTTCCTCCTTTTACAGTCCAAAGCAGCCTTATTCATTTATCATGCCCAACAATAAATACATAATTATTTATAATAATAAATATTTAAGTTCATTGTTCGCTTATACCAAAGAATTCGAAACTATTTTTAAATTCTTGTATAGGCACAAATTATGATATGCTTAACTGTGTGGGTGGGCAGGTAAGAGGCCACTAAATCAGCAAGAATGAGTCAATTGTTGTTAAATTATGGTTTGAGATCTGGTAGAAGGGTTCTTGGGTGTTCTATATGTCCCTTTTTGACACTTTTTACTAAAAACTGAAGCTAATCCCTTGTCCTTATTAGTTTACGATTGATTTCTTGTGCATTGCCATGAATTGTTGCACTTTTTAAGCGTTATAAGTTAACATTTGTATGTTCATTGTTCGGCCAAGCCATATAAATATTATTTTTGTTTAAAAGCTCGTAATAAAAAATACAACAAAATAAAATAAATATAAAGGAAAGAAAATAAAGAAAGGTAAGCAAGGCAAGTAGCAGAGGTAAGTAAACCAAGACTCAAATTTGTACATTTTTCTCCTTGGAACTCTGGATGTATTCAGCTATCTATCTCCAATTTGATGCATTTACCAAATAAAAACTACTCCTTAATCGCCTTTTGCAGAACGACGCATCTCGGCCTTTCAATTGAGAACGATTGATTCCGCCGAGGATGAGTCCTCTTCATCTGGCCGGGAAGACAGTGCCCCTGAATCGCCCCACGCTTTCCAACCTGGCCAGCAACCCGGCCAGCAGTTTGGTCAATTCCTGGGCGTCAACGGGCAGGTCCAGCATCAGGGAAGGTCACGAAATAAGAAACCCAAAGTTCGCAGCAAGTCCCTGCAGCCACCAACCAATGTCATACCTTGGCGCAAATCATCGCGTCCCAATCGTGGACGCTCTCTGGACAAGGGTGTGTTCTTGCCAGGCTTCAAGCCCGAGCCGGTCAAGTCTTGGACCGAAGAGACCATCAGCTTAAAGGCTACACCAATTGAGAAGAAGAAGCCCACGCCTAAGCTAGAGGCAGCTACGGTTGCCCTCAAGTCCATTAAGACTGAACGTGATCAGGGCATTATGAGCTTGGGCGCTACTCTAGAGCAGATCATTGCTGGCAAGACCGAGAAAGAGGCAGTTCCATGGATCACAATGCGTGAAAAGCTAAAGGCAGTGGAAAGTGTGCAGCAACAGCTGAACAAATTCGATTTGGATGAGGTCTACTTGCGTCCGCTCGAGGGCCAAATCGAAACGGATGAGCAGTTGCCGCAACAGGCTCAAGTGGAGCAGGTGCAGCGCACCAAGGAGATCCAACGGCTAAAGAGCATGGAGAGTGTCGAGATCATGGAGATGACTGACCAGATCGATAAGCTTATTACACAGCAGCAAAACAACAAGGATCTCATACCGTGGAAGGAAATGCGCCAGCAGCTAAAGAGTGTGCAGAGGGTGACCAAGCAGATTGACAAATTCAAGATCGAAGAAGTTGAGCTGCGTCACTTGCAGGCCCAGCAGGCCATCGCCGAAGAGTTCCAAATGGGAACTGCCGAAGACACAGTCGTCATGACTATTGATGAGAGCTCCAAGGGTTCTATCTCCAAGGTTATGCGACGCGACGAGCTGCAGCAGTACGAAGATCAGTCCAATATCTATAAGCAGCAGTTCATTACCACCGAGGATGTGAATATAATGCATGTCTCGGAGCGCGAGAAACTGGAGGCCCAGAGACTACTACGTGAACAGCAGGCAGTTAACTGGCGCCAACAGCAGCAGCAACAACAACTCCAGCCCCAAACCTCTGTGGAGGATACGGTCATCTCACAGACTACGGAGCGTCAGAAGTTGATCCAGCAGCAGAGCCTCGTCGAGGAAGCTCAGCGCCAGCAGTTTGTCCAAGTCCAGGACTCACAGATCATGAGTCTGGAGCAGTACGAGCACCAAAAGATGATCAACCAGCGCACCCAGCACGAGGCCTTTAACTGGCGCCAGCCGCGAGAACCTCAAAAGTTTGTCCAGGTTGAAGACTCTTCTTTGCTTCACCTGCAGGAGCGTCAAGATACGCAACAGCAGCAGCTGCTGCAACAGGAAGGTGTCATGTGGGAGCGCGGTAGGAAGAAGCCAGAGCAGCCCAAAGCCTTCCAGGCCCAGCCGGCGACAGCTCAGGAAGAATATTCCTATCAGGAAATGCACGATGAGCTTGTGGAGCCCGTGCCGGTTCAGCAGCCCCAACAGGTGCCCGTCATGTGGGAGAGGGGAAAGAAGAAGCCAGAGCCTCAGCCGCAGACCTACGAAGAGGCACACGACGAGCTGGTTGAACCCACTCCCGTTCAACAACCCGAACAGGTCCCTGTCATGTGGGAGCGCGGCAAGAAGAAGGTGATTCAGGAGCAATCCATCACATCACAGGATGTGGTGCAAACTTCCCAAGTTATTGAACAACAAATCGTTGAAGAGACCAAAAAGACAGCTGTTCGCCGCGTGCTTCCCCCTAGGGAGCCAGAGCAGAAGGTGGAGCAAGTTTCCTTGAAGCCAACGCCTAGACAACGCCCCAAGGAAACGCAAAAGGCTGAGGAGTTCCAACTGAAGCCACTAAAATCCACCAGATCCGTGCAAGAAGCCGTTGAGCAGACGGCCATCAAAACTTACGAAGAGGCCACAGATGAATTGGCTGAAGAAACTGTAACTGTAGAGCAGGAACAACTGCAACCTGTCATGTGGGAACGCGGGAAGAAGAAGCCCCAACAATCCGAGCAACAAGTTTCTGAGATTCCCAAGACGCTCGAGGTTGCTGTTGACACTTTGGAAGAGGAGGTGCCTAAACCGACTGAGGCACAGCCGCAACCTGTTCTTTGGGAACGTGGCAAAAAGAAGAAGCCAGAGCAGAAAGTTTTCGAGGAAGCGCCTAAAACACTTGAGATTGCTCAGGACACCCTGGAGGAGGAGGTAGGCAAGCCCGAGGAACCTCAACCACAGCCTGTTATGTGGGAACGCGGAAAGAAAATAAAGCCGCAGCCTCAAGAATTTGTCGAAGAAAAGGTTGAAGAGGCGCCCACAAAGAGCTACGAAGAAGCGCACGATGCGCTGCCCGAAGAGTCTAAGGCAGAGGAGAAGCCGGAACCTGTCCTATGGCAACGTGGCAAAAAGAAGGCCCCAAAACCAGAGCCCGTAGAAGAAGTCCATACCGATGAGGTTGATGCGCAAATCGCCAGAGATGTGGAAGAAGAGCAGGTCGTTGTCGAAGAAAAGCGTAGAATCAAGAAGACTAAGAAGCCGAAACCCAAGAAAACTGCTTCCGAGGAGGTGGATGAAGCCCAACCAGAAGAATACATTCCTGAAGAAGAGGAAGTTCCTCAGGAAGATATTGTCGAGGAACAGGTGGACATCGTCGAAGAAAAACGTACGGTCAAGAAAACAAAAAAACCAAAGCCTACTGCACAGGTAACCGAGGAAGAACCCGAGGAAGACGTTATTGAAAAGGAATTAGAAATTATTGAAGAACAGAAGGAAATTGTTGAAGAAAAACGCAAGGTCAAAAAGGTTAAGAAGCCAAAGGAAGAACAGCCAGAAGAGGAAATTCCTGAAGAAGAGGTTATTGATGAGCTGGAAGCCATTGTGGAAGAGCAACATGACGTTGTTGAAGACAAGAAAATTGTCAAAAAGATTAGGAAGCCCAAACCAACAATTGAAAAGACTGATGTTCAGGAATTGGAACAACCTGAAGAGGAGATACCAGAAGAGCAGGTAGAGGTTACTGAAGAACAAGAAGAAGTGGTTGAAGAAAAGCGCAAGGTGAAAAAGGTAAAGAAGCCCAAGAAGATTGTTGAGGAAAATCAACCGGAAGAGGAGGTTCCACAAGAAGAGGAAGTTATCGACGAAGAGGAAGAGGTTGTTGAGGAGAAGCGCGTGGTGAAAAAGGTGAAGAAACCTAAGAAAAAGGTAAAGGATGACACTGAAGAGCAGCCCGAAGAGATTAATGAGCCGCTAATCGAGGAGGTTGAAGAAGTTCAAGAATCCGTCTCCGAAGAACCGAAGAAGCCTAAGCCTGCTTCTCAATCCCAGGAGATTGAACAAGTTGAAAAGGTTACGCTCAAGCGTGCTCCAAAGAAACAACAGCCTCTGCCCGAGAAGCAACAACTAGAGGAGGTCTCTTTGAAGCCACTGAGAAAGACCGCCCCTGTCTCGGAAACAACTCAGCCCGAAACACCAGAAACTGAATTTGAGGTTGAGGACCATGTCATTACCACAGTTGACCAAATAGTAGACGTGACAAAGAAACGTGTTAAAAAGAAGAAGCCCACGGCAAAGACTGACACAGAAGAGGCAATCGAAGAGCCAGTGGAGGATGTCGAAGAAGAAACACAGCCGAAAGAGGAGCAACCTGTCGAAGAACCCGTGGAAGAACAACCTGAAGAGGAAGCGGCACCTGAACAGAAAATTGCTCCCAAGCCAAAGGCACAGAAACAGGAAATCATTGAAAAGGTTGAAGAAGTTTCTCTTAAACGGGTTACTCGGCCAGTGAAGAAGCTTCCCGAAGAGGCAACCATTGAAGAAGTGCGCCTGAAGCCAACTCAACGTAAATCCATCAAGCCCGAGGAGGTAACGCTGGAAGTTGTAGACCTGCAGCACGTCGAGAAAACGGAGCAAGAAATCGTGCAGGAGGAGAAGCGTAAGACCAAGAGGGTGAAGAAGCCAAAACACGAAGATTTACCCGAAATTGCCGATGCTGAGCTCACCCAACTAGAAGAAGCAGAGCACATTGACATCGTTAAGGAGCCAAAACCAGAGGAAGAGCAGCCACAAGTGCCATGGAAACGAGGAGAAAAGAAGAAGCCGGTTGAGGATATCTTAGAGGAAAAGAAATGGCCAACTGGAAAACGGCGTCCATTGACCGCAGAAGAGCCTGAAGAAGTTCAGCTAAAGCCGATTCCATCAAAGCCGGTGGAAGAACCGCTAAAGCCTGAAAAGGCTATCACAGGGCCACAACTTGTGCCCGAAGAAAAGCCAGAAAGCGAAGAGAAGGAGCTTGAACTTGAACCTCTTAAGCTACCCAAGGACAAACCGCCAAAGGAGCCTAAGGCTAAGAAGGATAAGAAGAAGCCCAAGCTGAAGAAAGCCACACCTTCGGTGGATGAGGTGTCGGAGGAAATGGCCGAGCCATTTGATGAGCCCATTGCGGAGGAAGATGAAGTGGAAGAGCTGCCCGTAGACGACGATAAGGTCGTGGCAGTTTCGGAAGATGTGCTGCCGGAAGAAGAAGTTGTGACCACCGAAGAGACGCCTGAGGCTAAGCAGAAGGCGCATAAGAAGCGCACGAAACGCCTTAAGCAGGCCTCTGAGGAGAAGCAGCCCCAGCTGCTGGAAGCTGCAATTGCTGAACTCGAAAAAGTGGACGAAATATCCCAAGAGATCTCACAAAAGACTATTACATTACTCAAGAAGACTGAAGACACAAGACCTCAATTCATCACGACAGAACAGCTCATCGAGCTGGATGTGGAAGACGTCCGACGTGATCTCGAGATGAAAGTTACCTCGAATATCATCAAAAAGGAGAAGCGACGTGTGGTACTGGACGACAGCCAACCTCTCCCTGAACTGGAGCTGATTACGCAGAAGCGTATCCAGGAGGGCATCGATAAGGTGGCCGATGAGGAGCTCATCGAGGACCAGCAGCTCACGCAAAACCAGCAGGAGACGACCACCTCCGAGGTCATTGGTCAGGAACGCAAGTTAGTCAAGAAGAAGAAGAAGGAGATCAAACCTCCGAGGATTACCGAGAAGCTTCGTCCCCGTCAATGTGTTCCCGAGCAGCCTACGGTTCTCGAGTGCAAGGTGGAAGGTGTTCCCTTCCCCGAAATAAACTGGTACTTCAACGACATTCTGCTATTTGCTTCGGAAAAGTACGAGATCACCGTCGTCGAGCAAGTGGCCCAGCTGAAGATTGCCAAGGTCACACCCAGCGATGTGGGCGTCTACACATGTGAGGCCAAGAACGAGGCTGGAGTGGCAACAAGTCGTACCAACATTATTTTGGGTAAGTATAATATATATAAAATTAGGATCGGTCCAATCTTCGTCTTTTGCAATGTGTTTTGAAATAAAAAAATGCAGTCTGTTGAACTTAATTTTCCCTGTCCGCCCAGACCGTCGTTGTATATAATTTCCCCTCCAAAACACCAGAACACACAATATTCTTAAATATCACTTATTCACATTAAATACAGAAAAAGAACAAGGAGTTCCCCCACAGTTTACGAAACCACTTAAGATTGAGTTCACTGAGGAGAAGCAGCCCGAGCGGCTCAAGGTTACGGTAACCTGTCAAGTGACAGGCAAACCAAATCCTCAGGTTAAATGGTACAGAGGTATAGAGGAAGTCATTCCCAGCGAGGCCGTCCATATGTTCTACGATGAAAAGACCGGCGATGTGGCTCTAGAGGTAATCAATCCCACTCCCAACGAGGCAGTTATCTACTCCGTGCAAGCCCAGAATCAATTTGGTCGTGCTATCGGCAACGCCAATATCATGAGTCGCGTTGATGAAGTGCCCAAGGAAATACTAAAGGCGCCCATGGTGACTCCACTACATGCTGTAGTTGTACCGACTGGCGGTACTCTGTTCTTTGAGGCCAAATACGATGGCCTGCCCAGGCCTGAGATCAAATGGATGCGAAATGGCCGTGAGGTTGTTGAGAATGAGGAGATCATCATTGAGACCACCGAGACGACAACCACAATTAAGGTTATAAATATGACGCGCAAGCGGACTGGAAAATATGAGGTGTGCGCCAAGAACAAGGTGGGAGAAGCCAAGTCATCTGGATCCGTGATGGTCTCAGATCAAAAGCCCGATGAGCAAATTAAGCCACCAATATTCATTCGCCCCCTGGAACCCAAATACTTCGGCGAACACGAAGTAGCCATTATCGAGGCTGTTGTGGAGTCTGAGCCATTATCGTCCTTCCAGTGGTTTGTGCACAATGAGCCCATCAAGAGCTCCAACGAAGTGCGCATCGTAAGCCAGGCCAACAAGTCAACGTTGCTGATTGAGGACTTCCAGAAGAAATTCACCGGGCCCTTCACTTGCCGGGCCGAAAATGTCGGTGGTTCGGTGACATCAACTGCAACTGTTAACCTTATTGAGTCCCTGCCACAGGAGGAGGCAGTAGAGTTTGAATCGCCGCGATTCATCGAAGAACTTATCAAGCCCGTGGAGGTTATGGATGGCGAGGCATTGCTGCTGACCTGCCAAGTTACTGGCAAACCCACGCCTAAAGTGGAGTGGTACCATAATGAGGAGAAGGTCGTCGAGAACAAGGAAACTACGATATCGCAAGACTTGCAAGGCAATTGCCAGCTGCAGATAACGGAAGTGTTCCCCGAAAACGAGGGCCAATACGAGTGCGTGGCCACGAACAAGATTGGCAAGAGCGTGACCAAGACAAACGTTAAAATTCAAGGTACTTGTGATGGTATCTAACGGTAGTTAACTAGTTAACTAGATGGAAGTAGTGCCACCCTACACACTACATGCATCCCACACCTAGATAGGTTTTCCAATAACAATCCCCTCCCTGACAACTGAGTTCTTTGAATACCTTTTGTACTAACTGGCTTAGAGATAGCCTGCATGTGATTCTACCATTTTAAGAGTCTTATCTATCTATCAAATCCAATAAATAATACCTCTACTTTTCCGGTCACCTCATTGACCAATTCCTTTTGTACATAATCTTCCGATTTTTTTTACTGAGTTCGTTGCAACGAAATTTGGTGTGGAGACACTCTTATATTGATAATGCTTTTGAATGTATATTTTTTAGCATTTGAATATATCCCCGATTCTGAAATCACTGGACTCACAGGATCTGAGGAGGATCTACTTGATAGAGTAAGCCTAATTGTTGTTCATGTGTACTCGAACCGAGGATTTACCAAGCTAATGCAAATTGTTATAACGCAAACCATTCTAGACCCTCTCGATCGACGAACAAGCCCCGAAAATTATTAAAAAGCTGCCAGAGAAAATCGAGCCCAAAGAGGGTGAGCAAGCGAAGCTGGAGGTTAAGGTCGTTGGAAAACCAAAACCGAAGGTCAAATGGCTGCGCGACGACGAGCAGATATTCGCTTCCGAGGAATATCAGATCGAAAATTTCGACGACGGCACCTCAGTGTTGGTCATTAATCACGTATATCCCGATGATTTGGGTACAATTAGTTTTGAGGCGTACAATCCACTGGGTGTGGCAGTGACAACGGCACTCTTTGCGGTCGAAGGTACTATTATGGTTTATCCCTCATATAGTGCACTCTTTAATATAAATCAACTGTTATTTGGCTTTGTTAGTGAACTTCTTTTTCAGGTTTTGCAGCTGCCTCTAAATAAAAAGAAATCCCACCCCTTTCCCGACCCCCACCCGAACCCAATTACAAGTTATCCAATCCAAATTCCACTTACACTTTACTTTGATGTTAAAAACACTCGCAGGAATATTCACAAAATCTTACAGAAAACCACAGACGTTATTAGTTTAAGGACAACTAGTTGAATATCACAGACATTTTTGGTGTTATTTTTGCATAAACAAATATAATAATGATTTCCTTTATTACTTCCCATCCAAATACGTAAAGGCATTGTTGGATCGAAGGACTACCGCAAGCCGGAATGGGTGACTCACATGGAGGAAATGCAAGTGGCGCTCAAAGGTATGTATCCTCACTAATGCCAACTATATTTTACCACTGTTATGTGTATATGTGTTTTAATTTCGTGTTACCAACACACAAATGTCTTCTGTGCCATTGTCTTAAACCACAAAACTAAGTACAACAATTCACAAAGTCTCTCTGTCCTCTGTCTTCCGTCTTCTTCTATTGTCTGTCTCTATTTTGTATTTGTCCATGTATAGTACTTTATATCGTACCAACAAAAAAAAAACAAAAAACAAACTGAAGTACCCTTCCCCCGAAATTAAAAAGAAAACTGTGGCTTTGTGATTGTCTTGGTCCCCTACAGCTCTAAGGCTTGACCCCTACCACCCAAATACTCAACAAAAAACCCCACCCTTAATAAGTAAAATTTTCCAAAAAGTAAACGCCAATATAATATAAATTTTAGTATACATTAAAAATTGTAAATCGTACGTGTATCAAATGTATCTCTTACAGTATCAATATCAGTATCTCATCTGCAAGTAATTGGTTGTATTCGATTCGCATTATTCAAAATTTAAACTAACCCTATGTTATACAAAGAAAGAGTGTTCAACCCAATCAAAAGAAATTATATAACATTTCCAGAACGCTGCTTGCACAACTCTACAAATTGTCGAATAATCCGATTTTGCATGTACTAAAAACTCGTTTAAATGTTTCTATTTCACTGTATTCATAGCTCTATACTCACACTACCTTCAGAATCAAACAGACAAATATAATTTTATGTACAACAAAATCCACAAGAACACCGATTATTTTACTCTGTGTAAGTACACAAAGCATAACACGTACCCATCCCGACGCCAACGCTTTTAGATTTTCCGGGTAGACTCTAATCCATAGATATTATGCATCTCTGTGCTTATAGCTGCTAAATGCTCGCCATCACTACTAAACGAAATGCGTGACTGCCGTGCTGCCTTAGGCGAAACAGCAAAGTTCTCGATTCAGTTTGCGGGCAACCCGATACCAGGTATTGTACGAGAATGTCTTTGAGGTTTTGTTCTCGGGGCTGATGACGCTGCTTGGTTTCTAACCCTCTGACTATAGATATTCAATGGTATTTCAACAACATTCAGCTTAGGGTATCCGAAAAGTATCGCATGGTAGTGCAGGAACACGAAGCAACGCTAGAAATACTGAAAATTACAAACGAAGACTGCGGTTACTACAACTGCAAGCTGATCAATGAGATCGGCATGACCATGACGCGAGCAAAGTTTGAAATATCCTCCACCAGCGCCATGGACGAGGTGATTGAAAAAAGCAAGACCAAGACCTTCAAAAAGAAGGCTGGAAAGAAGACTGTTGTGAGGAGATCCGCCGGGTATTCAGACTCTGAGGCAGTGCAAAAGACAGAAATACGAATTGTACCAGCTAGCACCACAGAAACCACCATGAATGTGATTAAAGTAAAGCAACCCGTATCCATTCTCGTAGAAAAGAGCGAGGTCTCTGAGGTAATGCAGGTTAAAGATCGAAAAGTTGCCGATGCCGAGCTCACTAGTCAAATAATCGAAAAAGTCGAAGAAATCGAAGAGGTAGAAGAATTCGAGGAAAAAATGGAAAAGGAGGAAAATGAAGAGGCGGTGCCGGAAGTTGAAGTAAAAAAAGAAACGAAAGAGACTTACACATCCAGCAAGAGAATAGAGATAACAAAAACTGTCGAAATAATTCGCACCAAAATCAGCCAGAAGACCATTACAATCGAGGATATTCAAGTCATATCCCACCATGAAGAGGTCCAATGGCTGCTAGAGTCAATTGAGGCGGATTCATTCGGCACGATTGGCGAATCCGCTCTCCGAGATCTGGCCACGATTGGCCTGCTCTTACGCTACGGTTGCAATCACTACGAGATCACATATATGTATGAACAGAACATATTCATATCCCTGAAGAAGCCCGAATCACAGTCGGCCCTGGTGCAGCTCGTTGAGCGGGAAGGCCACGAAGAGCTGATCTCCCAAATACTGAGCGAGTCTTCGAACGAGGACGAGACCATCCTGGCGGCCACTGTCGGCTTCAAGGCCTTCATCCGCATGATTCAGACGTACGAAATCACCATTGAGATCGTCATACGAAAGTTTGTTAGGGAGGACTTCATATCCCAGGACTGGAAAATATGCGGAAAGGAGGTTTGAATTTTGTTCAATGTGTTTCTTGTTTTGTTTCTTTTTGTATTTTGTGCAGACAGTTGAAATGCTAAAAAAAACTATTTTTAAAATTCATATTTTTGTTTCTCTAATTGGGGTTAATTTTTTGCATTTCAACTAGGGTTAAATAAGCTTGAGAAAACAGAAGAAAAAATATTGGGCAGATATATATACTAAGTATTTACATGTTTCAAACATTTTTATCTACTTTGATTTACGGAAATCTAGAGAATAGTAGAGACATCGCAAATAATCGAAAGTCACGAGGCTATCACACATGTGAAAATAGGTGAGTGTCAGTAAGCAAGCCGCTTTAGTAGTTAATATCTTTCAGCCTATATAATTATAACACAAATATTATAATTTGCATACTTAAAAATGTTTATATTTATCTCTTTTTTTTATTATGTAACTCTGCTTGTAAAACTTTCCTACGCTTTTCGTGCCACTCCCAAAACACGGCCAATAAAACCTTATACCATATTCGACAGAGGAAACATTTGTCGAGGAACGAACGATAATTGTCCAAGAAGGTTTGAACATAAACACAGATGTTCTGTAAACAAAACCAAAATAAAAAACTCCACCAGTTATCTAAAATCCCACCAGTAACGATGTACCATCCCTCGAACTACTCAACTACAGTCTAATTAATATTATTAAAAAGAAACAACTGCAAAAACAATAATAAATATTGTCTATACTTATATAACAATTAAATCTTGTTAAGTCAAAATAAAACAAATCATGTGTATATTCTAAAAAGACGACACCGAATAATTTAGTTACCCACTAACTGCTAATCACTGCCACTAAATGCTTTATATACTTCATTAACGAGTTTCATATCTTGCTGCTGCGGCTATATACCATATAAGCTTTAACTATTATTGACTTTCGCCCACTATAATGCTTTTGCAAAATGCATTCAGTTTTAAGAGTAGAAGAGCTTTACTCCCTTGCCTACCAAACTGGACGACTTTCTGATGTTTACCGAGGTAAGGTCTATCTCCAATTCCGGTCTGTTTGTAAATAGATCGATTCACCTATCGTTTACTGTGCAACTCATTTCGCTTTACCGCTCGCATCACAGATACTAAATGAACGAGGCTTGCACGGCTTTCCGCTGTAATTTGACATCATTGTTAGTGTATTGTTTTTAATAGCAACACAGAAAAAAAACTCGACATTGTCATTGTTTAATTACATTACATTCACAGAAACAGCAACCACTCAGGTGGAAAAACAGTTCATACAACAACAAGAACAAGTGCAAAAACAAGTACACCAGCTACAAGAACAACAAGAACAAGTGCAGATACAGGCTCAGGCTATCGAAATTGTGCAGAAGAAAACAAAAACTAAATCCAAAAAGCATAAACATCACACAGAACAAGAACAATATCAGGAAGAAGAGGTTGTCGAGTCCGTCAAATACAAACAAAGGGGAACACTGGCATTGGTTTATGAAACAAGCAAGGAATTACCAAAGCCAGAAAATCTGGAGCAAATCGAAGAGCTTCAGCCCACATACGAGGCACTACCCGTGCAAAATCAACCACAAGACATTGTCGAATCCGTTGCAGTCTCAGTCACCACAGAACTTTCTACACCGAAACCAGTTTCTGCTCAGGCGCAGGATGACATACTTCCCCAGAAGGTATTGGCTGTCAGTGAGGAGAACATAACGCTCGATGAAACTAGCATCCGCAAGGAATTCCCCCGACCCGCAGAAAGCAAGCTAAGTGAACAGCTTGAAACCAGGCAAGAGCACGCTGCTGATGTATCTGAAGTGGAGACATCCGAGGCTCTTAAGAAACTACAACCATCAAAGATTCCGAAATCTGTAAAGGCCCAGCGCAAGACAAAAGAATCACGTCCCTTGCTGGTTGAAGCTCCCAGCGTTGAAGAAACCATCGAGGATCTAAAACCATTAAAGACCATCACTCAGCAGGCTCACGGTGACATCCTGCTGTCGCATGAGCTTAGCGGGGAGCAGCAATCTACACTGGAAAGCTTGACGCAACTAAAGCCCATAGCAACTATAGGAGAAACCGTACAACAAAAATTACTAAACCAGGAGGAGGTAATTATCACTGAAGTAACGAGCAGCGAATCGATTGGAAAGGAAGTCAGGCAGGAGAAGCCAGCTGGCGAGACTGTCACTCCACAATTAACCCCTAATATTAGCCTGGCCATTAGCGAGTGCCAACCGGAAGATTCAGTTGGTGAACTGCAACCAACAGCTGAGACGCGCCCAGAGAAATCTACCACATCTGTTATGGAGCACAAGACAGCGATCAAAAGAGCTCCTGAAGTCTTGGAAAGCGTACAGGCGATACCATTGGAAACTCAACCGACAAAGAGTGTGGCAGATATCACAGTTAAGGCCCAGGAGGTGCCAGTTCTTGTCCAAGAAACTGTACCCTTTGACAGTCTGCCTGAAAGCGAGGTGCCAAAGACACGAACTGCTGATACCAAAGCAATGGAGAACTTTGTGTTAGCCGAGGGCATACTAAACGTTACTGCAGATTCTCAGAGTCCAATCGAAGAAAACCTACCCATCTTTAAGACTGATGCCAAGGAAGCTGTTATGGACATACAGACACAAATTCATGTCACTACTGAAGAAACCGTTTCACATGAAGAAGCTAATAGGGACTTGGGGGTGAATAATATTCCAAAACTGTCAGAAGGAACGCTGGGACAAACTGTTGCCTTGACTGTGGGTGAAACTCTAGAGACAAACGTATCCGAAATGACCCAGAAACTCGTTGAACCCCTGGTCGAATCAACGACACCAGCAAAGGGCACCATAACAAAGCCCTATGGAACAGCTGAAAGTAATAAAGAGCCTCTTTTCGATTCACTAGGTTTCGTACCAGACGATGATTGCAAAACCGCTATCGGAAAAGTAAGTATCGTTGAGGGGGAAATTGTGGCAGAAATTCAGGTGCCGAACGTGATAGACACAGAAGGAGAATTTGTATCACCGGTCCCTCAATTAATGGATGCCAAAATGGATTTCGTGGAGCAGGCAGCGTTAGAGGTCAAGCAAGACACAACTGTGGAAATGGAACAAATTCTGTCTCCTGAAGCGGATCGGTTTTCACAGACAGCAACACAAAATATTGCTGCCGCTGAGCTCAAGATAACTAGCGTGTCCGAAGTTCAACCGGACCATACATACGGTGATATCTTTACGGAAGACACAAAGTCCGTAGCTGCGAATAAAGTATTTGAGTCTTTGCCAATTGGAGTTGCAACTAGATCCGATTTGTTGGAGAGCACTGGCCCCATGCAACCCACTCAACAACCTGAACTTAAAACAGCAAACATAACACTGATTAACAACCAACAGCCTTTGGAGGGTACCAATGTACAAATAGCCGAGACTAGCACCGAGCTACTTGACAGTCTTCCAAAGGATAAACATACCAACGCACAGCCCATTAGCGACATATTCAATTATACCGAGGGTCTGGAGGTAATTCCAATGGAGTCCACAAGCAATAAAACGCAAGACAGCAAACCGAGTGCAGTACTTGCGGAAGTAAGCATGCCGAAGCAATATGGAACAGATATCGCAGAGCAGGCGCCATTGGAAAGCGTCGAGAGACGCAATGATGATGTGCATCCTGCTTTCCAGACCACAGAAAGTACCTTTAGTCTGTTGCAGCCATTTGAAACGAGATCATGCGTAACACTAGAGGGGGAATCAATTCTTCCGACTGAAGAGGCAATTGCTTTGCAGAGCGCTATGGTTGGCCCAACTGCACCCTTGCAAGTTGCCAACATTTCGAGTCCGCATCATTTGGAGTCATTGGAGAAGCTTGACCAACAGAGCCAGCCACAACAGCAGGCACATTTCAATATAGGAGAAATCACCGTACCCAATATCGAAGAAAATATCATTTGTGATGCTCTAAATGACTATACAATACCAGAGTACAAATTGTCACCGGTAAGCAGCGTGCAGATAATCGAAACAACAACAGCCTTGAAAACAAGCACAACTATTACGAGTGAGAATGCAGCGGACCTAAAAGACCATGATATTCCACAGCATTTTAACGTTACACCCAAATTAAATGATTTGACACAGAAAATCCCACTGTCGGAGGAGGCTAGGGTTCATGATTATGTTTCTCAACTACCCGACGTTCAACTCCCATCAGCAACTAGTCAACCCACAATTAGTAGTTTCCACGAGGTTAGTGTAAGCCAGACTGAAGTACTAGAGAGAGAGGAACTCCTTAAAGGATTTGCGCAGCCCAGTGAACAACTGATTAATGTTGTCTTGGACTCCCCAACGAGTATAGCAGTGACTCGACAAGACGATGGCTTTGAGCTGGAACAAAGTTTTAAAGTTACGCCTAATAAATCCGAGCAGGCCAGACTTATTTCTTCAGAGCTCCTTCGTTTACCTGTATCAGAAGACACGACTGGAATCCTATCGACCGGAGACTTACAAGATTTTGCCGCACCAAATACTTTTGCGTCTCCGAAAATGGATCTATTAAATGAAACTAAGTCCTCCGAAACAATAATATATGACACGGTTTTAAAATCTGTAGACCTAGATAAGCCAGATACATTAGTTCCACAGCAGTCTTTAGTAACTCACGAACATAAATTGGTCACCGGAAATATGGTTTTCGATACAACTGAACGCTTTGAGGACATGCCTGTTAACCAAAAAACCGCAGCCAAAACCCAGGATAGTCTTAGTCATTCTGTAATTGCCAGGGATCAAAATATACTGGAGTCTGAAACAACTCTAAGCGAGGAAATTACCCACAAACAAACTGCGAAACTACTAGACGATCTGCAATCCCGGCTTGCAAAACTAGTTGACGAAGTTACCCCCTATGAAGCAACAGAGGAGGCTCAGAAAGCAGATAAACGTATTGCACAGAAAGCGGAACTTAGTCATGAGCTCGGACAGGTTAAAACAACAGAACTTCAGCAAACTGTTGAGACAGAGAAGGAATTTATAAGTCCTGAACAATATTATGCAGTAGCAACGTCCGATGAAATACCTTCGCGGCTTGGTTTACCTGTAACTACGAAGACACAAACTGTAGAGGACCTGCAGGATCTGTTAACGGTACAAGGGGAAGATATGGTTGCTCAAATATCGTTTGAAAAAGGACAACATGAGGTATCCATCAGTGAGGTCTGCGGCATAGAGGAATCTGAAGAATTAATCAAACCAGACGCTGCTTCGATTTTTGCCGCCGAATCCATAGATGTTATGTTTAAGGCCACACCAGAGTCTCATGAACAGCGAGTTTTCCAAAAGGAATCGATCATCCTGCCAGTAGGCCCCCTTGAAATCAAAGCCAAGCCCACAGTTGATATGCTTCGCAGTACCACTGTATCTGATGTGCTGACTTTGGAGTCCTCCGCACAAGTTGATGGTGATAAGGTTGCATCGCAGGAGGCTCTTCTCGAGTTCGTCGTTGCAGCCGAGTCAAATAAAGTGCAGGTTCATACGGATACCACTATCATGCAAAAAGAAGATCTTTTTGAATGCACACAAGAGGAATGTTTTGGAAAGCCATTTATTGAAGGGACGCAGAGAGAAACGCTTATTACAGAAGTGTTACCAATTGAAAATCTGGTTAAGTTGGATTTACCACAAGAGCCTTTTACGTTCCTTGCAAGCTCAACTCCCACTGATAAAATTGTGCAGTCGCATACTGTGGAAACACAATTACCTCTTGAGATGGAAAGTGAAACGCCAGTTGAGCCGGGTAATATTGCTCAAGCTAAAGTAAAATTAAATGAAGTTAACGATCACTCAACAGTTACTGAAGTCAATGCCTACGAAATAACCAAAGAAATTCCTAATGTACCAGATCAGACTCTTTTGTTAAAAGTTTCAAAAGATGATAATATTAACAGGACTCACTTGACAACAATTCAATCTATACTCTTGAAAGAAGATACCCTTCCCGAAATAAAAACCCTGGGCAATACAGCTCAAGTGTCATGTGTTGAATCAAAGTCTATAGTCACCGAAGAGGTTGTCGGTATTAGTTCTATACAAGAAACATATGAACTTCAATTACCCGCCGAGGGCATTGCTAATGTAACACGTCCATCTCTCCATGAAGCTGCATGTGTGACCGACTCATTAATATACGAACAAACTCCGGAGATTGCATCGGAGCCGGATGAGCACATGCAGACATTGTCCAGCTGGGTTGCAATGAATCTAACACCAGCAGAAAGTTCAACAGTAAATATTTATGAAAATGTTGAGGATCATAGGGACTTTAGGCTAAATAAGGCAAAGCTATCGTCAGATGCAGCTGTACCCGCAGAGTTTAAGGTTTCGGTGGTAGAAGAGGTGACTGTTATACCATCTTTGGGTACTCTTGCACCGGAAATGTCCGAGCAGATGAATGCTATGCCAGAAACTGTTTTATACAAGAACGTTGTATGCAGCGAGCAGCTTCCATGTGAAGCTGTTAGCACGTTGTTGGACACCAGAAGGCCATCTAAAGTGTTTCCAGCTGACGAAAAACAGGCGCTTCCTTCAATCACAACGCAGAGTACGTATCTCAATGAGCAAACAATTGCACAGGAGCAGGTTAACTTACTAAAAGATCAAGAAGACATTTCACTGAAAGGTGCAAACATAAATTTCGAAACCAACATCACAGTTACAACAGAGCAGTTAGACGTATTCAGCACAACAGCAAGTCAACATACTCCCGAAACTAAAGACTCAGTACAACCAATCCTAGTAGAAAACAGGTTCAAAAATGCTTTACAAACTACACAATTTATATCAGAGTCTCTGCCTGACCTACCACAATCAATGCCTGAAACTGCACACTATGAAAAGACCGCACACGAAGAAGCACATTCCACTATCACTGAGTCACAAGCAGCAACATACATAGCAAAAGACGGCACTGATATTTATCAGACACAGGATGTTATAGGGTTAGAGAGTAATGCAAAGAAGAGTTTAGTTAAAATGGTAAAGATTGAAAAGGGTAAGTATAAAGATAGGTGTAATTTTAAAAATTCAACAAAAAAAGGCGTATTACTTTCACTACCACTCGACCCACCAACCCCAAAACACATATTACACAGAACAATGTAATCCCACAAAATCCATTAGAAACTATGTACTAAAACACAATTCTTTACACAGATACAGAACAAACCACAGACACACAACACACAAAACAAAAGACACCAACACAAAAACAAGAAAGTCGTGAAACCGAAATCTCAGAAGTCCCAGAAAGCGTTCAAATTATTGAACAAGTTGCTGAAGACGGAAAACTACGAAAGAAAAAGATTCGAACTCGCGTAATCAAGAAGGTCAAGGGTGACAAGCAAGAGGTCACAAAGATTGAAACCGTTGAGGAAGACGACAAGCAACCCGAAACAACTGTAACAGTTGAAGAAGTTCCTTATGTAGAGGAGGCTCCCGAAGATATTCAAGAGCTTCCTGAGGAAGTTCGCGTGGTGGAAACTATTACTGAAGATGGCAAGCCCAAGAAGAAGAAGATTCGCACTCGCGTTATCAAGAAGGTCAAGGGTGACAAGCAAGAGGTCACAAAGATTGAAACCGTTGAGGAAGACGAAAAGCAACCCGAAACAACTGTAACAGTTGAAGAAGTTCCATATGTAGAGGAGGCTCCCGAAGATATTCAAGAGCTTCCTGAGGAAGTTCGCGTGGTGGAAACTATTACTGAAGATGGCAAGCCCAAGAAGAAGAAGATTCGCACTCGCGTTATCAAGAAGGTCAAGGGTGACAAGCAAGAGGTCACAAAGATTGAAACCGTTGAGGAAGACGAAAAGCAACCCGAAACAACTGTAACAGTTGAAGAAGTTCCATATGTAGAGGAGGCTCCCGAAGATATTCAAGAGCTTCCTGAGGAAGTTCGCGTGGTGGAAACTATTACTGAAGATGGCAAGCCCAAGAAGAAGAAGATTCGCACTCGCGTTATCAAGAAGGTCAAGGGTGACAAGCAAGAGGTCACAAAGATTGAAACCGTTGAGGAAGACGACAAGCAACCCGAAACCACTGTAACAGTTGAAGAAGTTCCTTATGTAGAGGAGGCTCCCGAAGATATTCAAGAGCTTCCTGAGGAAGTTCGCGTGGTGGAAACTATTACTGAAGATGGCAAGCCCAAGAAGAAGAAGATTCGCACTCGCGTAATCAAGAAGGTCAAGGGTGACAAGCAAGAGGTCACAAAGATTGAAACCGTTGAGGAAGACGAAAAGCAACCCGAAACAACTGTAACAGTTGAAGAAGTTCCTTATGTAGAGGAGGCTCCCGAAGATATTCAAGAGCTTCCTGAGGAAGTTCGCGTGGTGGAAACTATTACTGAAGATGGCAAGCCCAAGAAGAAGAAGATTCGCACTCGCGTTATCAAGAAGGTCAAGGGTGATAAGCAAGAGGTCACTAAGATTGAAACCGTTGAGGAAGACGACAAGCAACCCGAAACAACTGTCACAGTTGAAGAAGTTCCTTATGTAGAGGAGGCTCCTGAAGACATTCAAGAGCTTCCAGAGGAAGTTCGCGTGGTGGAAACCATTACTGAAGATGGCAAGCCTAAAAAGAAGAAGATTCGCACTCGCGTTATCAAGAAGGTCAAGGGTGACAAACAAGAGGTCACAAAGATCGAAATCGTTGAGCAAGACGACAAGCAACCCGAAACAACTGTAACAGTTGAAGAAGTTCCTTATGTAGAGGAGGCTCCCGAAGATATTCAAGAGCTTCCTGAGGAAGTTCGCGTGGTGGAAACTATTACTGAAGATGGCAAGCCCAAGAAGAAGAAGATTCGCACTCGCGTTATCAAGAAGGTCAAGGGTGATAAGCAAGAGGTCACAAAGATTGAAACCGTTGAGGAAGACGACAAGCAACCCGAAACAACTGTAACAGTAGAAGAAGTTCCATATGTAGAGGAGGCTCCCGAAGATATTCAAGAGCTTCCTGAGGAAGTTCGCGTGGTGGAAACTATTACTGAAGATGGCAAGCCTAAAAAGAAGAAGATTCGCACTCGCGTTATCAAGAAGGTCAAGGGTGATAAGCAAGAGGTCACAAAGATCGAAATCGTTGAGCAAGACGACAAGCAACCCGAAACAACTGTAACAGTAGAAGAAGTTCCATATGTAGAGGAGGCTCCCGAAGATATTCAAGAGCTTCCTGAGGAAGTTCGCGTGGTGGAAACTATTACTGAAGATGGCAAGCCCAAGAAGAAGAAGATTCGCACTCGCGTTATCAAGAAGGTCAAGGGTGATAAGCAAGAGGTAACTAAGATCGAAATCGTTGAGGAAGACGACAAGCAACCCGAAACAACTGTCACAGTTGAAGAAGTTCCTTATGTAGAGGAGGCTTCTGAAGACATTCAAGAGCTTCCAGAGGAAGTTCGCGTGGTGGAAACCATTACTGAAGATGGCAAGCCTAAAAAGAAGAAGATTCGCACTCGCGTTATCAAGAAGGTCAAGGGTGACAAACAAGAGGTCACAAAGATCGAAATCGTTGAGCAAGACGACAAGCAACCCGAAACAACTGTAACAGTTGAAGAAGTTCCTTATGTAGAGGCGGCTCCTGAAGACATTCAAGAGCTTCCAGAGGAAGTTCGCGTGGTGGAAACCATTACTGAAGATGGCAAGCCTAAAAAGAAGAAGATTCGCACTCGCGTTATCAAGAAGGTCAAGGGTGACAAACAAGAGGTCACAAAGATCGAAATCGTTGAGCAAGACGACAAGCAGCCCGAAACAACTGTCACAGTTGAAGAAGTTCCTTATGTAGAGGAGGCTCCTGAAGACATTCAAGAACTTCCAGAGGAAGTTCGCGTGGTGGAAACCATTACTGAAGATGGCAAGCCTAAAAAGAAGAAGATTCGCACTCGCGTTATCAAGAAGGTCAAGGGTGACAAACAAGAGGTCACAAAGATCGAAACCGTTGAGGAAGACGACAAGCAACCCGAAACAACTGTTACAGTTGAAGAAGTTCCTTATGTAGAGGAGGCTCCCGAAGATATTCAAGAGCTTCCAGAGGAAGTTCGCGTGGTGGAAACCATTACTGAAGATGGCAAGCCTAAAAAGAAGAAGATTCGCACTCGCGTTATCAAGAAGGTCAAGGGTGACAAACAAGAGGTCACTAAGATCGAAACCGTTGAGGAAGACGACAAGCAACCCGAAACAACTGTAACAGTTGAAGAAGTTCCTTATGTAGAGGAGGCTCCTGAAGATATTCAAGAGCTTCCAGAGGAAGTTCGCGTGGTGGAAACCATTACTGAAGATGGCAAGCCTAAGAAGAAGAAGATTCGCACTCGCGTTATCAAGAAGGTCAAGGGTGATAAGCAAGAGGTCACTAAGATTGAAACCGTTGAGGAAGACGACAAGCAACCCGAAACAACTGTTACAGTTGAAGAAGTTCCATATGTAGAGGAGGCTCCCGAAGATATTCAAGAGCTTCCTGAGGAAGTTCGCGTGGTGGAAACCATTACTGAAGATGGCAAGCCAAAGAAGAAGAAGATTCGCACTCGCGTTATCAAGAAGGTCAAGGGTGATAAGCAAGAGGTCACTAAGATTGAAACCGTTGAGGAAGACGACAAGCAACCCGAAACAACTGTTACAATTGAAGAAGTTCCTTATGTAGAGGAGGCTCCTGAAGACATTCAAGAGCTTCCAGAGGAAGTTCGCGTGGTGGAAACCATTACTGAAGATGGCAAGCCTAAAAAGAAGAAGATTCGCACTCGCGTTATCAAGAAGGTCAAGGGTGATAAACAAGAGGTCACTAAGATCGAAACCGTTGAGGAAGACGACAAGCAACCCGAAACAACTGTTACAGTTGAAGAAGTTCCTTATGTAGAGGAGGCTCCTGAAGACATTCAAGAGCTTCCAGAGGAAGTTCGCGTGGTGGAAACCATTACTGAAGATGGCAAGCCTAAAAAGAAGAAGATTCGCACTCGCGTTATCAAGAAGGTCAAGGGTGATAAACAAGAGGTCACTAAGATCGAAACCGTTGAGGAAGACGACAAGCAACCCGAAACAACTGTAACAGTTGAAGAAGTTCCTTATGTAGAGGAGGCTCCTGAAGATATTCAAGAGCTTCCAGAGGAAGTTCGCGTGGTGGAAACTATTACTGAAGATGGCAAGCCTAAAAAGAAGAAGATTCGCACTCGCGTTATCAAGAAGGTCAAGGGTGACAAACAAGAAGTCACTAAGATTGAAACCGTTGAGGAAGACGACAAGCAACCCGAAACAACTGTTACAGTTGAAGAAGTTCCTTATGTGGAAGAGGCTCCTGAAGATATTCAAGAGCTTCCAGAGGAAGTTCGCGTGGTGGAAACTGTTACTGAAGATGGCAAACCTAAAAAGAAGAAGATTCGCACTCGCGTTATCAAGAAGGTCAAGGGTGATAAGCAAGAGGTCACTAAGATCGAAACCGTTGAGGAAGACGACAAGCAACCCGAAACAACTGTTACAGTCGAAGAAGTTCCTTATGTGGAAGAGGCTCCTGAAGATATTCAAGAGCTTCCAGAGGAAGTTCGCGTTGTGGAAACCATTTCCGAAGATGGCAAGCCTAAAAAAAAGAAGATTCGCACTCGCGTAATCAAAAAGGTCAAGGGTGATAAGCAAGAGGTCACTAAGATTGAAACCGTTGAGGAAGACGACAAGCAACCCGAAACAACTGTTACAGTTGAAGAAGTTCCTTATGTGGAAGAGGCTCCTGAAGATATTCAAGAGCTTCCTGAGGAAGTTCGCGTGGTGGAAACCGTTTCCGAAGATGGCAAGCCTAAGAAAAAGAAGATTCGCACTCGCGTAATCAAAAAGGTCAAGGGTGATAAGCAAGAGGTCACTAAGATTGAAACCGTTGAGGAAGACGACAAGCAACCCGAAACAACTGTTACAGTTGAAGAAGTTCCTTATGTGGAAGAGGCTCCTGAAGATATTCAAGAGCTTCCTGAGGAAGTTCGCGTGGTGGAAACCGTTTCCGAAGATGGCAAGCCTAAGAAAAAGAAGATTCGCACTCGCGTAATCAAAAAGGTCAAGGGTGATAAGCAAGAGGTCACTAAGATCGAAACCGTTGAGGAAGACGACAAGCAACCCGAAACAACTGTTACAGTCGAAGAAGTTCCTTATGCGGAAGAGGCTCCTGAAGATATTCAAGAGCTTCCAGAGGAAGTTCGCGTGGTGGAAACCATTTCCGAAGATGGCAAGCCTAAGAAAAAGAAGATTAGCACTCGCGTTATCAAGAAGGTCAAGGGTGATAAGCAAGAGGTCACTAAGATTGAAACCGTTGAGGAAGACGACAAGCTACCCGAAACAACTGTTACAGTCGAAGAAGTTCCTTATGTGGAAGAGGCTCCTGAAGATATTCAAGAGCTTCCAGAGGAAGTTCGCGTGGTGGAAACCATTTCCGAAGATGGCAAGCCTAAGAAAAAGAAGATTAGCACTCGCGTTATCAAGAAGGTCAAGGGTGACAAACAAGAAGTCACGAAGATCGAAACTATCGAGGAAGATGACAAAACACCAGAAACAATTGTGACGGTCGAAGAAGTTCCGACCGAAGACCGTCCTGAAGAGGTGCTAGAACTTCCGGAGGAGTTACTTGTTGTGGAGTCTATTGCTGAGGACGGAACACCGAAACAGAAAAAAATCCGAACACGTGTTTTAAAAAAGGTCAAGGGTGACAAGGAAGAAGTCACCAAAATTGTAACCGTAGAGGAGGACGACAAGAAACCAGAAACAATTGTTACGGTAGAGGAAATAGATAATAAAACTCCAAGTGGTGGAAAAGTCAAGTTGAAAAAACGAGTTATTGTGCAAAAACCGGAGGATGAAGTGACTGTTTTTGAATTGCCTGAGCGAAAATCTGTCATTCTTTCAGAAAAAGAAGACGGTACTCCAACTAAAACAGTTATCAAAACTAGAATCATTAAAAAGATTCAGGGTCCCCATATGGAAGTAACTAAAGTTCAAACCGTCGAGGAATATGAAAAAACACCTCAGACCAAGGTTACGGTTGAAAAGTTTGATTTACCTTTCCCAGAACTTCCAGAAGAAAAAATTTCTGAAGTAATTGCTTTGCCAGATTTGGTTTCTGAATTTGAAACAATTGATGAAGAAGGACATCCGAAACTTGTAAAGACCAAGAAACGAGTTATTAAAAAACCAGCGTTTGGTAATAACGAAGAAATAACTGAAATCGAAATTATTGAACAAGATAATACGGAGCCTTTATATTCAATATCAATTAAAGAGCAGCCCGCAACCGATTCGCAAACGGATGACAGTAAATTAGTTGAGCTACCGGAACAAGTAACAGAAATGGAGGTTACTTCACCTGATGGAACAAAAAAGAAGAAGACCGTTAAATCAAGAACTTTTAAGAAGCCCATTGACGACAAACTTGATGAAGTTACGACTGTTAATATAATAGAAGAGGAAGATAAGGAGCCACTGACTACAGTGCAAATAGAAGTTGTGCCTGCTGATGAGATTTCCATTACACCCATACCAATTGAGGAACTTCCAGAGGAAACTGTTTTCTCCGAAGAACTAGATGACAACAAGAAGCCAAGAAAGAAGACTACAAAAACTAGAACATTTAAAAAGCAAGGACCCGAGGACGAGGAATATTTCCAAATTCAAACTATTGAAGAAGAGGGCAAGGAACCGTACGCTCTTATTCGAATAGTCAGCGATGAAAACATTGCTGATATTATAGATATTAGTAAACTCGACGATGAAAAGGTTTCCAAACACAAACAAAAACCACACAAGCATAAGGGTAAGAACACAAACAAACACACTCTTCAAAAACACTCATTCCTCATTATATCTAAATTCAAAGTATACGCAAACTTTTTAAACTTTTCACAAAATGTTTTTTCCATAATTATTAGAAATATTTCTTCAATATTTTGTATTCATATTTGATTGAGCCGTTAATAACATATTTTTTTAATCATTTACAATCACAATAAACAAAAACTCAATACAGTGGAGAAACCAAAAATCGATAACACAGAAACGGAACACCCAGTCTACATCACAACATTTAAATCTGTACAAAATGATGACGGAGAAACAACAATACAAAGTGAAAACAAACGGGTATCTCAGGAGAAAGGCATCGTTGTTGAGGAAGTCCTTAGTGATACAGAACCCATTCCAGAAGACACTACACAATCACACCTTGAAATTATTGAAGTCAACGAGCCCTCAGGTGATTTTTTCTTTATAAATAAATATATATAATAAAAATATTTAGTTTTCCATAATTTGGCCCTACGCGTAAGGTCCTACGTTAAAAATCCAATTGATCAAGTTAGGCAAAGTATATATTAATTCGAAGTGCACATTGAAATTTATTCATACACAGTCAACAGAGAAAAATATATTTACTAATACACTTTTCCTAATACACTTCCAAGTACGTGGGACCCAAAATTGAAACTATACACAAAAAGCCTAATACGTACATTTAAAATAGAGATCATTCCGTACTTAACCCATTATGCAAGCGTATGAATCTAAGCACCAAACTTTAAAATACTTTATTCAAAGTTTGGGTGCTTTAAAGCATTATATAAAATGCAAATATAAGTGTAAACATTAGTTTAGTGCTAACACAAAACACATAATTCTTTCTTAAACAGACCAATACAACAAAGAGTACACTATCACTGAACCTGAAGAGGCGAGTGCAGGCGTAAAACAAATACCGGTTAAAGACAAAAAACACAAACAGAAAAAGACACTAGAAACACCAATTGAGGAAGTTGACGAGACTGTTATCGATGAACAAAGTTCTGGGGAACCGACTGACAAGACTATTAAGAAGCGAAAGCCAAAGAAATTATTAGGTAAGGTTGATGAGACTCCTGCTGATGAAAAGCCAGTTAAAGAGAAGGAAAAGCCGAAAAAGAAAATGGTGGTTAAGTCAAAAAGAGATGAGTTGGATGAATACATTCAATTCCTCATACACCAGGAAATTCCTAAGACCACTCTTCAAGAGTACAAACGCACAGACATGGAACATCCTCAAAGGGCGCGTCGTGATTCATCTTTTAAACAACCAGTTAAGCTTACTCCAATGAAAATCGAAAGAGTCGAGTTTAAGAAACCTAAAAAGATTGAGATAAGTTCTGTGGAAGAATTCCCTCAAATGCTTAAGTTAAAGGCTCCCAAACAACGACCTCAGGAAGAGAAAAAGAAGAAAAAAGAAGCATCTTTCAAAAACATGAAACTAAAAAGCTGGATAAGATTTATTCCATACGCACCATACTGTTTCCCATATGTAGTTACCGAATTAGAAAATAACTGCGATCATGGAGAGCTTTCACGCAATGTTGAAGAAGCTGAGGAGGTTTTAAAGTTCCGACCGAAAAAATTCAAACATAGGAAATCTGAAAAGGCAGAACTGGAGGAATCAGATCTGCCCACACTCGACTCTGAAAGGGTAGAACCATCGGATGAGGAGGAACCAAAGCCAAAGTACCAACGGGCCAAGAAAAATAAGATGGAAGCTCCGCAGGAAAGTCGAAAACTTAAGCTTGGTAAGGGCAAGCTGCCCGAAAATGTTGAGTCAATTGAGGAAGTTAATTTAAAACCAGTCAAGAAAGACATCATGGAGGAAGATGTCAGTGAAGAGCCAGTAAAGGTAGTAGAAGAGGAGGTAGTCAAGAAAATTAAATCAAAGAAACCTTATGAGTCTGACGAGGGACTGCAATTCCAGCCCACTAAGTTTAAGGATGTTGAAAGGACTTCTGAATTCCCAGAAGAGTCGGACGAATCCATTAGCAAAGAAGCTCCCACTGAGGACAAGCCAAAGAACAAGAGAAAGAAGAAGCCGATAGCAACTCAAGAACAAAACAAGCACGAAATATCTCCTGGGAAACCAAAGGAACATGACGAAGTCGCTGAAGAAGGTCTTAAACTGCGCAAGCGACAAGGTGAGAAGCCCGTCGAGGAGAAGGAAGAAGTAAGACTTAAACCATTCTATAAGTTTGAAGTTGTTGATATGGAACCAGAAAATGTCACAGATGAAGAAGTTCCAAAGACTGGAAAACTTACAAAAGAACCAAAAAAGAAACGTAAGCTCAAGCTTAAGACTGAACAGGAAGACAATACCATTACAATAGTTGAAGTCGCCCCCGAAGCCAGCGATGACAAAATTTACGAAGTTACCATCACAAGTTCGGAAATAGTTCAAGACGACGAAAAAGAAAGCAAAGTCCGTAAGAAGAAAGTCAAGCGAATGAACAAAAACGAATTGGATGATTTTGTCTCAGAGTTACAAGAGGAGCCTGAACAGAAGTTCTATGAGACATTAACACATGATTTCTATGAAGTTAAGTTGACAGAGCTGGAGCCAGAACACGATTCTGATGTAGCTGATCAACAGGAAAAACCCAAGAAACGCAGAATTCGACATGAAAAGGGAGATGAAGTGGAAATTTTGGAAATTGTCGAAACTGTGGCAGCTCCTGGGGAAGAGCCGCTCTATGAAATTACAATTACGTCCAGTGATATTAGGGCAGAAGAGGTCAGTACACAGCCAGTTAAACGCAGTAAGAAGAAAATGAAGAGGGATGAACTTGATGCATATATTCAGCAATTAATTAATGCCCAAATTCCTGTAACAGAATTGGAGAAATATGAGAAAATCGACGTGGATGGTAAGCAGAAAAAACCCAAAAAGAAGAAGTTTAAACATGAGAAATCAATCATTGATGAAGGTGAAACCCTTCAGGTGGGTATCACCGAACACGAGCCAATTGAAAAACAAAAATCTATAAAGCAGAAACCGAAGCAAGTCACGAAAAAGGAGGAAACTTTTGAGACGGAGCAAGTTCCAGTATACGAGGAATACCTTATCAAAAAGACTGACTCGGATCAATCTCCCATTGATGATTTGGAAAAATCAGAGGAAGAATTAGTACCGGCTGTAGATGAAATAATAACAGAATTAACTGAAACTTTGCCTATTGTGGTTGTGGAGGAAAAACTTGAAACCGTTTCATTGCCTTCTGAAGTTATTCAAGATACGGATCAGAAGATAATTAAAAAACGCAAAGTAAAAACTAGGAAGGGCTCGAAACATTACGAAATTGAAATAATTGAAACCGAAGCACCAAATGATAAGCCCGAGGAAGCAAAGGTTATAGTAGTAATAACAGAAATTTCGCAAGATACTACAGATGGACCTGCTATGGTTAAACCAAAAGCACCAAAGCAATTAGTGAAAAAGGTGAAAAAGGAAAAACTTAAGGAGTTTATTGTTAATGTTGTTGACGAAGCTCCATTGGAACTCATAGTTGAAATATCTGAGGACTTGACAATAGCTCATGAAAAAGAAGACACAGTAGAAGAAGACATTTTAGCATTCACCACCGCAGTACTCGACGAGGAGACAGTGCCAGATGTAATTCCGGATCAGAGTAAACCTGAAGATGCTGTGAGCTTGCTAAAGGATAGGAAAAAGAAAATTGATAAACAGAAAAAGGTTAAAGTGTCCGAATCGGAACCCGTATCTGCTACAGATGAGTCAAGCATTACAGAACATAAAGCAGCAGTTTCCGAATCGAATGTTTCTCCTCAACCTGATGAATATTTAGTTGATGTAAAAGATACATTACCTAAGGACAAGAAGAAATCCGTAAAGAAACCTAAAGAAAAAACCTTCGACGAACCCATCTCGGAATACAAGATTCGCATTGAGGAGCTGGCACCAGAAACGGTTGTACAAAAAATAATCAATGAAGAGGGTAAAGAAGTGGAACGTGTCATTACCAAGCGTAAACTCAAGAAGAAGGAAGGACCAAAGGAATACCTTATTGAAGTAACTGAAACATATGAAGAAAACAAACCTGAATCAGATATTGTTATTCAAACAATTGACATAACTCCTGAATTCGACACCAAACCTGAGGAGGAGCATAAGATAAAGATTGTGAAGAAGAGGAAGCCTAAGACCGAAAGCTTAGATGACTTTATTCACGAGTTGATTGAACAGGATATTCCACAACCATATCCTGAAGAGTATAACGCACCTGTAACAGAGACTGCTCCGGATTCAAAGAAGCCTACAAAATTCAAGAAACACCACAAAAAAACTAAAGAGATCGTCGATGGCGTTCCAGTTACAGTATACGAGATAAGCGTACAAGAGTTTGAATTGGAACACGATGACATTAAGCCAGATGAAGTCGCCTTAGTAGAATCTGAAAGTAAGGATACACCAGAGTCCTATGAAGACTTGGAAGTAAAAGCTATTGAGGGCAAACCAAAGCCAAAATCAAAGAAATCGTTTAAGACGCAGATTACAGAAGAACAGCCTCAAGATGACACTAAGGAAATTAAAGATAAACAAATGGAGGACGTAGAAAAAACGCCACGACCAGTTATTGAAGATATTTCTGAAGTTGTAGAAATTGTACAAGTTACTGAAGAAGACGGTAGTCCAAAGCACGTTGAAGTTAAGAAAAAGAAGGTTTTGCGAAAACAGGGACAGAAGGAACAAATCTTTGAAATCACTGAAACAAAAACTAGTGGCGAACCTTTGGCTGAGGTGACTATAGTTGAGTTAACCGAAGACCAGCCTAAGGAAGACATTGTTCTACCTAAAGAAAAGAAACCCATAAAGAAACCGAAAAAACTAAAACCCGAAGATGTCGAAAACTATCTGATAAATGTTTTAGAAGAAATCAATGAACCTTATTCATTTGAGGAGCAAGAAGAGCAGGCCCCCAGTAAGCCCAAAAAGTCTTCGAAAAAGCCTGTTGAAAAAACAATAGTTATTGAAGAATTGGCTCCTGAAACCATTATTGAAGATATCGTAAACGACGAGGGAGAAGAAGTTAAACAGGTCAAGACAACTAAGAGGCTTAAAAAGAAAGAAGGATCTAAGGAATATGTCATCGAAGTAACCGAAACTTATCAAGAAAACAAGCCAGAGGCTGAGATCGAGTTTACTACAATAGAGGTACCCACGGAAGATTCACCGCAAATGGCAGATGATCAGCCAGTTAAGATTGTTCAGAAGGTTACGAAGAAGAAGCCTGTGAAGGACGATCTAGACAAATACATACAACAGTTAATCGAACAGGAAATCACAAAAACCACCCTCGAACAATATGAGCCAACAGAAATGGATGGAAAGCCCAAACTACCCAAAAAGAAGATAAAAACTCATCACAAAAAGACTGTTGAAGACGTTGATGGCTTGCCCGTCACAATTCACGAGTTCAACGTTGAAGAGGTCGAACCAGTTATCGAAGATCTACAGCCGTTAGAGATTTTGCCAGAGGACATCGAAGAGGCACCCCAGCAGCCAGACGACTCATCGAAGTACATTGCAAAAATTTCCGAAGAAATCGTTGAAGCTGATCAGCTTACTGAAAAATCTGCGGAAGAAAAGCCAAAGCCAACAAAAAAAGATAAATCAATAAAAAAGAAAAAAATTGATGAGGTTCCCGTTCCCTTAAAAGAAATCGAACACACTGTTGAAGTCGTTGAACAACCCACTGATGAAGGAAAGGTTAAAGAAATTATTGTAAAGAAACGCAAAGTTTCTCGAAGGAAGGGCTCCAAAGAACATGTCTTTGAAATAACTGAAACTACAAGCGATGATCAGCCAACAGCTGAGGTTACAGTTGAATTAACTTCCGATGATGTTATTGCTTCCGAAGAACGTCCGAAGTCTGAAAAGAATGTCATTAAGAAGCTGAAGCAATTGAAGAAGGACGATATTGAGGATTACGTAGCTAATATTATTGAAGAATTTGTAGAACAGGTTCCAGTTGAGGTAGTTGATTCTGAAGCAGTGGAAGTTAAGGAAGAAGCCCCTAAGAAATCTAAGAAAATTCCTAAAAAGTACACAGTCACTGAACGGGAAACTTCGGAAAGCAATGTGCCTGAAGTCGCCGAAGAAGTTCCAGGGCAGCCAGTTGAAGATGTCCCAGAAGAAGTTATCAAAACTACAAACTTTGCTTTTGGTATAAAGGAAGAGGAGGCTTTAGTCGACGACAGAAAAAAGCTGGCAAAAATCAAGCAACCCGTTTCGATGGAAAACCAAGAGCATATACCTGAGCAGCCTTCTTTCCAAATAGAAGAAATTGAAACCGTTGCAAGTGAACAGGAAGTAATCGACGACAAGGGAGACATAGCCAAGCAAACTGTTACTAAGCGTAAAATTAAGAAGCAGCTTGGCCCCAAGGAGGAAATTATTGAAATTGTGGAAACTGAAACCGGTGACCAACTTGAGTATGAAGTCATTGTAATCACGCAAGATGACGAAAAAGTTGATGGAAAAGTTGCCCAGGAAGATAAACAGAAGAAGATTAGGAAAGCTAAAAAAGTACCCAAGGAAAACCTTCAAGACTATATTCAGAAGCTTATTGAGCAAGATATACCAACAACAGAACTGGAAAAATATGAAAAGATTGAGTGGGACCAACCAGTCAAAATGAAAAAGAAGCCCGTCAAGAAGATAAAGGTTTCAGAAGAACAACCAACAGAAGAGACTGAACATCCACTGGAGCAAAAGCCACTGGAAGATGAAAAGCATTCTGAGGATGAAAAAGACCAACAATTACTGACGTTTACCGTAAAGGAATTTATTCCCGAAAAACCCGAGGATAATACCTTTGAAATAGTTGTCCTTGAGGAAACCGTAGAGACCAAGGAGGTACCAGACGAAGAGGGAAAAATTAGGGAAAAGGTGGTCAAAACAAAGAAGATAAAGCAGAAGAAGGGATCAGATGAGGTGGTTCACGATATTGTTGAGGTAACTGACAATGATACTAACGAATCTGAAATAACTGTTGTAACCACAAGCCCAACGGAAACTTCCGATCAGAAGGAGCCCGTAGTCAAACAAAAGCGTACTAAAAAGATTAAAAAGGACGATGTTGAAGACTACATTAAAGCTGTTATTGAAGAGGAAGCGCCAAAACCAGCTGAGCCAGACGATGTAGTTGTGGTGGTCGAGGATTCTGCTTCCAAACCAACTTCTGAAACTCTGAAGATGAAGTCAAAGAAAAAACAACAGCCTATTCCTGAAAAAGAAAAACCAAAGGATAACGAAATATCTGTTGTCGAACATATCACAGAAGATGCACCAGTGTCCGACGATCTAGTAATTGTGCAGGAATCTATACCAAGTGGGGAAGAACCTGACCATGAAATTGATCAAGTTGAAGAGATTAAGAAACCGGAAAAGAAAAAGAAACCAAAGGCAAAGGTAACTGTATCAGAAGAGGTTCCAGAAGAGGGCTTGGATGAACAGCCGCTTGAGGTTACCGAAACAGAATCTGTTATTGAAACACCACAATCTCAAGAATTCAGCGTTTCTGTCAAGGAAGTGGAAAAGCCTAAGCCTAAGCCAGAAAAAAAGAAGACGCCAAAGAAAATTTACGAGGAGTCAGACCAGCCGTCACAAGAACAATTCGAAATTTCAATCAAAGAAAGTGTTTTGGAACCAGCAGAAGAAAAACCTTTTACGGTTGAGATAATTGAAAGCGAAACCAAAGTCGAGGAAACAACCGACGCTACTGGGGAAGTTCATAAGCAGGTTACCACCAAACGAAAATTAAAACGTCCTGATGGCGAAGGAGAAATAGAGATTATAGAAGTTGTTAAGGACGATCAGCCGGAGGCTGAAATAACTATTGTAGAATATGAACCCGAACCGGTACAGCAAGATGAAAAGCCCAAGGAACCCAAAAAGAAAACAAAGAAGATTAAGAAGGATGACATTCACGACTACATACAAAAGCTTATTGAAATGGAAACTCCCAAGACTGAGTTAGAAAAGTATGAGAAAATTGAATTCGAACCCACGGTTAAGGATAAGCCATCTTATGACCAGATTGACGTTGTTGAGGAAACTCCTTTTGAAAAGCCGAAAAAAGATAAAAAGACAAAGCCCAAGCCAGCTCCAAAAGAGGAGGCTTCTGTTCCAGATCAATTCGCAGAGGTAAAAGTGGTTGAAAAAGAAGCTCCGGAACAACCAATTGTACCAGTCGAAGTCGTCGAAATTCAACCCGTAAACGTAGAAATTCGTGAAGTTGTTTCTGAGGAAGGCAAGCCCATTCAGGAAAAGACCACTAAACGCGTTTTAAAGATAAAGGGACCGAAAGAAGAATCCACTTTCAAGATTACAACCATTGAAAATGAGGATACCGATTCAGTCACAGTTATAGTTGACGAAGAACCGGATGTAGCTCCTATACAAGCCATCGAAGACAAACCTGAGAAACCTGCGGAGAAGCCCAAGCCCAAGCCGAAGAAAACTGTAAAGACGGTTAAGAAAGATGATCTAAACTACTATGTAATGAAATTAATTGAGGAAGAAATTCCGAAGCCCGATTTAGAAAAGTACGAAAAGGTAGATGTACCAGAAGAAACTAACAAACCAGCTGCTTCTGAAATAGCTCAAGCAGAGGTAAAATTAGAATCAATTGAGCCAAAACCAGCTGTTGACGACTTAGCCAAACCTAGAAAAACAAAAACTCCAAAACCTAAGGCAGTAGCAACTGACGGAACGATAGAAGACAAACCGACAGACACGACTGTTGACATCACTGACACAGAAGAAATCACACCAAACCAAATTGCACAACCCGAGGACACAGCCACTGCACAAATTACACCAAGCGCACAAGAAGATAAACCTACTCAAGATGACACTAGAGATACAATTCAGAAATCAGTTAAACATAAAAAAACAAAACCAGACACACAAAAAAGCGTTGAAACAAGTAAGTTGTTAGAAGAGAGTAAAATCCCGCCGCCCATGCAGCACCTTTTGCTCCTTTGTCTGTGAATTTCGCCTTTGTTAATTCCTATTCAAAACCACGTTGATTTCCAATTGTTGCGCCTATACCCTCCTGTGTTTCTATTCTTCTCTCGCTGTTCAATTTCGTCTCAATGATTTGAGCCCATTCTACTGCGGTCCTAATCTCTTCCAGTTCAACTTTAAAGCCTCCCAACACAATAATTCCCTAATTAAATCCTCTGCATGCATATCTTCCTAATCTTACCTATGTAGCATAGAACTTTTTTATCCATTTAAGTTACACCTATATATAACGATAACTCTCTTGTCTTACTGTTACCCATCTAAATGTTAGTTCATACTTCAGCTTAACCTAAAACGTCATCCCAATTAAATAAAATAACTCCTCAACTGTATTTATTGTTAATCATTTTATTTTAAGTTTTAAGTTTTCAATTGTTTTCCTTCAATCGCTATTTATGTACATATATAAAGCCTCAAAATATGTCTTCTGTCCAGTTCTACGATTTGCTTGCTTTGCAAAAGCAATGCACGGTTCCCCAGGTTTATTTACAATATTAGGCACGATTCACTTTAACTATTGATGCATTATTTGTAACAGGTGAAGTACCAGAAGTTCAAAAAGACTATCAAATAAGCATCATTCACGAAGAGCCCGTTGAGAAAGAGCAGCCCCAAACGATTTTGGAAGTCCGAGTCATCGATGAAGTTGCTGAGGTCAAGGAATCACAGCCCATTGTCGAGGAGATTGAAGAAGATGAGGAACAGCCCATGCCGGAGGATACGCCAGAGGACGCCACAAAGCCAAAGATTAAAAAGAAGAAGGTTGTTAAAAAGAAGACCGATGACCATGATGAAATCATCAGAAAGTTGATGGAACAAGAAATCGAGAAGACAGAACTTGAGAAGTACGAGAAACTCGAATTCGATCTTCCAAAGAAGCTCAAGCCAGAGTTCGCTAGTCTAGAGCCAATGAAAATAGAACGGAAGGAACAGAAACCGACGAAGGTGACAATTGTCGAGGCTGCCGACGTTCCCAAAACTGTGAAACTGAAGCCTGGCAAGCGTAAGGAGAAGCCCGCCGAAGAACAGAGTGTTCAACTACCTAAATTCCGTCTCAAAACACGTATGGTCATAGTTGAATTCCCACCTGCTCCACTTATTCCGAAGCTTACGAAAATTGGTGCCACCAAAGATAATGGAGAACTATCTCGCAACATCGAAGAGGCTGAAGAAGCCCTTAAATTTAAACCGCATAAGACCAAGAAAATCAAAAAGATCAAGGATGATCTGGAAAAGGTTGAGCTTGAAAAATACGAGAAATATGTCAGTAGCGAGGAAGAGCCAGAGGAAAGGGCACCGTATCAGAAACCAGAAAAGGAGCCCAAACCAGAAGAGAAACAAGAAGAAGTAAAGATTAAGTTGGGCAAGGGTAAGAAGAAACCGAAGGAGGATGAAGAACCTGAGAACGTTACACTTAAGAAGATTCCAATCCAGCCCAAGGAAATAGAGGAAGAAGTTGAAGTGAAGGCCAAGCCAAAGGAAGTGGTTGTTGTTGAGGAACAACCAAAGAAGCCTAAGGAAGAAGAGTTCCATGTTGAGCCGTTCAAACCAGTTGAATTCGATCGTCCTGAATATGAAACTGAAGAGCTGGAGCCCATTGAACACCCAGACAAGTCAGACAAGCCAAAGAAACCCTCGAAGACGAAGTATAAGCCGAAAGAGAAATCAAAGCCAGAGCCAGAAACCAATATCTCAGAGATTGTTCCTGGAGTACCAAAGGAGCAAGAGGAAATACCTGAAGAAGAAATTAAGTTCCGCAAGCCCGAAAGAAAGGCCCCTGAAGAGACAGACTCAGAAATCAAACTACGACCTGTCCCTAAAGCGACTCAGGAGGAAAAGCCGGACGAGGAGGCCATTGTGAAGCCTAAAGTAGAGGAGCCTCAGCCGGAAGCGCCCGAAGACAAATCTGATGACGAAGCCAAGAAACCAAAAAGGGCCAAGTCCAAGAAGATACAGCCAAAGGAGGAAGAGTTACCAGAGCAAAGACCAGAAAACTATGAGGTTTCGGTAAAGGACGAGGAAGCTCCTCTAGAAAAGCCAGTCGAAGCCGAACAACCAAAGGAAGTAAAGGTGAAACAGAAGAAGCCCAAAGAAACACCAGTATCTGAGGTTGAGGTCAATGAAGAATTCCCCCAACCAGAGGAAGTGCCAGAAGAAATACCAGTGGAATACAAGATAACAACAACGGTTTTAGAGCCTGAAGAGGCGCCGAAAGAACACCAAGTCCGAGTTATAGATTTTGATCAACGGCAAGAAACCGTTGAGGAAGTTATCGAAGAAAAGGTTGTAACTCGAAAGAAGAAGCCAAAGTCACAGCAACCAGAAGAGTTTGAGGTCACTTTGAAAGAGCCAAAGGAGGAAGAGCAACCAGTCGAGGAAGTTTCTGCTGAAATCGTGTTGCCGGTTGAGCAACCCGAACAAAAGCCAGAAGAGTTTGAGGTTGAACTTAAAATGACTGAGCCTACTCCTGAAGCGCCCGTTGAGCAGGAAATTACGGTCAAAGAAAAAACTAAAAAGAAGCCTGTGAAAGAGGTCGAGGAAGATAAGATTGTGGTAAAAGAAGAAGAGAAGGTACAACCAGTTGAGGAACAAATACTTGAAGTCGAAAAACAAGAGGAAAAGATTAAAACCAAGAAGCCAAAGTCGTATGAGTTTAGCGTAAAAGAAACTGAAGCTGTCGAAGGCAAACCAGCTGAAGTTATTCAGGAAATATCTGAGGAAATTCCAGAGGTTTTGGAAAATAAGGTTGTGGAGAAGTTTGATTCATTTGAAATAACTCTCAAGGAAACTGAAGCAGAAAAGGTGTCTGCTGTGGAAGAACAGCCCGAGGAAGAAGTTCCTCAAGAAGTTGTTCTTAAGAAAAAACCGAAAAAACCAGAGGAACTCGAGGCTGAGGTTGTTTTGACTGAGCCAAAGGTCACCGAGGAAACCACCGTTGAAACTGAAATCAAACAGAAAGTTAAAAAGCCAAAGAAGACTGAGGGAGAAGCTCAATTGGAAATCAAGGTTGTTGAATCTGAAGCTCCAGCCCCTGAAGAAGTGATTTTCGAAACTGCTAAGCCTGAGGTTGCTAAGCCTGAGGTAGAAAAACAGGAAGTAGAAGAGAAACCTAAAGAATTTAGCATTCTCGTGTCGGAAACTGAGGCTAAGCCAGAAGAACCAACTGAAGCACAGTTTTCGGTGAAAAAACGCAAGCCGTCTGTAACTTTCGCCGACGAACCGGCGACCGAAATTATTTTGAAGGAGACTAAACCCATTGAAGAAGTCACTGAAGACGCTCAAATCAAAACCAAGAAGCCCAAGAAGATTAAGGATGTGGAGGCTGAAGAATTAAAGATCACAATTACTGAGGAAACTCCACAGGAAATTCCAATAGTTAAAGTAGTCGAGGAGGAAGAGGTGGTCACAGTGGTCAAAGAAGAAGTGCCGAAGGTCGAAGATAAGAAATATACTTTTAGCATTAAGGAGACTCAGTCTGAGAAACCAGTTGAACTGATTGCTACGGAAGAGCCGGTGGTAACCGAGCCGATTGTGGAGGAGCCGCAGCCAGAAATCTTTGATGAACACAAGGTTAAGGTTATTGAGGAAACTCCTCGTGAAGTTATTGAAGAAGTCGTCGAGGAAGAGGTCAAAGTTATTCGCAAGAAGAAGCCTAAACCTGAAGCTAAAGATGAACCTGAGGCGGAGGTAACCGTCTCGGCTCCAAAGCCAGTCGATGAAGTGGAAGCTACTTCCAGCATTACAGTGGTTCCAGAGCAGCCGACAGAAGAGGAAGCCGCTGATCTTAAAATAACAATTATTGAAGAAGTGGCGCCACCTCAAGAACTTGTCCAAGAGATTGAAGAAATTGAAATCATCGAGGAACCCCAGGCACCAGAAGAGAAGGCCGAAGATTTTAGCTTTGCCATTAAAGAAGCTGAAAAGGAACCCACTGTCGAAGAGTTACCAGAGCAGAAGGTTACGATTAAGAAAAAGAAGAAGGCGCCTGCAGCTGAGGTTGTAGAAGAACCCGAAGCTGAATTCATGATCAAGCCCAAGCTGCCAGTGCAAGAAGTTTCTGAAGATGCCGAGATCAAGATTGAGTCCAAGAAACCTATTGCTCAAGAGGAGGCAGCTTCTGAGCTTAAGGTAACTCTCACAGAGGAAATTCCAACGGAATCTGAAATTCAAGAAATCGTCGAGGAAATTGAAGAAGTACCAGAAAAGCCTGCTGAGTACACAATTGGTGTAAAAGAAACTGAACCAGAAGCACCAAAGGAAGAAGAAGTAAGCTTACCCAAAAAGAAACCAAAGAGTGTTCCAGTTGGTGACGAGCCTGAGGTAGAAGTTACTCTGAAACCGAAGCCAAAGGTGGACGAAATTGAGGAAGAAGCTAAGATAGTAAAGAAGAAACCAAAGAAGCCAGTCGAAGAAGCAGCTGCCGAAGAACTTACGGTTAAAGTTGAAGAAGAAGTTATTCCCGAGCCGATCGTGGAAGAAGAGGTAATAGAGGAAGTTCAAATTAAGAAGAAGCCAGAACCTACTCCAGAGGATATTATCGATGCTGCGGTTGTGAAACTAAAGAAACCTAAGGCGCCAAAGGAGGTTCAGGAAGAGGAATTCTCTGTGGATGTTAAACTGCCAACAGAGCAGAAGATAACCGAGGAAACCTCCGACCAAACAGTACAGCTAAAGAAGAAGAAAAAACCACAAAAACCAGTGGAAGAGGCTGCTGACGAACTGGAGCTGAAACAAACGATTATTGAAGAACGGCCAGTTGAAATTGAAGAGGAAGAAATCGTTGAAGAGGCAGTCATTATTCGGAAGAAACCAAAGAAACCATTCGAGCCGACTGTCGAGGATCTTGAAGAAACTGAATTCAGTCTGTCCTTTAAAAAGCCACATACTATCAATGAGGGCGTGGAGGAGGCCGCGACCGTGCTAAAGAAACGAACAGTGAAACCCAGCATTGACGAGGCCGCGGCTGAGCTTTCTATCAAGCGCCAAGAAGAAGAATACGACGAGGGCGAAGATATCGAAGAGTTTGTCGTTAGCCAGCGTGCTAAGCCGAAACCTCTTCAGGTCACTGAAGAAGGTGAAGAAGCCTACACTGTTAAGAAGCTGAAGCGTCGCAAGCAGGTGGACATTCCCGAATACGCTGACGTTGAGAATGTCACGTTCCGTGCGAAGAGTACCAAGACCAAGGAGGACGTCGATCAGGAGTTCAACATTGCTCTAGACTCGTATGCAGAGGAGGAAATCTCCATGTCTGGCAAGGTTAAGCTTAAGAAGCCCATCAAAAAGACTTTCTCTGAGGCAGCCGACGAGGCCCACATTAAGATCATGCATGACTACGACGATGGCGAAGAGCCGATCATTGAAGAGATTCGAGACGATGAGGATACCATCGATGAAGTTGAGGAGCCTGAAGAATACTTTGTAGAGGAACTGCCACCAGATGAGGTAGACTTCAAGCTGAAGCCCAAGAAGCAGCCTAAGCCTGCCTATTCCGTTCAGGATGAGGAAGAAGAACAGTTCCTGATTGGCATTAGGCATCCCAAACGTGATTCTGTGACTTATGATGAAGATTCTCTGACGTTTAAGAAGAAGCGTAAGGTTGTCCAACAACTGTTTAATGAAGGTAAGTCGGCTTGTGTCACCAATAATGGTAATTCTATGATTATCAATATGCTTTACTTTCACATAAAAATATATCAGCTTATATGATATCAGCGTAGCAAGGTAAAATTACCCAACTTAAATGTCGGTTGCTAACGCTTAACCTCTCATTATTAAAAACCGTCAATGCTTTACCGTGCATTCGGAAATTGTTTCTAATAAATATTTATTTTTGTACAGATGGAGCATCGCTTAATATCACCAGAGAAATGGATGTTGAAGGTACGAGAATATTATTGTTAATACAATTCGTACCATAACTAGAAATCAAAATTTTATTTTGAATTTTAGAATCGGAAAATCCCAATGTTATGTTCTCTATTTGCAATTATATTGCCGACAACGACGAAGCTATCAATTTAGTAGAAGGTGAAAAGGTAACGGTCATTGGACGTCACAGCTCTGAATGGTGGTTTGTCAAGAAGAGCATTACCGAAGAAGAAGGCTGGGTTCCTGCCCAATATCTAATGGAGCCAGAGGAATACGCTCAGTATGTCCAAAATAAATTGCACGAGAAGATCGACAAGCTGCCTGTGTTTGAACGTAGGTTTTTTTGTTTTATTATTATTGGTTATATCTGGCTATTAGTCAGGCCTAACTTTGTTTTGTTCCTGTCCACGTTTGATTGTTAATAAACAATTCTGTGTTTTGTTGTGATTGTGTACTGTAAAGGTCCTGGACCAGAAGACAAGCCCATTGCTCCCCGATTTATTGAGAAACTTCAGCCCATTCACACACCTGACGGCTACACTGTGCAGTTTGAGTGCAAGGTTGAGGGTAGCCCGAGACCGCAGATTGCCTGGTTCCGCGAGACTGCCATTATCAAGCCCTCGCAGGACTTCCAAATATTCTACGATGACGACAATGTGGCTACTCTGATTATTCGCGAAGTATTTCCCGAAGATGCAGGCCAGTTCACCTGTGTGGCCAAGAACGCAGCTGGATTTACCTCCAGTACCACAGAACTGATTGTGGAGAGCCCACTGTCTGATCATGGTTCTGATGCCACGGCCCTGTCCCGTCGCAGTATGTCCCGCGAATCGTCGCTGGCGGACATTTTGGAGGGAATTCCACCCACCTTCTCAAAGAAACCGAAAGCCCAGTATGTGGACGAGAATACAAATGTGATTCTAGAGTGCCGACTGGTAGCCGTGCCAGAACCGGACATTGTTTGGACCTTCAATGGTGTAGACATTGATGAGGAACAGATTAAAAATGTTCGCATTGTTACCGAATCCGACATGCATATGTACTGCAGTGTGGTGCATATTACCAAGGTGAAAAAATCGCAAGAAGGCACTTACGAGGTGATTGCTACAAATCGCGAGGGCGAGGCACGTCTGCCGATCACACTGAAGGTGAGAACCGCCGACCAGGAGGCCCCGCAGATCTTGGAGCCCCTGCGCAATATGGTCATACGCGAAGGTGAGAGTGTCGTGCTTTCCACCCAGATTGTGGGAAATCCACCACCTAAAGTAACGTGGTACAAGGACGGCAAACCGGTTAAGAATGCCAAATCCGACAAGGATTTGCATACTTTAACACTAATCACGCCTAAGAAGTCCGAAAAGGGTGAATACACCGTTAAGGCTGTAAATCCCTTGGGTAGCGTGGAGACTACTGCTAATCTTACAATCGAAGGTACGCATTTTGTGTCCTATGTTTCATGATGGCCCCATATTTATTTTTTTTAATTATGTCATAACTTAATATTTTTATTTTTCTGCCTTTAGAAGCCACAAGTGGCAACGCAGAGCCACCACTCTTCGTGGAACGCTTCGAGGAACAAAATGTGCCACAAAAGGGAGAGATTCGTTTGCCAGCCAAGGTTTCTGGCAATCCGGTTCCCGAGGTTCAGTGGCTATTCAACAACAGTCCATTATTCCCCAGCGAACGCATTCAGCAGATATACGATGGCGAAAACATTGAGCTCGTCATTAAGGATGCAAATCCTGAAACTGATTCCGGCGACTACAAGTGCATTGCCAGTAATCCCATTGGCAAAACATCCCACGGAGCCCGTGTTATCGTCGAAGTCGATGAGGTGACCTTCACAAAGAAGCTTAAGAAGACCATTACCATCGAGGAGGTGCAATCTCTAACCCTGGAGTGCGAGACTTCGCATGTGGTGACCACCAAGTGGTTCTTCAATGGCAAGGAGCTCAGCGGAATGGATCATCGTGTTGTTGTTGAAGATGGCAAGACCCACAAGTTAGTGATCAGGAACACGAATCTTCGGGACTCTGGTACTTATGTGTGCAAGGTCAAGAAGCAAGAGACTCAGTCAACTGTGGAAGTGCTGCAACGCAAACCCGACTTTATTAAGGTACTGGAAGACTACGAGGTAACCGAAAAAGATACGGCTATTTTGGATGTAGAGCTTACTACAGAGGCCACTGAGGTTACCTGGTTTAAGGACGGCGAGAAAATCACGCCCGAAAACAAGAATGTCGAGTTCATAAAAGACGGCAAGGCTCGTCGCCTGGTCATCCGCGATACCACCATTCACGATGAGGGGCAGTACACTTGTAAGATCGAGGGACAGGAGTGTAGTTGTGAGCTGGTTGTCATTGAGCTGCCGCCTGAGATTGTTGAGCCGCTGAAGAATGTTTCGGTGACAAAGGGCGAAAACGCCACATTTGAAGTTGAGCTCAGCAAGGGCGACGCCCTGGTCAAATGGTATAAGAACGGTAAGGAGATTGTGTTCAATGAACGTATCCAGCTGGCCATCGATGGAAAGAAGCAATCCCTGCGCATTCTCAAGGCCAAGTCCGAGGATGTTGCAGAGTACTCCATCAAGGTGGGCGAACAGACTTCCAAGGCCAAGCTAACTGTCGAAGAGCCACTGGTTAACTTTGTCGTCCCCCTGCCGGACGTCACGCTGGCCACAAAGACCACAGATGCAGAATTTACGGTTGAGCTGTCTCAGCCCGATGTGGAAGTGACCTGGTCCAAGAAGGGAAAACCAATCAAGCCCAACAAGAAGCATGAGGTTTTCGTTGAGGGTACTGTTCGACGTTTGGTTATCCACGACGCCAGTGACGACGATGCTGGCGAGATCAGCTGCGTGGCCGAGAATGTCACCAGCAGTACTAAACTGTGCGTGGAGGAGCTCAAACTGCCACCCGTCATTATCTCTGACAAGGATCAGACAATTAAGGTAAAGGAGGACGACGATGCCACTTTCAATGTGAGGTACACCGGCGTCCCAACACCCGAAGCTATTTGGACCACGCGCAAGGTTGTCATACCCAAGTCAAAACGCACAATCCCGGCCATCGACGAACAGTCTGCCACGTTAACCATCAAAAAAGTTGTCGACGATGACGAGGGCGAGTACACCGTTAAGCTTGTCAACCCTGTTGGCGAGGCCGAGGCCAGCTTGCACTTGGTCATTATGCGTAAGTACCTTAGCCTAAGTTGAGATGCCAGTTAATTGGTGCGAAACTGATGACCCTTATCAAAAATTTAGGCAAGCCGACGGCACCTGGTACTCCTCAACCACTGGAAATAATGCACGACTCCATCACGCTGTACTGGAAGGCGCCGACGGACGATGGCAAATCAGAAATTATCGAATACATTCTGGAGTATCACGATGTTAAGGAAGAAAAGTAGGTGGCAATTGTTTTTATGGGTCTACTTATTAAATTATATAAATAATAAACAACCCAAGAGATTTAATATTTATAAGCATAATAGGTATAAGCACTAACAATAATATTTGCCGGCAGATGGACTGAAATTCGCAAGATAAAGGACACTACGTACACCATCAGCAAACTGAAGATTGACACGGAGTACGTGTTCCGTTCGATCGCCGTAAATGAGGTTGGACCCTCACCGCCCTCACCGGCTTCGCCACCCATCCGTTTGGTGCCTAAGGTCAAGACCGAAGCGCCAAGCGTACGCGAGCCTCTGCAAGATGTGATTAGCGAACTGGACAAGGTGGTTACACTGTCCTGCGTGTTCGGCGGCATTCCAGACCCAACGGTGACGTGGAAGAAGAACGGCAAGGTGTTCGAGTCAAGCAGCCAACGCTACGAGAACCGTGTAGCCAAATACACAATTGAAAAGACAACCATTGAGACTGAAGCCACCTACACATGTGTGGCGACCAACGAGAAAGGAACCGTGGAAACCTCGTGCCGCCTGAAACTGCAGCAGAAGCCCGTCCTCGAGGTAGAGGAGAAGTATCTGACGCAGAATCTGCGCACGGGTAGCACTCTCACCATTCCAACAACGGTCCGCGGCTATCCACAACCTACCGTGACCTGGCACAAGGAGTCGGTGGAGCAGAAGACCACCAAGACGGTCACTATCGAGACGACCGAGACAACTTCCACCTACACGGTAAAGAAGGTCACCCGCGAGTTCTCTGGCAAGTACAAGGTCACGGCCACCAACGAATCTGGCTCTACATATGTGGAGTGCACGGTTCATGTGATCGACAAGCCTAGCAGACCACAGTCCCTGGAGATCAAGGACGTTAAAAAGGACTCGATCACCCTGGAGTGGACACCGCCCATCGATGATGGTGGTCTGGAGATCAATAAATACACTCTGGAGAAATGTGATGTTCAGAACAATGTCTGGATGAAGGTCTCCGACTTTGACAAGGACATCCAATCCTATGCGGTTCAGAAATTATCCATGAATTCACAATACATGTTCCGTGTGGTGGCTGCCAATCCAATTGGCGAATCAGAGCCCACGGAAAGTGATCCGGTGACTATAACTAAAAAGTTTGGTAAGTATTTTTTTACCTTTTGCAACTTTACTTGAAAGCATAACATATATATAATAATTACCAATTAATTAAATCAAATCAATATCTATAGAAAAACCATCGCCCCCACGTGGCCCCACAACTGTATCTGGAATGAACAACACTTCCTTCAACCTGGCCTGGGAGCCATCCGAGAACGACGGTGGCTCCAAGATCATTGAGTACATTGTGGAGATAAGGGAAGAGACTGAAACCAACTATAGATCGGTGGGCACAAGCCTGGGCACTGTCACTAACATTCATGTGGAGAAGGTGGTCAGGAATAAGGGCTATCTGTTCCGCATTTACGCGAGAAACGAGGCTGGCACTAGCGATGCGTACGAGACCACGGAGAAGATTGTCGTGGGTCACATCATAAGTAAGTTTTTGAATTGTTTACACATAATCTTAATAGCTTACTTCTTTCGCAAATATTGCTTATTTTAAAACGCAACTAATGCTTAAAAATGCGCAAAACTAATCCCAAATCAACAACAGCTATTGAAAATGAAATTGTGGGTATGTAACAGCCTAAAATGCTATAAAAAGTTGAAATGCTAATGGAATTTCTTTCATTATTCAACTCCCAGCGCCACCATCGCCACCTCAAAACCTGAGGGCGCCGGATGTCACCAGCCGAAGTGTTACCTTGGACTGGGAGGTGCCAGCCCGCAATGGTGGTTCTGAAATCACGGGTAAAATATACATAACACATTAATTTAGACGGACTTTTAATTAAAACCTTATTATTAAAACCCCAGGCTACTGCGTGGAAAAACGTTCGTCAACATCTACTACTTGGTCAAAGGTCATTACTCTGGACGCTCACCAGCTGCATTACACAATTGACAATTTGAAGGAGAAGTGCGAGTACTGGTTCCGTGTGTCTGCGGAGAATGAGGCTGGACTAGGTGCACCAGCCGTCACCGAGAGTGTTTCGCTCAAGACACATGCCAGTAAGTTTAATGGGTTAAAAATACTTTATAAAAAGAGTCCCTCAAAAATTGTAAATTTCCCTTTAGCCGTACCCTCGCCACCGACTGCTCCACTGGAAGCGCGAGTTCTCGCCGCTAATGCCCATATCTTCGAATGGGGTATTCCCGAGTCAGATGGAGGTGCGCCTCTGCTCGGGTACCACATAGCTATACGGGACATGAAGAAGACCATGTGGATTGAGGTTGGTCGTGTGCCAGCTGGCGTGCAGAAATTCCAGATCAGAGACCTCCAGGAGAATCACGAGTATATGATACGCATATTTGCCAAGAACGAGATTGGTCTGAGTGAACCTCTGGAATCAGAAGAGCCCTACAAGGTCATGACCGCTGGTGAGTGTTACTTTGGGACATAAATCTCTGAAGTTTGGGCAAGCACTTCCGAACTTCCCGGTGCAAAAAAATGTATAGTAGATTTGGTCTTAGGGACATGACTGATTGTGAAATTCGTCAAAACTAATATATCTATTACATTCCTTTTCGATCCAGGTCATGAGAGCCTGCCAGACGAGCCGCGCACTGAGATGAGCACGTGCAATACCTCGTCGTGGCTGCGTGACCACAACATGGATGCTGACATCCACTCTTATGCGCGAGGCAGGCTGCTTCAACGCGACGAGTACTTCTTCCGGCTGTGGGCGGAGATACCCAAAAGTAAAAAGAAGAAGAGCTCAAAATAGTCGGTATAAATATTAAAAAAAAAACAGCGAACGACAACGAAATAAGAAACACTTTAATCCTAGAATATTTAATTGTATTTTATATAACACAAGAAACGGGCAGCGAGCCCTTGATTTTGTAGCTTTTTGTACTGTACGGTATGTAAGGATGATGTAATGCAAATTGCATCCCATTGACAGCGATGTCAACGACTCCCGGTCAAAGAGTGCGAGCGAAGACAAACTTAATGCCGGGAGCGTGGACGTGGCTCAATGCTAGGGTCTAAATCTATCAAAATCGAAAGCGTCAAACGAAGCAACAAAAAATTAAACACAATAAATGCCACCAGAAGGCAAACCATTGGCATCGGGCAACGGAAGCCAACGAGCCGCAGCCCTCCAAAACACCCAACATCATCCCAAATCCCCGCCAGGGTAACTCAATATCCTCTCCCTCTCGGGAGACAAAACAAATGGTGCAATTCGATATGAGTTATTTCTGGGGAGTGTGTTGCGAGTCGCTGGCTTCAGTTGTCTTTGTCACGGATTCGCCCTGGTTGAAATTTATTGCATAATAGGAATATATAAAGTCATGTATTCCCACACATACCCTCACTTAATATAATAAGATCATTATGTTATTATGTATATACATGGATCTAAGCTTTTTTTGTAGCTTTGGACGCCAAATAACTTAGCTTTAATTATTAGATGAGAAAACCTAGATCATTACACACGTACCAATAAAATTCTCTTTGTAAAACATAAACTTCGAAGAAACTCTTTTTACTCGACCAATTCATTTAAATGAAATATTGAAACTATATACAGTGGGAATGGTTATTATTAAATCATATTTATATTCAGCAGTTACTGCTTCAATTTGAATAAGTTAGAAATATTACATTATTATTTTAAAACCAATAAGAGAATGTAGTTCTAAAAAAATCAACCTATCATATTCTTCTTACACCCCTAATTCCAAGGTATTATCTGCAAGGAAAGACACAAAGACGGACAGAGTTTTCGGAAGTTACATAGTTACACCTTCATAGAGTTTTTCTTGGTTTACTGTGGTGCCTGAGGTACAGTAAAGCTGCTCAGACATGGCAATCGACCCTGCAGGAGTATCCCATAAATACTCGTTTGTATGATTTTCTCTTCTGGTAGGAAAATTAGTGAAATTTTTTTAACTTAAAGAGGAAAATAATAGTTTTCAGTTCTTATATATAAACTTATATAAAGAAAGAATGGGGAAATTATTAAACATTAAACTCACTTTTATTTCTTTGAATTGCTGGTAGGAATGCGGCGGTTTTACGATCGAACGAAGGAGAAGCACATGAGAGCCAGACGATAGTTGAAATTACTGGCCCTTTCGCACTTTTTTCACAATTTCACTTGCAAAAAAACAAAAACAAAAAATAAAAAAAAATTAAGGGCTCGTAATTTTTACACATCGATTTTCCGATTTCACTACGAATTTTTCATCGCGCACGATTTTTCCGGCTATTTTCGCGTTTTTCCGAACTTTTTCGTCGGTTTTTTACTCACGCCGCGCTTCGTTCGATCGTATTATTTTAATTTATCGCATCATTGGGAGTCCTGCAACGGCATAATAAAAATGTATTTAACATTTCTTTGCTAACAGTATAGGTAGGCTGTGGTTCGTACAAGTTTAGAAAATACCCATTTGATGTGAATTAAAAAGAAAGTGTACTTTGAAGAAAACTATTAATGGTTCTTTTCACATTTTTAATAAATATAAATATTACACTGGTTGCTATGGAATTTAAGCATTACAAAAACAAAACTACCACAATGATTTAGCGAACGCCTTCGATCTATTATCAATTCAATTTGGTCAGGTTTCGCTCTTGAACTTCGTTACCCAATCTTGCCGAAAATGAAGGCATGGAAAAATATATACATAAAAATCCACATAGTACTCTGGACGAGTATAGTATACATAAAATTTAATTTTTAATTTACAATTTAAAAAAAGTTGGCCTAAATCCATGCAAAAATACAAGTCAGGTTCTAAAATTCATTTCCCATGGGAATCCTTCTCTACGAGTATAAAATTCCATTAAAATGGTTTGGTTAAATTCAAATTATTCGAAAGCTATTTTAAGTACTCACTGGCTTAGGAAAATTAGAATATGTGAATTTATCTCTCTTTTCAAGTTTTTTTACCAGCTTCTTTGCCAATTTGTTTGCCATGCGTTTAGCACGCGGATTGGCGAGACGACCTACAACTTTGGTTTTGTCTTTCGGTTTCGGTGGCCGTTTCTTTTTCTGGATAGGAGCACGTTTCTTAAGGGCATATCCCCTGGGCTTCATCTCAAATTAGATAAAAATACGTTAAGGAGCGTAAAGATGTGTATTGAGATGCTGAGCTCACTGCAAACAACTTTTTTTGCGCTGTAGTTAACTTGCCCCAGGCATTCGACCCATGCCAGTTCCTCTCGTCCTCACCCTGGTGAAGATGATTCTTAATGTACTTCTTCATAAACACGTTGAAAGCCTTGGCTTCCGCCTCTCCAACGGGTGTTGGGGTACCGGCTCCCATCGCAACGATCAATTATTGACTTATACTAATGAAGAATGCCTTAAAAAATATTTCTAAAAGTTGCCAAAATTTTGAAGTTTTATGTTGTCATTTCATTTTAGATGAAATGTTAGAATGCAGACACATATTTTAATTGTGACAGAAATATCGGATACTGCCATTTTCGAAGCTTTTTGGACAATTAGCAAAGTCAGATTACAAATTTGGATACTTTCAAGACCAGACTTTAGGCTCTCCGCAAGTTGTTAATTACATTTCTTTGGAAATGAAACAACTTTGTTGTTTCTTCTCCTACACAGTCATCATTATTATTTTGGGAAGTAATTAAGCAAACTTTTTACTGTCTTTTCTTACGTCTTTGGATTTTGTTTTTATTCCTAGGCCGTCACGTTTGACGAGCCCTGACATGGTCGCCAAAAAGAACAAAAAGAAAAACATGGCAGACATGGGAAAATTAAAAGGAAAAGAAAAGGAACCGAAGAGCTAAACCAAAACCTACTAAAAGAACTGAAGAGGGTTGATGTGTAATTTGTTGTTCCATACCTTCAACAGAACTTGCCAAATTCTATTACAACTTTACAATTGTATTACGGCTAAGAGAGCGCTCTCCATCCGACTCGTCTTTACCTTAATAAACCATAACTAATGACTAACGGTCGCACAAGCAGAAGCAGTAGCAGTGGCAGTATTAGTATGTGCAAGATACTCGCACTTGTGGGCTGAAAATGTTTGAAAATGTTGCCTTTTAAAGCGTCGAAAGCAGTTTAGAAGTTTTAAAATTTTTTTTGCACCATAACAAAACGCCAACGCGACTAAACAAGAATAAGACTTATCGAAAAACTTTATAAGAATTTCTGGGTAAAATGGAAGAATGCGTATTTACATACACTTCAGCAAAGAAATAAATGGAAACGGGAAAGACCTAATATAGGAGAAGGGCTAATTGTATTATTAAAAGATGAGATTTAGCATCCAGCAAGATGGCCTTTGGGAAAGGTGGGGAAAATCCATAAGGAAAACGATGATAAAGTCCGAGTAGTTAAGGTAAAAATGCAAGACGGATTTATCACAAGAAGTGGAGTGAAGGAGTGAAGTCCGTTAACAAAGATGAGGCTGACCGTCAAAAAGACAAACTAGAGCAAAAAAACGAACGTCAATAGTCGATTCTACACCTAATATATTAAAAAGCACGACAGATGATATAAATGCAAACTTAAGAGGCATGAATAAAAGATATGCGGTATATAAATATATAGATAAATAATATAATTAAAACTTGTGAAAGTGGATGGTCGTCACTTACCCCAGTTGTTGGTGTATAATTGCAGAGGACTTTCCTTTGCGGCGGCCACGCTTCGAGTCCGTTCGAACGGGCTGTCCATCTGCTCCATACACAATCTGCAACAAAAGGAGTTTAATAAGTAAATGCATATTTTAGGGCTATAGAATTCGTTAAAATATTAAAATTTGAACTTTTAGTTACAAACAAATGTTCGCGATCATTCCTATTGGCACATTTTTGACCAATGTTGAGCAGATCGGGAATAAAGGTGCACTCTGGTAGCACGCCAAGTTGTCTCTCTGCAGGGGTGGCCTGGGTATACATTCAGTTTAAGATCCGTCCCAGACTTTTGCTTCTGCAAGAGCCGCGAGATGCTCGAGGTTCCATTTAGCGGAGGCGACACTGGCTTGGCGCAGTGCCACTGCCGCCAACTGCTGCGCCGGATTCTCCTTGGAGTTCTGTCGCTGCGCATTAAGTGTTATGGACAGCTACTCCAGCTGCTGCTGGGACTCCTTCTCGCTGGGCGGCTTCTGCCCGTGCCCGTTGCGCAGCAGCAACTGTACCACATTGTCCTTAAGACCGCGCACGCAGTCAATGCGCGCGATGACGTCACATCGCGGAAGACGCACAATTTCTGCGCCCTCGCGGAGACTGCCCCAACTGGTGTCCACTTTGGAAGCGGGACTGTCGGCAGCGCAGGACTGAATGTGGGGCTTCTGGACGAGCTCAGTACTGCGCGTGCCGGAAAACTGTGACATCCTTGTTGGTGTCCCATTGCAGAGGACTTTCCTTTGCCGCGGCCACGCTTCGAGTTCGGTCGAACGGGCTTTCTATCGGCTCAATACACAATCTGCAACAATAAAACAGGAGTTCAATATAGTAAATGCATATTTGAAGGCTATAGTATTCGTTAAACTATTAAATTTTGAACTTTTAGTTACAAAAAAATGTTCGCGATCATTCTTATTGGCACATTTTTGACACACGCTGAGCAGATCGGGAATAAAGGTGCACTCTGGTGGCACGCCAAGTTGGCTTTCTGGAGGGGTGGTCTGGGTATACATTCAGTTTAAGAGCCGCGACATGCTCTCGGTTCCACTTAGCGGAGGCGACACTGGCTTGGCGCAGTGGCGGCGTCAAGGGCTTTTCCGCCGCCAACTGCAGCGCCGAATTCTCCTTGGAGTTCTGTTGCTGCGCATTGAATGTGATAGACAGCTGCTTCAGCTGCTGCTGGGACTCCTCCTCGCTGGGCGGCTTCTGGCCGTGCCTGTTGCGCACCAGCAACTGTACCACATTGGCCTTGAGACCGCACACGCAGACAATGTGCGTAATGACGTCACATCGCGGATCACGCACAATTCTGCGCCCTCGCGGAGACTGCCCCAACTGGTGTCCACTTTGGAGGCGGGACTGTCGGCAGCGCAGGACTGAATGTACAGCTTCTGCACAAGCTCTGTGCTGCGCGTGTCGGAAAACTGTGCCATGCTTCGCCTGATCCTCGCCCGCCTTTTGCTCATGCTGGCTACGGTGTTGCAGCAACTCCATCTCGTTAATGGTCAGCACTGTGATGAAGGAGGAATCCTCCGCACTGGATAATTGACAATATTTTGTATTAACAACACGTTTAACTCCGAAAAATTGCGAAATTTGCGACGCTTGCAAAAAAAGCGCGAAACACGAGCTGTGTTTTACCGATGTTGGTTTTCCGATGTTGGTTTTCCGATGTTGGTTTTCCGATGTTTCTGTTTATATCGATGCATCGATGCATCGATGTTTTCAGGATCAAACAGTAACATTTTTTTGCTTATGGAATCTAACAGTAACATTTTTTGCTTATGGAATCTAACATTACAGAATCTCTCTCAATTACCGATTAGGATTTCGCCGCCACTTTTTCCCCATACAAAATCTGAACCAGTTACCAATTGGAAATGCATGCCCATTCCCAATTGCATACAAAATATGTTCCCAGTTACCAATTGGGATTACCATCTGGCAAGCTATGGCAGGCAGCAGCTGAAAATGAAGCTGTTTTCCGGTTGGAATGTAAAGACTTAGTGGATTCCGCCCAAAAACTAAAGAAAGCCATTTCCTTCCACCTCGCCGGTGGCTTGCTCTTCACCATCGATGACACACACACAAGTCAGAGAGTGAGTTCGCTGCCTTTTGGAGGCGAAGTAATTAAAGTCAATTGCTATTTTGCTAAAATGCGCTCAACGTGGCGTATACGTAATGCGATTGAGGCGAGTCTGTGTGTGTGTTTAACAGCATTACCTTCGTTGACTTGCCAGCTATTAGCAAACACACCACAAACTGAGTAACAATTTATTAGAAAACACTCTGTCAAAATTCAAGTTCCGAAATAAATTTATTTCGGCTCGAAAGAATGTCCTCGCGGGCTTTAACTATGTCTTCAAATCTTCGTGGCTATTGTTTGGCCCTCGGGAAATCTATGAAAACCGTAAGCTTTATTGCAAATTTGATTTTGCGCCTTCTGCGATTACTAATTTATTTCACAGCTGCCAGGCTTTATCTCTAGGTGCTGCTAGCCCCCCCTCCCTTGCCCTTAGATGATGTCTGATGTTTTACGGCTTCGTTTTGTTGACTTTGTAATGCCCCATCGTAAAAGTTGTGTGTGGCTAAAACCGAAAAACGACACCACAATTTGCATTTATCGACAGAGAGAACTTTGCGGGAGTTGGCTTGATTAGCTCATTATAGAGTGTTTTAACATTTACGAGCTTATACTTTCGTGCAGATAATGTTTGGGGGAGGCACACTTTTGAATGTGAATCAGGCAAGATGAGGATGACAATGATGAAACATAATTTAAGGCGATAAGATATTTCTGAATGGGTCATAAACTAGTTTGGCATTTGGATTGGTGGAGAGGAGGCCACAATACCCTTAAACCGAACAGCTTTTTTAACATTTAAAAGTCCTCGTTGATTTTTACGGCTTTTGGTTAAAATAAATATGCATTACGCTCCATAATGTCTTTATATTAATATTACATTTCTCTCCTGTTTGCTTTCCATATTGTTTAATTAACATTTCCCTCTTTACGAGGTTTATCTTTTACACAATTCATGAAGAGTTCGAGATTCCAGAATAATATTTATTTTTTTCCGTGTGGAAAAATCCATCAACTGCACACTTTCTACTTGCATCAGTCATCAGTAAGTCGGATGTTATGTCGTCGGCCATGGTGACTTAATTTAGCTGTAAGTTCCATTGGCCTTTGCATAAATGCATTTTGATGCCCTGGCCTGGCTCCCTAGGCGGCACACGAGGGACGTTAAACAGATTTGCACCTTGCATATATAAAGTCAAATTTACAAGTTCGGTACGAAAATTGCAACGCAAAATATGCAAATGACAATGCTGATGGGAGATGGGAGATGGTGCTCCGTGCCCATGCCCTGTGAAAATGTTGCGGATGCCAAAAAGGAGCGCGAGATGTTTGGCCCCGGAATGAGGGTCATGGCAACTCGGCGAAAAAAATTCCTTAAATTTTTGCACTTGGCCGGTTACCATCTGGCAAGCTATGGCAGGCAGCAAGCAGCAAGCAGCAGGCAGCAGCTGAAAATGAAGCTGTTTTCCGGTTGGAATGGGTACTGGGGACCAAGTACAGTGGGCCGATTGTCGGTAGGTCGGATGGGTGACTTAATGTAGATACGTGCTGGGCATTGCCAAAGATAAGTGAACGGTGAACTTAGCTGCCTTCCAGCTGAACAAGTGCACTATGTGTGTGTGCCAGTCGGAGTTTCTGTTTACGTGCTTAGCTGCTTAAAATGCACTGCTCCCCGGTCCTCGGCGAACGCTGCGTATGCGTGTTGTCGTTCGCTCTGTGCCAATCGAATGTTCTAATGTTTTGCAGCACATTAAATTGCCAATATGGCTTTATGGTTCCCAGTTCCCGACCTCACACCCCCGCTGGCTATGTGGCCGTGGCAGCGATTTATGCTGTCACATCTAGTGGAGGCGGAGGGCGGCAAGGAAGTGCGAGCGGCGCCAGTGGAGCCATAAGCTCCACTCACAGTCAAATATATATATATAGAGACTCAGTGTTGCCAAATTAGACAAGGGTTATTTAGCTTTATTGAACTTGAATTGAGGGAAAATGTATTCCACTTAATTTTGAGCTTATAGCAATTTTCAATATTCAATTTTTCATATAATATTCGACCTTGTGGCATTGAATACCAAGCGATTTACCTATTTATTTATGAAATACTCTTCGGTGCAAAGATGAAATATTCTGTGTTAGCAAACAAAGTATTATGCTTAAGATGCGTAACACTATATGATATTCTTGTATTCATATTTTTTGTATTTCTACAAAATCCTTTATATTTTCCTTGTTAAATCCGTAGTATAATAGAATTTCCAACGAAACAAACTCAACTAAAATCTACAGCTAGTTTCTGTCACCACTGTCCCATCCACGACTCCCACACTAACAGCTGGGTGTCAGAACAAGAACAGAGCGTGTGACTTGACTGGAGTCACTGCGTCTGCTCCAGGCTCCTGACTTCCATTGGCAAGACATAAAACGTGGCACTCGATGATGCCTATGGGCAAGTTCGCACATAGCAACTAAACGTACATATCTTTATATATATGTGTAGTGGCAGTAATGGTTGTAGGCAAGCGGCGAGCACTGCCATCCTGGCCTAAACATCACTTCACAACTGCCAAGCCAAGCACATCCTGTTTCCGTTAGTTGTGCATGCACCGACCACCGTTCCCGCTGACTGCAGCGGCGGCAGAAGCAGCACCTGTCTGTCAGTCAGGCTGATGTTACTTCGGGTAATATCATTTAGCCTTGTCCTGGGCGCGCTGCTCACATACGAATATGTTGGGAAAAATATTATCTCGTTACAATGTTCTCGAGGTATGAGTGCGGGGACGATGTGGTACGAGCATTCTTTCTACCCTTTTTGCTATTTTAGTTCCCCACCGTTTTGCTTCTCGCCTAGTTTGCCTTTGGCTTATGAGCGGATGTACGTGTCGCTCGCCTTACAAGAAGGCAGGATGACGCTATACGTACGCCAAGGAATAAAAAAAAAAAATATAGAAAAAAAATACGCACACAGGGGATAAATAAATGTATGTGTGAGGACAGAAGGGGCGGGCGGGAGATGTTTAAATTTGATTTCAAGTGCTAGCATTTTGATGGCAAAATAAGTGAATGCGTGTTGCGGTAGCTTGCGTGTCCTTGTTATGGCCAAAGTTCTTCCTCCCGCTTTCGGAGGAGTTGGAGAAAGTTCTATGTTCGAGCCGAGAACATTTAAGGAAAAAACTTTGAGTAGAGTTTTGAAAAAGGTTAAGACAAGGGGAGAGCTTAAAGCGTAAGATAAGTCTAACAGAAGGAAAACTTCAATCAACGGCTGGGGAATTCGAAAAGTTTCTTTACTGATTTTCACTCAACTATATTTTTGAGAGCTGGCGGCAAATCCCAATTGTCGCAATGATAAAAAATGCTGGATAATAAGTAAAGTAGATCTAAATCTGTCGATTACATTTATCTGGGTTTGTGGAAAATCGTTTAAGTGGTTAATTTGTTTTGATATTAAATATCAGTGCTTTACCCACTGCTAAATAAAGATATATAAACATTTTGGTAATTCTTAAATTTCCTTGTTTTAATATTGTACTTTCCACAATCTGTTTGGTTCCTTTGATTATTTTCTTGTATTATATTTTTTACAAGGAATTATTAATTGCCTGTAGCTCCGATTAAGCGTTTAATTTTCCATCTTCCCTTATTCGTTTCCCTTAGTTATTGTAATATACCATACATTTCCTTAACCTCTGGCACAATTTTCCCCACCCCCACTGCCATTGGACCCGACCCGACACTTTATATGCATGTGGCTACAGTTTGTAGCCTTTGCAAAGAAGAAGTTCTGCAGAGGGAAAGAAGTCGCCTCTGAGAAGGGATAATAAGAATAACAAGTGAAGAAACGTGGGGCATAAGGAGCTGCCTTCACTTCGGGGTAGGATTGGAAGCCAGGGTCCTCCTGCTGGTGGTTGGAAGAACTGCTACTGCTTTTGATTTCTCATGCGTGCAACGTTTACTCAGCCGCGTTCTCTGCCCGCGAGCGTAGCCAAAATAACACAACCCCACTCACATTTTCGCACTCTTGCTCCAGAATCTCCAACTCATTTCACGAATTGCTCCGTACTTGGTCAGTGCAAAGGGTATGTTACATTCTAGATGATTATTTACATAAAAATACCAAAAGTTGTTGAATTCTAGCAAACAGGAAGGGGTCGATGTGTGCTTAAACGAAGAGCAGCTGCTAGCTAAAATATTGATGGAAAAACAAACTAGCCACAACATAAAATAATATAGAGAAAATGGGCATAATAGGATCTCTTTTTCAGCTTTAAATTTCAAAATTTAAATCCCACAAAAGTAGGTAGCATTTTGCACCTCCCTCTGTCTCCATCACCACCAAATTTAGAACCCACATAAGTAGGCAACATTTTGTACCTCCTTTTCTGGTCGATCACAACCAGGTACTTCATAGTCGAAACGGCTCAGTAAGGCAACTCCTGCTTGTTTTGTTTACGCATGAATTTACAGGAGGACGTTGGCGGTAAATGGGGAAAATGAGAGCGGCGGCGGCGATGGCGCTTCACGCTTCACTCTACTTGGCACTCACTTAATTATTGCACAAGAAACCGAAACGGGGGCACCAAGGCGTTTCGCCTGGGGGTGACACAAACACCAACATAAGCGACACATGCAACTTGGAACTGCAACTACAACTACCGTTGCAAGTGCAATTTGCAAGTGCAACGACAACTACAACGACAACGACAACTGCAGCCGGGGCAACAAACTTTTCAGTGTGGCAATGTGCTTGACATGCATGCTTAACCGTAATGTTAAAGCCAAATTGCCCATTGGCGGGGGGTTCTTCTAAGGAGCTCGCTCTCCTTGGGTTCTTTCTGACCCTCCCAGCGGGAAGCGAGTAGTTGTCATTAAAGTACCGAAAACGGAAAATTGCAGCAAGCTCAGTCCATTAAGGCGAAGCCTCTTCAAATGAAAGTGCCGCAAATTTGATTAAAAATTTAATTTAATTTTATGGTTAATAATATGAGCTCCGAGGTTCAAGTGATATATCACCGAGTTTTTACAGTTTTTAAGCATTAAGTTTAATTACAATTGGTTTGTTAACCATTAACAGTTACTAGTTGTCCCACATTTTTGCAAGTTTGAAAACCATAATCCGAAATAAACTTCTTATTATCCAGAGTTAATTTACGTTAATTGCTTAAACAAATTTACCAATTAGGAGATATTTAGTGTCACAAAATTATCCAACTCCATGAAAACTAGTTTAAATATTAGCGAAAAAGTTTAACCCCGGGGAAATTACACTCGCCGCCACAGAAAACATCATTCACAACTCATGCACATCTGACAGTTTGGCCAGCAAAAAGTTTTGAATAATCCATGATCAAAATAAAACCGAATTTTACTATTGAAATTCTGTGCACAACGGGACCACGGCAATTAGAGGCCAACGGGTATGGCCACTGCCTGGTAGTTTCCACCGCAATTGACCTTTTGCAAATTCTTGAATAATTTATATGCATGCTAATTATGCTTAATGCTGCCATGGCAATGGTTGTTGTCACAATTCCCCCTGCTAGTAGCCGGTGCTACCTGACCGGTGACACAAAACATATAGAATATCGCATCCGGCGACAAGTTTGCCGCCGGCTTCCGGTTGGGCAATTAAGTTGGTAAAGGGGGCAATTTGTATAAGCCGCACCGCCGCCGATATTGTTGTTATCGTGCTTTTACACACGCACACACACAGAGGGTTTCGTAATGCTCGTTGGCCATTTTTCATTTAATTTACCAACTCGCACACACCCAAACATACACACACATTTTATCTGGGCCATCCGCGAGATGGTTCTTTATAGCCTGGAATGTGGTGTAAGCCCTTTTGGTTTGCTTATTGCGTTATCATTATCCTGTTATCCTGGCCTGCTCCTTGTGCCAGGAGTGGCGCATAATTAAATTATCTCGCAATTGCCTGCTAAGTGCGCTCGACATTCGTTTATGTAGAAATTTAGCCGGGTATTACGAAGGAGTCATCTCCAGCTGCCGCTTTTTTCATTTTTTCTAGCCCTCCTAGATGGGTTTTTTTTTTATATTTGCCGTCCCCTTTTTTTTTTGTTCAGATTTTCTGTGCTGCTATTTACTTTCGGCCACTTCCTGGCTTGTGTTCTTTTTTCTTGTGTGTGCCGGCTTGCCCTAATTATTATCTCTGGAATTTTCACCCACCCACGTCGGCTGATATAAAACCGTCAATAAGTTTGAAGAACCTTAATTATTTTGGTTGGGTGTGCCTTTCTTATTTTGTTCTTCTCCTCTCTGGAGGCAGGCAGGCCAAGTTGTTTTCACTGTTGACCCATTTGGTGGTACGGCCCCAGTCTCAACTGGACTCGTTGGAAAGTTAAAGAGCGTTTTCCGATAAAAAGGCAAAGTGTTTTGCCGGCCCAGCTTACTGCAAAATCATTTTGTCATCTACATCTGCTGGCTCTTCTTCTGCCTGCAGTCGGCACTCTGGCCCAAGGACAACATCAAAGGCTTTGCATAACAAATGCATTGTTTTGCCTCAACTTCTCGGACTTGTAAGTATTGTTCCCGAAAGCTGTTGCACAAACACACATGCAGAGCACATCCTGTTTGCCTAAAAGCTTCCGCCAGAGCCCCTGAGTCTCTCACTCGGCCTCTGCGTGAGTGTCCTTGTTGCTCTTAGCAAATGTGCAATTATGACCAACCATGAGCCACAGGCCCAATGATTGACGCTGACTGCCATAAATCAATAAAGTGCAACTTGAGCATGGAAAAATGTCAACGATTGGACAAACAGAACATGCCTTTGCCTTGACCTCGTCCCTCCATTCCTTTTCGTTTGCCTCGGCCTCCTCGAAAAGCAGAATTTATTTGCAAAAATAATGCCCATCATTGTTAATCAAAGGGAGACGAGGCCGGATCCGGGGAGTAACCCTAATGCTGACGCTGGTCAGCCATTGTTGTGTTGTTCGGTGGCCAACGATGGCGATGGCCAGACATTTGCTAGTCAGGAATTCAGACGCTCTGGCTTTTGGCCCAGGCCTCTGCTTCTTCGTTCCCCTTCTCCACTCTCCCCGTACTGTGTTTATTGGTATGTGCCCGACGCTGTCAGACATGCGGGACAATTAGGGACGAGACACTAGGAATGGATTCTTTGGATAAATGATAAGATGCCTAACTAAACACCAGAGTTCCAGGAGTTCTTGATTAAAATGAACACCGAACACCCAGGGTGGGTTTTAAATATCTGAAACATTTTTTTCTACATTTTTTGTGATCATTTTATAAAGGTCAAAATCAAACATAGCTAATTTAAAAACATTTTTTACCAGAATAATCAATGATGAGAGATGAGTAACATTCAACACATTAAAGCCCTTCTGTCATTCAAGGTATTTTGTTATTATTATGTTTCTACTCTGTTATCCTGGCTTGTGAACATGTTTGGACTCATATACACACACAAGCCCACACTCATGTCCTTAACAATGGACGTTGGCAAATAACAACAATGACAACAACAACAACGACAACAACTACAAACAGCAATAGCCCGAGTGCCACTAACAACAATGGAGCACAAAATTGCGGCTGTCATCAGTGAGGAAATTTGCATTTTGCACAAATTGCAATACGTAAGCTCTGCTTTTTCTCCTCCATACTATATATCCCACGCTCTCTCTTTTTTAGTTCTTTTTCGGGGCTTTTTTCGTATCCAACTACACAATTTATTGGGCCGCATATCAAATGATTTTCGGGGGCTTTAATAGGGTGTATATATAGATGAACAGATAAAAGGCCGGGGTCCTAGCATGGAATTATTTATAACTCATTAGAGAATGCAGCAGCAGCAGTAGGAGCACCAACAACGAGGAAATTGCATTTACCGAATCCACCTCCGCACACTCCCCTTTCTAAACACACCCTACTCCCCACATGGATATCAATTAAGTCCGAGTTGGGTGTGTGTGCGTTTTGAGTGGGCGACAATGAAGCTGCTAATGGGCGTTGGTGGGCGTTGCCTCATTAATGTTGTACGGCCTGCTCCGGCAAATGCAGTTAATCGAAAGATTAAATTCTTATCATGCCGCGGCACAGAGAGAAGCGCTGCTGCTGGAGCTGGAGAGAGATGAGTGTCTCACCCGACTGGCCCGGAATTAGTGTGCCTCTTTTTAAGGAGTAGAAAAACGGGTATATTGTGATTCAGAATTAATAAATTAATTCAAGAAGAGGGTCTCGCGGACTTAATTAAGTTTTATATATATTGTAAAAATTAAAAAAAAATTATCCAACATGAACTGCTTGAGCCACATCTAACTAACAAATCCCTTTCTCTCTATGTTCTAAAATTAGAAATCACGGTAATAGTTTCCGCCTGCGCAATGATCTGAAGTGGGCGTGGACGAGCCATAATTCCATTGATTTTGCCAGGTCCGCCGAATGGATTTTAATTCAATCATTCACAGCCGAACAGTAGTATAAGCTACACGGCACAAAATCCATTAAATGTGATAATAGAATTATAGATAAAAACAATTTGATACTTCATTTTATCCACTATAGAAATGTATTAGTTTATAGACAAAAACATGGTTGTAAATAAATAATTTAATATAAAAAACATTCGTAATCATCAATATTTTCCACATCTTTGTAATATTCCATATTCTTTGTAATATTTTCGTCTGTGTAGCTATGGCGTTCATTAGTCGCATGTTAATCATACGCCACGTTTCACAGCTATGAGCTAATTACGGCTCGGCTCCAGCCTCTCGAGTGATTTAATAGATTTCCAGTTTGACATTTTTGTATGTATTCACAGCGACAGAGAGTGGGGTTAAGTGGCTGTGTGGTGATGGTGCCCGGGCATTTCAATGTTTGCTGTGTAACGAATGGGTTAACATCCTTTTTCCTTTGATTTATTGGTTTTGCTTTCAGCTCGGTTTTTTATTTCGGTTATGCAACCCACACAGAAAACGTGCTTTGCATAATTATGTAGCTCGAGAGTTTGGCTAATATCCAGCGGGGGTTCATTGATTTTACTCGCCCAGCGCACCGAGTGAGAGGCTCAAAACGTAAGAATCCAAGGTAAAATTTTCGTAAGATGTTCCAATAGGAGTCGTTTCGAATATCGGAATTGTAACGTTTAGGAAAAGCTTTAGCTCAAAGGAGAATTCAAAACCATTGGAGTAGGCCACTAAAGGTACAAGGCACATGTTGAGCATCAGAAGGAGAATGTGATTGCTAACAGATTTCATCTCCAGATTGAATATTGAATCCTGTTTGATCCTTATTTCACAGATATTGACGTCTGAGCAGATCATTTCACAGGGTTGATTGCCACTTAAGAGCTTAAAAATCAATTTTATTGTATGTATGTATTTTTAGGTCCCAAAAGTAATATGCTCACCATCATATCCACAATATCCAAGGACTGATTGCAGCGACTTAAATACCGAGTTGATTTTCTGCACTTCAATATTCTTCGGCTGATACCCTCAGACTTCCACAGACCCTCAAGAAATTTCCCTCTTTCTGCCTTGTAGTCCCACACAACCGTTAGCAGAGTGCCGAAAAGGAAAAACATGTTTGCCAAGTATCTAAGCTGCCACAGCTCTACGCGCATCAGAACCAAACGACTCTGCTCCCAGTCAAAACCCGCCTCAAAGATGACGCTTCTATAGAAGCAGAACGATATGAGAACTATCACCGAGGCAATGTACACACTGAAGTAATAGGATATATCCCGCTGAATTCCTCGCAGTCGGTGGTGAATCTTTAAGATATTTATTAGCATTTTCCAGCGCTGTGTGTACCTGAGGCGTGCAGTTAACACCTGATTTATGACCACATAGATCGACTGCAGCCAAATGTAGCTATTTACTTGGAGCAGGAGCTGAAAATGCCAGCCAATCAGGTAAGGTATCACATACATTCGCCGCTCCATATTATCAATCGCCATTATCTGCCAATAGAAAACCGCTACTACTTCGAAGGATATCAGCCAAGAGCAGCAAAAGGCCCGCTTTACGGACACACAAAATAGGGTGCCCATCGTGGATTGCAGATCCGAGTGCAGCCTTGCCATTTCGTTCAGTGTCTTGAGCATAGATCTTTTCAGCATTATATAGTAGATGAAGGGCAGGGCGTATATAAAGAGGCTGCCGCGATCAACCAAATAACACTGAAGAGAAATGTAGTACATCCCTATAACTATCAAGCTCCAGCAATACATAATGTAAACAAAAATCTGGTGACCGAATGTGAATTTCTGGGTGGTTTCATTGAATCGTAGGTTGTATATGCACAGCAAGTGGCAGACCGCCTTCTGGTAATCCAAGTAGCGGACAATGTGGCACACGCAGAGTAGATTGTGCAGCTTGTGGAGCGGCGCTGACAACGGCATGTTTCCAACTAATTGAACTAACGACATCGACGACAGTCGGGCAGCAGCAGGCCACCAGAACGCCAGGACAAGGGCCAGAGGAGTATAATGCGAGTGAAGGCAATAACAATTTGGTGAGTGCTTAGCTCTAATGTGAGAATGACGTTACACAGTGATCAAAATATAGAGTATTGTTTGGGTATTTTCAGAAGTTTGGGTGATTTATATTACTATTTCTAAATGTAATCAATTAGGAAAAGTACATAAAGCTTATCCTGTTGTACATTGCAGAAAAGCGTGGAAAAGAAACCGAATATGAGATGTGCGAAACATCTTACTCTTTTAGGTGGCAAAACTGCTTATCTCAAACTGAAAATCTCTACTAAAATCAATCAATTCTTTAGCATATATTCAACACGGTAACAGTGTAAACCTGCCCTGTGCTTGGGTACCCTGGCCAAATGCTTTTAGCATGAAAAAGCATTCTGAGCTGCGGATAATTGATGGCATCGCCGTACACCGAAAACCAGCTTCAATTAGCGGAATCTGTAGTCAGTCCCCAATCGATAAATTGCACGCGCTTAAATATTTTAAAATTTTACCCCGAAATGAAACGAGGAAGCGGAGGCAAGCGGAGAGAACCGCTGTCAAACCCACTTCAGATTTGCGTCGCTCACGTAGGAAACTAATTTATTTGCAAACTGGGAATTCACCGCAGCCCAAGCCCACCTTTGCAGAAGCGAAACGAGCCCTGCAAAAAATAAATAAATCGAGGGAGTGTGTAAACTCGGTCAAACCTGACTTTCGGCTCGGCACCGAATGGCGATTGGCGATTGGTTTGTTCAAGTCTTAATCGCTGCTTACTCTCTCAACACTCTTAGCTTTCGACTTGCCACTTGCGAGGGAGATTTGCATGGCAGCATATCGGCCATGTTCATCGCAGCGTAACCCAAAACTGTCAAACTCAAGCGGCTCCTTCGTTAGCCGCCATTTCCCCGTTCCGAACTTGGTACACTTTAAGAAATGTGGTACTATTTTTTGCTAAATTAGAAAATTCAAATGTAATCTAGAGAATCTGCGGGCTACAGTGTGTGGTTGCAGTGGTGCTGCAGTTTGTTTGCCACCTCGCTGCCAGTTGAAAGCCGTTTAATTTACTCTTTGTTTGTTTCTCTGTCTTATGTTTGGTTTCTCGAGGAGGTGAATGTTTGATTTATCGCCCGGTTATAAACCAAAATGTTATAGATTTTCTGCTGCGTTACGATTTCGGTTTCGCTAACAATTTTCCTTTGCCCTCCCCCAAAACAGAAATACCAAACCCCGCGATTTACGAGCTTTTCAACAGGTGTCTTTGGACGAGACAAATTGACTAAATATTGGTTATTATTAATAGATGACTTTTTAGCCCATAATTTCTTATTATATCTCTGAGGATATGCAACGGGAATCCAACAGGAATTTCCATACAAACCCCCCCGGGAATCTCCATATAATAGCCATGAATTTGGATATCCCGGGAAGTTATCCTATAATCCGCCCATCATATTGTTAATTAATAAATATTTTAGATGAGTTTAGCAAACTAAAATTTCGACAGTCACTCAGGATAAAGAAAAAACTATGAGAAATAAATTTTTCAATATTTTAAAACTATATAAATTTGAGATCTTAGCAAGACTATTCAAAACCTATTCAAAAATTATGTCAATTATTATAATACTTATTGAAATAAACATTTAATAATAACTATTTTTGACCATAAAATATTGAAAACTAGATATGGGGGGATGTGTATTAAAATAGTATTTAAAAATTAATTATAAAAGCGATTTCAATCGATTTGTCTTGATTTCCGTTTACAAATAATTTCCCGGCAATCAAAACAAAAACCCAAACAGCTGATCTACTTCCAGTTTTGTTTGTTTCCATATCATTTTCAATGTCAATCCACAAATGTGGATCGTATTCCGGGATCTACTTCCCGTGAGGGAGCGGTTTCGATTCGTTTGTTTACATTTTAAGACCGAACCTAACGGTGAAGTCAGGGAAAAAGAAAACAGCGAAAACCAGGGAAGTTTAGTTTCGCTTGTTTACATACAAATTTTCAAGAGCAAACACGCAAAATAACAAACCTAACGGCAAATATCATTGCAACGATAAAGAGTTGAAAAAACAATAAATAATACTCACTTTGTTATTTTCTGCTTTCCTCGTTTTTTTAATTGCAAATTCAATCCTTCTTTTTCAATCGCTGTTCTTTTGCTACTCCTTGTTCTCATCGTTCTCATACACATTAAAATGTGTATCCAAAAGCGCTCAACACTCATACACACACGTACATAATGGCGGCTGCTGCTGACTTTGGTTGGCCGCGGGAGTCTCAGGATTTTTATTGCAGATTTCGTGGCTTTATTTAGGCATCCACATGCTAAATGTTTTATAAATCACTTCTTTACTTAACACGTATGTAGTTATTCATTAGTTCACTTCGGTACTTGCATAATTTATGTTTGTTTCTCGGTTTTCGCCTTCACAGATTCAATTGCAAGGAGAGGCAGCGTTCATCACATGTAATTTCTTTAAAATGCACTTGTGTAATGATTATTTCAGTGTTCCCACATAGAGTGCATATTGTTTAACCGATTGGATAGTTTTTAAGATAATTTTAAACGCTCTTCGTTAGGCTAAAAACGTTTTTTCAGCAGCACGCCCGAATTTCACATTTTGGCCACTTGTTTTTTCTTCTTCTTTTGCGGTTCTCCGCCACTGCGAATTGTCCAACACTTAAAGTGGTAAGATCGCATGAACTAGTTCCCTTGACGCTCTTGCGAACGAAAATGGCAAAGAAAAATGTGCGAAATAAGAAAAACAGCTGACATCGATGTCGATATTCCAGGATCGCCGCCATGAAAAAGCGGCACGCATATTTGGCCTTGAAACTTAAATGTAAACAAACGAACCAAGAAGTAGTCAACTGTTTAGAGTTTTTGTTTTGATTGCCGCGCTGTTAACTACAACTGGAAATGTAAACAGAAATAAAAGGAAAGCAAACAATAACAGAGTGACGATTATTTATTGTTTTTCTACTCTTTGTCTTTGCAATGACGTTCGTCGTTAGGTTTGTTGTTTTGAAAATTAAATGTAAACAAACGAAACCAAACTTTTTTCTCACGAGAAGTAGATCCCAGAATACGGTCCACCTTTGTGGACTGACCTTGAAATTTAAATGTAAACAAACGAAGCTAGAAGTAGGTCAGATGTTTGTGGGTTTTGTTTTGATTGCAGGGCTGTTAACTAAAACAGGAAATTATTTTTAATTTGAAATTAGGCAAAATCGGAACGAAAACCCTTTAATATTTTTGTATTAAATACTATTTAAATATAGTTGGTATATATTGTTTATTCCCCTCTGTACAGGAAAACTCAATCTCCAATCTACGGATATTTCATTGGCGCAGCTGTCCACTTTTAAAATTCCGGCAACTGCAGCAGCTATTTTCATTAGCTTAAAAACTTTGCCTTACTGAACTAAATTTTTAATAAGTTCGTTTGTTTTATTTTCTTTTTTATCGCTGGCCTCTTTTTGTAAAATTCATAAATGGCATGTGGAACGAAAAAGGCGATAGAGCGACACTGCGACATTACGACAGACTGGGCGAAGGAAAGAGCATCAAAAACATGCATAAATCATCAAAAGCAGCGCTGACAACTAATGAAAATATGCAAAAATTTATAGCTCGCCGAAATCGACGAAAAAAATATTTGGCTAAAGCGTATCAAAAAGAAAAATTCCAATAAAAAAGTTAAAACAAAATGAAAATGGTATGTAAAAAGTAAGAAAAGGCTCTTTCAACTAGCCAAAGGCAAAAAGCATTTAAATTGAAAAAATGACAGTCGAAAAATAAATTCATTTGCTTTATGCATGCCGCACGCAGCAGGCAAAAAGTGGAGCCCGTGTGGCAAGTGGCAAGGACACAGACAGGATATGCGGTAGGAATTTGATGTGGCAGTTTATTTTTGGCGACACTATCACAGAAACAGCTTCCAGCACCTAGCTTCCCCCGAAACCCTTTATTGCACTGAAAGAAATTTGGGTAAAGGAGAAAACATATATTGTTTGACCTCTAGTTTTCGCATGTTTTTTGCATGACTTTATGGGCCCATTGTCTGGCAGCGTGAATCAGACACTACGGATGACTCCGGCAGCCCGGATGAGAACATCTTGCCTGTGGCCACTGTGCGTGTTAGTCTAGTCATCCAAGTGATTCAGAGTTAGCTGCCCACGGTCTCTGCCCGTTTTGTTATCATTTCGCTTGTCTCGAATATGGTTATTTGATTTTATTTATGATTTGCATTTTGTTTTGTTTAATTTTGCTAGCATGCCTGAGCCTTGTTCTCAGTGCACCCCCAGTGTCCTGCCACTCCTTTTTTTTTTGTCGTGCCTTTCAGGTTACAGGATGAAGGTCCCGGGAATGTGACACGATGCGGCGTCGACGAGGAGCGGCCATGTATAAAATTTTTCACAATTGCAATTTGTAATAAAAACATGCACTTTTTGCCATTGTTATATGCAACCACACATGGCCTGCATTGTGGCACCGTGGAATACTGCATTCATACCATATATGTACGTACATATATGCAGGCAGGGGAAGTTACATGCGTGTAAAACCATTTGCCGTGACGACGGAAGAGTCGGTGGGTAAAAAACTTCGACCAAGACCAACCGGGAGTATGAGCTCCGGTGAGATAGCGATGGCCAGACCGAGACCAGGACAGGCCAGGGGAGAGTGATGACCTCTTATGGCTTTACGCCATTTTAAGTGCTCTATCCATTTCATAGCCATAGCCATATCCATATCCATATCCACATCCTCATCCACATCCGAGTGTCGACTGTTAAAGTGACCCAGAGTCCAACTCCACAAATAAACAGAGCATAAAATATGATTGTCGTTATTTTTTTCCAAGTAATGTAGCCATGCACGGTGGCATTTGTGCTTTGAAAGGTATGTTCACAATGGAATAATAATTGATAGTCGAGCCCTCTTTATATTTATAGATGAAAAAAATGGTTTTAAGTGAATGAAACCTTTGAAGCAAAACAATAAATCGTAACAAAGAAAGTTTTTCACATCGAATAGTGAAAAAGTTGAACATAAATTGCTTAATAATTTATTATGTTCTTAATGCAGGAATATAAACAAATTTTCTTTAATTAAGTCCAAATGAATTAACCTTTCCAGCAGTTGTAAATAATCATTTCAATTATCCTTGGCCATTCAATTCAATTTCATGGCGTAATTATTAGCTTGAAATACCATTTCTACTGCAGATATAAACCCAATGATAGTTGAACTTTAGTTGATAAAAATGGAGAAACACGCAACGGCCAGAGGCTTTTGCCTGTGTCACTTGATTTGTGTGTGGTATCAGACCGGAAGGATCGGTCTATATTTAGGTTTCTATAATGTCGGCTATGCGGAGAAATTGGGACGGTTTATTTGTGATGAACAACTGTATGTACACATAATGGCGGTGGTTAATTTGCTGGCCAGTTGGCTTTATCTGTGCTACAGTCAACGCTGGATCTTCGATCAGTTTTTAATGATGCTCTATGTACCGCTGTATATGCACTTTTTGGTCTTAAGGAAACATCTAACGAATCTCCTCAATGAGTGCGCCGGTGTTCATAAATCAATGCAAAACATTCTTGGCAGTCGATTCTGTGTTAAGATTCCAAAGGAATGTGTATATACCTTGCTGCTGATTGTGATGTTTATCCTGCTGATTATTTGGCAAGTCCGAATATATTCGGTTTATCAGGCTGTTTTCATATCGGGCGTGGCATTTATTTACCAATTGGAACTGCTCTTCTTTGGCAACTATCTCATCTGGCTGGGGTGCATATATCGCGCCTTGAACGAGTTCCTCGGTCAGGACATGAGAAGCGATAGACTGTATATATTGAAGGGAATTCTAAAGCAACAGACAATTATTTGGCGAGTGCATCGAAATGTTTCACGATATTTCGCCCTACATATCCTAAGCTTTATGATCAAGCCAGGCGTTCAAATTCTAATGATACTGCAGAGTTCAGGACAACATTTAAATGTTCAGTTAATTTACTTAACGTTGCATTTATTTCTTGGGACATTGTTTTTGATAATCACATACAATCTGCAGAATCAGCATCGGAAATTTCAAAGGAGTTACTTGAGATTAGCCGATGATCCTGAATATTTTGTACTTAAATCCTGGCGCTTATTGCAACACCGAACTCTGCCGCAGGCCTTTGGTTTGACCTTTATGCGAAGACGTGAGAAATTGAAATATAAACAGGATGTGGTTACCATGATGGTAAGTTTTTTTATATATTGATTATACAAATTTCTAATACAAAATTCTCCTTCAAACAGTTCTCTAACAACTTTCCCGTACTGCAATTAATAAAAACACCGCTAGTTTTAGCCAGATTTGGCTTAAGGAACATGGAGTTTCGTCTGACATTGACTATGCTAAAGATTTGCTTGAAGACTCACATACGAGGACTACTCCTACTGGTCAGCCTTCGCTTAGTTCTTTACAAAAACCTAATTAACGAGGACTACGAATACGATTCCCAGGACAATTTTAATAGCAATGTGACCGAAGCAATTAGTCAACTATATCGCTTTTATTTCTACGATGAAGTCGAATGAATAATAATAATAAAACTGGGGGAATGAGCTACATTAACTTAATTATCAATTACTTTACGGTTGCGAAGAGGACTCAATATAGTAAGGATCCCCTTTCACTAGGACTTTTAGTTGTATTTCGAAATGGCACGATTTCACTTCATTGTTAAAATAGTTAAAGCATTTCGCTTTGCCTTCAGCGTTCTAGGACTTTTGCAGCTGAGATTCAGTGAATCAAGGAAAGAATATCAGCATAAAGCCAACTGTTGCCGATTTCTAACGGCCTTCTTTATTTTGTTGATACTTCTGCTCTATAATTTTATAAGCACTGCATTGCAAAAAGAGAATGAGATGGTTAATGCCCTGAATATAGAGAAGAGACCGGTCGAGGGTAAATCGGAATTGAGGAGCGAACGTATCTACAGTATATTTATATTCCTCACCCTAGCCTGGTCTTGGGCCAAAAAGAATCTGCTATGGAATTTGGTAAATGAAGCCCAATTGACATATAAACGACTGAGGTCTTTGCTGGGACAACATTTAAAAGTAGAGTGTTCTTGGCCGGTGTTTACCAACGCCATCATTTTGCTGCTTTTGCTTGGAGTGTTTGGGGCCAAAAGTGTCTTTTATGAGTGGCCAAAAGTGATCGATGCACAGAATACCATCACCCTTGAAGGAATTTTAGCGTTTTTAAATTTTATGATGGGTTTGCCCCGACTTATGGTTGTCTTGATTATGTCGTTGCATATCCTCTATCACTTAATGAATGCAGGCTGGCTTCAATCGCTCACTGAACTGCGGTTGCATCGAAACCTACAACTGTATCAATTTCAGCTGAATATCCTTTTCCCTTCTCACACAAGGCTGAATATTTTGGCTGGCTATTATTTTCGAATGTCATACATCTGCTTCTTGTATATGTTGGCCTTCCGGTTCAATCATTTCCTGCAGTATTGTCTTTTTGATTCCAATAAAACTATATACAAGACACAAAACGATTTGGAGGACGAAGCTGTTTGGGCTGGTCAAGACATGGACAATCTGACAAATCCCAGGGATCATTTGATTAAACCTTTGCTCATATTAACCTGGCACCTGGCTTTGAGTATGCTGCTCTTGGCTTCAGCCCATATACAGCAGAAGGAATATATCAGATTAATGCAGGAGAGCTGGAATTTCAAATCTGACGGAAACAGCGCCGAAGTAAAGGCCTTTCTAGCTCAAAATTCCTGGAGGGGCCACACATTTAAGAGAATGGATGTATTGGACATAATGGTAACAAAATACCGATAATTTAAAGTTTGTACAAATAAATATTAGTTTTTATTTAAAGTTCCTTTCAGGAATCTCCATTTGCGAACGCCAGCCGGTTTCCATCTGTTTTTTAACCGACAAGTTCAGGAAAAAGAACCCTACCTATTTAAGTTTGGATCTTGTCGCAGGACACTTTAGTCTCCTTCTTAATGTTATACTTTCTTCTGGCATTGTCTACTTTGCACAGCAAATGGAACTCCGGAAATTACAAGAATACCTCCAGCAGGAAGGATAATAAAGTTAACGCACGCTCAACGACTCATCAACATCATCAGAAGCGGCAGTGGCGAATGAAATTCATGACAAATTAAATAATAATTAAATTAGTATATAAATAATTTATGCCACCAGAACCGCAGATGCTTTGTGTCCACATCCTGGGCAACCCGACGCACACCTTTCCTTCAATTACTTAATGAATACAAAGCAGGGACAAGGGCAACCTTTCTGGCTCAGGTATTTGGTATTTTAATGACCTGACCTCGGAGTTCGGCTTTGCCCTCTTCAAATATCACAGACATAAAATGCTAGCCCTCAAAAACTTTTGCCATTATAAACATAAAATGAAGGCAACAAATGGGCCAGGGCCCCCATTGTTGGTTGGCTTCTCGCCCTCTCGCATCTTAAAGATACGCACCTTTTTCAGGTGTGGAAATTTATGCACCAAACTTGATTGAATTTATTCGCCGTCGAGATTCACTCCCCGACAACCAAGCAACATATATCGTTACAGTGAGAAAAAATCAAATTAAATTCAATAAATTAACATAAATCTGGGTAAATTCGCTGGCACTCCGTTACTCGCTCTCCACTTGATATGCAAATGGCAACAACTGCACGGCGCCGAGTCCTTCTCTTTACTTCATTTTGAAGCTCCAAGCCGGGGTCGCTCCGATCGATTTCAATAAACTTCTTGCCACACGATGCGATGCGAGCAACTGGCAACATATGCGGCATCGATGCAGCCGCTGGCAGCCAGTCGCCGAAATTCAATCAGCACTCCAAGAGATGGCAAGAATTGCAAGCCAAAAACAGGAAGTGAGTGGAGAAAAAAGGCAGAGATTTTTGTTTAAACTTTTATTTAAGTTGGAATAAAACTTAAGGGAAAAGGTTTATAAAGTTTGAAATGAAGCGAAGAAATGATAATCAAAAGTAGGCTGCCAAAACTAACCAAAGTCTGCAAAATATCTAAGCAATAAACAAAAAAATCCAGGTGCTTTATTTAAATTCTTAACCCAAACATTTTGTACTCGACGATTTGTAGGTTTGGTTTTTTGTATTTGGAGCTTAAAAAGTCTGAGGCTTTCTTTAACAAGAATATTAAAGCAGAAATTGTAACCCATTTATAATTTGTATCCAAAAGTCCCGAAAATAAAGCCACATTGTTGATCACCAAAAGCACTTAGTGCGCTTGGCTGTTTTGGGGCACTTTAAGAGTGCACCTCGAAATGGCTTTGTGGGTCTGCTGCTGCTGCTGCTGCTGACCCGCTGCCATTTCGTTAGAGCGCCGCCATTTAGTCGGCCATTTTTTTTGTTACGTCGCGCAGTGTGTAGGCGCCATGTCTCTCTGTGTCTGCGAGTCTGTTTGTTGGGCATGATTTCTTTGCAACTTACTCGATGCTGGCAGTTTTGAAAGTCTGCCAAAATGGACAATGCCAGAAAGGCGGAAAACTTCAGTCGGCGAAATGGGAAAACACGAGGACACACAAGCAAAGCTTTTCAGGTCAAATGTTTGGCTGCAGTTTGGCACCCCTTTCATGTATGTGTAATGAGTGTGCTCCTCACACGTGTGTGTCTGTGTGGCGGCATCCGTGGAAATTATTGATTATGTGCGCCTTGGGGGCGGGACACGGGACACGGGACACGGTTGATTGTCTGCGGTGACAGCTGTCAGCCGAGCGATTTAGCCGCCTTGACTTCTGGCATGCATAATTAATGCCTAACGATAGGGATCACAAAAGTCAAAGGGTCGCCCTGGGATGAATGGTTGGATAGATGGATGGATGGATATGGCCTGACGAAGTGTGGCTAATGAAATTTTAATTAGTGCAAGACAAGCGATAAAAATACACCAGCCCAAGTTGCAGAAGGGAAACAAAAAATTACCATAAATGCGAACCCGGAGGAAAATCAATGATAAAGCCTGCGCCGCATATGGGTAGTGTTCCGGGGCAATTACATGCATCAAAGATTTACATCTCCTAAATGCCGCCTGGCTTCTTCCCTGCCTGCCTGCCTGCTGTCTTTCCCTTTTCATAATGCCATCATAATGACTTTATCTCTCAAGCAGGCAATAAATCTTGCGAAACCCCCAAAGGAGAGCAGAGCCCAGATAGCATCCGGAGAGGAGGGCTGAGTTTTGGGGTTGCCATGGCCGCTTAATGAAATATTACGCATACGCACTTATGTACCCCACTTTCTTCTGTCCCACTTTGGCGAGAGCCCATCATAAAAGTTAATTAATACGGCTTGGTTAGCTGTTAAATACAGCGCAAAATATGCCCTGACCTCTATATAGCCCCCGCAGCCGCTGACGTCATTTATCTTGCTGGCACTGCACATGGGGCGTATGCGCAATGTGCGCTGACAGCTAGTTGACCGCTGGATTTAAGAGCCTGCAGCTCTTCGGGCTTATCCCTAAAACACCCGGGAATGGTACCATCAGAAGGCATTAGCTATCAGCGAATGTGAAATCATTGGAAATTGCACAAAATAAATTTGTATGTAAATTCCAATGGGCACATTGTCGACTCTAGCACTATATGGTAGCTAGTGGTGTTTTAATCGAATCATTGATTACCTGGAATATATTAATAAAAAGCTTATTGTGGAGCAGAAAATAGATTAAGAGGAAGTCACAAAATTCTGAAATAATTATATTCAAACATGATTTTTGGTAATAATTTGTAATCTCTTAAGCTTTAATTTGCCTAATATCCATTTGCAGTTATCCCTTCAATTGACTCAATATTCCCCTAACTACCGCGTAATCAGTTCGGGCTAAAAAAAAATATGCAAACGAAGTAAAGTATCTATGTAAATGTTTGTTGGTCTAAAGTCTGGCGGCGCGGCGGGTTTTACCTGCTGTTTGCCATTGTGCGGAGCCTTTTTCAGTACCCCAATTTGCATGTCCCGCCCGCTCCCAGTGATTCTCCATACGAATGCTATATACATATATTTGCATCACTCTCTCGTGGCAGGCAAGAAAATATGTTTCTGTTTTAAACAAATCCAAATGAAATCTGTGCATAACAATAAAGTTTTTGTTGGAAAAAAAAAGTTTTCATCAGGAAGGAAAAACTTGGCTCGAGCTGCGGATTTTGTTTTCTGATAAATGTATACAGATATTGAAAATCTATTTGTAATTTTTGTTTCTTCCTTTTTGTATTTTTATTTTTGTGCTTTGATATAGAGAGCGAGGGATGCTTGATGAAATTCCGTGCTGTATACACTTTTGATTGAATTTTCCCTTTGCCATATTGCCTTTCCCCCATTTTTGGAGCCGTGCTCAGCCCGAGGCATACAAAAAATGGCCAAGGAAAAAGGGATGGGAAATGGGGTTTGTAAGAAATCTTCAATTACAACATGGACTACATTGCTTGAGGGGAGATGTTCGGATTTAATCGCAATTATTAATCATTTGGACAATCGGATATAACCACAAAAGCCAATTAATCAGAAACAAGCTGACTGATAATCATGCTTAAATGTAGATTTGGTTTTATAGAACAAAAAATTCTAATTATTTAATAAATTTGAAAAATACAAAAATTTGTTTTTCTGTGGCAGAAAAAAAACTTTAGAAATTTAGTCGCCGTACCATTTCGAATCCTGTCCCAATACATTAGACAGAGGGAGGTAGTAAGGGAGATTCCAGATTCCAAATTCTATTTGAGTTTACCGAGAATACGGCACAAATGGCTGATTATGTGGATGACCGGGAGGTAGTGGACGCCGAAAGCTTGGCCAGCCTGCGGGCCCCGGTTGTGGTGGAAGACCCTAATCTTCTGCGTTTCGCGGTTATAGCCGATGCCGTGGGTATAGTAATATCGAAACGATTGCTTCTTTCTCAATTCGGTACTGATAGGAGGTGACCATGGGATTTTTGTTGACTGGCATTGGCTACCATAGCGAGAAGTTTCGCAACTACATGACAGTGGATAGTGGTGAGTTTGGATGTCAAAAGTAACTAGAATAAAGAACGACATAAAATATGCTCATTGTGCCTCAAGATACGCCGCAGGAGGAGCTGGAGAAGTTCTTTCACGCCGTTTATCACAAAGCCAACATGGGTATTATTATCATCGACTATGACACCGCCAAGCGGTTGCGCCCAGTGCTGGCCAACTGCACTCAGCTGCTGCCCGTGATAATGACGGTGCCCAACAAAGACTCCCTGGCAATATATCTGGACAACAAAGACCGTAAGAGGCGAATTCGCGAGCGGGAAAGCTACTAGAATCTACTGGAATCTTCGGTTATATTACTTTTTCATTTAAAACTCGGAGGGAAGATATTAAAATTAAATTTGCTTTACCTCTAAAGTATGTAAATGAATCCTTTTCTCTTCATTAAAAGTTAACAAAGGGTGTAAGGTCAAAGCTTTAAATGTAGACCGTTAATAGTATCATTATAATGGCAAACAAGTGCATAAATAAAGATAAGGCTAAACTCATAAATAATGCAGAAATTATGCATGAAATCGTAGCTACAAAAAGCGCAGCTGTCAATTGAATTTATTATATAATTAAGTGCAATTTGCGTACCGCTAATTGCCACTGTTTTTCGGGGTATCATTCCCTGCAAATTGTTTAACGCCAGCCGACACAAAGTGAGCAGGGAGCAGGGAGCAGGGAGAGCCCAGAACAATACAAAAAAATACAATGAAAATGGCTCGAAAGTGCCCATCAAATAGTTAATGCACAGAAATGATTTAAAGCTCATAAAAGTGGGAAGTGCACGAGTGTAGGTATATTTTATTTTAAATACATCAATAGACTTTATCTGTGAATAAGCTTAATAACTATTAAGCCAATTTAACTCAGATCAGTTGTTGAGCATTATTTATAAAGAAGCAAACAAGGCAGGCTGATATTTCGATACTTAAAGCCACAGGCATTAATTATTTTGAATAAAAAATCCCATTACTAAAGCAACATCTGACATATGCAAATAAATAAGCCCTGGATCTTGCATATTTTGCATTGCTTTTAAACCATTTGATAGCTCTGTGGGTGAAAATATATATTTAACCGCAAAAATAGTTTTAATCCATGAATAATCATTTTGTTAAACAGAAATTGCATTCGATATTCCCATTGAGTGTTTTTTTTTTTTTAAGTGAATATCGAGCAAAATATTTAGCATCAACTTTTAGGGGATACAAAAAGAGATTTTAATTAATCAGTGACAAATTATCGTCCGTCTGTGTGTTTGTGTGTGCTCAATGGCTGATTAATTAAACAACAATAAGAGCAGACATCAGGCCGCAGACCATCGACCAACTGATTTTTATACATTAATAATCCAAATGTTTGCCAGCCGCCGCTGCCTTAATTTTATGTGCAAATTTGTATTGCTCTTTTGCCAGCTGACTATTTGCAGGCTCATTAAAAACGGACAATGCCCGGCTGCATTCGTATCTTTCTATATCTCTCCCCGGCCTTCCCTTCATTAAATGTCATTTTCAAATTAAATTGTTAACTTTAAGAGTCTGTGGCTCTTGATTTTTTAAAAACTTTCTGCGCTTGTGCACTTTTTATGACATTTATTAAGCTCTGTCTCCTTCTGGAGCGCGCAGTGGAGCTTGTTATGAAATGCAAGTACGCCTGACAAAAAGCGCTGCACATTTCCTGAATTATGAGTACAACTGTCAGCAGTGGCAGGAGGAGGAGCAGCAGGAGGAGCCACTGCAGAAGCACGACTCCTAGAAGAAGAAAGGAAATGCTTAAGACGCTGCACAACGTCTGACTTTGCACATGCAGCGCTGATTTCGAATGCAGTCAGCTCCAGTTACTTGGTTTGCTCGCTCGGTTACACTCAAATATATATTATTCGTCAAAATAAAATATTGAGGAGAAAAAATACAAACCATATATTTTAGAAGCAGGTTTTATATTTTCATTTAAAAAAAATCATAGAAAAAGTACCTTATTTACCTTCTTAATAAATGGCTAAACCACGTTCCCTGCAAACTTGTCTAAAAAAGAAACTTAAAATACACGAATCAAAAAAATCAATTGGCTGCTACTAACACCTTTTATAATATTTTTCTGTGTATTGTCACTGCACTTGTGCAACATGCGGAAATGTTTTTGGTGTCCTTTGCATTGTGGCAAATGTTTATTTCATGTTTCCCAATTCCGGGCACGTTGTCGTTTTGTTAGGCAAAGGCGTGGGCGACGCGCTGGCGGATTATGGAAGTCCTGTCCCCCTGATGTCCAACTCTTCCACTCATTTCGCACAGACACTAGACTCGAGTGGCCCGCTTAATCTTATTTATTTATGGCAGCAGGTAGTCCTGCTTACACAGCTACTTACTGGTACTTCTTAAAACAGTCCGGCTGGCTCTGTTTATACATGAAATGCAACGCCAAATGCTACTTTAAAGCTTTAGAACCAAACGAACGAACGAAGCCCCTCTTCGAACCATGAAGTGTAATTGAGGGCAGTCGATTGCTAAATGCACTTACCGACTGTTTATCTAAGCGGCGAAGCGGATCAAGGTGTTGGATGCTCGCAACCGAAGTGGAAAAGTCAAGGGCTTTGCTATTTTTATGCTGGGGAAAGTGGTTGATTTCCTTGAAATTTTCTTTAAGTTTTTAAAGATCCTTATGAAGAGAATTTTGTGATTTAAGAGATTGAAAAATTAGTCGCTAATCTAAGATAGTTTTTGGTCCTCTTCCACGGATCAGGAAATTCCTCAAATATACGAAATTTATTGAACATTTATAGATACCAAATAAATGCATCATTTCATACAAATAAATGTCACAATATAATAATATATCAATCATTATGGAACTGTTTCTGCATTGAAACTAGAATTTATTGCATATATCCTCCTCCATACCCTCTCCATCGTATAGATTTCCAAAATAAATTGGTGTTACAGTTGAGTAAACTTTCGGCTAGCATTTGCCATGTGCACTCCCACAGAGCATTTGCATATGTATTATTGAGGCGGGCGGGTTCAAGTTTTCGGGGTCGGTTGGTTGCTCTGTCGACAGTTTTAAAACTTGCCAGGCAATCAAAGTGTTAACAGCTGGGCTATAAAACTTTTCGCCAGAAGAAACTTTTCACTGCAGGCAAATGTCCGACTGAATGGGCGGGATGTGTGCGAGAATGTAAATGTGCGTGGGTGTATCCGTATCTGCAGCTGAGAGTGTGATTAGGGCCGTGTGCGGTGAGTGCACCAAGGAGCAGAGCAGATGACCCATATTGGCCGTCTATTGAACGCACCGCAGCTCCCCCTAATGAGTTCTGCCGTTGGCAAATTGACGCATGGCATTAACACCTTAAATGCCAAAGGCAGCATTATGGCAACTGGCGGTGGACACTTGTCGACCGGAGAAATGTTTGAAGCACAAGATCCTTGACTTCGTGAAGCACTGGGAGAAGTTAAATGATAGTTTGTAGGCCCCACTATAACTTTTTCGATTAAAAACATATTGTTTAATAGCCATTTGCTTTCTCAAGATTTATTCAAGAAAAAATACGATCATTATGCCCGCTTAACGGCCCCAATATATTTTAAATCGGAGTGTATTCAAAGGCACTTAACTCTTGTTCGAACCTCCCATATACTTCTATACATTTCGGATAAAAGCACATTTGTCTCTGGCCAAATCGCAATTGACTCCCGTGGCCGCATTCAATCTGTTTAAGCCGAGGCATTAATTTTGCGAGGAAACCAGGACAAGGAGACACCCCTGCACACAGTCAGCCAGAAAGCAACTTGTTAAGCTGATTTCGACGTGTTTAAGTTTTGTCTTTCGTTTGTGTTTACATGTGTTGTGCCCGGAGATAAAGCGATGAGCGGCGAAGGGAGAAATACACACATTCGAACAATGACCCCGAAGAACGTTTATTTGGTTAACCCAAGCGAAAGCCCCCACCAAACCCCACCCATCCCAACTACAGTTTTACGGGACAGAAACCCAAGGCAGATTTATTTGGCCAGGTCCGAAATAGGCGAAAGCCGTTGGCTAAATCATGTCTAGACCAGTAAGCACATATTTAGGGGCCGAGAAAGGTGCCCCAAGGCGGATTGGTATAATGACCGCCAATTAGCGTTGTTAACGCAATAAGTTTTTGCCAGCTTTAATTCAATTTTCGGATAACAGGATATACACAAGGAGAGGACCTGCCTCCTGTTCAGATATTCATTTAGCCCGTTGGCAGTAGTCCAAACATTCACCAGAGAATTGCTTTCCATCTATTTTTGCAACAATTATCGCAAAATTTGCATCCCAAACACACAATCACATTCCAAATGGCCAACTAACTGCAAGACTTCAATCAGCAAGCACAATAAATGACTCGACAAATATAAATTTCTTCTGGTCAATAAATCCGAAACAAAAACTAATAAATTGTGTTGCACAGAAATGCCATTTTTAGTTGCAAATAATTTTGCAATCTAAGACATTGTATGGCCATTAAGAATGTGCCACATTCAATCAAGAAAATTGATTTTCTGGGCATGAAAAGAGAGAAGCCCGGTATTTGGGGGGCTCGAAAAATTGGTTTCCCTTGCCGCATTTTTCTTCATTAGGGAGAATGTATCTTGACTAAGTGATTTACTCGGCCCTAAGAGTTGACTTTAAGGTAAACGAGCGGCGAAGGCAGAATGTAAACTTCATTAAAAACTTGCACAAAGTGGAGACCCGAGACAAGGAAAAGCCAGGATGGAAAGGCAAGCGGAAAGGAAAGCGAGAGGTGGCAAGCGGGTAAAACAGACACAAAATTATTAATGAAAGGCTGCTCGCAATTAAGCTCGTTACGACTTTTAACTTCCGCTCATTAAAAGCACTCGTAATTAGCAGATGTCCCTCATAAATAAACTCGGCACATTAAATTAAATGCATTGCCGGCAAAAATCACACACACGCTCGACATGCCGCCGCCATCAAGGAGACAAATTTCCGACAACTTAAATAAATATTGCCAAAAATCATCATTCGCTATGGCTTGGCGTTATTAAAAAAGTTGTTTCCGCCAAAAAGAAAAAAACAAAAAACCCCAAACACCAAGGCTGTCATCGCAAGGTCGACAGTTCCACTCTGCTGATCCAGCAAAGAAATAAAGGAAATAGGCAAATGGCCGGCAAGAAATAGGGAAAACCATAAGATGGCCCATAAGCATGTGTGAGTACATTTATTAAACAACTTTCAGGGTCAACGACAGCTGGAGTGGCCAGAAATCAGCATGGAAATGGTTGACTAGGATGTTCCGTATGCTAATTTCCCATTGTTTTCGTGGGCGGAATTAATAAAGACCAGGAAACAGCCCATGAAGTGCACATTTGTTCGGTAATTTATCAAGTTCAGGGTCGCATTGTCTTGAATAAGAGAGAAGTGCTAATAAAAACGGACATGGAAATGATTGCACTTAAAAAAAACTGTTAGCGTGAAATTATTAAAAACATTATTGTACATTTTCATTATGTTTATATTTTCAGCTTCCCAATGGACGAGGTTAAACCAAACTGTCTAAAGTTCTGTAGAACTTCCCTCTAATATTCACCGACTTTTCACTGTGCATATAACCCCATTCCTCTTCATAGTATAAGACCCAGAGTGATAAATACCAGGAAACACAAATTTCACTGCTTTTTATCTAAGAGTCAGTCGAAATAAATTCTCAGAACACACTCGCATCTGTTTCGCAATTTCACAGGCATGTCCTTTTCCAACAACACTGTGTATTAAGTGGCCCCGGCCTAAAAGCATGGTAAACTTTTTTGCGGAAATGACACGAGTTCCGATTCCGAGCGTCGAAAGCGCGCTCAACTGGCCCCAAACTCTGCGCAAGCCAATGCCAGAGCTGAAATAGTCCGGTCAGGGCTATAATCATATACCCGTTGCAATAATAGCCGGGCTACAACACGGACAATAACCGAAAGAGCTCGAACATGGACAAACAGTGGACTTCCTTCTTCCTTACGCCTGGCAAATCTATCCGGGGCCAAAATGGACCTTTGTTGAATTTGTGTCCTGTCATTTGCCTTCGATGCATACATTTTTGACAAACAAACCAAACATAAATGGTTTCTTAATTAAAGCAATTGAAAACGCCTGAGAAAACAGATTCTAAGTCCGACAAATAAATTAAATTTAAATCGTTCGGTGTCATAATAGCCATGACACTCTTTGAAAATTTAAAGAGACACACGACTCAGGAGACACACAGGTAAAGAAGAGTCTTGCTGCAAATGACATTTCATTTGATTCAATTGAATATATAATGCATCCGCTTTTGTTTTCACAGTTCAACACAATTTAGAAAGACAAATGACAAATGCAGATGGCAAAATGGAGAAAACTCTATTAAGCCGAAGACAAGCTAAACAAATGCTTTGCTAAATTTGTGTGTCTACATAGGATGTGGAAAGTTAAGCCATCAACAAATAAATACAACGATGCTGAACGATTCTATGCATTATCTAAAATATAAAAACCTTGGCTTTTTTTTTAGGATGTAAAAACAACATAGCTTATTGTCTTGGCTTAATATTTTTTATCTCTTCCATTGTTTAGAAAACTTCTGACACACATCTGGAAATATAAAAAAAATTGTGCTCGACAACCTCTTGACACAAAATCTTGCACACAGTTTTTTTGTTTTACTTATTTTCAATCTGCTTCCTCTAATGTTTTGTTTCCATTATGCTCGACACATTCTTCAACATTCTGTTGACAAAAGGAACAAAGCAAACGGATTTCCCATTTTCGCTGCAATTAAATGCACATCAAAAAACAAAAATGTTGTAAAGTGTCAAAGTGAGTGCGTGTACAACAGGGCGTATGACAGATGTAGCTACACAAGTCACACACATACTCTGTCATATGTGACAAATGTGGCTTCAACTTCTCCTTGGATAAAGTAAAATAAACAGGAAATCTCTGTGCATATGTATATGTAATTAAAAAAGTTTTATAATTTCGCACAGTGCCACGGATTAAGCAAAACCGAGATGCACACACACATATTTTACACCTGAGCTACGAGCTTTATGCACATAATAATTGTTCCAAAGTTACGGCTACGTTGCAAATTATGTTTCCCAACATCGTGGCCATAATCAACTAAAGCAGAAAAATGTTATGAAGTGAAACAACACCTTCAATTACAGAGGGAAGATTCTAAAGACAATCTTTCTGTTCCTGAAACCCTTTAAAAACTAACCTTTCTCTAGTCCCAAGACTTCAGAATTGCCAACTCTAATCGCCATTCCATCTAGGTGCTAAGTTATCTTATTGAAATGACACCAGCAGCGTCTTAATCCTTTGCCCAGGACATGGCAATGGGAGCTCCCGAGGACAATGCCCGGTTGGCCGTTTTAATTAAATTCTTTTGTCGCTCACAGCCGGCGAACGAGCATGCAAAAATCTAACACTCCAACAACGGGGAAAACCCGGAGCCAGAGTCAGAGCCGTGGCTGCTGTGAAAGCGGAAAATTAGTATTAAAAAAAGCAGAGAGAGGGAGGGATAACTCAAGCAAAATGGGCAGCCAATCATATGTGGTTGTGGTGGCGGCAGAATGTAATAAAGGAAGGCTCTGCGGATTGTTAAATGAATCCCGACCGACCGAACGAACAATTCCTCTTATTGAATTCATATCTTTACGGCTGCCATATTCTAATTGAAGGCCGCCGCCAATGCAAACACCCGACCACAAGTCACACGCACTCACACAGAGACCCTCTATTGATGTTTGGGGGCTGCCGCAGCATTTGATGATGTGGCATTTGATGATGTGATTGCTTAATAAGGAATTAATTTACCATATATTGCGGTCAGGCGGCATGTGTGCGTGCTGAGGTTATCCCCAAAATCCAGCGTGACACCACGCCTCCTCCACTGCCAACTGCAGCCATTTAGAAATGCAATTACAATATATGCACATGCTACTCCGGAATAAGGGAAAACTTTTCCCTTTACCTATACATATATTTCAGCAGCTTCACTTCTTAACCACCTGGCTTTCTTTTATTTCACTTGAGGGCTTTCTCGATGCCAAGGGCAAGTCAATTTTATGGGCAATAACAAGTGAGTTTTTGGAACGCATTGACCTGTCCCATAAAAAGATGAAAACTTGAAGCTGCAAGGGAAATACCTTTTAGAAAAGTTGAAAGAGCAAAGGAACAAGTTTCAGATACCCTAAAACCAAAGCTTGTGGGAGCTTGCTTTGGCTTTTTACTTTTCAAAAATAAACAAAGTCAAAAAAGTCAAGTGGAGGATAATAAAATATTCCGACTCTTATCGGAAATCTATATTGCTAAGTTAAGCCATACTTAAAAATTGCTGAAGAGAAAGAAATGCTCTAAATTGTCATGGTTGGGCATCCCTGCTGTAATTTGTAATTGATTTTGTTACTGCGTTTCTTATATTAAACTACATTTAATTAAATTTTTTCTCAGAAATATAGATTATATTGAATGGAAATAGATACTCTAACGCCCCACCTCAACTTATAGGGTATTACTAAAGCTGAAACTTGTTTGAGACAAAAATAGCTGCCCTACAAACGTATGCAATACAAAATTTGTTTTCAACAACATTCAGCCAAATAAGTGAAGCGTGCAAGAATATTCTGTTGGACAAAGGACTAAGGACATTGGACAACGGCCGCATTAGGTACACACACACACACACAACCGTCCAAATTGAAGTCTGCAAAATAGCATTAAAGAGAGAGGGAGAGAACTGAAAGAACTCATTCTGACTTTCTCCAGAGGGGCAACAATAATAACTTTAGACTGTGCACATATCTCGTTTCGTTTCTCGCTTCAGATCCAGTGGGCAACTCCCGCAGTCCGACGGCGCACGCCATCCTAAGCCCAAATTGTTTGACTGTGCTGTGTCCGATGTGAAGCGCTTGGCAAATATTTTAGGCCAGTGACTGGGCAGAACGTGTGCCATGGTGTTGTTATGGCATTTTGTTGCTTTTTGTTGCTTTTTGTGTGCTGCCTGCGAAAATAGCAGCACATAACTGCAAATGAAATTTCGTTGATTTCGCTTGCAAAGTAAATGAAGAAAAATGTGCAAAAGCAAACTGCCAAGTCGACTCCAGAAAGATGGGGGGAAATTTCAAAACACTTTGGCTGGTAAGTGGAAAATATTTTCATTGTTGCTGACACCTCGGCAAGCGCTCCGCCACCAAACCAGCTCAAGACGGAGCAACTTTTTAATTAAGAAATCTTGCGGAAATTGCTTAAATATTTCAACTGCACTTGCAACTGTTTGTGTCCTAATTGAGACGAGATGGAAGTGCAGTGCAGCATTGTGCGAAGACAATTCAAATGTCTGTGTCTGTGTCTGGGCACAAACCCATTCAGGAACATTTATTTATGGAAAATAGAATGCAATTACATATAATATGCCTGCCTCAACTCAATTTGGCAGAAAAAGTGAATAAATCTGTTGCCCACATATTTATTTTGGTTGTCGCCCACTATTTATGGGACTTTTATTAGGTTTTATGGCCCATACAGGAGGCTAAATCTACTTAGCAAATTCTGTGTAATTCTGTGTGGGGTAGACTAACTTATTTCGACTCAATGGCGAATTATTGGGCCAAGGACAATCCACTGCCTAGTTTAATCAGCAAAAATATACAAAAAAAAGTATATGCTCATGTCCTTGGATATCTCACTTCGACGTGTGTGTATGTCCCTGTGTAAATACATATAAAGTGCCGCTGCGGGAATTGACGCCCTAAAGCACATTTGCATAGAGTTATACCCCCAACGACAGCATATAACCACGAGGATGTACGGACCAGGTCAACATAATAGTGGTGGGTTAAATATAATAACACAATTGCACCTCTTAAAGAGATTTTCAGATAGTTCAGTGCTTAAATTGATATCTCCTTTCCCCAATTAATAATTATTTAAATCAAGGAACCTATACACCTTTATTTAACTATTGGCTTGATCACAACTGTACCCAAGAAAACGTATATCTGTACGCGGGTGGCAAAGTTTCATGCTTGATGCTGGCGATAGTTTCCTGTGGCGCACTCAAGTCGTAAAGCGTCGTGAACAGTATTTATGTCGGTTATTAAATGGATTCAGCGCCAAAACGATTTCAATTGGATTTTCGCTCGCTGCGAATAAGTGAAGTGAATTTTATGCCGGGGAACAAGTAGCCGCATAAATGTTGATGGTCAAATGGTTGAATGGTTGTATGGTTGTATGGCTGGCCATCCTAGAAACGAACACCTTTTAAATTGTTATGGCCGCTTTAAGTTAAATTGCCGGCAGTTTTGCTGTTCGTAGGCCTAAAACACTAAATAAAACTTTTTCCCACTACAATAACTTGATATCCTCCGCAACATTATTTCACATAGAGAGTGCAGGAGGAGTTGGGAGTTGTGGCTATGGGAACTTTTGAAAGCTTTCGTAATCCTGGGCAAAAGGCCAAACCGGAAGACCTTCAACTTATTCAATTTGTCGACGGAACGACGACGGTTGCAGGACACACAAATGTGGTCGCTCATAATTGAATTATTGTGGTTAAGTTAGGGTTTTCTCAGTAGTTTTCGGACTGGGCTTTCTAAAAGGTTTCCCTCCGAAAATGTCTAAACGGCTAAACCATTTATGATTGTGTTGGTAAGCGTTATTTTTGGTGTCCCAGTTAAGCAAATTAAATGTTTCAGAATAGCTCGTTGATTTAAAAATATATTGTGCAGAAATATCAACAGTCACGTCGAAAATAATTGTACCAAATTAATATTAAGCTTTATAGAAATGGAAAGCTATAAATATGGCTTTGCTGGGCTTCAAACACCAAAAATAGGCGTCAAAAATGAAGCAGAGAAATATGGCATTGTAATAGAAAACTACCTAAACAACCAGCTTGAAACTGTATTATATTTAGAAGTGCATAATTTTACTTATAGAAATCCATTGTCAAACACCCTTTTCCAACCAATTTATTCTCCTTTCGTTTACATTTGGATAACCTCTTTTTACAACTCCCTGTATTTGCTGTACTCTCTTTTTTCGAGTCGACAAATAAACGTTTCCCTGTTAATTTCTCTTTTAAGCATTGTCAGCATCCCAGGCACAATAAACATTTTAATTGCCCCATAAAAAAATGGGTAAAATTGGCATTTTTCCCTCTCCAGTCAGCAATCTGGCAACGACTTTTGGCTCAATCAATCTCAATATAATTGCGATTAATTTGGCAAGCATTTAAATAAGGCCAACATCGGTCGGTTTGTTTGCTTGATTGATGTCGACTGATGGAAGTCGGCACCTGATAGCGGAAATATATTAATAACTTAAGCCGTCTGTCATTTACCTGGCGGAAATCACCGACACCGTGTCTCCCCCTCTGCCTTGGGGGTATCTTTCCGGTATTTTCCTGGCTTTCCACCTCCTCTGCTCCAATGATGCGTAATAATTAAGAACGCTTCTGCTCGGCTGCTCATTTATATTTACACATTGTATTGGCACTTTTGACCCAATGTTACTCGGACTCGGACTCGGTCTCGGACTCTGAGAAAGTTTCCTTTGTTTGCAGCGCTAATTAAGGCAGAGCGCCCCCTAAAGGGTCCTGAATTTTTGCCCTTTTGTTTGGTTTTAGCCGTCTCACAGAAATTTTCTCAACTGATTAGCTCCGCCCTGCACTGTCAATGGGTGAGGGTATGGGTGGTTGCTACCCGGAGCGAGGTTTCAAATAAACAAAAGGAAACTAACTCAACTTGGCTCACTCCCCCCTTACCATTCCACACTGGATATTTACTTGGTCCGATGCTTGGCCATTTAATTAAGCGTAACCCGCAGTCAAAGTTGCAGTTAAAGTTGCCTTTTCAGCTCACTGCGGAATGCTCAAATCTATTCAAACGCCTGCGGACATACTTTGTAATGAGTTCTTTGCCAGTAATTGTAAGGGGAAACAAATGAAAAATAACCATTTTTCTTTTCCTTCTATATACATTTCTGTATTCTTCACCAATTTGCTCTACAGCTTGTAATACTTTGTGAAATGTAATCCTGAAATTTGTAATTAACTTCGATATTTTTCCTAAAAATGAAGTCAAATATTCCGCCAATTTCTTCATTAAATCCCCAAGACATATTTTAGACGTTATCCTTGACATTCAAAAAATATTTTGTAAATAATTCCCAACTTTATTTAAATAAACTGGCGTATCCAAGGGACAAATCAAGCTGCATTCCGAACCAACTGATGCTCACTCGAATCCTTTTATATGCCACATGTTTTACAACTTTAAACTTAATGCCTGAACAGTGAGCAAATGATCCAGAAACGTGCAGAAAGTGCTGCCTTGGATTTCGGGGTTGTTCATGGGGATTGTATGCGCGAATATCGCGGAGGATGAGCTGCACTTTAAATGCACAACATGGCAGCACAGCTGCGCTGAAATAACAGCAACAAATTCCGCACCACAGGAGCAACAGCAACCCGATTGAAGCGGATGCTGCAACAACACCGCGCCGTACAGTCAAAATAAACAAAACAGGTGCGCATTTTTCAGGTACCATAGCCCCCTATTGCCGCCAGAGAGGGTGTGAGATGGGTTATTGCTGGCTGTTGTCGGCCTACAAAAGGTAGCCAAGAGCAGCACCGGTAGCGGAGAAGTGTCTATAAAAAAAAATGGACCAGCAGCAGGAGCAGGAGCAGCAGGCTCCAACGGCAAACGTTGTCAGGTAGACCAGGCTCAGCCGGTGGCTAACGAGACGCAGTAATTCAGAATGTACATTGCCGTGTACAGTGTGTGACAGAAGTATAGAGCAGCTAAGCAATCTACGAATCTGCCTGAAATATGCACATATTATATATTAATCAACCTGCTAGTAAGCCTTTAGTTCAATATCAACAGCTAAATTCAAATTCAAACGATTTTCAGCTGTCTGGTTAAGTCTAAATAAATTCCCTATCGAAATTTTTCACAATATATAGAAACTTCAAAGACCATCCTATAGTTTATCCATCTTTTTTCTCGCAACTACATTTCTTTAGTACTTCCATGGGCGATTCATCGTTCTCCGACTCGTTACCCGCAATCAATATGCCGGATCTGCCGAGTTCTAGTCGCAATTGGAGTACCTCTTTTGATCCTTTCTATATGCCATTGATCCCCTCGCTGTTTCCTTCCCTTCATCCGGAATCGATGCTCTCAGCCAGCCAGTCGTCATCGCAAGTCCTAGACTCGTCGTCCTCAAATCCGCACCGTGCCCCAATATCAGATGACCAGAAGATCGAACTGATGCGCCTTCAAGAGCGCCTGGGCGAGGAGGATCTTCCCGTCGACTGGGAGAGGGGGTTTGAAGAAATCAGTAATGAGTCCCCGCGCGATATCTCGAATGATTCAGACCACAACTCTAATAGCTATGGTCGTAGTGTATATTTCTCATAAATATTAAACACGAATATGAATACAAATTTCGAGCAACAAAAATGTAATAAACACATCTTAAATATTTTAGGAAGGAAACTATAAGCTTGTACATCCTATAAACTATTTTTTTTAATCTCCAAGTTTGCTGTTTATATGTCTCGTATAGTATTGTCCTGGCTGTACCCAGACTTTGTGTGTGTGCTTATGCTGCTTTGTTAGTACATTTTTTATAATTTACATTCTGTTTGTTTGTCTGTTGACTTTTTTATGTACAACCAGAGACTTGACTAAAAGCTGCACACTCCGAGTGGGCGTGTGTGTTTCTTTGAAACTGGTTCAATGCTTCGACAGACATCCCAGACACACACATACATCCCGTCTCTCCATATAGCACAATTTTTTCCAGGTTCGTTATTTAAATTTTTCTTGACGATGCCGGTGCCGCCGCAGCAGCGCTTCATACAAAAATAAGCCTATTTATTTAATTGAAATGCCAAACAGCAACAAGAACCACAAATAAAGAGACTGAGGGTGCGGAAAGCGGGGCTCAATTTTTATTTCACACGCTGTGCGATAATTTTTCCGCCAGCGGAAAAACTTCCTACCACACAGGCACACACATTGATGAGCGTCAATATTTGCCAGAGGCGCTCAACAAAATTCGCTGTAAAACGCAAACAATTAAGCATTTTGTGCAAATAATTACAAGAGCATTTTATAGCCCTGGCATTGGTTATTATTGTGTGCTACATTTTGCGTGTAATTGAAAAAGATTTCTGAAGTGATAGAATGGAGCTTTGATACCTCTTGGCTGGTTAGGTGTTGAGGGAATTAATTGTTATTATCATCGAATTATTATTAACTGCCACTTTAAAATAGAGTTTTAAAGAGAACCTTCCTTTTTTTAATAAGCAGGCTCGAAGTTGACTGAGATAGTCAACATAAATCCTGGATCTATAATAATCCTTGCTTCAAAGTTGTACTCATTTACTTATGTCTTTTAACACAAAATTTTAATATATTCCAACTTGCTTGAGTGTTTAGAACTTATTTTTATTTTTAAACATAATGGACTCCTTGCTACCCTTCAATCTGTTTCAAAATGTGCTGCATGGCGACAGGCGCAGCCATTCAGAATTAACTTTTGTGTGGCCATAACTTTGCGGTGGACTTTGGCGAAACTTTGTTACATTTCTGTTGCAGTTCCTAAGCAGCTTACCAAAGAAAAGTTGCCTCAAATGGGTTGTGGGGGTGAGGGTGGGGAAGCACTGGCAAACAGACTGCTAATTTAATGCTCCAAAGAGGGAGACAGAGGGAGGGAGGGGGACAGACGAAGCCTCAACTTTGACCTTTGGTCTGAGCAAGCTTGAAAATTATTTGCGTGTTTCCTGTTGCCACACAATGAAGCCCCGCCCGCCCGCAATTATGAAATCAAATTAGAATTTACAATTTGAGTGCTGAGTCTCAATTTGGAAATTGTTTTCCTCTCCAGCACAAATTTGTTGTTTTCATTTTTTCTGACCAGCATGAATGAGTATTTTATTGCTATTTATAACGACGTGCGAAATCTCACACATTGTTCATATCGTCCTACTGTAAGTAATAAAACGAAATGTTTCTGTTCTTTGCCATTCTTTTTGCCATGCTTGGCCTGTTGGGGATTTGTGGCACGTCTAAAAATACAACAATAAATGAAAAAGAAAAGGAAAATTGTTGCCAGCTGCTGCTACTACTGTTACTGCTGCAAGGGCAATTAAAACGTGCTACAAAACAAGACCAACAAAACCAAAACCAAAAAAAAACCTTCAAAAAAAGTAACAAAAAACGTAAAGATAACAAAACACAAAGTTATTAAAGTGACATTTTTACAAGTGTATGTGGAGAGGTGGAAAACAAACTCTCAGCGACGGCGACGACTACGGCTGAGCAACAAAAACAGGCAATGTCAAAGCGAAAACGCAAATCCAATTTTAAGCCGCACCAAAGCCGCAGGCTAAACCAGAAAATAAACCAAAAAATAACACAAACAAAAAAAACCAAGCCAACACTAAAAACAATGGCTACTTAAGCGCCATGGATGAGGATTTGGATGTACGAGGGTGTAGAAGATGTCAACTGGCCATGAAGCGTTTGATATGCATGACAAAAAACCATAACGAAAATAAATACAAGCACAAATTTAAATTGTGGCTTCAAATTAAACGTTTAAAGTGGAATCAACTACAAAAGGATGAGGGTTTCTATAGTTAAGGCCTAATTTTAAGAGGTCTTCATGAATAATAAAAAAGCTACTCAAATAAAGATATAATAATAATTTCTTAAGTTAGAATCAGTAAGTCAAAGTGGTACTGACGAGGCACCTTAGCTTGGGGCTATTCATTTAAATATATTTAAACACGTTAGTGTATAAAATCTCACCAAATGAAAAACTTAAAAAAGCTCTCTCAAATATATACTCTTACGTTGCCCCAAAACTTAATCAATTTAAAAATCCATTTCAAAATATTTGTGTAAACAAAATGAACAGTCGATAACACAATTTTCCCTGCCTGCCAAACTTTTAAGTTAATCAAAGTGTTTTCAGACCCACCGCTAGTGCGTCTAACTAACCTAGCAATAGCTCCCCCATCGGATATTTTCCCTATTCACAAGTTTAAGGACAAAGTTATCATGCCCAAAACGCTCATTTTCCAGATCTCCCTCCGGATGCTTCTGCTCGTTGTTGTTATTTAGAGTCGATATGGCCGTAAGGCAGCTCTGCCACAACAACGTGTTCGTAATATAGGCAAAAGAGTCCAGGTAATTACGGTCTGGACCACGACCAGGCCAGAAGCCAAAAGCATAGACAAACTAAAAATACAGCCACGGAGACAAAAACCCAGAAGTTGGCCGGCGGCGAATTTGTCAACATAAATGGCAGCAGCCCCAACAACAACAACGACAATATGCCATAAACTGCGCACTCATTTGCACCAGTTAATTAGTTAACTGGCCTTGTTGTTGTACCTGCTGCTACACTGTAAAAATTAAGAGTCAAATGTAGAAACCCAAAAAAAAACACCATTTTTGTCAAGCAGTCATTATAAAATAATTACATTGATGAACATATTCATAGAAATGAAGTCAAGAACCTGCGACTTTTACTTTTCCAAACGCAAAAAATAAAGGAAAAACTAAGTTCAGAAAATTGTAAGGAGGGAATATTTTATACCCTTGTCGTATACACTTAACCCAACCGAGTTGATTTCAAATTAAAAATAAAAACCTCAATCAACAATGCCTTGAACCAAAATTCTCCATAAATGTTTAATAAGCGAAACTTATAGTACAGGAAAGTTCAGTTGTACTCACAGCACCGAAGCGAGAACAACAAACCATTTTTTGAGTTGATTTTCTTTTTAATTCTTGAAAATAGTGAACAGTAAAATTTTACGGTAAAAATTTGTTTCAAAAACAAAAACAGACAAACAAAATTATTTGGTACAATTTCAAACCCTTTTGAAATCGAAATTTTCTCGATGAGTTCCCAGTGTTCCAATCTTTCCGAAGACAACGGCGGTGAAGAAGCTCCCAACTGTCACGACCCTACAAAACAATGCTGCCGTAGTGACCCGTGCAAGCCGGACGATCGTCCGCCGTTCGCCAAATCTATGCCAGAAGACCGTCGATTGGCCTTAATAATATCCAATGAGGATCCCCAGTGTTGCGGTGTAGATTCCCGTGATATTATGGCTCAGATATTCAAAGTAGTTGAGGCCGGCGATACTCCGAAACTTAATTTTAGCAAGTGTGTGCCCATGGCCGAGTTCTGTGGCAAAATGGTAGTCGTCTGTGAGGATGAGGCTACTTTGAATTGGCTAACCTGCGTGATTAATATGATGTGCCAACCTCACTCGGCGATGAGATTCATCAAGTACTTTGAACTGGTTCCGGCCACTACTGTTATCCCGTCGACGGACTTCAGGGAGGACAGTTGCTCAGTGTTTCAGTTCTTGGAGCAGCAGAACGAGGGCGTGTTAACGTACAAATGGGTCTTGATGAAACGATATTGTCTAGACCCTTGCACAGGCGCGGGGCCCACTCCAGTTCAGGAAGTGTTTTCAAACGAAGTCTTTGAGCTTTACATCGACAACGAAAGTAAAGAGCGAATTGAGTCGACGTGCTCTAAACTAAAGTATCAATATTGGACAATCGAATTTACATTTAAATGCTAAATTATTAAAATTTATATTTTTTTGAACATTCTATTTGATTTCATTTTTCGTAATACATTTTTTAAAGTCTGGCACCGGGAGGGGCATGGGACTTTCCTAAGGTTAGACATGCCGCGACATTGCCGTTTGGGGAACACTTTTGACGCTTTCCGCTAATTTTCCGGCTTGCTGCTACACCTGTCTGCTGGAAGGAGGCTCTTGCTTTTTATGCCCCAATACGGGCCTCTGACACGCCCCATTTTGACTGTGTGTTGTGTGTGTGTGAGTCCTTATCCCAAACGCTTTCATTGTGCATAAATTACGCCGCCTAAAAAGTTCACCCCACACAACACCACACCGGAGCAACGACCACTTTACGATGCCTGCGTATATAGAGCACTCTGCACAGCTCCGCTTGCCTCACCTACCTGTCTTGCCCCCGTTTGTCAGCCTCTCTCCCCTTTTTAGACAAATTAAAAAACTCTTATCGAGCCTTGAAAAACTTTTCCGTTTTTCACTGCGGTTTACTCAAATAGGGGAAAGAGCTTTGCTGTTCTATATAAATTGTGGCTGCTTTTGTTGTTGCGATTGTTGTTTTTGTTTTTTATAATAGGACTTTAAAATGCTTTTTGAGCGTACAATTTCTTGCAAAGGTTAAATGCCTCGAATGTGTGATATTCTGTGCAAATAATTGCTCATACGCACAGGTGTCTCGACGTTTAAATGTCAGACAGCAAATTGCAGAGACCAGACACCAGCCAGGATCGTAAAATTTGCGAGACTTTAAAAGATTAAACGTCAAGGGAATGTCTTTGGCCTTTGCAACTGATTGAATTTGCAAAGCTGATTGTTTGCCTTTTCACCGAAACAAAAAAGGTTCCGTAATCTCCACTAAAAATTCAGTTTTCTAGGGTTTTCACCTACCGACGACTATGACGACGACACAAAATTGATTATATCCAGCTGTCTGCTCACTGCCATGTCTGTGGTTTCCAGCTGCAATTTCAGGAGCAGCATCTCCCCTACCTGCCCAAGCCTGGCCTTATTTTTGGCATTTGCGGTAAACCATTTTACTGCAGCAGAGCTGTGTGAGAATCTTTGATTGAATTTGTGGGCCGGTGGCTGACTGAGTGCCTGGTATGTTCGCCACGCGCAGCAATGTAGTTTGGTTCATTATGTTAAATGGGACGTGGCATGGCATCATCAATGGCCATGAATCTGCCATGATTTGTGGGAGAGACGGGCAACGGGTAGGCTTAAAATGTAATTATTAACTACACCAGCCTAATTATTCCAAACACACGACCACCGGTAGAAGACAGCCTCTTGCAAAGGCCTTGGCTGCCGGCCAACTTGCCTACCTTTAAGTTACCTTGACTACAATCTGTGCGGACTTGTCTTGGCCATGCCTGCCTGTTGCTGTAAGCTCAGTTGTGCACTGAAGAAAACGATAATTTTACTGATTTAAAAATTGTTGGTAATCCTATGACATTTAAAAAAAAAAAATGTATAAAAATGCGCTACATATCAAACCTAAAACATTGCCTGGAAAAATTTTAGCCAATTTTTAAATGGCTTTAAAATACAAAGGATTTTTGAGTATAAAAATTAAATAATTTAAGCAATATTTTAACCCTTCAATGTGGTTTAATTGCAGTGAAAACTAAAGGCAGCTCAGCTCCTTACGGTCACCCAAGAGTGCCTGCTGGCGCCTTTTTGAGTGCCTGTCTCCTGCCCCTTTCTCCGGCCTGTGGTAAGTCACTCATTCAGTTAGTTGGCTGGCGTGCAAAGTACTCGGCAGCTCGGCAGCTTAGCAACTCAGCAGCGTGTAAACATTTTCATTCGCTTCTCAGATTCTTGTTGTTGTCGCTGTCAAGTTCTGTTCCGTGTACATTCAAGTGTAAAATATTGAATTATGATGGCAGCTGTTTCTCAATAAAAGGAGCAGGAGCAGGATCAGGAGAAAAAAAACAGCTGGGGGAGACTGAGAGCAAGAGCAAGCAGCATTAAATCTTTGCCACTGACAGCTACTTGAACTCATTCTTGTCATGCATGAGTGCCGAAATGTGAGACAACTATGGAATTGCTTGCTTTTCATTTATGGAACATCCCTGAAGAATGAAATGGTATTGCTCTATAAAAGATTATTCTAGAAAAACTAGAGTAAAAACCCTTAAACATGTTTTCATGCAGTATTAAATAATCAAAAACAATCACAATTAAAAGTAGAAACTCCTTTGCCATCTTTACCTCAAAGAACCTTTCCTTTGAGCCAAGCAAAGAATGCTTCATTCATGTTTTGCCAAAGGCATCGAATAGGAATCTAAAGTCAAAGCGAGTGCAGGTCAAATCTTTGTATAAATTACACGATCAAAGGTAAAAGTTCCCTCTGACAGCTAATGCAATTTGCAAGGCACACGACGGCGCTGTACGGCAGGACAAATGCAGTTTGCCTGTCAATTTGGGGCAGCTGATACAGCTTCAGCTCCGGCTCTACATATATGTGTATACAGTTACAGCTGCTGGCGAATTGAATTATAAGCTGACAAGCGCGCTGAATGCACCACACGGCGTATGTGTAATCTATGCCGAAAACTACAAATTGAGCGCCGGCAAATGCTACCTGACTGCCAAAGGAAGAAGAGTTGGGTTGGGATGGAAAGGGCGAGAAGGACGAACTCCCACCATCTAGCTGCATCCCATATCCGACATCTATCATTCTCTGGTGATGCCAAAAACTCTTGCCTCGCCGTGTTTGCTTCCGCTGGTGGAAATCTAGGTTGAGTGGGCGGCAAAGTGATTGCGATTGTCATCAGTCAACGCTCTAAAAGCAATTGTCTACATTGTTTGGCTTGTTTGGCCAAGATGCACACTGCCGCATACACACACCGCACACACACCACATACACAGCTTGCCGCCAAATGCCATGAGCATTGTCTTGGCTCGCAAGCCCACGGCTTTGTTCTGCATGCTCGCTACACAGTGGGTCAGTTTCTGTTTGTGGCTCCAAATGGGTTACTCGATACGTTTTCCAAGCGGGCGATAGAATGACAGCAGCAAATTAAAGCTGATTAAGCAGCAGCTTTTTCAAATAAACTTGTACGAGTTGTCTTGCTCGTAAAAGTGCCCGAAAAAGTATGCTATATATTTTGGATTTACAAAAGGAAAATAAGTTGAGTAGGGAAATGGATAGTTGCTATTTACGATGATAATAAATAATTTCATTTTCGACCCTTTATAGTGTATATGTTCCCACATTCCATCCAAAAATAAGTAACAAACAAAACCCCAGGAGTAACCCCCGCATATTGGACTTGCCGACATTTAAAGCATTTGCTCATTTAATGATTGGTCTTGCCCCAACGCCACAGCAGCAGTAACGGCAGCACTTAAGCCTAATTAAAATGTTGCCCCTAATTAATTAAGCAATTTTTGTTTTTGTTTGGGAGTCCACAAAAAATAAAAGGAAATGACAACGAAAACAATATAAAAAGGAAATCAGGCCTGCGTGTCATTATCAAAATTCTCGGCTCGATTTATGTGCCGCCCAAATAAAGACAGATAGACTGAAACACACACAGAGAGAGAAACAGAGATGAGGAGATTCCGGCCAACTGCCAACATTTGCTAAGCGCATTAAAGCAAATTTATGTGCATGAACCGACTAACAACAACAAAAACTGGAGCTCGAAATTTTATCACAAAAATTGCAAGCCGCCCGAAAAATGCCACTCCCCGCCACCACACAGCCTACTTATATTTTTTTTTTCCCCACTCTCACTCATTTCACTTTCACTGCTTGAAGCGAACGAACGAACGAAGGAACATTTGTGGACTATTTTGATGCATAATTTAAAGGCGGAACCGAAAGAAACACAGCGCTGAACCAGAGCTCGGGAAATTTAAATGCAAATTTAAAGTTACCGCCACGAGAATAAAGGAGGCAGGAACCTAAAGTCAAGGGGAGGCGAGGCAGGGCCTCAATGTCACAATGTGTGTTCTTGGTCCTTTTTTTGTTTTTTGGCTGTGGCTGTGGGCGTGACTCAATGTCAGATATGCTGACCCTCATTAGTTTGTTCGTTCGTTTGCCGCAGATAAATGTTGTTACAACTGGACAACACGGGGCAACATGTGCCAGTTTAGCTAATCATATATAAAATTTTGCCAATTTTCGGATCAAGGACGAGCCCTAGCCCATTTTTGGTATCATCCATGGGTGTATTATGGGAGATTTATACAAGGAAAAAATAAAGGAAACGGAAACAGAAGCTAAAATGCCAAGCAAACGTTTGAAACGTCGCAGGGGAAGTGTATCTTTAAGGGGAAACAGGAAACCCACCACGCAGCTGCTTCGTCAAGTTTCCCCTGCTTGTCGTGGTGAAGTTGAACTCTTTTCAATTGCAAGCGCGCCAGCAGCAGCAGCAGCCTTAATTTATGCAAGTTATTATAAATTTACACGAAAAAACAACATTAAGAGCGACTTATTATGTGGGGGAGAGAGGAAAGGAAATGCGGACGGGGTTACTGCGGCTTGCTCATAAAGGAAGCAATGCTTAAAATTTGTTTCATGAATTTTTGTGTGTTGCGGTCTTGATTTTACGATGCGCAACGGAAGGAAAAATAAAATTATAACAACTGCTGAAATTGAAATAAAAGGAAAGCATAAAATCATTAGCTGACTTGAAACTGCATAAAGTCAGGGTTGGGCAACTTAGTAGCTCAGCTCAACGCTTGGCAGTTTAACTCAATGGGGCACCTCATAAATAAAACTGCCAAGAGAGCAGCTCAAGTCTAGCTAAAACCAAACTCTTTAATTTCAATCAAGCCCAAACCAATTATGGCAATCAATAGACATGAATTAATTTTATCAGAAATTAGGGGAAGAAAATACTACAATTTCTGGCTGACTGAAAATTGAAATTCGAGTCGAAAACAAATCAATTTGCGGAGGGAGAACGGAGCGTAGGCCGCCCTGGCTATCTGTAAATTAGCTTGCCTATGCTCGATTTCGTGCGGGTGCCGGAGCGATTAAACTTTGATGTGCCCTCAACATTTAAAGCGCCAATCAAAGGCAGCGAGTGCAAACAATTAAAAAGCGTGATTCTTCATTGGCTTTTAATTGCGCCAGGACACGCCACGCTATGCCACAGTACACGCCACATGCAATATGCACACTGCAATAAAATTAAGGATTTTTGAGATAACAACTACACTTGGGAAGGGAAAAGATTGCAATTGAAGTTAAGACATCCGCTACGATTTTTTGGCTAGGAAAATATAACACAAAACTGCTAGATTTGGGTGGAAACTAGCTTTATAAATATATGTATTTATTATTTTCTTTTCATTAAAATTTATTTAATTGAATATATTTATACCCATGTAACGATTACATTTATTTTGTCCTGTGCATTTAGCGAAAGTTTAACTTCTGTTGAAACGGCAAGGCAATCATCCTTTAAGCCTTCCACTTCCCCTTTTCAAAAGAAAAGCCATTGCAAGAACTCCACTCGAGTCGAACCAACGACTCAACTCAACTCTGAACGCTGAACTCTGAACTCGAAACTCGGAACTCGGTACCAAACTGAACTCGACTCAATCAGGCAGTCAATCAATCAAACAAATTGCCCAACTTGCTTAACTATTCATATTGAATCCTTTCACAGACGTCTCTGTGTGGCTCCTAACCGTTATAAACTGCATAATTTATGACGTTGTCAGTCAAGCAATTGCCTAAACCATCTATTGATACTCTCTCTTTCGATTTTTTTCATCACTGTGCTAGAGAGCGCTTCTGCATTATTCTGCAGAGTAAAAAATGAAGAGGATATTGGAAAAACCAGATAAGGGGGAGAGGAAGCTCATGCCATTTTGGGGCAATCAATTTAAGTCTTTGACTCTGTGCTAAACGAAGTCGTGCGGTTAAGAGAGAAAAACCAATTAAAATTTAACACAAGAATCAATGAAGCCAACCGCAGACCGGCGGAGCCAATATAGGGGGGTGAGAGACAAGACAAAGGGCATTTAATGCAGGTTCGAAGAGTGCAAGTACCCTTTATGGGAAAATTTTTTTACTTGGGGTCTGAGGGAAAAGCAAGTATATAGTATATACTTTTTTAGCAGCTATTAAAACATAAGAGCGGGTGACAAACTTCTTGAAACATTAAATGGGTTCAAGAAAGAGCTTATGAGTTATCATTAAGCTTTAAATAGAAGAAATTTAGCTGCTCAAATCTTAGTAAGCCCAATAAATACTTTTAATATCTCTTTAAATGCCTCCTACCGTGGTATACATATTATTTTCTTTTACTCAATTTTATGACCAAACATATAACTTTAATTTAAATTTCCCCTTAACACATTCCAGGAAACCTGGCAATTAAGCCCCTATTAAAAGTTTCCCTTTTTTTCGCTTAAGGACTTTAAAATTTACTTGAAGTCCGCGTCTCTACTGTCTCCTCGATTGCTTCTCCAGACAACCAAGGAAACACGTAGTCGACCCCTAAATTGACATCCCTTTCCACTCTACCGACCGAAAAATAGAACACACAAACGCCTTTGGATCATCTTCTCTGCCTTTTCCCCCGTATGAATGTGTGTGTCATTAAGGAGAACTTTCATCATATGTTGACGCCGTCTTCATTTTTGTGTGGGTAAGTTTTTGCGGTTGAACCGAGGAAGAGTGATGGGTCGAAGCGCAGGGAAAGAAAAGAAATTTGCACAATTTGCTTTTATGCGGCATTGTGGTGATTAAATGAGCTGCAAACTGTGTCAAGTGTATGATGATGACGACGATAAGGAGGAGCCAGACGGCAGGCACAAAACAGGGGAAAATACAGACGGTGCTGGATATATAGATGGCTCAATAACAAATTGATGTATTAATCAATCAGACAGACTGAAGCTGAAGCTGAAGATTCGGGGACATGCACAGACACTCTACCAGGCAGCAACAATTTTTCAAAATAGGCAAGCGCGACTAACGAGCTGATATATACTCACAGAAAGGAAAATAAAACTTCTTTGCGGGTGCACTGTGCAAAAATGATATAGACATATATATTGTTTTCTGATTGTTTAATGTCAGGCCATTCGCTGGCAAGCACACACTGTGTCCTGCCAACACCTGAGCACCACAGCTTTAAATGTATGTAGATGTTTTTTATCCCCACCAGCAGGCAAGCCTTTTTTGCTAAATTTAAAAGGTGGCTCAATCAGTTTCACTTTCATCAGAAAACAATCGATAACAAATTTCAAAGATATACAATTTTATTCAGTATAGAAGTGTAATGTGTAACGCCTTCAAGCCACTTTTATGATGTGGCATAAAAACGGGCGCGCGCTCAAAGACAAAAAGCCATCATCAGCATTGGTTGCTAACAAGCAAAGTCTCACATGCCACACACACCCAACGCACAGCCTACGCACAACCAAATGACCGCGGTCAGATTCCCCCCAGCAAACGAAAAACCGGAGAACGAGCCAGTAGGCATTCGGTTTTATGACATTTTGAGGCTCACTAAACTTTAACAAGTTCACCAAAAAAAAAAAACAGCCTTTTTTGCAAAGCCGCCACCGCCGCGTCTTTTGCTTACGGTACAACGCGGCGTATACGTGTTAATAACGCAACGTTCGGGACGTGCCAAGGATTTTGAATTTGTCGCCAGCATTTGTAGCCAGCATTTAAGGTATTTTTATGTGAGATTTTATTAAAAAAAATTAGCATATTTTATGGCATTTCAGCCATGTCATAGATATCATCAGCTAAATTTTTGACAATGTTAAGAGGCTGCTTTTCATTTAGAAAGGACAACGGCAAAAGCTTGGGACAAATGGAGCTTGAGGCTTATTTTTATAGATTTCAAATGAGGGGAACGTTGATTCTAGGATTCTAGAAGTGATAAAAAGCTTGGAACGCATTGTTTATATTCGTTATAGGAATGACAGACTTAAGTTGACACATTTATGCTGTCTTTAAACTTTTACAAATTCTTAAACATGGGGAATATTATACTTTCTTAAACCCGATTTGAGGTAAAAATAATCCTAAGAACTCTCTCAGCAAGCGCAAGAGATTTATTTACCTTGGCTCTTCTCCGGCTTACGCATCTCTATTCCAATCTATAATATTGCTGTACCTTAACGCCAAGTGACAAATACATGCATTGCCCCCTAGTATCCGGATCGCATTTTATCTTACCAATCGCTACCACTTCATTCTGCCATCCCCTAAACCCCTTTCAGCTATCAGCATTTCAAGTGGGATGCATTTAATATTTAATTTCAGAAGCAGATGGAGAAACAGAATGCGCTACTTTTATTACCTTTGCACCGTTGACACAATGTTTAAATCCCACGCCATGTTCACTGACAATGCCAGGAGCAAAGGGATTCGGATCGGAGTCTATATATATAGAGTGCAGGGGATATAGGGGCAGAGGACAGAGGCCGCGAAGGTAGAAAAGTGGGGGGTCACAAGAGAGCAACTGCATGGCTACATTTACAGAGGGAACAAACACTGGGATTGGTCCACAATGGAGTGCACTCGGGTTGCAATTTCACATTTATTGTCAAGTGGTTTCAAAATACATTACAGCAAAAGTTTTGTCCCGATTTTTCTACTTTCACTCCGTTGATTCTTTTTGCCTTTTATTTTCTTTTTATTATGGCAACTGAAGCGGACAACGAACTTTAAGTTCATCAATCAAGGGAAAAGTCGTCTCGTTTTCGGTTTCGGGTTCCTTTTTACGTTTTTTGTTAACTGCATTAAAACTGAGGGACTTTCGGCTGCTCAATCAATGACAACATTGCTGATTTTATGCTTAAAATTCTATTCAATCATTTATGTTAAATTTGATTAGGAAAGGAGAACGAACCCAAACACAGCACCACATAGAAAAAGAGAAAAGGAAGCCTCGGCTCATCAATATTTTCTAGGCCTTCATACGTATAGCTTCCCGCTTGAACCTCACTCATCCTTAGAGTGCGTAATAAATTCGCTTATGGCTAACGCTGGCAGATTAAATGGCAGCTGATTTATTTCGAGGCCACCCCAATGCCCCGCTCCCTGTGTACCTTGCCGCAGCAATACTTCGGTAAGCTCAAACAATTTTGTCAAATTGACCAAACTTAAGCTTATTTATTATGTTTGCGGCTTACACATTACACATTAAGTCCCAAGTCCTGTCTGTCGACTAACTAAATTGGTTTCTCCCAAATACACAACGAAATTTGAATTTATTGCCTGCAAAGTCTTTCGTCTTTGAGGGGGGCCTAGTGGTCCCCAATCTCTGATATCTTTCACTGATAATGTCTTTCGGTGGGCCCGTCACAAGGCTGTGGCTGGGCAGCATTAAAAGTTTATCGCAATGAAAAATTATCAGACACAGCCACATTATCTGAAAAGCATAACTTTGGCTACTTACTGTAAAACTATTTATCCACTGACAAATGATGCTGCTTGGAAAAGTTTCTAGAGCGCCACGCAAAAGGCAAAACAGTTTGTGCAACTTTCAAAATTATAGTAAGCGGCCACACATACAAACAAAAAATTTACTAGCAAAAAAGGGAGCGGATTTAATGGAGAACGTAACTTAAAGTTCCTCTAAAATATTCTAAAAGTTATCTTATTTCAGAACGGCCTTTTGGACCTAATTAAAAGTTATGTTTTTCTCTCATGAGTTTAAATGCGACGACATGGGTTCAAGTCTCAGCAGCTGCATTCTTTTTATTTGTTCTTTTTAAAACAATTATTTAAAAGCCTTAAATGGCTTTTAGAGTAACATTTTTTGAAGTAAGTTCCCTGAGAAGAAGTCTTTATCCATACATTTTTTATTGACCCAAGACTTTAGTGGAACCGCCCCTGTTCCTGGTCTATTCCTGAACACTTCATGATAACTTCTTGGCAACTAACAGTTTTTCTTTCCATTTTCCACGCTGTTTCCATTTCTTCTTTTTTGAGCTTGAGTTTCAACTTTCGCTGCAATTACGCGTTCTGCAACACAAAATCAGTCAAACAAAATGAAAGGCGTGCGTTTCATTGAGATTCTGATGGGGGAGGATGAAGCCAAGGCGACGCGCCACGGCTGAGAAAGACAAAAATATAGAGCAGAAATGTGGAATGCTGTCGGATGGACCGAAGAGCAAAGAAAAGTGTGCGCGAGTATTTTCCGCAAACTGATTTAATTTTCTTTAACTCCCCCCTTGTGAATTTTATATACAAGTTTTTTTCATAAGCTTTACAGCTTCTGAAGAAGTGTTGTTTGTTTCAGTCCGAGTCTGTTGTTATTTTTGTTATTTTTCCAACCGTTTCTGCAGTCAAGCTGAACTTTGTTGGTTCGCCAGACGTCTGTCTGTGCAAATATTTTCATTGCCTATTTGGATATATACGAGAATATATGTATACATAGATACATCATTTGGTTGCACTGCTCAGCTGGCAACAATTGAAACATTTTTTATGCTCTTTAATGGTTTATTTTCCCAACAATTTCCTTTGCCTCCCCACTTAAGTAAAAACAAGATGGACATACAGTCGGGTGTCCCGACAGTAGAATACCATGTACCATTACAAGGCGCGTCCCAAAATTATATAAAAGAAAGAGAATAAGAATAAAAAACTGAGACAAATTTACATATAATGCAAATGTCTTCCCATTCAAGAGCAAAGTCGATAGCTCAGTGGGTAAAGCTACACATACATTTTTGTAAGCAATTGGCCTGGGTTCGAATCAACCGCAGGCATAAGGAATTTTTTCATTTTCAAAACATTAAGTATAGTTCTTTGCTTGCATTTTTTTATTTTTTAGTATTAAATACTGTAATTATTTTAATGTACTGGAAAAAAAAAAAAAAATTGCTAAAAATAAAAAAGATTTCACTCGTCGCCGACGGGATTCGAACCCGTGACAACTAACATTTGAAAAAGACTTCAGCTTAGCCAGCCGCGCCACCAACCAATTCAAAATGAGTAATCCTATTTTCATAGTAATATGAACATAAGTAAAATGTTTAATGAACGTTTTGATTTATTTGGAGCCCTGTGCCTGGGCTGCCTCTTGTACACGTAATGTGTATAAAGTAAAAAGCCTATATCTCCGCTATTTATGGCACGATCGCAATAAAATTTGGACAGTCTGTGTATTTTGATAAAATGCATTAAGCTTTTTAATATGGTTTACATAACTTTATAAATTTCGGAGATATACGTTTTTTTCAAATAGCTCCTCCAAAAAGGGGAGCAGCAAAAATTTAAAACAAACTTGATCTGCGTGCAGATATAAGAAGTCTAAATCCCAAGTTTGGTGTCTCTAGCTCTTATAGTCTCTGAGATCTGGGCGTTCATACAGACAGACGGACAGACGGACAGACGGACAGACGGACGGACGGACGGACAGACGGACATGGCTATATCGACTCCTTTAGTGGTCCTGACCAATATTTAGGTAACTTTTGGGGGTCTGCCACGCCTCCTTCTGCCTGTTACAGAAAATCGCACTCGCACAAAACTATAATACCTTTTTACCTTTGGTACATGGTATAATAAACAAAGCAAAATTGTTGAGCTTCATTCTCAGTGGTTCGAAATGGTCACTTCCGGTCCGCCATTGTCTGGTTTTTTGAAATGGAGCCAAAATATATATGTATAGCCTTCAGACAATGAGGAAAATGAACCATTCCTCTTTGGGGCTATATGTATCTCCTGGTTTAGGGCTACCTAGATACCTATAAACAAATGACTGAAGGCCATAATAATAATTAATATTGTATTATTTTAATTATATAAAAATCAAAGTTATATCTTTAACCTTAGAGTTTAAACCAATATTTAAGCACATTTAAAACTTTGTATGAAAATGTTACCCAAAAGGTAGGGATGGCCTGTCAGTCCAGAACAGTCAACTAGAGAACCTCATCCCACTTTTCCGATTGCCACATTCCCCAACCGCTAATTTGCAGTTTTTTGCGGTCTCAGCTCTCAGATGGTCGCACGTAATCGAAGCCCCACCAGTCAGCTGCCAGGAGGACCAATCAATCACTAGCCGAACTTGGCTAGAGACCGGAAAATGGGTGCGAGGTGAAAGCGTGGGAGAGGGGTCTTCCCCCGATTGGACGACAGCGTAGAAGAGGGATATAAGGCATGAGGATAAGCCCATGTGCGAGTGTGATAAGTATGCTAAACAAAATGTTATGTGAGCCAGACCAGAACTGAGCCTCTGGCCGTGCTTGGCATGATAAATCGATGGCGGTGCGATGGATGCGACTTTAAATGCTAGTTTCCGTTGGATTTGCTCCGCTAAATAAAGATCTAGATATAGATATAGATGTAGATATAGATATAGACAGATAGGGGCAGGCAAGAGGAAGGAACAGTGCGTTCGGAGTGCGACACGTGCGTTTGAGTAATTTATATTTGATTGTAGCATTTCCTAGATGTCTCCACAACCACCCGGAATCGTCTCTGCCTTGTGCGTCATAAACAAATCCAAAAGGACACGCGTATGTGCGAGTGCCCAGGCTCAGACTGAGGCTCAGTCACAGGATATATGTATGTAGGATGTAGGACATATATACCAGGAGCCACGTCCTCCGTCTGCGATATTTTTACGCATGTTGACATTCAATTTGCCAATTTGTCAGCTCAGTCAGGATGGCAGGAAAGTTTCCCTAGGCCCCTAGTCGATGATGGCCTTTGAACTTGCCAGCGAGTTTTATGAATTAGGTACTGATTTGGCAAATGCTTTGACAATCCCCACTGAATGTGGTGTTAATTTTCCAGCACAAACACGCCCACCCACTTGTTTATATATTTGTTTGATTAGTTAAATCAATTTTATGATTATGATTATGCGCATTTGCAGCGATAACAAGCTGTGACATTCATTCCCAGTCATGCACACGGCTGATAAAAACTTTTATTTGCCCACACAGAACAGGAAAAACGGCGACAAAAAAACCAAGGAAAACCCAAAAGAAAAACAACGCAAGCGCAAGTAAAACATGGAAACTTTTCGCATGAATTCGGAAATGTGTTTAACGCACAGACACAACGGCAGAACTGCAAATGGATGAGAAGGAGGCTCTTTTTGGGCCAACTTACTGGTTACTGTGTGCGTTAGCTGGTTTGAGCACACACGCACACACACACACTGAGCCACTTAAACGGGCAAACAGAAAGGGTTTCAAGTGTTAGCACAATTCTGATCAATAAGAGAACTTTCCTAGCATTCGAATAAATGACAGCAGAGCCAAGAAAATTGACGTCGACGTGCTCAAATAATATATAAACGTTATTAGCCAATTTGTGTGTCATCGGGCATAAAGACATCAGTTGACTTGAGTTTGGTCTAAAGTGGTTTAGGCCAATTAATCTTGAAATTATAAACTTTGCATACAGCTTGAGGATTATCCTATTTATAAACCAATAATAATCTTAGAATGTATAAAATCAGTAGCTAATCAAATGGAACTTTAACTTTTTGAAATTAAGACGAAATTAAAACATATTCCTTTAAATTCAATTCAAAATCTCATCGTCTTAAAGACTTTATTGATAAAAGTTTAAAGCTTTGCTAATGCAAATGCCTTGCGAGTCGCATTTAAAAAAATGCATAATTCTATTGCCTGTTACATGCAATTACACAGAGTAAAACGACTCAAAGGAAGTGCTTTGCTCCTGGTCTGCCTAGCCACGATTTACATTTGCATTTTGCATTTTCGAATTACAAGTATACTCTGGGGTTTTCCCACTGGTTTCCCCCTACCGCTGCTGCTGCTGCTGCCTTTGGCACCCAGCCAAAGATCATAAAGATTGCCATCTCTAGAACCTTTGCCACGTCGCCAAGGCGCCGAAACCTCCTTGGGAAAAACCAGAGACCAGGGAGAACGGGGTCTATGCATAGTCAATGCATGTCAAACGCAAGTGGAAAACAAAACCAAAACAAAACCGAAACAAAGCCCAAACACTCAACCTGACCACAAACGTTAGAAGACTAACCCTTGACCCCTCACCCCACCGCACTCCAAGTCCCACTCCCACCTCCACGTTTGCCACAATCCCGAAGTGCGTGCCAAAAAAATATGCATGAGAGTAGTTTCTTTCTTGCTGCCGCCTGTTTGAAGCCTCTGCTCCACCTTTAGTTTGCTCCTAGCCATGCCCCGGCAGCTTCAAGGACCCTGCTGCTACGCTTTCTGGAGACACAAGGGGGGGGTTTATGATGCACGGGAAAAAATACTAATCTAAGAGTTTGCCATCTTTGGCTGAAATGTTTAAAGTACCCTGAAGGAAAGGAACATCGGTAAGTTATTTTTCAGACATAAACAGAATTTTTGTAGAACAAAAGTATTGATATATGGTTAAATGATTTTCCCAGTGCCATTTTGCAGCCGGAAACCCGGAGACACACATGCACACATTTGCATGCAGTTTTTCGGGCAAACTTCCTTGACGACCCTCTGCCCCTCACCTGGCTACAAGGTCGCACGGAAATTTCAGTGTGTCTGATTACCGAAAAAACGAACAGGTGAAGTGTCGGTGAAACAAGGGCTGTAAGCGAGCTCCGGAAGAAGGCAGAAAACGATGCAGTTTAAAGTTGTGTGTATGCGTTTGTATCTCAGGAGTGCTTTTTAGTGGTGGAAAGGGTTAAATCGGGGGGGCCTGCAGATACACAGAGCATGGAAAGTAACCAACAAATTATGGCTCTTGTGGCCGAAAAACTCTTTTACAAGGGCACACCTTGCTGGCAGAGGGCTGGGGTGCCAGTGTGCGAGTGTTTGACTGTGACTGTGCACCTGTTTACTGGAGTGTAAATACCCAAAAGTGTGCTCTGGGTTTATTTATAATTCTATATCCATTCGGCTGTTGTGGCCAGCACCATTCAAACATGGCCTGGCCACAAACATTTATGGCCAACAAATGCCAGCTTTCATGTTTGCTAAATAGTGTTGCGCACAAGCCCCAATAAAAGGAAAGAAAGTATCATTTTGTACACACCAATGGAGACAGAGACCTGAAAACTGTATCCTTCAGTTTCGGATGAGTCTATTCAAATTTACGAAAAGTTTAAAACAATTTTAAATTAGTTTCGTACAGGAGTTTAAAGTGATTTGGGAGTTTGTGGTATCCTCAAAGTCAAGTGTACTACAATGTATAATTTAAGAACCAAAGCAGTTTTGTAATAAAAAAAGTTATTACTCTACCTCCATTAACTATTGCCATAAAGTTATTTAGAACCGAAGAGCATTCTAAATTCGCTAATCCACCACTTCTCAATTTCGATAAGCTTACTAAAATTTTTATGTGAACCTCGCACAGTTTCGCTTGCCAACTCCCAATTTGTCGCTGCAAAAAAAACGTGCCAAAAAATAGCTGAACTCGGGATGCTGCGTTCCACACAAAAAAAAAAAAAATCAATAGACCCACGAACCATGATGATGATGAAAGTGAAGCCAATGCCGCAGGCGCAGGCAAACCCATGAAGAAAAACCAAAGGGAAAAGCCAACTTTTAGCCATGCGCAAACCAAACACGAACGGAGATAGAAATGGAAGAAGTGGCTACTAGACCAAAAGGCCCACAACTCCTTCTCTCGTCCCAGTGCCTGCCCTACCATAAATTGAAATTATGACTAAAGTTTTGCATGCAAATATTTTGCGAATTTCCACGTAGATGGCAGGAGACAGGCGACCTAGGTAGGAAAAGCGGCAGGTGAACAAAAGTTTGAACTGCTCCCTGCTGCCAGGTGACGGTGCTGGGTGTTACTTAGGTACATTTCTCAAAATTGTATTTAGGTATCTTAAATTTAATTCTGCGTTTTCAATTTAATTAATTAAATCTATTATATATTTATATGTTTTCCAGTTTATTTATTATATCATATATTTTACTTTACCTCTAACTTTCGAAATATTAAAATTCGTTAGATTTGAAAGAGGAAAATCTTTTTAAGAATCCAACTTCACCTCTGCATTAAAAAGTACCCAAATTTATCCCAGTTTTTATATAGGTATTCCTGGTAAACAATAATACCTTTCCCATCACTGTTTGTGTATATTTCAAACGTTGAGTTTTATTTATATTGCAAGTTACTTTGTTCCGGTGTGTCCATGTCGCAGCTGGGTCACTCGCAGATTTCACATTTCAGTTCGTTGTATGCCTGCTACGGGATATTGAGCGTGGGCGCTTTTGAAGCTTTTGATTTTATTAGAAATTGTCAGAGGAAGCGGAGCGACGTGACCTCAAATGCCAGTGCCCCCCCAAGGGCCTAAGCAGTGGGTGGTATACCTGTACCTGTACACCTTCTATACCTACATATATATGTACGTATTTCGTAATAGAACAAAAGAAAGTTGCACATAATGTGCCGGCAAAGTTGACGGCAAACTTGAAAGGCAAAGGCAATGATTCAGTTAGTGTCAGGTGCTCCACACAATGAAGAAGCGAGAGCTGCAAACAAGCAATAATCTTCACGGCAAATTATGCCATTCCCTGGGACAATATTGGCAAATTATCAACTGGACAAGATAAACCGACGTCAGGTGCGAAATGCTTACATCTGCATTAAGATCCACATTTACATTTTGGCCCTCCCAGGAGTTTGCCAGCAGCGAGCAAGTGCAGCCGGAGGCTAATGGTTTTGCTACGCCTCCTCCCCAACTGCTCCTCGAGAAAAGATTTGCATAGACATTGCAGACAGAAAATAATATGCGTTTATCATTTTGGGTTCACATAAGAATTGTTTCATAATTCAAATTAGAACAAATTATTAACTGGAGAAATCGTTGCAAGTTCAAAATTAGGCATTATGTTAGCCTAAATATTTTAGTTCGGCTGCATTTTTTCCCAGTGTAAACGAAAAGGGAGGAAACTTACAGCTATCGATTTGCCTGCCAGCAGGCGGGAAATCAGGGATATATTGGTAGGTTGAGATGACGGGGGCAGAAACAGCTCCTAAGAGAACCTGACAACTAGGAAGGCACAGGCAACACACACTGTGTTGCATGCAATATTCAAATGAATGAATTACCTTTAATTGATGCAGCATATCCTGAACAGATACAAATACAAAGCATACTCGACGCAGAGCACACAACATAAATTGGCATTAAATATTGAGGGCTATTACCTAACTGAAAAGCCAGACAAACTGCAAACTGACTGTGTTACCTGTGCCATGAATGAATTTACTCCGCCCTGAATGGTGTCTGCCCTACCTCCGGTTTGTTGTGTTTGTTCTGCAATTCATTAGTTCAAAATATTTCAATAACAAAATCTACGAAATTAAGTTGCCAAATAGACGCGTGCTCAAAAAGGAGGCAGACAAAGGACTAGCTGCCAGTGCATTGTCCTCTCCCTTTCAATCAATGAATGCGCACCATGTACATATTCGATCTCGAAAAGAGGCAGATACTAGTAGAGGTTTGTATACCCTTGCCAAACATTGCCTATCGTTTTTTTTTTTATCACCAAAAAGCACTTTATATAATTTTAATACTTGAATCTCTTTTGCTTAAAATGAAAGAAATTCCTCAAGTTCAGCGAGTGCATCTAAGATTCGTTGCAATAAAGAATTGGTTTTATTTTCCACCTTCAACTTTTACTCTCCGCAGTTCGACAGCTACGACGACGAGGACGAAAAGGAAACCGACAAGGAGGCGGATGGCTGCTGGGACTTATGGACGTTTACTGTTGGCAGAGCGTGGACACAGACGCGGACATGGACTGTCCATTGGTCTGGGTCACTTATCAGCGCTCGGCTGCAATTGTTTTCTTGTAAACTCCCATATTTCTTAGCGGGATGCAGGCGCAGCATGACCACGCATCAGAGCCACTGGTTGATAAGTGGTAGCATGCACTGATACAAAAATTTTTCATTTAATAAAGTTATTGGAAGAAGCACGTTTCGATAAGTTAAAACCCTCATATCTTTCTTATATGTATTATGTATAAATAATTAGAAACTTTCAAACATGCAGTTAGTTGTTGAATATTTATACAAATTTTATTTTAATTTATAGCAGTTTCTGTCAGTGTCCCTTGGCAATGCTAAGCAGCTATTGGATAAATGAGCCGCATTTAAGAATGGTCAGCAGCTGAAGGGCCTGAAGGGTTCAGAGGTCCTACGCTAAATGAAATTTAAACTCAATCCGTTCAAGCGGAAGTAAATTATGTTTTCTTTGCTCGCTAGCCAGGACGTTGGGTGGAGGGGGATGTGGTGGGAAGCTGGGTGCAAAGTGCATGAAACTGAAACGAATTGCAATCGAAAACGGAAACGGGGTCAATCGATATTGTCCATTTGGTGGCCGCCAGTTGGTAATGGCTGCCAAAGGTTAAATGCGAATAGAAATCGTGTATGTGTTTGTGTGTGTTTTCTTTCATTGTTCTTACATTTTTCGAGTAATTTTCACAGCTGGTCGAGCACACACTCAAAGCTGCTGCTCCGGCTCCTGTTTGAATATGCGAATTCCGATTATCGTACGATAACCAAATTGAGCTCAAAATGTCTCCTTTGGGGCAAGATTGGAGTTTTACCGTTTAATATATTGACATTTTAATAAATCAACTAAGGAATTAGGAGGTGTATTTAATAAAATGTAAAGGAAATCTTTAGATGTTTGCAATAAAAGCTGGATATTGATTTGATGAGAATTAAATGCTTAAATTGTAAACTTTTAAACTTTGCATTTAATGGAAGGAAATCCGTCTCACTTTCCAAATGCCGCAGGCAGTGGGAAATCAGCGAAATCGCAATTTGAGTAATTCCCATATTTACCAGCAGCCGAACGGAAGTCGCAACAAATTAAACCCTAAGGTTAATGCTCCGCAGCAACAAAAGGCACAACAATATCGAGCAGATAAATTCAGTATATAAATGGGGAGTCACTCAACCTCCACACTTCCTGTTTTCCTGTTTCTATACAGTAAACGGAAGTGACGCCCCCTGAATTCTTAATGTGAGTGAGTGTGCCTCCCCCCTCTGTGTCTGGCCTTGCCCCGCCCTGCTTATACTCATGCATGCGTATGGCTGTAATTTCGATTTAGATGCAAAGTGCCAAAGGAATCGTGTTAGCTGAGACGTCACCAGATAATAATCCTTTTCTTTTAACGCCTCCGCGAGTTATAAAATGTGTTACAGCAATGTTTCTGCCTCAATAAAGTATATTTAAATAATGGAAATGATAATAAAATCGTAGATTACAGAACGGACAAGTCCTGTGGGCGGAAAATTCGTAGGCACCCATCCTTTCACGAGGGGGAGACATAATCGAATGGATATTGCTTGGGAAATCATTAATTTTTGTAATTATTGCAAGTAAAGTCACAGGAGAGTTGACATTGGAATAGTTTAGAAATCTCAGGGGGGTATTTGTTATTTTATTTTGTTAGTTTAGTAATGATAAAAAATCTGCATCTCAAGTTTTAACATATTTGATGCATTTTCACATATTTTAACCCCATATAAACTTATACAAAATTATATAAAAATTAAGCGGATTTTTCACTCACCAATTTAATCATTTTCATGTATTTTGTCTTCTTTTTCTGTTTAATTGTTAATTATTTGGCAATATTCTTCTTGCCTTGCAAATGTATGTATCTATATTGGCGGCAACGCACTAATACATACATACATTTGTGCATTCTGGCGGACTCCTACTGCTTTACGTTGGCCGCGGGAGTCTCAATTTTTTTTATTGTAGTTTTAGAACCTTTAATTTGCTAGCCACTTTGCTAATTGTTTTAAACATATCTTATGTTCGCATCACGTGTATAGGAATTTATAAAGCTCGATCCGCCAGATGCACAATACACACACATACATGCAATATTTTCACATTGCGGTTGCCGCAATCACAATTCTAGTTGCAAGGAGGAGCCGCAATCAGTTTTTCACTAAAAGCCTTTAAAAATGCACTTATTTTATCATTATTTTAGTGTCCCCGCATAAAGTTAAGTTAGTTGTAATGATTAAACAGTTTTGTTGGAATTATTGAAGGTTTCTTTGGACGATAAATGAGTTTTTCAGCAGCAGCACGCCCGAATTGTACACTTTCGCCATTATTTGTTCTCGCTTCTTTCTTGCCACTTCGTTCGCTGCCACAACGACGGCGTTCCCAGATCAGTGGCGTTCTCCCAAGATTTAGGGTTGCCGTCCTAGGCGGAATTTTAGGGGAATCGATCTAGCCAGGCTTTGAAATTATAATCGCTATCGAGAGCGGGCAAATCCATCGCTCTCACTCTCTCTCCAACCAGCCGCTGTTCAACTATGGCCGCCGCCGTAGTTCAAATATGGCCGCCGCTGTGGTTCAAACAATGGCCGCCGGCTTTTCCGGTCTGACGACCATTTCAAACCATATTTTAAAATACGTTTTAACACAGGAAGGAGTCAGATTCGACCACATAAACCTTATATATTGTTGATCAGAATTAATGGGAGAATCGATCTACCCAGGTTTTGAAATTATAAATGGCAAATTGTAAATTTGTAAAATCGTATTTTGGCCAAAAATACACCAATTTGAAATCTGAAAGCATCGCCGTGTTTGCGTCTGTTTTCTTAGCCATATTCAAAACAAAAAAAAATTGTTTGAATTTCTTCCAAATTGTAAAAATTAAAATAAATAAAAATAAAAAAATAAATAATTATATGAATATTAAAATACAAAAAAATCCATAATAATTTTAATCAGTGCAAGTAATACCACTAATTTCTTACACTGAATCCACCTGCAATTGGTTCATCCGCAAAAGCTGGAATTTCGCATTTCCGCCAGCTGTGACCTTTTTCAGGCGAAAAGACAAGGGCTTCTCATTGAATAACGAAGGAATAAAAAACAATTTAATTGCTGCATTTCCCCGCCCTCCTATCGGGCAGCCCTCTTTTGTATTCTGGGTCCTGCACTCGTCCTGTTTTTCCGCCTTTCTTCGCTCTCGCATTCCTCTGTGCCAAGCAAAACTGTGTCAAATTTAACGCCTTCGGTAATGAATTTGTAACAACATTTTATTGTTGTGCTTTTGCAACACGGAGACATTGCAGCAGCAGCAGCTGCAGTCCCCCTTTGTCACCCGCCCCATTTCCCCCCTCATTGTTCGTCCGTTTTTTTTTTAGGCCACAATAAGGAGAAAATAAAAACAACAAACCCCCCTTACACACACACAAAGAGCCAAACACATGAAAACAAAAGCACAAAACTGTGTTAACAAGACAACAACAGCAACAATTATAAGGAAAAAATATGTAAAAAAATATATATATATAAAACGAAGAAGGATCAGGCTGAGGAAAAATACAAAAATAGAAGGAGGAGAAGGAAAATCAAAGCGAAGAACATTGAGAAGGAGGTGGTGATGGAATGAACAAATGTTCATAAGTGTTTTTAAGATATATGCTCCATATGTAAAAAATTTTTTGAGTAATATCTGAGAAAGATCTGATTAGTTCTTCTTTAAAATAATATATATTTATAACATTTTTATTATTTATCTAAAATTTAATTACTTTAAAGTTTTAAAGGTAGTTTAAACGAGCCTGAAATAAGTTCTATAAGTAATTGTCTTTTAACTAAAATGTTTATATTTTTCCAATGACCATCTTATTTCCCTCATCAACTTGCACACGTGTCAAATATATTCGTTAGGGCGAGCGCTGAACCGTGTACCCAAAGCTTCCGTCTATCGTCGTTGCCGGCCTCGGTCTCGGCCTCCTCCTATTCCGGCACCTAACATGCTCTCCATCTCCAACTAACGCTGTTCAAGTGAATGAGTCCCCCAGGTGTGTTGGATCCTGAACTCGGAACCCGGCTCGACTCGCTTAGCCTCGCGGCTGTCTCTTCATTTGACTCTGTTAGTTCCAATGAAGTGGAAATATGTCAACGGAAGTTGGCCCTTGCTATAAAAACAGGTACAGCAAACAAACGCGAGAACAACAGCGAAATGTTCGTAAATTTTTCTTCCTTTTTCGCCCTGTTGGGGATCAGGTAATGGTAATACCGCTGGTGGGTTTTCCCGGCATGAAACTGATGATGTCTCCTCTGACTTTGCTGCCGCTCAAGGCGAGATAAAACTAGTTGACACACTTTGACATGGATGAGGGTATGCGAGGGAGGTTATTCAGATTAAGCCGAAACTGTCTGGGATTTTATTATGAAAAAAATAGACAAAGAGGAAGGAAGTGATGGAACTGAAATGGCTGAAGGCCATAATTATTTACACATTTGGCGATTTTTCATTTGATATTTTAAGAGGGATAGTGATTAGTGTGTATTTGAATAGGAATGTGATTATAAGGGCAAACAAGTTTAATTGGAAAATACAATATTAAAAAATATTTATAAACGAGCCAGAGAAACAAACAAAAGACTTTGGCAACGAACTTGACTGCCGAACCAATAACTAATAGCTTCACTAAAAACAAATTAGTATAACTAATGCTCTTCCCTTAAACAACTTTTAATCCCTTTGAAAAAACTATATCATTTGCGCCCTTGAAGAACCTGCTTATTGCCTAGCAAATGTTCTATTTGTTTTTACTGCCTTTGCCTTTGGGTTCTTAATATACTTTTACTGGGCATATTTAGTTTGGTGATTTACGATAATTTGAGCACGTCGGGGATTCCAACAGCTAGAGCAATTGCAATCCGCACTCGTTTCATGATTGTCCAGATACAGATTCAGCTGCGTGCTGGCCTGGCTCCTGCTCTATATCCCCAGACTGTGTGTCTGTTGTTGTTGTCGCACTTCCGTTGCGCGCTGTTTAACTTTTTGTGTGCAGTGACATGAGCGCCCATAAATCCGACCCTCGAAAAAGGGGGGAATCCTCGGAGGGGTAGCAAAATTTGTTATGGTTCCCCTTGCTGACCTTGCCCGCTTGGTTATACTTCTGTTGGCATTTGGCATTCACCATTTATCTTTGGCTTTATGCCAAAATAAAACTACAAAAAAGTATAGCAGCAGCAGGAGCATCAGATTTCCCGACTCGAGGCTGGTCAAAGAGAAATGCTTAGTTGTTAGGGCGAGAGCTGGAGATAAATAGGGAGCGAGATATATCCAGGAGATCCCTCATAGATATGTACGGGGATTTGACCTGCAATAAAATGCCCGAGTTTATCAGGACCATGTCCATTTGGACAATTTGCCTCACCAAATAACTCACTACACTTTATTGGGTGTGCCCGGTGGTGGCCTCTGTTGCTTTGCCTCATTACTTGTATCACTGGTTTTCCATTTTCCGGTCGAAATTAAATTCCAATGAATTTTCGGACAATCGCGTTTGCTTTGCTAACCGCAAAATGTGAAAACAATTACACATTATTCAATTAGTTTGCACATTTATAGGCAACGTAAGCAAATATTTCTCATTTCATTACGATTTGGTTTAACCCCATTTGGTGCTTTAGCACGAACGTGGCCCAAAATTTATTCAAACACATTTTAAACATAATTTTACACACAATAAAACGGAGGCAGGGCGTAGGCCAATGAGTTTACTGCTCATTTAGGGTGATACAATTCTTGGAATTTTGTTTATTGGCTTAAGGAATGTAAGCCCACCTGTAAAGCGTTAATTGAGTTGCATGTTTAGGGCATTATTTTGGGATTAAAGAGAAATTTGAGCAAATAGAAATGGAAGAATACAGCAAATAGAAGAAACTTGGTTTCAATAGGTTTCTGTTTTATTCTTTCAAAATTTTAATTGCAGCAAAGAAAGAGTTTTTATTCCCAGTTAACTTTTTATTGAATTATAATCAATTAACTAAAATATAACTATTGAACCCCCTTTGAATTCAAAATGCCACTACTTAGTACCATCAACCTAATATGCCTTTTTAAACTATTGATTACCTTTCATCTCCTTCCCTGTATTTCTAATTATTTTGTCGCTCATAAACATAAATCCGTCTGTCTCTGTTGTCTGATTTACAATTACGATGTTTGTCAGGTTTTAAAATATTAAATGCGGTTGCCAATTTAATGGATACTATTTTCTGATTTTCACGAGGGACATGTGGATGCACTGAAATCGGAATATGTTAAGGCTTCAAATTTATTCAAATATTTGCATTCAATACAATTAATTTACACTTTCTCTGTGGCTTCCCCAAACATTTGGTGTGCTGTGTATGTGGTCACTGTTATAAATTCAATTTGAATTGTATTAAAATTAAATACAGATAGTTCCCCATTAACCTTATATTAGCGTGTGCTTAACCCTCTGACACAAATTACCGCAACTTGTTTTTGGGCCTAATGAATCACATATTTATGTGCGAAGGAGGTGAATGAGGAAGAGGCGGATTTAGTGGGTTAAGCCAGACCAAAGGCAATAAAATATATACGTATTTGCTTGGCATATGGAGGAGCTGGATGTGCAATGACATTGTTTTTGGCTAATTAGTGGCCTGTGGTTCATCCCATATCTCTCTGTATTTTGCAATTTACAAGCGCAAAGATTGCGAAATGTGAAAATGGGAAATGTGAAATGGGAAAATGGCTCTGGCACTGAAAATCGATTTGAACCAGGCAACCGAATGGCCATTAACATTTGCACTGGTCCAAAAAAGGGCTATAACCATAATTATTAATGGGCTTGTATCGAGGGAGAAGGAGAGAAGGGGAAATGGTTTTTGGCATTACATTTGCCCCAGCCCACTGGTTATTCTTATCTGAAATGTGTATCTAAAACTAAGACTGGCTCTAAAGCCGCTGGGAAAAATCTACTATTATCTCGCTGCTATTGGTGGGGCTGCCTCGTTCCCTGGTGCTCGTCAGCTCCTTGCCACTTGCTCCTTGCTCCGCTCTTGTTGGCTAACAAATGGTTAGCAATGCGCACAATTGCAGGCAATTCATCTTGGCCGCCATCTAGCAATTGTTCGCTCAATCGGCGACAAAAACGCAGCGCAGAATGTACGGAGGCCAGAGATGGCAAGCTCGAGCTCAAGCCTGATAATCGTATTTATTGATTGGACTTCATCAGCCGCACACAAACACACACACACCCAGTTGAAGGTCCTTAGAACACTGTGCAAAAAGAAAGAAGCTAACTAAGACACCTAATAAATGGTCATTTTCTTTTGGTCTTAATTAATACATCATTTTATACATTTTTTGATTTTTAGAATTCCAATTATGTAATTATAAAGTTGAAGCATAAGCATTATTAAAAACGTTTCCCTTCTCTATAATATCCTTAAATGCATTCCAGAATGAAAGATGGGTCTTATTTTCTTAATTTTATCATCTTTAATCTATTTTATTAAAATTTTTCCCAACTGCATTTCGTCTTTCGCTTCTTTCTTCATTTCTGTGAAATTCTCAGCTCGCCGCAGTCGCACAGCCATTGAGTTATGGCAAACATGCGGCATAAATTATGGCTCCAAGAGGGGGGAGCAATGTAGAGGGGAAGGAGATCGACGGCAGGTTGATGGTTGGCTGCTGCTGAGCTACGTTGGTTCGGTTTTGGTTATGGCTGTGAGTGTGAGTGTGGAGGATGGGGGCTAGGAAGCAGAGCATTGACATGCCAAGTGCGAGCTCAGCGAGCTCATGACATGACAGTTGCCCATCGTCAGCGGCAACAGCAGGGGGTATATATATATCTTCAATATTCAAACCTACATACATAGATATATAGCAAGGAAACCGGCAGTGAAGGTATTGGAGGGGCTGATGAGGTATGTTTGTCTCGCTGATGAAGATGATAACTGTCAGTGGCTGTCAGGTTGAGCACTTCACGGTGTGCAGGGACCAAAAACTAATTCACACAGCTGCACGGAAATGAAAGCGCGCCCGCCCAATTAGGAGGAGATGTTCTAGGAGTAATGCCTCCTCCCAAGGTCATTGCGGGCTTCCTCTAATCAATGATTGATTCTCAGTCCTTTAAACACACTCACACTCACCACTTGGGGCAAGCTCAAGTGCCCAATAGAGACAAAACGTGCGCCTGCCGTGTGCCACATGGCGTATGATTATTGCGTATACGCAATGGGGTCACTTTAACATTATGAATTATGCATAACACAGGGGCATTCATAATCATTTCTGCGGTGCTTTTACCCTTATCATCCCACCGCTGCCATATCCCTATTAAAATCAGCGCCTTTCCTGCTCATAAATGTTTAACGCACCTGCAACCTGCTGAGGCTTAAACCCGACAAACAAAAAAATAACGTCTGGCCAAACCCTGTTCGGAGGCCCAGCCGCTTTTCCATATCAACACCGACACTTAAGCATGTTTTGAGGGTTTCATATTTGAGTAAAGTTCGAAATTTTTGCAGGCCGTTTTAAATCTAGAATTTCCAACAATAGAACTGATTTAAAATTGAAGTGATTTAATTTAAATATTATATATAAAATATTATTTAATTTAATCTTGCTTATCCCTGAATTTTTTGTCTGTGCTTAACAAGGCCAAATATCTGGGGTATTTGTGGTTATATGTGGCATACATAACAATGATCCCCTTTTTGGCCAGACAGCTTTTCATGCCCAGTTTTTATCTGCAGCAAACGTGCGATAGTGGCCCAAAGGCAGTGGCAGGGCATTGGATTTGCCCAGGTGAAAGGGGAGTTTGTATTAGCCAACAATCAATGTGCAGGATCCTCGTGGGAGGCACCCTTTTTGCAACCTCTCAAGTGCTTATTATAGTGCTATGTATTCAGAACATAAATCACATGCCCGCAGTTTCGACACGTCGCTTGCTGTGTCGTCACCCATCCATCCAACCATCCAACCATTCATTCATCCATTCCTTCATTCATTCGTTCGTTATTTATTCATAGCAAATGTTGTTACCTCTCCCCTGCTGCTGCTGTTGCGGCGGGGCGTCCTTGCCTCCTAGTCGTCTGGCTGCATGAAATGTACAAAATGATTGGGCTTAAATAAATACAGAAACCTCAGTGCGAAAACCGAACCCGAAAAGCTCCGGCCGCAGTAACAATGCGTCGCCTGTCGCTATTGTTGCCATTGCCCTGCAGCTTCCACTCCTAAAAATCTATACACTCAGGAAACAGGAAAATGGGTTATATTAATACTTAGCAGAGAGCGCTAAAAACTATTTTTAGTAGACAAAAGGATATTGCCAATGTAAACTTCATTGTTTTCCACAGTTGAAAGAGAGGAAATCTATTTAAAATTACCTTTTTTATGCAGGAAAAACTTTTGACAAACAAAAAAAAAACCTATAAAATGAATATATGAAATGTTTCTCCAAAATATATATAATTATTTCTCATTTTGGCTACTACATTGCTTATACTTTTTCCCAGTGCTCCTGTTACTCCTGCTCCTTGTATCCTTGTTCCTGGGTACATACGTGTGTGCTTAGCATAGCGTAAAATAAATCATTTTGCTGCGGTAAACACACATTTTCACACTCACACACTCCAGCCCGCAAAAAGGAGTGAGGACACAAGCTAAAGATTCTGCAGGCTGCATAGAGATAGAGATGTTACGATAGAGGGTACAAATTGCCATGAGCAGTCATCTGCGAGCTCCTTCTCCTCTGCTCCCTCTTTTGCCACGAATTAAGCCCCAAAAAATTAGCTGAATGAATAAAACCGAGTCATTTGGACACGGAGGAATTTGTGGTAAATTAAGCAGTTGAAATCGCTGAAAAACTTCACTGCCTGGCAGGTTCAAGGATATGTGTGATAAGCTCAGGCTTAAGCTAAGGCAGCCCAACCGAAATCTGACTAATAAACGTGGCTGACAGCGCACAAGAAATAAAATTGAGAATCTTGAAAATGACTGCATTGAAACAAAGATTTTAGAACTACATACATATATTGTTGCGTATGGCGGGTTCCAGCGGTAGAACCCGCAGTTCTAAGGTGGCGGCCCCGAGGCCTGCTTGCCATTTTGCCTAGTGGCAAAGGCCACTAAAAGGATTTGTGAAAATAATATTCAACTTTTTTATGGCAATAAACTCTTTTCTCTTCAAAAGTTATATGTGTCAGACAATTAAATTTTAATCAAATGTAATCAATTATTTTTTCATGAATATTTAAAAGTCGACGCCAAAGCTAAGCCACAGAAACATATATCTTTCCCGCTGAAAAACTGGGCACAATTAAGTGGTATTTAAATTTAAATACAATACAGGAATAGATGAAACATGGATAGATTAAATTGTTAAATAATGTACAGAAAGTGCATGATTTAATAAACATTAAATAAAAAGCTTAACTTTTGGCAAATCAACTAAAGGAGGTTTAAACCATGAAATTAAGAGGCTTCAACTAAGTGATTAAATAATGGAGACAAGTGTTAAGTAACTATAAATTCCTCAGCAGGCTTAACCATTACACAAAACCAATAATAATAATTAACTTCTGAAATATACATATGTACAAGTGTATATATATGGATATCAGTACAATTATACACATATATACAGAATTTAATTACGAAAGGAATAAACACAAACAGAAATTGAGAGGCTGCTGCAGCTACTAATAGAAGAAATGGCGAAATTAAGTTTTTCATGGTAAATTTATTCATGGCTTTCTCTAATTAACTTTTACGCATTCCCTGGACTAGACTGAAAAGCGATATAAAACCCCCAAGGCCAGGGCCCTGCTGGCCATGTGTACTCCGTACCTGTGAAATTGTGCGTAATTCAATTGCTCAGACCTCCAAAATCAACTGACCGGAAGCACTAAAAGCTGACTGCCGCTGCCTGCACAAATATAATTAAAATGTTCCAGCTCTTAGAGGGGGGAAATATATATAAATAAAACAGACTAAAAAAAACATAAATAAATAAGCGCCACACAGAAGTAAAACTTGTCTCCTTGTGCTCCTTCAAAGTAAAAAAGGGAATCTAAGAGAAATTGATGATGGGGGAGTAGCCTCTAGGAAAAACTAAATTGAAGACTTAAGTCAAAGGGGGGGAGAAGAGCCATTTCTTTGCTTGATTTAAGAACGAGAAGAACTCAAGCCATTTTTTGGCTCACTTGCATCGTGCTCAATTTCTGGCACTCTAAGACCCGATCCTTTCCCTTCCTGTTGCCAATCTCAAAAACACGAATGTTGTGTTATTTCCGTCAAAAGAGTAATTAAACGTACAAAGCAAACGACATTTCAACACATTTCAGGGACGCGCAGCAGGGAAGGCAGAGGACACAACCAGCGAGGGGTTGCTGAACGATTTGATTGTTAATTAAAGAAGTTGTGGCTTAACGTTTAATGCAAAAACATCAAAAGCCAATTATAACAAAGGACTGTCGCAGCCAGACATTAAATTTTATTACTATAATATTCCATTAATTATAATTCAATTAATTATTCATTATTATAAAAAGTGGAAAAAAGATTTCAAGTCTGCAGTGTTTAAGCTTAAATTAGAAAAAACTTTCGTAAGGACAAGATCTAAATAAATTAAAGTATAAAATAAAAATGTATAACAATTAAAATAAAAACGGTTGCATTTTAATAAGATTTAAAATTATATAAAAGCCCAAAAAAAAGGTTAATAAATTACTGTTTAAACTATAAATTATATATTTTTAGCAAACCCCTGCCGTGTTAATTTATTTTAATTAATTAAGCTCTTATTTATATGAAACTGTAAATGAATTAGTTATTAATATATATATTTTTTTTATCAAAACTTTTTGACGTACTCTCGTACTGCTGGCATTTGTCCTTTTCTCTCTTTGGCTTCTTAGGGCCCCGGCGGTCATTGCGGCTAAGTCCGGCTCTCTCTCTGTGTGTGCCCTTCACACAAGCAAAAGACATCCAAAGAGGTCCTGGAATGGGGTTGGGTTGAGGTTGGGCTGGCAGGCAGGAAGGAAGCCAGGGAGCGTTGTCAGTATAACGTGTAAATAAAAAAATAAATAAAAATGTAAATAAAATGCAGCAGGATTCCGGATAGCAGCGGTGCAAAAGGAGGAGCAGCCTAGTCGAGTTCTGTGTCTGGCTTGCTGACCTGCGGCGCTTTTGTGTTAATTGCGGTTGCATTTAATTACAGTTCGTTGCAACTGACCTGGTCCCTTCCCCGCCTCTTTCCCCATTGCATATTTCAAATGCCTTGCATTTTCCCCCGTTTACACTTTCCCCGCCCCGCCACCAAGCCTGTGTGCCAAGCCAACCTGTAAGCTAAGCTTTTAATTAAAATTAAAAATATTTGGTCTACTTTGGCAATTTGCCTTAGTTGTTGTGTTTGATATATAGACCTAGGTCAAATAAAACTACAACATTTTGTTCAGTGAATGTGTTTCTCATTCCTAAATTATTGCAGAATTTATTGGGAATCTTAAGAAGTAAGAATTTTAAATCCGTTTATTTGTACACTTCAATGATGTCCAGAATGCTCACGTAGGTTCCCACAACACCTCCAAAGACTCCGAAACACAGAAGCAACACATTAATGATCAGTTTTATCCGGAATGGCCCATAGCCCTCCGTGTATTGGACACAAATCTGAAGCAAGGCTGGAAATATAAGACCCAATATAGAAAGACAAAAGGATCCGACCAGCGAAAGGAAGACAGAAAGATCAGGAATCGCTATAGCACAAGAAACTGAAAACGTAAAGGAAATATTTGAATATTTAAAAAAATGTAAGTAAAAATAGTTAAGTGAGAGTAGCTTACAGGTAAGCAGCACAATCAAGGCCCTGAAGAGCAGCTCAAACACTGTACGCCTTGATTCCCTGACATGCTTGGAAAGGTACTTATCCCACAGGATATGGGCAGTCACATAACCCTGCAAGGCGTACGAGATCCAAGTGGTGATGGCAAAGAAGATCTTCACCACCTGAGCGGGTCTACAAAATTATAAATTGTAATAATTATACGACAAAAACCGTTAAAGAAACTCACATTTCCGATTGGGGAATATTTAAGGTAACACTGCCCAAAGCTTCATCGCCATATTTCCAATAACCAAAGAAACCTAGGAGTATGTACAGGCTCAGCACTATGCCCATGCCGGCATTCATGATTCCACATGGACGTACATAGGCCTTAGGCGTGGCCATGTTTTCCTCAATTGCCAGGATCTGATAAATAAGAGAAAATACATAGTTATAGATTGGTTACTATATATATTTGTTTTACTTACCACACCCACAGCTTCCAAGGCAAAGAGTACGGTGCCAAAGAAGGTAGGCAGCTGTGTGAACTCCACAAAAGGTTTTCGTTCACTGAGCGGCGGCAAGTCATCGAATATGTAATACAGAATAATGCCGAAGCCTGGAAAAAATTAACAAGAATATTTCAAAATTAAAATAAACAAATAGGTTAATTAATTATTAAAAATAAAATACTTACCCACAGCCAAAAGTAAATTAGCGGCACTGGAAAAGGGGGCTAGTAATTGTAAGTTCTTAATGCTGTATATCAGCAGGAGTGGCACAATTATGATGCACATATGCAAGCGGACATCCCACACCACCAGATACTCATCTACCAGCTGCTTGATGCTTTCCGCTATGAAAACCACATAGACGCAACAGATGCCAAAGTGATAAAAGGCCAGGAAGCCATCCACAAAGGGTCTGCGGAACGAGATAAATTAAATTAATAGAAAAAAAATTAGATGAGATAACTTAAAAAAGTATTTAAGGCTATACATATACATATAGACTTTAAATCCATTAAAATATTTAAATTTCCTCAAATCTACCCCACTTACGTGAAAACACTTGAATTCTTTATACTTAATATAACAATAGTTGGCATTACAAAGCATTACATTACAGACATTTGTGTAGTAATTGAAATCTGCTGATTACGGCAAGATAAGCGACAAATAACCCAATCAATTCGTCATTAAAAGTACTTTAAAAGATAATAATCAAAGCAGCGATTACAATTTAATAACAACTGATAGTAGATATTTAGTGTTATTGTGTTATTTTTTCAGTTATTTACTTACACAGCAATGGGGGCCAGGCAGCGAAGCCAGGGCGGACCCTGCTTAAGGCCCAGTTTCATGGCATCAGAAAAACTGACATACGGAACTCTCTGCCGCTTGCACAGGGTATACATGCAGCTGATCTGTTCGGAAGTAGATTTTATATTAATATATATATATATGTATCACCAAGATCTCCAATAAGAAAACCCACCAGAATATGCAGACAATACAAGGCCAACAGTCCTATGATCAGTGTAAGGATTGTGCCATTTACATAACCCGCATGGGAAAAGGCACTGGGCATGGCCAAGACTCCAGTGCCGATGGAAGCCTTTAGGAAATGGGCAAAGGTCTGCCAGTTTCTAAATAAGCAAAAACAAACAGAAAATATTCCACAAATCCTTGTTATTTAATGAAAAATATTTACTTACGTTGTGGGTTTCTTGACATCGCGGTGCTGATGGGGATCGTAATCATCGTCTTTATTGCCATTCGCTGGCTTTGTGGGGGTCGTTAATTCCAATTCGGTTGTTGGGTAAACCGTCACAGTTTTTATATCGGCACTATCGACGGAGCAATTAGTACTTGTTTGTGAAACGAATTGATTGATTGATAAAATCAAATCGAAATCAAACAATTACTAATTGCTCCGTCGAAACGGTTCTGGACATAAAAAAATTAAAACCAATTAGCCCCCAAAGGAGGTGGAGTTTGCCCAAAGCACACACATTTTTCCGAAAAAAGTTAAAAGTCGTAAAGAATATATATGCAATTATTTAGCTGGGATTTAGTAGCAGTAAAGCATCATGTTTTGTCATCAGTTAGCTAATTTTTTTACAATCCCGAAACCAGAAGAACACGAAGACGACTCACTTCATGACTGCGATAAAGTAGCGAGCCAAGTATTTGATAAAGCTACTTCAGCTCTCCAAGTATATAAATCTTTTATCACACGCAATTAAACCGCACCGGAGACAAGATATTATTTGCGATTGCGAATGTGAATGTGAATTCCTGTTGGAACCACAATTAGGGAGAAGGAGGGATCTGAACCGAATGCCTGCCCTACCGGACGGATACTAAATTTGGGATCCCGGTCGAAGCCGCTCAACACCTCTCATTCCCGTAAACCTTGCCTGATAATCTTTTAAAGATAATTGTACGACAATCAGACGCTGTGGTCTAGAGCTCTTCGCGGGGAATGTGAAAAGTGGAACACTGCCAAGCGAAATATACATATGTACATATATGCCGCAAAAAAAATATTATATTGTATGCATTTTATATTATAAACAAAGAAAGCGAGAACAAAAGTTAACCAAGTTAACAAACGAATAAACCCCTTAACCAGTTTCGTCGATCGCATTTGAACCTCCCAAAAGTTCAATAATCAAAAATTAACAAATTATTTACTTTTTATAGCGAAAGCTAAGCCCCGACAAAAACCATGGAAGTTAGCTGAGATCTAACCCCTCAGCTAAAGAAAGCTATTGGCTGAAAGCTAATGCACAGTGTTCAAAAACTGGAAGTATTTAATTAATTCAAACGATTAAATAGTACAAGAATATTGAATATAGAAAATATGGCACACAATTAATACATTTTTTTTAAGATTAGTAATTGTTTATTATTAAACCTGTATTAAAAAAAAAACATTAAATTCTAGATTTATTTATTTTATAATATATTTATAATACAGCTGCAGAAGCTTTGTAAAATGTTAGTTTTTCCAAGTGGAAATTGTGGAATTTTTTTAAGTTTTTTATTTGGAAGTGGGATGGATTTATATATAATATATTAAATAAATAAGGGGCAGAGCCCCTGCCGCTGAATGCAATCTCTGTGGCAAAATGTTTACTCAATACAAAAAGTATTATTCGCACACTATATCATATATTCTGCAAGGGCATACAAACTTCGGTGAGCGGAAGTTAGCTTCCTTTTTTGTTTTTTAGTATTTTCGACAGCCGCAAGCTCACAGCGCGCTCCCCAACCGATTCAGTTGCTCCGTGTCCGGGCGTGGAAAAAGTTGGAGGCCGCAGAGAGAACGCGAATTTAGAAATTGATATACGTATTGTGTCACAGCAGCAACACACCGTCGAGTGTCTATGTAAATTTAATTGTGGTTCTCCTAAATCGGTTGGGAAGTCAACAACAGGTCGTTGCTGCTGGAATCAAAATAAAAACACACACTCGCTGACAATCGGCAAATGAAACGCAAACAACAAAGGCAGCAGGAAAACCGCCTAACCGGTTTCAAAATTTCCACCGTCGGCATATAGTTTTCCCCCAGTCCATCCATATATATAAATATTTATTTAAATTATAGTGGATCAAAGTATATTGTGCCCCTTAGCCGCACTCGCACATGTCTAGTCACTAGATATATGTGTATCGATTGTGTGAGCTCTCTTTATTTGTGGAAATTAATTTTGGTGCAAAAGGAATTAAAACAAGTAAAAACCGAAGCCAGACAGACGCAGACACATAACTGTGAACGAGCCAGACAGCCATGGGTTATTCCATAAAGGTAAGTGCCCAAAACGTCAGCGGCGATGATGAGCGCCTAAAAGAGAGGGCCAACAGTGCGTATGTGTGTTGGCTGTCGGAGTCTGCATCTCAGGCGTAGCGATCCGCTCTAAACCCGTTTTCGTACTTTTACTTGTCAAAATTGGGAAAAATGAAGAAATAGAGAGCCGGATCAGTGGGTATTCTGTCGGTTCTTTTCGCCTTTCTAGACCATGAAGGTGCCTATAAAATGCCAAGCAGCCAGCAACCTTAGTTAATTACAGCCGAGTGCTCTGAATTGGGACTAGACTAAGCCAATACAAATTCAGCCAAAACCAAATTCATAAACAGAATATAGAATCCGATTATCTAGTCACATTGATTAGCTGAGTGTCGGCCTTGTTTTTTTACCTTTTTGTTCTCTGACGCTTATCTGCCACTACAGTCTTTTGTCCATTGGTTAGGTCAAAAAGGGCTGACATCGATCGCATTAGGGAAGCATTTATATAAACGACACCATCGGAGGGGAGTCCTTAGATACAGATGTTACACTTCAAAAAAGGGAACGGTTCTGGACATAAAAAAATTAAAACCAATTAGCCCCCAAAGGAGGTGGAGTTTGCCCAAAGCACACACATTTTTCCGAAAAAAGTTAAAAGTCGTAAAGAATATATATGCAATTATTTAGCTGGGATTTAGTAGCAGTAAAGCATCATGTTTTGTCATCAGTTAGCTAATTTTTTTACAATCCCGAAACCAGAAGAACACGAAGACGACTCACTTCATGACTGCGATAAAGTAGCGAGCCAAGTATTTGATAAAGCTACTTCAGCTCTCCAAGTATATAAATCTTTTATCACACGCAATTAAACCGCACCGGAGACAAGATATTATTTGCGATTGCGAATGTGAATGTGAATTCCTGTTGGAACCACAATTAGGGAGAAGGAGGGATCTGAACCGAATGCCTGCCCTACCGGACGGATACTAAATTTGGGATCCCGGTCGAAGCCGCTCAACACCTCTCATTCCCGTAAACCTTGCCTGATAATCTTTTAAAGATAATTGTACGACAATCAGACGCTGTGGTCTAGAGCTCTTCGCGGGGAATGTGAAAAGTGGAACACTGCCAAGCGAAATATACATATGTACATATATGCCGCAAAAAAAATATTATATTGTATGCATTTTATATTATAAACAAAGAAAGCGAGAACAAAAGTTAACCAAGTTAACAAACGAATAAACCCCTTAACCAGTTTCGTCGATCGCATTTGAACCTCCCAAAAGTTCAATAATCAAAAATTAACAAATTATTTACTTTTTATAGCGAAAGCTAAGCCCCGACAAAAACCATGGAAGTTAGCTGAGATCTAACCCCTCAGCTAAAGAAAGCTATTGGCTGAAAGCTAATGCACAGTGTTCAAAAACTGGAAGTATTTAATTAATTCAAACGATTAAATAGTACAAGAATATTGAATATAGAAAATATGGCACACAATTAATACATTTTTTTTAAGATTAGTAATTGTTTATTATTAAACCTGTATTAAAAAAAAAACATTAAATTCTAGATTTATTTATTTTATAATATATTTATAATACAGCTGCAGAAGCTTTGTAAAATGTTAGTTTTTCCAAGTGGAAATTGTGGAATTTTTTTAAGTTTTTTATTTGGAAGTGGGATGGATTTATATATAATATATTAAATAAATAAGGGGCAGAGCCCCTGCCGCTGAATGCAATCTCTGTGGCAAAATGTTTACTCAATACAAAAAGTATTATTCGCACACTATATCATATATTCTGCAAGGGCATACAAACTTCGGTGAGCGGAAGTTAGCTTCCTTTTTTGTTTTTTAGTATTTTCGACAGCCGCAAGCTCACAGCGCGCTCCCCAACCGATTCAGTTGCTCCGTGTCCGGGCGTGGAAAAAGTTGGAGGCCGCAGAGAGAACGCGAATTTAGAAATTGATATACGTATTGTGTCACAGCAGCAACACACCGTCGAGTGTCTATGTAAATTTAATTGTGGTTCTCCTAAATCGGTTGGGAAGTCAACAACAGGTCGTTGCTGCTGGAATCAAAATAAAAACACACACTCGCTGACAATCGGCAAATGAAACGCAAACAACAAAGGCAGCAGGAAAACCGCCTAACCGGTTTCAAAATTTCCACCGTCGGCATATAGTTTTCCCCCAGTCCATCCATATATATAAATATTTATTTAAATTATAGTGGATCAAAGTATATTGTGCCCCTTAGCCGCACTCGCACATGTCTAGTCACTAGATATATGTGTATCGATTGTGTGAGCTCTCTTTATTTGTGGAAATTAATTTTGGTGCAAAAGGAATTAAAACAAGTAAAAACCGAAGCCAGACAGACGCAGACACATAACTGTGAACGAGCCAGACAGCCATGGGTTATTCCATAAAGGTAAGTGCCCAAAACGTCAGCGGCGATGATGAGCGCCTAAAAGAGAGGGCCAACAGTGCGTATGTGTGTTGGCTGTCGGAGTCTGCATCTCAGGCGTAGCGATCCGCTCTAAACCCGTTTTCGTACTTTTACTTGTCAAAATTGGGAAAAATGAAGAAATAGAGAGCCGGATCAGTGGGTATTCTGTCGGTTCTTTTCGCCTTTCTAGACCATGAAGGTGCCTATAAAATGCCAAGCAGCCAGCAACCTTAGTTAATTACAGCCGAGTGCTCTGAATTGGGACTAGACTAAGCCAATACAAATTCAGCCAAAACCAAATTCATAAACAGAATATAGAATCCGATTATCTAGTCACATTGATTAGCTGAGTGTCGGCCTTGTTTTTTTACCTTTTTGTTCTCTGACGCTTATCTGCCACTACAGTCTTTTGTCCATTGGTTAGGTCAAAAAGGGCTGACATCGATCGCATTAGGGAAGCATTTATATAAACGACACCATCGGAGGGGAGTCCTTAGATACAGATGTTACACTTCAAAAAAGGGAACTATTAATTTGATTTCTTTACTTATTACGATTTTGTAGAGGTTTTATTTATATTACCAAGATAACGTTCGTTCAGGGATTTAATATTATTACCAAAATCAGACCTTATTTTCTAGATCAAAAATTGTTTTACTTATCGTTTTTGATGTATTACAAAATATAATTCCATTTCATCAATTTCTTATCTATCTTCGTTATATACGGAAGCACATGAAATAGAAATAATATATAGAAAAATGGGTAATCAAAATCGAGATACAACAAAAAAGGTTGGATTTAATTATCGAAGTGGCCACTTGAAACTGGTGTTTACTTTTATTTTTTGCTGTATAACCCTCAAATGACCACCCCGAAGGCGTATAGATATGTATACCTGAAAGTAAGTACCCTCTAGCAGGTATTCCGAAGTCAAGAGGGAGTAGCACGAACAAATTAAAAGCTTTGTATCTGTATTTCAATATTACATATTCTCACAATAGTCGATAAATTTGTTGAATATTTACTGCGTGTTTGTTTAGGCGATATATATACGGTTTTCTCCAAATACCCATAACAAAGATCGTTTCATAATCTGATACTTGTATTTATAATTTATATAATTTTATATAACGAATTTAAAAAAAAAAAAAAACACAATATTGACTACGTTTTATTATATTTTTGCTTACTAACAGGCAATTTTAGGAGACAAACATATAGCAAGTTTGATTAAATCATTTGTCATTTCGCTGCCATCAGAATAACTTACTTTAGCACTGATCGCGTGCGCTGGGACTCAACAATTCTCAAAGGTTCAGTTTTTTATTCGATATGTATTCCGATGCAACTCAAGCTCAAATGTGATTATAGCCACAAAAGTCAGTAAGAAAAAAATGTCTGTGCCGGGTAATTGCATGTGCAATTTACAATTTTCTGCCGCGTTCGTAAGTCTTAATTGTACGTTAATAGGCGTAGCGGCTGTCGTAGATAAGTCACCCCTCTGCCAATCCCATATAAGTATAGTAATGATAAGCGCCGTCTGTCGATCAGCCTGCCCCTCTGATTTCCAGCCAAGGTTGATAAGTAGTTCGGGTCTGTTCGCTTTCGATTTTAAAGGAAGGTTCTCCTCTCAAGTTAGTACCGAAGAAGCCATGCAGGTGGTAAGAAGACAGGTGCTGGCTCTGCAGTCTGGAGTACACAGTCGCAGACTGAATATATCTTGGGTGTCGCTTAGGTGATTCATAGGGCATACATATATACGCCTGGGGTTATGGTACGGTTTGGTCGCCCGATCTTATCAGAGGATCGTGTACGTGAATCTATTTTCGGGATACACAAAAACATTTCCACTGGCGCTTTTGTTTTTTGTGCTCGCTTTTATTATTGCTGACTGCTGATAGCGTTTAATAAACAACTAAACAGAGGCAAAGAGAAACTTTCCAGAGAACTCAACTCTTAATACGCTTTGAAGTCCGCTTTTTTAAATCTATTTTGAGATTTGGCAAAAGATCTTTCACAAAATAAATATAGTTCATTCCAGTAAAGGCGACATTCGTGTGTGTGCTTACCAAAATCTGACTTGCAAATTTTTAACACGTTTAAAGCCCATAAATTATGTCCATAGAAGCCCCGATCACGATCACGCCACCTGATTCTCTTTGAACACTCTCTTAGACCCACTCTTAATCACACTCTAAACGCTGCCGCTTATCTGTTCCGATACGATCTCCTCCAGAACTGCGAAACTGGTGAGGTGGAGTACTTCTACGCGGACACCACCCGGGTGAAGAGGCTGGCCTACGATGAGGAAACCGGTGAGCCCGTCCACGATCAGATGAAGGTGCGTTACAAGAAGCATGGCAAATTCCATGTGCCCAAGCACTTTCTCCGCGGAACCCTCTGCGACGAAGTGGACGATGTGCTGGCCAATACGGTGAGACATGGAGCCGCCACCGATATTCCCCAGAAGGCGCCCAGGAAGGCGACGCCTGGCTATGAGCGGGAGGACTATTGCCAAATGGATGGCGTGAGTAGTGTAAGTTTTATCAGAAGAATCCTCGTGTTGCTAAAGATAAAGTTGTGCTTTAACAATGATAAATGTAAAATATTAATTAAATGCTTAAAATAAAATACTTATAAATTTTCTCTATATAGAACATCATTCTGGGATACAAACGGAACGAGTACTTGCTGTTCCTGGTGCCCACGCTGTTCTGCTATAACTTTTTTATAGGCGCCCTGCTGGCCGTCATTGAGATTTTCCTGCACATGATGTCGCACCACAAGAACAGCCTGACCATGCAGAAGGGTCTATACTTCCGCAGTCCACTCCATGTGCTCTCCTCGCAGTTCTGCGCCGTCTGCCGCACCGAGAGCGACAGCAAATACAATCGCATCTTCGACATACTGAACAAACAGATGCGGGCTTCCCATCGCTCGGGAGCTCTAAAGGACATGGCCAAGGCCATCGGTTAACGGGGATGGTATGGGTTATACATGGCTTCGACACGATCAATCTATATATATTTACATATATATTGTTTAACAGAAACGTTTTTTGTCACACGATCAACAAAAATAATAAATGCACTCGTTTATCACTCAAAGTGGAGGTATTGCAGCTTCTCTGGCGATTTCCGGAGCCGGATATCTCACACTGGGATCTGACCCATCGTCTTGACATTAGGTGATACGGTGAACTTGGCCCCGGTGCAGGCAATGATGTCGTCAACGGTCAAGCCCTCGGCCACCTCGATCAGGGTAAGGCCCACGCCCTTTTCCACCTCGAATACGGCCTTTTCGGAGATAATCAGATCGATTACGCCCTTGCCAGTGAGTGGCAGGGAGCAGGTGTCCAGGATCTTGGGGGAGCCATCGCGAGCATTGTGCTCCATGGTGATGATCACCTTGGTGCCAGGGGCAGCCACCAAATCCATAGCTCCGCCCATGCCCTTGACAAGTTTGCCCTGATAGAAGAGAGTAGGAAAATTATGAGATCATTTCCTTTACAATAAAAAAATGACTTACAGGAATCATCCAGTTGGCCAGATCTCCAGTGGCCGACACCTCCATGGCACCCAGAATGGTAATATCCACATGTCCACCACGAATCATGGCAAAGCTATCGTCAGAGCCGAAGTAGGACGCACCAGGCACCACAGTAACACTCTCCTTGCCGGCGTTGATCAAGTCCGGGTCTACTTTATCCTTTGTGGGGAAGGGACCCAAGCCCAGGATGCCATTCTCCGACTGCAGCAGCACGTTCATGCCCTTGGGAATGTAGTTGGAGGAGAGAACGGGAATGCCAATACCCAGATTGGCGTACATGCCGTCACGGAACTCCAGGGCCACTCGTCGGGCAATTCTTTCACGCAGCTCCTGAGCAGGATTTGGGGGCGGGGAGGGTTTGCTCGGATCCTTTGGCTCCGTGATCCTCACACGCTCTACGCGCTTGTTATAATTGGTGCCCTTGAAGATGCGCTTTACGTAGATTCCAGGAACATGGATCTCATCGGGACTGAGGCTTCCAACAGGCACCAGTTCCTCCACTTCGGCTACGGTAATCTTAGCTGCCCGGCACATGGGGGCATTAAAATTCCTGGCCGCCTTGTTAAACACCAGATTGCCCAAGGCATCGGCTTTTTGGGCCTTAACAAATGCAAAGTCGGCAAAAATGGACTCCTCCATCACGTAGTTCTTGCCATTGAACTCTTTCACCGGTTTCTTTTCGCTGGCAATCTCGACCTTGCCATCTTTTGAGTATTTAACAGGTGCACCACCTTCCTGGACCAAGGTGGCATACCCGGTGGGAGTGTAGAAGGCGGGTATACCGGCCCCACCGGCGCGGATCTTCTCCGCCAAAGTTCCTTGCGGGGTCAATTCCACTGCCAGTTCTCCGGCCAAATATTGACGCACTAACTCGTTGTTCTCGCCCACATAGGAGCCAATCACCTTGGACAGTTGCTTGCCCTTGATCAGTACACCCAGACCGGTGTTGTCGACGCCTGGAAAAGTATATTAAGTTATTTAGTTATGGAATGCTTCCTTCCCCTTATAAAGGATATAGTTCCTTAGGAAATCCCTTTCTGTGAAACTGTTCCTACTCACCTCCATTATTGGAGACCCCGGTAATATTCTTGACTCCCTTCTCCTTCAGAGCGTCGATCATCTTCTCCGGAATACCACAGATGCCGAATCCTCCGAACAGGATCTTGGCGCCATCCTGGACATCAGCCACTGCATCCGCAGCACTCTCGTAGATCTTGCCGTTTCGCTGTTTTCCCGACGTGGAGTATGAGGAGCACGCAATAAGCTGGGAATAAGATCGGATGGGGGAACTTTATATTAGCATAAAAAGCTGTTTGTCTACGGATTCGAGCGGTGCTGTATAGGTGAGCAAGCGGGCCTGTGCGTGTGGGGCTTGTTTGTGCAAAAACGTTACGTAAGTTGCGACTATTTATAAGTCGAATAATGGACTATTCCAGGCGAGAGGGTGGGGGCTCGAGTGGGCTGATCGCGTGGTGGACGAAAATAATGCTTATCACAATTGGCAGCAATCACTAAATCAAAACAATTCACACACACAGATGTAGGTGTGTATTATTCACACACCAACCTACTGTTTGTTCTATTTCGGTTACTATTCAAGTCGCACCTGTTGTTATAATTACTGGAAAACTGCTTTATCATTCTTCATTCACATGACAATTATTTAAAAAGGCTAATTAAGATGGCAGAGTAATAACTGTCTTGACTTTAATCCGGTTTATCTACATATGTGTTTCTGTACCATTAAATTTGTTTATATTCATAATTTTCTCACCTTAAATGAGGCCGAATATCGGGCGCTTAAATGGCCATTTCCAACCAAACGACAAAGCATGTTGAACTTATAACTTTAAATGTGCTTAAAATTATAAAAACGAATTAAAACTAAACTGTTCGCGAAATCAACAGAAATAGGAGTGAAACAGCTGAACAGCTGAAGAGCACAACAGGTATCAGGAGCTAGTTTTCTTGAAACCAGTTCGATATCAGCCTATGGCAGTTTTCAAATTAGTCTATAGAAAATCGATATATTTGTAAAGCCCTAGTCATGTTATTTTCTTAACAGGAGAAATGTATATAAAATAAAGGATGTCCTTGATCCTAGACACAATTTTTTATATTTAAGCTGGTCCTTAAGTTTTAACTATAACCGATTTCCATCTCCGATCACCATCGATTTATAGTGTGACTGCACCGCTTGCGTCTGAAATCGACACAAAACAACAGCTGATGGCAGCATAACAACAATTTGCGATTTGTTTAATTTTATTTCGGTAAACAATACAACGACGCAGCACTAACACCCTCGCAACAGCACCACAAGCACGCACACACACGGAGAGAAAGAACAAAAAATTGTAACAAATTTGCTAAAATAACACAAAAACAACGAAAATGGAAATGGAAAAAATGGCGTATACAAATTAGTTGCTTCTTGCTGCAGCAACAAAAAAGCGCTACTTTGCGGTGAGCTAATGGATTTGTATTTAAATTATTTGTTTTTAATTTCCCCCGAATACTATACTATATGCGATGAATAATTCGGTACTACGACGCAGTTGGGAAATAGCAGTTCTTGTGGTACAACAAATAAGCTCTGCCTCAACACCACACACTGATAAGGTTTTCGATGCTGGGTCGATGGTCGAGATGCTGCAGAAGGCGACAACCTGCTCTTCTGGATCGGATTGTGTATAGTTTGTGTAAATGCCGCTTATCGGGGATGGATTCACTGGCCGTTACAGACACGCATCACCGCCAGCTGTTTACGCGGCCACCGATGCACCTCTGCCCATGAGCAACTATCATTACCGGCTTGGCAACGAAGCCAGAGCGTCGAACGAATGCAATGCCAACGCTGGACGCTATTAATAGCAATCTTAATAGTTTTCCCGCAACAACAACGAAAGTTTCCACTCCACACACACCGAATTATCAACATCACCGGCTTAATCTTCGACTTCTGCTTGCTCTTACTTGCTCCTCATACTTCTCCTTCTACGCCCGCTACTCCACCTCCTCAGCATCTCATTTCCTCACGTAATCTTACGCACAAAAGAGATACAGTCAAGCTTCTGTAAAATACTTATTTTTTAAGGAAAAGTCTTTACTTAATTGTAGTAGAAAGAAACGATTGATGGACACAGAATTTCTAAGTTTAGAGTCTTAAAACGATGTGTATGCTGTCTTGTTGTTATCCTTACAAGTCACATCTCGATTATCAGACTGTTGCTTGGTGTATTTAATGAATTTCATCTGTATTTACTCAATATTATTTTTATTTGCAATTACAGCTGGCATTCTCCTTCGATCAGTTTGGTCTCATCGCTCCGAGCGTCCAGAACGTAACCACTATTGCCCGATGCTTGAGGAGTTGCGGGTTAGCCGGAGCAGCATCTTCGCGTCGGCACGTACGCGTTCGTCTCCGCCATTATCTGTGATTTTTGATGGCCGGGATGGAGGTGAAGGTGGAGGAACGGAAGCAGCAGCTGCTACTGGATACCCTGAACCGACTGTGGACCCAATATCTCCAGGCCTCGGAGCAGGAAGATGCGAGTGTCAAGGTTTGTGTAAATCTACTTCGTCCCCATTGATTGTCTCAGGGCTTATCGTTGTTGTGATTAATTTTCTTTAATTTTATATCATTTTTTACAGGACCACTGGCTCTGGCTGTTATTGTATAATTTCCAGTTTCTGGATGATGGGGCTCTGGAAGATGCATGGCTTAATAGGTAAGAAAAGGGTTTAATTTATTGTAGATAAAATATTTGAAAACCGAGCATGTCAACTAACCTTTTCCCAGCCACTTCAACCTTCTGCCTGAGGAGCTTTGCTCTTACTTACTGGAACAGGTCTACCAAATCATTAGCGAGGCGAAGAGATCTCAAAGCAGCAGCCCGGAGCATCAAGAACCAGAGCAGCAGGACAAGTGCATCAAGCAGCTGCGCAAGCAACACAATCTAGCTCAGGTAGGTCAAGGTAACCGTTCCTCCTTTAACTTTTCTTCTAAAAGGTTCACTCTCTACACCTTTCAGCTAATACTAAGCACGCCCAGTGATTGCAATAAGATTCTCGCCTTGCGTACATTTCTAACCGATAAGTTGGGCCATCACTTGCTTGCCTTTCTTCTGCGCGTGGATATTAAGGTAAGCCTTAATTATATTCCCATCTTTATATCTCTAGTTCTTTATTTATTTTCCTTTTCTTCTCTTCAAAAGCACATTGCCTCCCAGAAGAGCCTCTGCCAACTGTGTATCAATCTGTTCCCCAACTGCAAGTGGAGTCCCGCCAACCAGCCACTTGCTCCATTGACCAGCATTTCTCAGTTCATTGGCAGCTTTTACCTTGCATGGCAAAACAAAAAGCCGCGACGACAGCTGCAGCAGCATCAAATAAATCAATTAAACAATCAAAAAACCAATTCAAACATCGAGAATTTTGAGGACTTTAAAAAGACAACGAAAAGCAGCGATGATCTGGCGCTGTTGCTCATCCAACTGCTAACGCGGTGTGTGGATGCCGAGCAGGAGTCCCAGCTAAGTGTCACTGTGCACAATTTCGCACTAGGTCACTTGTGTGCCAGCTTGGAGCAAGAGGAGGAACAAGACAACGATGAGATCATAAAATTTGAGTTGCTCCAACTGATTGCCCACTGTGTAAATAATTTTTATATCCTGGAGCAGCAGCAGCCAAATGTCCACGACTTTAACAGCAATTTCGGACAACTCCTCTACGCACTGACCGCCAATCGAAGGACTCCCCTGCTTGCCCATGGCGTACTCTACATAATGTTTGGGTCTTTGCACAATCTGGTGGATAATGGTGTGCGAGAGCTCAATCAGATCGATGTACGGAACTTTGATGCCTGCTTCGAGGTCTTGCAGGAGGCAGCCAAGTCCACCTCGACCTCTATTTTATTCCTGCACATATATAAGCTGCTGTTGCGACTGACAGACAATCTGTCCCTACAGGAACAGCATCTACAGAGTCTCATGGAGAGCAGCACATCGACCACATTACCTAAGCAACAACATACTCGCTACAAAAGGCAGAGAAGCAGTCAGCTGCATTGCCTTGGAGCCGGTTCCTTGAGCTGCTATTTCCAGGGAAAGCTCTACCATCTGCTGCCCAGCCTGGAGGCCGAGCTGCAGGAGCACAGTGTACGGAGCCTGCTCCGCACCGGAAGCTGTTGCTGTCACTACAATGCAAGGAACTTTGCCACCTGTCTGCAGCTGGCCACTCAGCTATCATCAAGTAGTTATCAAAAGTGCGCCTTTAAATTTCTCCACTACAATGTTTTGCATACAATCTTTGTGAAGCGGGCACCCCAGGGTTGTCCCAGCTGCGAGGAGAAGCTCAAGTCACCTGGCTTTCATCTAGCCCTGCTAAGCATCTACAAAGAGAACTACAAGCCGCTGCTGAACACACCCGCTATGCTGTTATTCTTGAAGCATTTAAAACACATTGCCTATTTGCTTTCGTATGACTTGGCTGCTGGTATTCTGGCCGAGGTGGCTCTTCCCATTTTCCGTCAACATAAGGAGCTAATCGAGAGCAGAAACAATCCAAGGCGGAACAGCAAACTGTCGCCCTTGCAGCTACCCAGCAAATTGGACAACTACCGGGTTCTCCACGAATGTCTCAGTATATTTGTGATGTACCTGAGCGACATTCGATTGGTAAAAGCCTTTTACAACGAAGAGAATATTCGCTACATGCAGGATCTATTAGTCATACCCGAACTTCAGCGCGGAGTGTGTGATCTCATCAAGGTGGGCATTGATAACATCGCTTTTCTCGGCGAAAATAGCCAGGAACAGATAACGCTGAGCAGGCGACTCATCCAGCTGCAGCTGAATAGCAGCGATAAAGCATCGCAGTTATTTCAGACCTTGCTGTTCAAGTGTTCCAAGAATTCACGTAGCAAATTCTGGCTAGACGAAGGTCCCTCGAACACACATAAACTTGAAGGACACAAGCCAGCGGACATACTCTACATAGCAGCTCTGCAATGGACCCTGAACTTCGAGCTGCTCAAGACCAGCCAGTTGTTCTACAACGAGTTTGCCAAAATCTACTCGATACCCGTGGAAATGCTTGATAACGAGGACGAGGAGCTGGAATCTCCAGCAGGAGACCGGGAGGTTCCGGAGGAGAAGAAGCTGCGGCATGGGGATAAAAACATCATTGACATACTCAAACTGAACTACAACGCTCTGGGATGTTTCCTCATGCTACCCAAAGCCGCAATGGGAGCAACCACAACCTCTACCGCAACCACGCCCACTGCGGCCGCCACCGCCGGCGTTTGCAACTCAAGTTCATTGGAAACGCTGGTCTCTCAGCTGCCACTCGGCGGTGCCGCCTCTGTTTCAGTCTCGGTCACGACGGCTGGCAGTTCGGACTATGCGGATTCCTCTTTAGACTACGCCTCGGTAATTGATAGTTACTCTCGGGATACAGCCGCACCGTCGTTCCTAGAGCATCTCCGTTCAAGTGAGCCGGACGAGAGTATAGTGATCTTTGACATCCGTGGCAGCAGTCAGCAGCCAACAGTCAACACCAAGGACTCGACAACCTCATCTCTGAGCCTGCCAAACGAAGAGGAAGCCGCTAATGGACTGATCAACAAGCTCTTCAACATTGTGGGCTCCATATTCGGGGGCAGCGGCAGTCCGGGCACAAACTCCCCCACAAGTGCTAATATTGAAGCGGATTTACTGTGCCTGTACGAACCCAACGGAGAATGCAAGAAACTCTTGCTCAAACTCTTCGAGGCGACCATGGCCATATGCATCAAAGGGTTCCAAAACGAGGAAGGTAAGTGTCAGAAAGATTGTTCGGTTGGCTACCTCGAAACCAATAATGAAGTTAGGGTATACGAATAGTTAGATGGGAGGGCTGTAAAAGGGATTTAGGTTTGTGTTTTTGTTTGTATTTTTATTTTAATCTTTAAATATCAAATTAAATTATGCCGATTACATATATTTAATTTTTTGGCTATATATTTTTATTCTTAATAACACAAGATCAGATTTTTTCTCCCTAAAAATGTTTAAAAACGTGAATACAAAGGTAGGGAATTCTCTAACCTACCATAGTATTACCCTGGCTAGCCTCCCATCTGGTTGGTTCCCCTGGCATTCCCCGACTAATGCGTTGCCAATACAGAGAACAATCGACGAGCACTTGGCTCGGGTGGAAGCCCTAGAAATAAGGCCCTGGTGAGGGAGAAGCAAGAACATGGCCCCCACAGTCATCATTCCACAATCCAGCTCTAGATTCTAGACTCTCGGCTAGAGCTAAAGCTCTGTGTCCCCGGCTAATAACGGGTCGTTGTGGTTCTGATTGTGGCTGCGGACTAGGAGAGTTAATTATAAGCCAGCCAGCCAGCTAGTTAGTCAGTCGGTCGAGTATAATGCGCGGCATTTACAAGACTCCGTGTGTGCTGTGCCGGGATTGAATTACTATGTGTTACAACATCGCAGATACACAAAGACAAAGGGGGAGATACAGAGATACGGATACAGATACAGATACAGCTACACAGGGAAGAGGCACAGAAACGAGATATACATTCCAGACCAGACACTTTTGCTTTGGCGCTCGTCCAGCGCTGACGAATCACTCCTGTTAGGCAGGCAGGAGAGATAGGTTATCAGTAAGCCGTTAATGCTCATTATTATCATCACATCACATCACGGTGCTAATCTCTGTTTCTCGTTCCAGTGGAGAAGATGCAGAAGCACCTGCGTAAGCTGCGCGCTATTATTTTGACCCATGCTTCGGATTATTGGTCGGAGCACGGCGAGCAGCATGCCCGAGACAATGCGGTGATCCAGACCCTGCAGACCCTGCTGAAGATAGCCGAGCTGTCGAGCAGCCAGCAACAGGAGCACCCGGCGGGCGTGGTCAGCAGTCCATCGGCGGACTCTCAACAGCCACGACCACGTGCTAGATCGTTCAACACCGGCAGCGTGGAGTTGCCGCGATTGTTGCAGCCCGTTGAGCTGCCGGCAAAGAATTCCCTGGCCACGCCACCAACTCCCCGAAGGAGACCCAACTCCAGTGAGCTAAATGCTGGAGGCGTGGATGCGGATTATTTCTCCACGAGGGCTTCCTTGAGTTGTGCCGCCGACAGCGAACTGGAGCTCAGCGAAAATGAACACGAGTTTTACCTTACGGCCGACGAGGGCTACGAGGCGGATGGCGAGATCGCAGACCTTAGCGAGTCTGAGTGCGAACTCAATGGCGGCGTGATGGCAGCCAACGAGTCGTGGACTCCGTTTCAGCCTTCCTCCCGTTATCGCACCCACATCATGCACCAGGGCCTCAGCCAGCTGGTGGTGGAAATGCTGGCCGAGCTGTCGCAACTCTGCATAAGGCAGCCGAACGGTTGGACCGAGAACCTCACCCAGCTGGCAAATCGATTGTTTGTCATCAGGGATTATCTTGGGGGACCACTGTGCCTGCTCAAGGGATTCGCACCGATTCTTTGCTGCAGCGATCCGCGATTAAGGGGTGAATTAGCGTATACATTTTTAAATAATTCTTAAATTTACATTTTTCCTAATTTTATTTCCTTCCCAGAACTACAACAATCGATCCTTGAGCTCATTACTCATCTGAATACACCAGAAATACTGCAGTGCTACTACTCAATTCTGGCCTCCAGACAGCCTCCGGTGGATCTGCTGATGCGACACATGCACCACATATCCGCAGGTTCCCTGCGGAAGGCTCAGCCGTGCACGGAGCTGGAGTTTCCAATTTCCACAGATGGCAAGATTGTGATCACTTCGGAGCCGCTGGTCAGCGAGCAGATCGAAAGGGTGCGTCTCCATCACCAGCAGTGCCAAACGAGCACTCTGTTCACGCGGGCTGCCTGCATTTTTCCGGTGACCCAAACAAGGCTATGGCAGCCCGACGGTCTAACGTTATCCCTTTGGATGGAGTTGAGGGGTCAGCATATCCATCGGAACTCCATGCAGTTCAACGATGACGAGACACGTTACGTGGGAGAGGATCTTACTGTGAGTTTTATTTAATTAAATAATTTAAAACAACGTTGTTGGATTATAATCAGCTCCTTAAATCCCTTTAATCCCCCTAGAAACTTCACCTACTCTCACTGGGTACCAATCAGGCTATGGTCAGCATTTACATAAGCCACAATATGCAGCTAATCTTTGATCTGGTCAAGCCCAATGAGCAACTGACGGCAGTTCGCGTGGAGGAGCATATGGATGCCAGTGCTGAGACAGCATCTGTGATTTCCGCCAGTACGCAGGCAGCGGCGGCGGCCAATGGAAGAAGCATTCGGCAAGCGCTCAAGCAGACCAAATTAGCGCTACTCAACAGCTTCGGGCAGATGCACTTGCTCAATGGGCACCAGTCAGCGGCCGCTGGTTCCTCGGGCGGATACTTCGAGGGCTCGGCCGTGCAGTTGCAGCATCTGCGATTGCCACGCCACAGGTGGATGCATCTGGTTTTTGGTTTCCAGCAACAAGGAGATGCCCTGGAGATTAGCATTTTTCTGGATGGCCTGGAGCAGCACACTATGCGCCTGCCGTTCCATAATCTTCGCCAGCTAACGCGGGTGCACAGTTTCCAAATGCTCGCCTTGGGCGAGGGACAACCGACTAGGAGCCCTGGCAGCAATTCCTCTTCATCACGGTCCACTCTTGATGGATCTTATCCTCGCTACGCTCTGTCCAATGTGATACTCTTCAGGCGTCGTTTGATGGATCCCTCGCTCATTATTAACTTGACTGCCATGGGTCCAGATTTCACGGAGTTCACCCAGTGCCAAGTGGCCAACTGGAAGCCCAACTATGGCTTTGTGAGCTTGGGCAGGCTGGCCTCGTCAAACTTCGGCAATCATCCGGATTGTATGCGTCAACTGAGGCAGGCCAGAGTCCTGGTCTACACCGCCCAACAGCCGGATCTCGTAATGAGCTACGATGTCAGTCAGGAGCTGGACATGGCCTGCTACGGGCAGCCTTATGGTCACATGCTCTATGGCGAGCTGCTGCAGCACCAGCCGCAGACCATTCAGGCGGCCACTTCGCTAAGCGGCGGCCTCTCCACGCTGCTGTATCTGTTTGCCAGGGTGAGTTGCCTTTCGTTATAATCTTTACTATATTCTAAAGTTTATTATTATTTTAAACAGATTGTGGAGCTTAGTGGTAATGCCAATACCCAGGCATTGGCTCTGGATCTGCTGCTCCAGGTGGCCCACTCAGATGCTCAGCTCTACACAGAGTTTCAGCGGCAGGATTACCTGGCACTCATCGGCTATGTGATCAAATCGGAGAAATGCAGCAAGGACGTACAGTTGCTGCGGAGTATTGTGAACAATGCCTGTTCCCAGGCGCTGATCAGCAGGAAGGGTGAATCACTGAATGTAAACGACAACACAATGGCCACTCTGGTATATCCCCGCCTTGTGCTAGCCGTCCTGCAACGTTACTCGGACTGGAATCGCTCCGGAGCAACTCACTCTGATGTATTGGATATGCTCTTTCGCTGTATTTTGGCTTTGACCCGGGATAAACATCCGCAGCGGGACTTCAATATGGAACAGCTTCAGAAATCGGGTTTGTTGGTGGCCCTACTTAATCTCTGCAAGGTCTACGTCATCGAGTCTCCAAGTCCGGTTCAGATTTCACCCTATGCCGCCGAGTGTTTTGTCCAAATTCTGGCGGTATTCGCGGGATCACCTCCGGATTCGTCAATGTTGGATGAGATCATGAAATTGCTGCTTCTACTGCACAAGCCCAGCGAGTGTTATGTGACCCATGACCGGACGCTCTTCTATTTCCTTCTTACGGCTCAGCAACCGGCGAAGGAGAGATCTTTGGTGGCAACTAATTTAAGTAGGGTCACCACTTCACTCCGCCGGCAACTGAATCCTCCTCAGCCCCAGGAACTGGACTTTGGACGATCAGAGAGAATCAAGAAGCTACGACGCTTACATACCAGCACATCCGCTTACAGAAAAGCCGTCAATGATTTCGAGGAGCAACTGGAACAAATGGCCGACTGTTCAAATCTGAACAAGACCGCCCTGCGATTATTGAGTCCCGTGGAGGCGACGCGATGGCGCTTAAAGTTCAAGCGGCGGCATCCCACGAACACCTCGTCCACTGGGAGCCCCAGGCGCAGCCCGCTAAAGATAGCCCGGAGGCGCATCCATCCGCACCTGCATCTGAGCAAGATGTGGCACCCATCAGGCCATAGTACGCCCAGCTCGGGACAGTTATCCCTGCCAAATAGGAAGACGGATTTTTACGATCAGCCGGGCATTATCCGACTGCAGCAGCGTCTGCTTATCTTGCTCAAGGACTTCCTGTGTCTGCTGCCGGACTCTGCGGTGGATGTGGTTACCCGTCACTATGTAAAACTGGAATTGCTCCTGGTGCTGGCCAATCAGCGCAGTTGTGCCGTCCGACAGGCCGTTATTCAGCTGCTCGAAGTGCTAACGAAACGTTTAGCCAACGCAGAAGTGAACGCTGCCATCAAGTCACTGTATCCTGTGCATCTGGCCAACCAGCTGACCATCCATGGCTGTGATATAGCCATGTTTGAGGCCTGTTTAGCCTGGACTAGTGGCGTGCATGGCAGCCTGGCGGATATTCTGAACGGCGAGGCACCACTGAGGATACGTCAGCGCTTTGGCTTGCAGGCCCTGCTAGCCATAGCCGAGAAGATAGAGCCGCAGCGTGTCTTTATGGCCTTGCTGAGGGTCTATCTGGAGGTGGGTTTTATCCATTGATGGAACAAGAACTTTATACTTATAGAATATCCTCTTGCTCCCGTAGAATCCTGATGACCAGACCTGTTTGATTGAATCGGGGCTGCTGCAATGCTCAGTCAAGGCTTTGTTCAAGATCTACTCCCTACGCTTGGATCAGCCCAATGAGGATGAGTCTATTGTGAAGTTGTTGGCGAGTATTGGCGAACGAGCTTTACGCTCAGTGGGTCAAATCAATGTAAGCGATGCAAATATAACACCAATTAACATTATACTCAACCTCCTTTCCCTCTTTCTTAGCTCGTTTGGGATATACTAAACTTGCTGGTCTTCTACCAGGACAAGCAGCCCCAGCAGATCATGCGCAGCTTTCGTACTGTGCAAGCTCAGCTCCAATTGGAGTGGCTGACCAAACTCTTTGAGCCAAACAGCTTCCGGATACCAAGCCACGACTCCGCATTGAGTCCGACGGAATTACGCACCCGCGTGGAACTCCTCATCGATCGCTGCACACAGTTTTTCACCGTGGGTGTGGCGCAGACCACGGGACCCAGCTATGTGGCCAGTTCCCAGGAGTTAGCTCTCTTCCAGCTCCTCGTTGCCTACGGAATTTCAAGCAATCAGCGCTGCAACAACTTTATCGCCTGGGGCCTGCAACCTTCGCGGCCGCGAGACCTGCGTTCCTACATTGTGGACGCCCTGTTGCGTTCTCAACAACAGGATGAATTTCAGCGAGCCATCATTTGCGACGGCAAGATGATAAAGGCATTGCTCTGGCTCTCATTGCTCGAGGACATGGCGGAGCCCATCGAGAATCTGCAGAGACTTTGCGATGTCTTGGGCATCAGAGAGAAAGACTCGTCGTGGAATCTAGTACACGAATTGGATCGCCTCGACCAGAACCGCAACAATATGGCGGCCAAGCAGAAAACGTTGCTGGAGAAAACAATATACAAATTCGAGCCGCTGGTACAGCATTGCATTGAATCCTCAATGGTGATAACCAGGAAAGTGGCCGAACTGCAGGTAGCTTTCTTTATTTTGTAGTATTTATTCGGGCTGAATGTTTTTGTACCATTTAGAATGCCGAACGCAAGGCTCTCATGTGCCACATGAAGGTGTATGATGACACCTACACCTACACCAAATGGCTGGAGATCATACGCCGCATGACCCACGAGGGCGCACCTTGGCACTGTGCTGAAAGAGCTGAAAGGCAAGCCATAAATGAGAGGCAATTCATTTACAAAATCCATTTCATATTGCCTTCTTTTTTAGCTCCTGGGAATTGGACGACACGGAGGGGCCTTCACGAGTCCACACAAGGTTGCGCCGCTGCCACCTGGACATTGATCGGCGCTTCTTCATGCAAGAATACAGGCCAGGAAAGGAACAACGCGAGGATCTTGAACCCTACATGCGTCCCTTGGACTACCTTATATCCAGTTACGATCAGCAATTGAACATATCGCTCAACTCTCAAATTCTATACAACTTTGCCGCCAAGTTCCTGCCCGTTGACGGTGAGATCGAAGGCGAGATCATTATAACCGACCTAAAGCTGTACTTCCTGGCCACGTACCGATGCCGGTACTTCAACGTCAACTGTGATATTGCCAACATAACGGAGATCTGGCTTAAACGTTACCAGCACCAGGAGACGGCTTTTGAGATACTCCTGGACACGAACAAGTCGCTGTTCTTCTCGCTGCAGAACGCCGACGATTGGAAGATCATTCGCGAGGTATTCTGTGATAAAATCGTGGCCACGCCTGACCAGGCCAAGGTCCTGGCCATTACGCTGCAGTGGCGCGAGGGATTGCTTACCAATTGGGAGTATTTGATGACACTGAACCAAATCGCCGGACGAACCTACAACGATCTCATGCAGTACCCCGTGTTTCCCTGGGTGCTGGCCAATTACAGCTCGGAGATTTTGGATCTCAGGGAGGAACAAAACTTCCGGCGTCTAGGGCGACCCATTGCCGTTCAAGTGAAGGAGAATGAGAAGCACTACGTCAGCAATTATATGGTGAGTTGAGCCCACAATTTTCTATGAAATGTAGACTAAACAAGAAAGGAAGCTAACTTCGACTCACCGAAGTTTGTATACCCTTGCAGAGTTTAAACAAAAAATTAAAAACGAAATTCTGAAATAATAATATGTTGCCAAATCTCAAATTTGATGGCAATGGTTTGAAACACGGCTAAGCTATGGTTTTTTTTTATTTTCCTGATTGTTCCTATGGAAGCTATAGGATATAGTCAGCCGATTTTTATGAAATTAAAATCAAAATTCAGAAATACTAAAATATGGCTAAATATCAAATTTGGTGAAAATATGTTGAAAACTGACAAAGTTATGAATTTTTCTTTTATTTTCCTGATTGTTCCTATGGAAGCTATAGGAGCAAAACCCTTATTTATGGTTTTATCGAAGTAAATGCACCGAGCATAGTCGTCTTTCTAATTAGTTGACAACGGCTGAATGTGTTAGTTGGTTTCATGCTCTATGTATGCGTGCGCCATGGCGGCACAGCGATGTGCGGTTTGTTTTGATTATGTTTTGTTTTGATTATTGCTTACACACGCATACATATGTGTTAGTTGGTTTTGTGTTGTATGTATGTGTGGCGGCCATCATTCGAGCTGATAAAACCGCGATATTAATCGAAGCTTAGAACAAGTGACAGGCTAGTAATAATGCCCGCCAAACCATTACTTTTTTAAATTATGACTTTTAAATCCGTTTTAACACGAGAAGGTGTCTTTTTCCACCAAATAAACCCGATATATTCTTGATCAGAATTAATAGGAGAATCGATCTAGCCATGTTTTGAAATTATAATTGGAAAATTATAGATTTGAAAAATCATAATTTGGCCAAAAATACAGCAATTTCAAATCGGAAAGCATTTTTCTCTTTCTTTCTGTATTCTAAGTCATGTTCTAAACAAAAATATTTTTTTTGATTTTTTTTTAAATATTTATTTAATTGTTAAAAATCCAAAAAAAAATGTTAGCCCTAAATTAGGTTTGCACGTTTTTTAAGGGGGAACAAACCAACACATTAATGCATTCAAAATTTAATTTCGTTTATTTTTGGCCAAGATATGATTTTTAAGATCTACAATTTTCCATTTATATTTTCAAAACCTGGCTAGATCGATTCTCCCATTAATTCTGATCAAGAATATATAAGGTTTATGTGGTCGAATATGACTTCTTCCTGTGTTAAAACGTATTTAAAAAGATGGTTTTAAAGGGTCCTCAGACCGAAAAAGCCACCAGCGGACAAATTTGGAACTACGGCTTGTGGGCGAGGGGGGAGAGAGCGCGCGCAATACATCGCGCTCTCTGTTTTGTTTTGATTATTGCTTACACACGCATACATATGTGTTAGTTGGTTTCATGCTCTATGTGTGTGGGCGCCATGGCGGCACACCTATGTGTGGTTTGTTTTGATTATTGCTTACACACGCATACATATGTGTTAGTTGGTTTTGTGTTGTATGTATGTGTGGCGGCCATCATAAGAGCTGATAAAACCGCGATATTAATCGAAGCTTAGAACAAGTGACAGGCTAGTAATAATGCCCGCCAAATCATAACTTTTTTAAATTATGACTTTTAAATCCGTTTTAACACGAGAAGGTGTCTTTTTCCACCAAATAAACCCCATATATTCTTGATCAGAATTAATAGGAGAATCGATCTAGCCATGTTTTGAAATTATAATTGGAAAATTATTGATTTGAAAAATCATAATTTGGCTAAAAATACACCAATTTCAAATCGGAAAGCATTTTTCTCTTTCTTTCTGTATTCTAAGTCATGTTCTAAACAAAAATATTTTTTTTGATTTTTTTTAAATATTTATTTAATTGTTAAAAATCCAAAAAAAATGTTAGCCCTAAATTAGGTTTGCACGTTTTTTAAGGGGGAAAAAACCAACACATTAATGCATTCAAAATTTAATTTCGTTTATTTTTGGCCAAGATATGATTTTTAAAATCTACAATTTTCCATTTATATTTTCAAAACCTGGCTAGATCGATTCTCCCATTAATTCTGATCAAGAATATATAAGGTTTATGTGGTCGAATATGACTTCTTCCTGTGTTAAAACGTATTTAAAAAGATGGTTTGAAAGGGTCCTCAGACCGAAAAAGCCACCAGCGGACAAATTTGGAACTACGGCTTGTGGGCGAGGGGGGAGAGAGCGCGCGCAATACATCGCGCTCTCTGTTTTGTTTTGATTATTGCTAACACACGCATACATATGTGTTAGTTGGTTTCATGCTCTATGTGTGTGTGCGCCATGGCGGCACACCTATGTGTGGTTTGTTTTGATTATTGCTTACACACGCATACATATGTGTTAGTTGGTTTTGTGTTGTATGTATGTGTGGCGGCCATCATTAGAGCTGATAAAACCGCGATATTAATCGAAGCTTAGAACAAGTGACAGGCTAGTAATAATGCCCGCCAAACGATAACTTTTTTAAATTATGACTTTTAAATCCGTTTTAACACGAGAAGGTGTCTTTTTCCACCAAATAAACCCCATATATTCTTGATCAGAATTAATAGGAGAATCGATCTAGCCATGTTTTGAAATTATAATTGGAAAATTATAGATTTGAAAAATCATAATTTGGCCAAAAATACACCAATTTCAAATCGGAAAACATTTTTCTCTTTCTTTCTGTATTCTAAGCCATGTTCTAAACCAAAATATTTTTTTGGATTTTTTTTTTAAATATTTATTTAATTGTTAAAAATCCAAAAAAAATGTTAGCCTTAAATTAGGTTTGCACGTTTTTTAAGGGGGAAAAAACCAACACATTAATGCATTCAACATTTAATTTCGTTTATTTTTGGCCAAGATATGATTTTTAAAATCTACAATTTTCCATTTATATTTTCAAAACCTGGCTAGATCGATTCTCCCATTAATTCTGATCAAGAATATATAAGGTTTATGTGGTCGAATATGACTTCTTCCTGTGTTAAAACGTATTTAAAAAGATGGTTTGAAAGGGTCCTCAGACCGAAAATGCCACCAGCGGACAAATTTGGAACTACGGCTTGTGGGCGAGGGGGGAGAGAGCGCGCGCAATACATCGCGCTCTCTGTTTTGTTTTGATTATTGCTTACACACGCATACATATGTGTTAGTTGGTTTCATGCTCTATGTGTGTGGGCGCCATGGCGGCACACCTATGTGTGGTTTGTTTTGATTATTGCTTACACACGCATACATATGTGTTAGTTGGTTTTGTGTTGTATGTATGTGTGGCGGCCATCATTAGAGCTGATAAAACCGCGATATTAATCGAAGCTTAGAACAAGTGACAGGCTAGTAATAATGCCCGCCAAACGATAACTTTTTTAAATTATGACTTTTAAATCCGTTTTAACACGAGAAGGTGTCTTTTTCCACCAAATAAACCCCATATATTCTTGATCAGAATTAATAGGAGAATCGATCTAGCCATGTTTTGAAATTATAATTGGAAAATTATAGATTTGAAAAATCATAATTTGGCCAAAAATACACCAATTTCAAATCGGAAAACATTTTTCTCTTTCTTTCTGTATTCTAAGCCATGTTCTAAACCAAAATATTTTTTTGGATTTTTTTTTAAATATTTATTTAATTGTTAAAAATCCAAAAAAAATGTTAGCCTTAAATTAGGTTTGCACGTTTTTTAAGGGGGAAAAAACCAACACATTAATGCATTCAAAATTTAATTTCGTTTATTTTTGGCCAAGATATGATTTTTAAAATCTACAATTTTCCATTTATATTTTCAAAACCTGGCTAGATCGATTCTCCCATTAATTCTGATCAAGAATATATAAGGTTTATGTGGTCGAATATGACTTCTTCCTGTGTTAAAACGTATTTAAAAAGATGGTTTAAAAGGGTCCTCAGACCGAAAAAGCCACCAGCGGACAAATTTGGAACTACGGCTTGTGGGCGAGGGGGGAGAGAGCGCGCGCAATACATCGCGCTCTCTGTTTTGTTTTGATTATTGCTTACACACGCATACATATGTGTTAGTTGGTTTCATGCTCTATGCGTGTGTGCGCCATGGCGGCACACCTATGTGTGGTTTGTTTTGATTATTGCTTACACACGCATACATATGTGTTAGTTGGTTTTGTGTTGTATGTATGTGTGGCGGCCATCATTAGAGCTGATAAAACCGCGATATTAATCGAAGCTTAGAACAAGTGACAGGCTAGTAATAATGCCCGCCAAACCATAACTTTTTTAAATTATGACTTTTAAATCCGTTTTAACACGAGAAGGTGTCTTTTTCCACCAAATAAACCCCATATATTCTTGATCAGAATTAATAGGAGAATCGATCTAGCCATATGTACGAGTGAGAGTATATAGAAGCCTAACTGCAAAGTTTCATTCAGATAGCTTTAAAACTGAGGGACTAGTTTGCGTAGAAACGGACAGACGGACAGACGGACAGAAGGACAGACGGACAGACGGACATGGCTAGATCGACTCGGCTGTTGATCCTGATCAAGAATATATATACTTTATAGGGTCGGAGATGCCTCCTTCACTGCGTTGCAAACTTTTGACTGAAACTAATATACCCTGCAAGGGTATAAAAATAATGTTTATAGAATTTATTAAAAAAAAATCTTATAATCTTAAATTTTGCAGTACATTGACAGTACAAACACCACCATGGGCTCGCTAATCCTTAAGCCCTATCACTACAGTTCCCATTATTCGAATTCCGGTACTGTTCTCCACTTCTTGGTGAGGGTTCCACCGTTTACCAGCTATTTCCTGCGGTACCAGGATAATGATTTCGATCTACCAGATCGTACGTTCCATGCGTTGAACACCACTTGGCTACTGGCCAGTCGCGACAGTCCCACAGATGTAAAGGAGCTAATTCCGGAATTCTTCTGCCTGCCTGAGATGTTTGACAACTTTGAGCGCTTCAATTTTGGCTGTCGGCAGAATGGTGAACGTGTAGAAGATGTTTCACTGCCTCCGTGGTGTCAGCGAGACTCGCGGCTCTTTGTGCTTATCCATCGACAGGCTCTGGAATCGGAACTGGTACGCAATCAGATTCATAATTGGATTGATTTGATCTACGGTTACAAACAGAGCGGAGAGAGTGCCGTGGAGGCCATTAATGTGTTCCATCCGGCGGTAAGTATGGATGACACACCGAATCCTTTTCAGATTTGAAAGATTTTTACATTTTAGACCTACGCCGTCTTCCTAGACTCGGAGATAAGCGATCCCATTGAACGGGAGGCGGTCAAGACAATGGTGAAAACATATGGCCAAATGCCGCGACAACTCTTCAAGTCGCCACATCCGGCGACTAAGGCCCTAGACTATGCTCTGGTGGACAAACCAATAGTGTCCACCGTTCGCGGCTTGCGCTGGGGCGTGTATGTGGGATCACCACAGCTAAAGCCGCCCTCTTGGGCCAACATCCACAAGATACCCGGAACCGAGCACTTGGTTAGCTTCAGCAACACGAATGTGGTGTACGCGCTGCCGGCGAGAGCCAGTGTCATGCAAGGAGCGGAGCCGGATACGTACAATGTTATCTCGTGGGGGTACGATGATCGGATTGTCAGGATACAACCTTTAAATAAACCACAAGCAAAGCCGAAGAACTTGCTGCACAACGGAACCTTTGATGACATCACCGCCTGTGGTTGCGATGTTAACTCAAATCAGCTTTGGTTTGGCCACAAATCCGGACGTGTCAGTGTGTACAAGTGTGCCGGTGGACTGGACGCTGCCCATCAGAGATCGTCCGCTAAGGGCAGGCAGAGCTATGTCCGTGGCTTCAGTCTGTCGTACAACTCGGCTTTCCGCAAGATAACCAGCAAGGGCTTGGTAGTCACTGGCTCTGATAGATCTGAAGACGCGGGCAGCCTTCATGCTCCACACTCCGCTTCTTCAGTGAATTCCTCTAGCAATTCGTTTGTCGGCGATGCTCTACAGCGGGATGGCGCCGATCTGACATGGTTCGGACCGACATTGCTGATGCGGCATACCGATGAGATCACCTGTATTACCCTGTCGGTGGAGTTTAAGATTGCGGTTACCGCTGGCCGTGATGGCATAGCAGTGATCTGGGACCTCAATGAGTAAGGTTTATGAATTTCTATATGTCGCATATAAATTCATCTAATAATTCTAGTTTGAGCTATGTGCGCACGATAGCCCGTCCGGCAGAGATCCACCAGTCGCCCATAACGCATGTGGCCATCAGTCCCACATTAGGTGACATTGTCACAGTACATACACTACCCGCCCAACCCGCAGCAATGGATGCACAGTCCCCAGCAGCTGCTGCTGCCACAAGACCTGTATCTCTAGCTGTAGTGGCCGACGAGTGCTTTGAGGTTACCGAGGAGAACCTGGACGACTTTGTGAACGTGAACGTGAATCCCAACGGCAAGTCTATTTTGCGTCTGCACTCGGTCAATGCTCGGTATGTGCAGCATCTTGTGCACGAAGATCGTATCATGGCCGTGTGCTACTCATACATCAAGGAGGGGGTGGGTGTTAATGTGATAGCCACCGCCGTGGAGGGTGGATTCGTGCGATTCTGGTCCAGCTGGAACTTGAGCTTCGTCAGTGAACTAACCACTGGCACTTCGCCAATTCGAAGGTAGGAATTGGCGATACGTTTTAAAATATCATATAAATATATTGTCCTGATCCTTTTCTTGCAGCATTTGCTACTCAACACATCAGCATTTGGTGGTGCTAACGCGAGAGTCCCACATCCAGGTGTGGGAATCTGAGGGCCTCTATGGGAATGCTCCAAAGTTCCCGCAAATTGTCTACAAATGAGAATCGGGTTAAACTCTAAACATACTAAACACACACTTAAGGCATATCAATGACAGACAGGTAATAAATTAGAAAGCAGCTGAATCAAAGAACAAATAAAAATTGTGTGGCGGTCACTAAGGATATTGCCTGTCTCTACATATACATAATTTTTCCTTTTGTGACCGCCACTAAAATTGGTTATATCAGAAGAAGACTATAAGATTCTTAGGCTTACGTCTCATAGAGCTGTAAAGTACACACACCTTTTGAACCAAAACTTTTTATTATGATTTATATTATACCTTTCGTATTTTTGGTTTTTATCCGCGCCGCTTCAAAAAGTGAGCGCTGCCTTCAATATTGTTGATATTAACAAATAAAAACTATCATATATTTTGCAAAAGCTGAACGTTGAACTCTTTGCATTAGGTTATCGGGAATATCTAAAATATAGTGTTCGCTAGAATAAGTTCTGAATTCTAGTTTCATACAAATGAGAACACATAAAATATGGTTTATAAACGAAATCATTTACCTTTACATCGCTATAATTAATTTATATATATTATAATTAATACTATTTATAATCATATTTATATGTACACTCCTGCCCAAAATGATAACCAATGAACATTTGAGTTTCCTCTTTTGTAGGAAAAAGGGGAAGCATAATTCAACGAAATCAAAGATGCTAAATTAAAGATTAATTAATTCTGCTTAAAAGGATATGTTCATATCTCTGGCATGCATGCAACTGCATCAAAATGGGTGCCGTTTCATTTTGCCCAGGAGTGTATATATATATAGAGGTAGCCTCCCCTGATGTCAGCATTTCCAGGGCGGTAGAAGCTTGTTGTTCCCACTCCCGCTCTTTGCTTTGCCTTGTTTACTTCCTTGTTTGGCTGCCGTCAGTGACAGGATCTCATCGAGTTTGTCGAAATCACTGGGAGATTTGCTTAGGAGCAGCTCTATATAAGCCTGCAGCTTGTCCATTGGCGAGGGCGGATCCCGTTTGCCCACCACATCCAGGTTGTTCTTTTCCGTGTTATTGCTGCGTTGCGATTTGCTCGTCTTAGGCGTTTCTGGATAGACCACGCAGGCATTGTTTAGTTCCGGCGACTCGCCGTCCGTGGTGTCGTCGCTGGTGTGATTGTGAGAATTTTGACTGGGGGAGGTGAGTATGGCCAAAGCCTGCTGCCACTGGGCCTCCATCACACCGTGCAGCTTCTCCGCTATGTCAGCACTGTAATTATATAACGGATTTGTATTAATAATTTTTTTAGTTTATCATCATTAAGAAAATATATCCTACCGCTTGGTCTTATAACTGCCGAGCTTCAGGTCCATCTCATCGATCTTCTTGGAAGCATTGGCCAGCTGCAGGCGGTATAACTCTACCTCTTCACTGTGCTTCTCCTGAATAAGATTCAATTCCTGGTTGTTTTTCTCATTTATCATTTCCAGCTGCTTCACCGCTCGCTCGGCTATCAGTCTTTCACGCTCGCGAGCCTCGTTCTTGAGATGCTCTTCGGTTTTGTCCAACTGGTCTTGAAATTCTTGCATCTTCTTGGAGACCACATTCTCCATTTGCTGCTGGTAATACTGCTTCAGAGATTTTTGCTGGACATCCAGCTTTTTCTTCAGATTGGTCTGTGAGGTAAATGGACAATTGTTAAGCTTATTAAATAAAAAATATGGTTTTTAGAGCCACCTCAGTCTCCGTTAGGTTGGCCAAGGTTTCCTGCATGGACTTCCGCTGCGTTTCCAAGGCATCCGCTCGAGCTTTCTGCTTTTGATGATATTCCTGCAGCATCTCCTTCTGATGTGTTAAGGTGCTCTTGTCTTTTTCCAGCTCCTCGATGCGGGCTTTAAGCTTTAATATAAATATTAGCATACAGAAGGGTAATATAAATATTTATAAATTCATTTAAGGTTACCTTTTCCTGCTGATAATCCACTTTGGCGAACTTATCCCTCAGCTTGTTCAGCTCAGCATGCGACAGTTCCTCGGCCCTCCTGCTGCTGTGCACCTGGATTTCCAACTGTTCCAGCTTGTCATCCCATTGCTTGGCTTCCCGCCTGTGATGGTCCATTTCGGTCTCCAGTTTCTCGTTCTTCTCCTGGAACTTAGTAGCCAAGTTGACTGCCTGCGCCAACTCGTGCTGTAGATTGTCTATCTTGCCGTGAGATTCGCCTCGATCTGCTTCCAACTGGTGGATCCGGTCCCGCAGTTGCTGAACCTCATAGTTGAGCGCCTTGGCTGTTTGCTCAACTCCGCTCAGGGCTGCATCCTTGGAGCGATCGACTTCAATGGCAACAGATATGCGTTGCTGGTATTCCAGCAGCTGCGATTGCAGCGTGTGAACCATCTTCTCCAGGTGCTGCCGCCGCAATTGCTCCTCCTTAAGGGACGGTCCACTCAGCAGTCGGTGGGGCAAGTTTTTGTTGTCTAGGACAGTTCCCGTAAAGCTATTATTGCCCCAGAGTTCGCTCAGGCTTATGAGTTTGGTGTCGGTTGGGCCATGACTGCCATGACTTATGCGGGTGCATCTGACCGGCTCCAGGGAGGAACCGGAGGCAGAGGCTGATGGTAGCCGCATGCTGGGCAGGGAAGTCGCCGCCGGCTGGAAATCCTGAACCAGCATCCGCTCGTTCCGCAGTTCTTCATCGCTGTGGTGATGAACATGGTGATCCTGGCGCTGCCAGCGATTCTCTATGTTCTCATCCAGATAGTGATCAATATCCAGCAGGATATTATCCTCCGAAGACCGTTGCCGGTGTCTGACCGGCGACTCCACAGATCCGCTCTTGGGCGTGGAGTGCACCATCCCCTGCAGCACCCTGCCGCCGTGCTGTTTCCCCGAAGCCGTCCGCACCGTGTTTGTAGATATTGTAGATATATCGGAGGACACCTCGAAGTGCCGATCGTTCTCCGGCTCCGCCATCCCGATGTTCTGTAGTCTAGCATTAATATGATTTAGCTCCGTTTTCTTGCTGGGATGCAGAAACTGATATGCCGCAGTCGTGGGTGCGGAGGGTGGTGGCATGGCCAGTGCGTCCGCAGACGCTGCCGCGCCTGCGCTCATCATCTTTACCTCCTGCAGCAGCCTCTCGGCAGTGTCCGTGTAGTAGTTGGGCGGTATCAGCAGCAAAAGATCGGTGTCGTCCGTGTCCGTGTCGCTCATTCCTTTCACATAGTAGCGACTCCTCCAGATGTTCTTCTAATCCGCGGAAACTTGCGGCGGATGCAACCGTTTTGTGTTGTTGCTAATTGGTTCGCATTTTCTTTGCGAATATAGAAATGCAAGTCGGAACGGGGTAGAACTTCCAATTATAAGAAGATGCCGAGTTTGTTTTCTGTTCAAAATAAAAAACTGCGGCAGATGTTGTCTTGTTGTTGTTGCTATGGTGAATGCTGAAAATATCGAATATATCGAATATAGATGTTTCCGTTGCACTCACGACTGCTGTGACTGGCAAATGTAACGACAATCATGGCTTCCAGACTTTCAAAAATTATTTCAAATTCAAAATAATTAATATTATTAATATTTATTTTAAAATATTGCATAATGATTTTATTATATGGCAGAACATTTTAATTTTAATTTGATTTGTTTAGTACCTTTAGGATTTATGCTTTATTTGAGGATCTTTTTCCTGTTTAATCTGAATGTCAATAATTAGATCTAAAAATAAATTTGGTTCATAAATTTAATATTTTAAGAGCACAGAAGTTAATATTACTTGAACGCTGGATGACAGATATAATTTTCTATCTTATTTGATTTTGATTCAAAAACCTTGCTGTGGTTATCTTGTTTAATTGCTCACTAATCTGTAATTCCGGTTGACAAATACTGTCAACTGCCGCTTAATGTATAAATATTTTTTATTTTTACAAATAAGACATAAGCCAGCCGTGTCCCAGTTGAAAAGAAACTGCCTTGGCAGCCGGTCAAACCGCTGCTTTTTATCTAATGTGCGTGGTTTAATTGCAATTTCAGGCCCCGTGGAATATTCATTTCGGCACGACTTTGGTTCTGTAAAGTTTAAAGTAAACTTAGCAGTCGCTTTTAGGTTGTAAAACCGTACGGAATCGGGGTAAAATCTATTCGAGTAACTAAGAACATCCTACTAACTACGCCGATAAGCATTTGAAACGAAAGTGAGCTCTTGTGGTCAATTTATTGATAATAATATGCATTGTTGCCGTCAGAGTAACTATACTATAGTGGTAGTATCACGGTAGAATGATAAACAAATGTATATTCAATATACCAAGCTTTTAAAATGTATTTCTTTTTGTGTATTTGCATAATTGTTTGTATGTTTATCGCTTCTTGATATATTCTTATAAAATCATTCGGTCTAAAAATACTCTGTCAATAGCATCTGGGGCCCACTGTAATTAAATTTTATATTATTTAGCACTAATGTTTTGAGGGCAGTTGTTCATTTGTTTGAGTTAGATCAGTGCGTTTAACTATTGCTGCTGCTGTGATTCTCTGCGATTACCATATGTAAGCATAATAAACACTTTGTTTTTACTATTATTACTGTTGTTGCCTCTTGAGGCAATGTATTATGAATCTGATAGGTGGCACGTTGGAAAATGCTTTTCTCTGCCTCTCTCACGGCTCTCCTTCGTTTACTTTCGAGCTTTTATCTTTCTCCCGCTTTTGTTGTTGGATGTCAGCTGATAATTTTCAACCTGGACACGCACTTTTACACCCACACTCCCTCACTCTCTTGCGTTATCGTTTCTACGCTCACTTTCAATTTGCGGGCATTCCGCTTTGCCGGCTGTGGTCATTGCTTTTGTTGTTCGTCTATCTGGGAAACGCTCCACAAATTAGCTATATATTTTGCCTTCATCGCTTCGCTTCGCCTTTACCGATCATTCGTGTTTGAGCCGCGCTGCAGTGAGCATCTAATTCGCTCAAAAATAAAATTCGGCACCGTAGCTCAACAAGTAACTCGACTGTGGAACTAAAAAATTTGAGATTTTGTGCGTGCGTGTTGTGTGTGTGAAATAATAACAATAAAATCTAAAGGAAAAGCAAATTTTCCAAGCAATTTACTACAGTGTTGGTGCCGCTAAAAATAGCGAACGAACAGCAAGTGACACACGCGCTTTTCAGCTTATCACAAAGAGTCCAAAAAGAAGGTAAATTTCCAGTTCTAAGCCAAAATCCCATTTTAGACTGTGCTCTCGTATACTGATAAGGGCTTTCGGCCTTGTGGCTAGTTTGGCTTCATATCTGGAGTCAAGGAATCGAAAACACACCCTAATGCGGCTGCCTTAGGTACGTGTTTGGATACTTGTGTATATAGATGACTGATTCGTTTGCAGGCGCGACTGTGAATCCATTTAGCAAGTGATTATTAAGACGCCTCGCGGCACTTGGCACCGCGGTGAAAATATTGCCCCAGCAGCTAAAATAACACCCATCTGCGCGGTATAAAAATAAGTTTGATCGAAATGAATGCTAATTAAAGGTTATATCTGTCTACGATCCACCCATCGTTGTCGTCTGGTGGGGGGGGGGCTAAGATTGAGCCCCAAATCAAATTCTCACTCTCCAAGTTAATTCAATGCAAATTGATCCGAAAGCCTTGGCTCAAGTGCTCAAGAACCCAGCCCCAGGTCCCCGATTTCCCAACGCAATATTATAAACAATTACCCTCAGCCGTTAGTTTGTTGGAAAATCTTGTTATAACAGTTGTTTAACAACGAGTAGTGCTAAATATAAACTGCGACCCAACTAGCTTAGCTTTTTAATGGAAGTAATAACTTTTTCATTACATGCATATAAATATTTAATTCTTATAAAAATATTATTATTATTTTCATTCAATTTTTGTAACCCATTAAGTCTAATTGAAGTGGGTCTTTAGTAATCAACATTAAAATCAATTTGTGCATTATATTAATGGGATTATATAGCATCAGTTAAATCTGATATAAAATACGACTTGATCACGTTCCTGAAGAGGCTGTAGTGAAAGTGCTATCCCCGTCTTTTTATTTTGTAATGTGGATATAGGGCGCAGATCTCACGTAGACGGAGATACATAAAAGTACAATTAAAATATTTACACTTTATTGTTTATTTTAAAGACTGAATTTCATTGAATCGCCGTAGGCTGTAGAACATGATATGAACAGGAATTTTCTATGTACTCTACAAATACGCAAAAATATTAAATGAGAATAGTAACCACAGAGACTTAATGAATTTCCTTATTATTATTAATTCTCTTCTTAGTTGAAAACAAGGAGGACCTTACATATGAGTTTTTGTTTATTAAAAAAAAATGTTGTTCGGAAAAATAGAGACGGGCAAAAATTACAACATTTCTTAAAAAATAGTTTTATTTTCACCTGCAATAATATTATTGCATTTAATTTGCATTTATTGCATGTTTCCTGAATATATTATATCTTGATTGCTCCGAAAGTATAACTAAAAAACGCAATCATAAATTCTCGTAATTTAATTATAAGGTCTCAGATTAATTTATTATTGTTTCAGCCATTTTAATTATAGTTTACATTTTAATTTACCTGTTTTGAATTTTCTGATTACAATTCCTAAAATTAATTACATAAACAGCTTTGCTTTTCTCACTCAATTATTTTCTAAGATAACTATGATCAGCAGGTTCTTTATGCTCATTTATTTATATGATAATTAAAATAAAAAAGTAATGAAAAAATCCTTTGCTAAGCCTTAAATCTACACCGATTTTGAAATGAAAATTCCTGCCTTTTTACCTGGCAACATTTATCACTGGCAACATGTTGGATTCTTATCAACATTCCGCATCGAATCCCCCGTCTAGCGATGGCATTTTAACCCTCCTGAAAAGCCGGGTTGTTTTCGATATTGTTTTTCGAAACTGCGGTTATCAGGTAGACCTGTCCAATTTCCATTTAATCGCAGAGAAATGAGATAGCGATAGGGGCCGAGCGAGAGCTATCTCTGTCTGCTTATCAGGTGTCTGGTTTTGGCGCGTTCGAAAAGTGTTCAAATATGGCCCACTGGCAATTGCTAATTGCCAGCGACAACAAAGTAATAAAATATTGGCAGCACACACTCTAACCTAGTGATAGACAATAACAATATTGATAGAATTTAAAAATAAAGCGATCGCCTTGCGTTTTCGGTTCCCTTGGGGAATTAGGCATTCCAAACGCATTGGCGACCTTGTCATCGCATTTGAAATGGTCAAAAAAAGGCTTAAAACAGGCCAGGGAACCGTTCGCATAGGAAGTATTTTTTAATGCAATTTCAAAATCTGCGCAAAAATCAAAGCACAATTTTTGTTTTCTGCCAAATATAATTGATATGCACACAGTGACGCGGAAAGGTAAAAAACAAACCTGGTGACAAATCAAAGCAAATACGAAATGTTATTGGTCTTGAATTTTATTGTGATCAAAAAAGAAAAGAAGAGTTTTTGTTGAAGTTTTCAATTGACGAAGTGAAGATCTAAGTTGACAACTGTTTGTTCAAATTTATGATCTGGATTTTACGCCACATTCAGGGTAGTCGTAAAACACGCAAGTCCGGGATTTGGGAAGTGATAAAGGAGTGGGTGGATATATAAATTGTAAATTCCCAAATTGAACTTAATTTTTGTAAGTGTTGATGAGGCGCCTCCTCGTTTAAGGCTCAACACCCACATGGCAACCATATCACACCATATTTTATCTTTATCTGGAGGATCACTTCGTTATCTCTATTATCCCCTGTCAACTACAGGCACCTTGTATCTGTATCTGTATCTGTATCTGTAGGCGTTCTGAACTTATCTTTTGTTATCTCGTGTTGAGCCTCTGTTCCATTGCCCCCTTTAATTCGGAATGAAAATGAAATCAAATTGAGGAAAACAACATTTAGTGGCTGTGGCAAGTGGAACAACTGGGAGATACATACTACATCTGTTGAGATAGTATCTAAATAGCTTGTTGTTGCTACCTGTCTGACATTATCTGGCTAATAGCAATTAGCTTTCACGATGTCTCTGCTGGAATAAAACGATGGGAATCTGTTCGATTGTTTGCCGGGGCACTGCACAATCTAGTGCCCCAGGGGCGCCATTTAACGCTTTTGTATTTAGCTCCTAATTACGCCAACAACAGTCTAAAACAATAGATTATATCATTTGATCGATTCCAATTATTTGCCAGTGCACGTGTGACAGTTTTAGAATGCAATGGGCTCATTTAAAAGTCGGCAACGTTCGGGATAGGAGGGTTGCATCATTTAAAAATATATAGAATGCTGCGTCTGAGCAGTAGCGATAATTTGCGTACTATACATATTAAGTATTCCAGATGTTGGCAGTAACGAGTGTAATAAATCAGGAATTAGGTGTTGCAAAAGCGGGATAAAGGTGGGTCGTATTAAGTAAGATGTAATTAATAGTTCAAATGTAGAGTAACTTGATTAAAACACATCTTATAATACTTTTCAAAACCTTAATTAGAATGGGAAATATCAATGTACGCTTGTTGCTTTAATTGCCAGAAATCTTTCCAAAAAGCCCAACAGCTAATTGATCCTTAAATTTACCTGAGATCTATCATTTGGATTATCCGAAAATAAAACCATGAAAAACAGTCACGAAGTGTCCTCTCGCTAATTAAGCTACTTGACGGCGCTTTAAAATTACAAATGACCGACCGACCGTATAGGGTTCAACCTTGCAGTGTTAAATTACAGCAAACAAAACAGACGACCCATCGACGACGCGCCGGAGAAGCCAACAAACAATCGGTAGCAATATATTCGCGATCACGTAAAGTTACGTCAATGTCGCATCGATTCAACGAGATTCCCTGTGGTAGCCACAGGTAAAACGAGCTCATTTAGCGTCTTCATTTGCATGCAGCCCACCATCGCCCGGCCGAGCAGGTAGGCAGGAGGAGTGTAGGGCCACCCCCAGGCCCATGCCATCATGATCATGATGATTGGGGGATTTGCATACGGGGATGGCATGGGTTGAACCCTAAATATGGCAGGTTAAGCGCGGTTCACTGCGGCGTAGTTCCTAATCATTGGGGTTCAATTAACTCGGACACCTGAACTTGACACAGTTTGCAGGAATTTTAGAAATTGTATGGGCTATAATAATAGGTTCGATGTGAATAAATTCATTGATTATTATTTATTTACATTTTATTAGTTATTAGAGCCTTGTAATTCGGTTTTAGTACGGATTACATGAATAAGCTTTCAATTATAAGCACATCTCACATCTTTCAATAAAATTGACAACCTGCTGACGCTTTGGAAATTTGTATAAGCAACAAATTAAGCCCATTTATATAGATCACACCTCTAGGCAGTTCATTGACAAGTGGTGGTGACCTGCTCCGATCGTCATTTCCGCATGATACTGCTTTTAATATTTAAAAAATCAATTCTCACTTATATTTTACAGATACATAATGCCGGTAAAGAAGATACTGCAGAGGTGCAGACCCGTTCCCCTGTACGTGGTCCTGGTGCTATCAATCTGCTATTTTATCCTCCAATTGTTACTCAGCCATTGGACACACGGACTCACTCTGCTGATGGCCTCCCATCATATGTTGTGCAATATTATTGCACTCGGCGGCTGCATTATCACAATTAAGGTGAGTGGATTAGGGTTTATTTAATTTAGATAACAATTTAAGATATTCAGTAAATTTGTAAATAAAACAACAAAGAAGAACTAGACGTTCTTTAAAGTTTTAAGATTTAACTACAATTATATTTCTATCTCTCTATTGCACCTTTGTGGGTTCTTATGATATTTAAACATAGTAAATATATCAATAAAGATCTATCCTTTATTAAGAAGATATTAAAAAGTAATAATAATAATTAAAAATAATATTTTTTTGTGCAGTTTACCCGCCGGTTTTAATTATTGTTATTTTTTGGCCAGGAAATGTCGCGTGCAAAGTCGAATCAGATGCTGGTGCATTGAACTTTTATTGTGGCCCGAAAAGCAAAGCACAACAAACAGTATCGAAACGCATTCCAAACAATTTTTGTTGTATTTTGCGAAAAACTGGTTTCGTTTCAGATTTCGGGATATAATTTATGGGCGACTTTAGTGTATTTTTTTTAAATTTGTATCTTTTTCTCCCGGGAGTGGTTCCCTATAGTTATTATTTAGACTTTTCTGAGGCAGTCTGCCAGAGTGCCACCGAGCTTATCAGCAGAGATTGCTGTGTAATTGCCCATTCTGAGTGTAATGCCCCTGTCTACACACAGCAGGTGACATGAAATCAGGTTGATTACACGGAGATACCGGACGATGACAGCCTTTAGTTACACTGTTTTTTTTTTGGCTTAGTTTTCCTGGTCGAAATGGGGCAGTATTACATATATGACACTTGGCTGGTAGAAAGCGAAAATGGTAATATATTTTGCAGATTTAAAAGATTTGGAGGAAACAAGGGATTTTATTATTATAATTAAGCATGATTACGGATGAGTTTAGTGATAAATACAGTTATTACAGTTCTGAAGCAATTTTACTACTACTACTAATTAAAGTTATTCATATTTTATCAATAAAAGGCAGCCATATTAGTTGTTAACTATTACTAAATATTATTCATTGATTTAAATTCAAGGTGAATACTCGCCAAAGCAAAAAAATGTCGTCCGACAACGAATTTATGGAGCAGTCAAAGCTAAATATTTTATTACTGAATGGATGTAAATAGCATTCGTTGCCGCCATGGGAAAGCGTGCCAAGCACGTTTCGCAAAAGACAAAAATCAAACAAGACTTGGCCAAAAGTCGGACTGTGTTGGGCTTGTGTTTAACACCAGAAATCGAAAGCTTCCAAAGACTCGATGATGGCGTTGTAGGTGTGGACAGTTGTGTGGGCCGATTCCGAACTTATATAATGGGACGACAGACGGACGTGGATCAGCCAAGCGTTAAAATAGCTGAAAACCATTGTGGTGATGGGCCAATGCCAATTGTTATGATTTGGCTTAGAAAGCATGACGATGGAGAATTTTTCCATTCTATTTCCATGTTTCTACCAAAAAACACGCACTGAAATATTTGTTTATTCTCAAACTAAACGAAAACTCTATTCTCTTTATAATCTTACAGCACAGTAAACAAAAGCCGGAGGCTAAGGATCCACCTCCCATTCAGACAAAGGCAAACGGGAATGGAGCTGCCGGTGTGGTTGTTAACTTGACAGATGCGGAGGCCCAGACCAAGGCCAAGCGGGAGTGCCGGGAGCAAAAGCTGCGTAATACTTTCGGCTGGGCCAGGATAGATATTCTGACCATGCTGATTGTCTTCATTATCCTGGCTTCGTTATCCTTTTCGCTGGTTGTGGAGGCCCTGCAGACCCTGGTCCATATCGACCATCAGGATACAATGCATTTGCCAATTCCCGTGATGATGCTGGGTTTCGTTGGCTTGATTTTAAATGGACTAACATATCTGCTGATTGGCGGATACACACTGCATCAGGGTAGTTTTCTGCACTTGACTCCCGGTGGCAATGTGGTGCTGGAGCGTCCCATGTCCAGCAATATGGACGTATCTCTTACTCCGATGCAACGGCAGCTGAGTAAATCGCGGAACGATCGGCAGTTGCGTGAGGAATTGGAGACTGAGGTGGGCAGTGTTTACTTTGCTACCAAACGCCAGGGAGCCGTTGAGATGCTGCGCGATGTCTCCAGCACCATCTTTGTGATCGTATGTGCGGCGATTGTATATGTGGCGGAGGATGAGGAGCACACGGCCAAGTTCATTGATCCTGTTCTCTCCATTTTCTCCTGCTTTCTGCTGGTGTCGCTCAGTTATCCCTACAGTAAGTACACGAAGACGTCAACAGCTATTAAGTTGGTATTTAACCATGTATTTTTTCATATCTTCCGCAGTGAAGGAGTCCTGTCTAATCCTACTGCAGACCATACCCGGCTCCATCGATATGGAGAACTTCGAGCGGACACTTGTGAGCCAATTTCCGGAGATTATCAGCTATCACGATCTGCATATCTGGCAGTTGGCCGCCCATAGTTACGTCGCTACCATTCACATCCAGTTCCAAAACCCCAAGCTCTATCTCAAGATCATCGATCAGGTGCGATCGTATTTCCATGACCAGGGCATTAGAGCGGTCACCATTCAGCCGGAGTTTTATCCGTCCACCAATAAAGATGCCTCCGCGTCGCTGGAGTGCCTGATGCAATGCCAGGCGGCAGAATGTATCGAAAAGGTTTGCTGTCGCGACTCTCGCGCGGATCTACGCGAGATTTGCGATGCTCCCAATGGAGGCAAGACATCATCCACATCCCCATCGCAGGCCAAAAGCAAATCGAAATCTTGTGCCGAGCTAAGTTCTGTAGTTGTGGAGAAGCCTAAAGAACTGAATGCAGGGCAACTGATTGAGGGTCAAGGAACCAAGGAACTGGCAAAATCAATGCCCAAACTCCAACAGACATCCATTGACGAAGGGGCAGAGGCTGAAGCGGACTGCGGCTTGAGTTCAGCTTCGGCGAAAACATCTACTGACAGCCCTCCGAAGAGAAGCGAGTGATTCATCATCAATAATTTATAACAACTTGGATCAAGGCTTAACGATTTTAGATAGTTTTTAAGTTTAGTGTACCAATATTTGCCATATCTAACTTGAGCTCCTTTTTTAAGAACGAGACGCTTAAAAAACACTGGTTAAGCTAATTATTGTCATAAGTTTCACTAAGAAATTAAACAATATATAAATTTCAGGATAGCCATAGCCTAAGATAGTAAGTTTATAATTCGGAAAATTTGTTTAAAATAGGCAAGGTATATTTTTTGTATCTTTCGAATATCATTAATAACCATAGCCGCGATTAAAGGAATTTTCCGAGAGTTTTTCCAGAAAAAAACCGCACACTTAGGAGTACAAAACTTATTTTCGGTTCTTAGGATTAAAAATGCAAAATATACACACCGTCAGCGCTGATTTTCGTTAAGGGTTCTCGCATATATATTGACTTTTGTTTTATGGTTGGACATTGAACTTGAAAACCATGGTATAATCATTTTATGTTTGTTAATATTATAAAAGTTAACCCTTTTTCAACCCTATCAATATGTATACATCTTCATTGTACTCTTCTCCTGTTTTTAATATCTTTATATCTTGTGACAAACCAAAAAAACATGCTTCATTTTGCCACCAGTGCATTTAATTTAACAAATAATTTGTTTTTAAGGTATATTTACTATTTGTGTATGTTGTACTGCGCATAAGACTAAGAAATATACAAGATTACAACAAAAATATGAATGTATGTATAACTTTGACGTGCATTAGCTGCCTTTTTTGATTTTAATTTTTTTTTTCTTGCAAGTATAAATACACAAGTATAAAAATATTTGGATTATGCGTAGGTATTGCAGCTCTGCTTAAGTAATTGAACCATTAACATCAAACCGGTGGGTACATACTATAGATTAAACAACGATATTTTTAACGGACAGGTCATCTTTGATAAGGCCGTAAATTAGATACAACATTTTTGTGATTCACGGAGTGATTCTATTTGCCGCCCAAGAGATACTCTAGTGTGAAGAGCCTTATAATCAGCGCCAGGTTGTCCGTTGTCGCATAATCAATCACGCTCTCGTTATCGTCGGGCTTATGCCAGACACTGGGAAAGGGCACTGGAATAAGATGGAGAACAGGCACGTTACGGCGCAGGAACGGAATATGGTCATCTTCGATGAAGGAGGAGCTCATAGCCTGGGACTGGAAGTAGCGTGTGGGATCACGTTGCGATATCCCACTGCTGGCATAGCGCTCTAGCAGCTCGTGCTTGGCCAGACGGGTCTCCACGGACTGCAGGCGCATATACCAGGATTCCGTGTTCTCGAAGAAGCTGTAGAATGCGGGATCGGGTGCTCCCAGGAGATCCAACAGGACCAGCATATCGATGCTGTCCAGTTTTCCTTCGTGATGCCACCGCTTGGCCAGGTGTCGAGCGCCATAAATGGAATCCTTGGGACCCCATTCTTCGAAGGCCTCCTCGCCATCGAAGAACAATAGCATCAAGCTGAGTTTGTTCTCTTTTATAAGCTCCAGCTGGTCCTGAAGCACGTAAGCCAGATTCAAAAGCATGGCACAGGGCACCGCCGAGTCGGTGGCCCCCAGGAACTCCACTCCCGGCATATACTTGCTGTCGTAGTGGCAGGCAAGCACCAGAAATCGCTCCGCCTTTGGATTCAAACGCGCGATAATGTTATGGAAATGCAACTTTCCCTTGATCGGCGCATGATCATGGAAGCTATCCACCTCCACGTCCCACTCCAGATCCCTCAGACTCTGGACTATGTACTCCCGCACAATGGTGTGGTTTCTGGATCCAACAATCCGCGGTATCATGATGTTCCCGAGGGCCTCCCGCAAGTGTAGCTTATCCGAAAGATTGCTGTACTCCAGGAACTTTGAATCGGACAGCTCGCTGGGATTATAGGATATCTGCAGTAAAAGATGGCATTAGTAAGCTATGTTGTAGGTAAAAGCAGCAGCACCTGAGATCGTCCGACCAGGTTGTCGCGCAGGGAGACCGAGCCCCGGGCTAGGGTAGCCATCAGAGCCGTCTGAAGGCAAAGCGTCCACATTTTGGCTGGCAAGCGTTGCAGCATTCTGACTAAGACTACGTGGCGTAAGTATTTTGTGGCTTTATGAGTGGGAGTGCTGCTGCGCCCCGATGAACAACAACAGGTGGTTCAAATCAATATATCGGCAGGTGCGCCGAATTCCAAGGAGGTCGGCCTGCGGCACGGAACCGGACTGGACTGCGGCAGCATGCGATGTTGGAAAATCTCTGGCCACGGCTAGTAATGTATCATTTCACGCGAATTCGCTCGGGTCAAGTATTTGAGGCACAAGCAGAAATAATAACAAAAAACAAAATGCGAGCAGGAACAGCTGCTGAGGAAGAGTAATGGCCAGGTGGCAACGCCTGGCACAAACAGGTGGCAGCACAATAGACAAGTTCGTTGTAAATAACTTTATTAAACTGACTATTTCAGGTAATTTTCTACTAATTAAAGTTAATGTATGACTGTATGCATCCCTACATACATATCCTTTTATCAGTACCTAGCCAAGTATCCATAAATAATAGATTTGATTACAAATGAATTTCCAGAGTAAACGTGTGGTCCAAAATACGACTCCCCTTTACACTCCCCTGCACATGCAACTCATCTTCCGAAAAAGTAAATATGTGATACGTCTCTACCACCTCTCACCTTTGGGATATCCACCAGCTCGAAACAAGCGCCCAGGTTGTAGATCTTCTTTCGCGGCCGCGGCAGTAAGCGTTTAATCGCCTCCATCAGAGAGTAATTCCTCAACAGCACACGCATTTGAACAATTTGTATGTCTTTCTTTTAATATAAACTAAGCACACAAAACACTAGCAAACACACGTTTTCCACACGCTTCTATCGAAACTTATGCAATGGAAAACGATTACAAATAGTTACACAGGCGCGACGACTTTCTCCTCCCTCGCTGGCATGTAAAAAGCCGCATTTATATATATGTATGAACAAGAGTGCTTTTCCGACTTATAATTAATGGAAATGGGAAAACAAACAGTCCGCTAGATGATGATTAGTCCGCCTTGGTGGCCTTGGAGCCGGGTGCTCCAAAGTATGCCCGGTATATATACAGTCCCAGGGCTATGTGCAGCGATACGACGGCCCCCACGGCAGACGCTATGTTGACTTTTACTTCAGAAATGCTGAAGAATTGGTCGAGAACAAAGCCTTTGAGGACAAAGAATGTCAGCACTGGCAGGAAAACGATGAGCATGCAGTAAAAAAGCACTGTCTTGAAGGAGCTGTAGTCCTGCGAGTCCTGGTGGAAAGTATAAACAAGGGATTAGGCCAGCCGGCAAATGGAAGCGATTAGGTATGTTACTTGTGACTGCTGGCGGGTTTGTTTCGTGGGGCCCCCGTTGCCGCCTCCGGTCTTTTTCGTCTTATTCGACATTTTCCAGATAATTAGAACCTTTGCTTATTTGAAATAATTAATAATTTCTTTTAATTTCGGTTTTTGCTTTGGCCTGCCATTCGGTTATCAGAAATATTTGACAAATCACATGATAAATTAGTAGTACCGCTTTGCTTTATGAATATACCAGAATATAATTTGACTATCAATAATCGATGACAATTTGTCAAACATTTTTTGTATTTTGTTTATTATTTAATTTTTCTTTTTAACAAATAGTTATGTCTTTTTATGTTTAATTAAATGCAGTTGTATTATATATCATCGATTTGTTTATCAAACATTTTCAGAAAAACATTTCAGAAAAAAAAAATAAGTATACCATTATTAACTTGACCTCTGCTGTTGTGTATGTTGTGTTTTTCGGTATATTTCTCCAACCTCAATGGAATATAATGACACGTACTCTGCGGTCATACTATGGCGAAAGAAAAAAACAAAGCAAGCGACGAAGACGCGAATCAAAAGGCGCACGCGGTAAAATGTAAAAACTTGCTTATTGGTTTATTTTTAACAGTTGCCGTCATCGCAGTCGTTTGGCTGATTGCTCGCCGCACCGTTTGCGTGTGTTAATTAAATTTGTTGCAGCCATTGCCAATTGCTGCGTATATTCGGCGGTAATTAACTCAGCCTGCAGTTAGCCACATGCTTTCGTACAGTTGAGACGCGCGTTTTTTTTTTCTCCCACTACATATTGTGTTCGTTGGGAAATTTCCACTGCAGCGCAGCGCCATGGTTTTAACAAATTTCGAGTGCTGGGCACATGGCGAGTCGTACGCCGCTGCCGCCGGTTTCGAAACCAGCAGCCTTCGCCCCCACCTGGATCCCTTCAATCCGCGTGCCGTTGGCTTTATCAGCGATGCGAATAATAACAACAGTACGGACAACAACAGCGCCACAGATGAGCAGCCGACGCCAGAAGTCCTGCCGCTGGAGGTGCTACGCTGCAAGAAGCGCCTAAATCCGCATGGCGACTGTGGAGGCGGCAGCGGCGATATGGACCAGCCGGCGTACACCAAGCGGTGTCGTTACGATGACGCGGATCTGGCCGCACAGTATTGCAATGGTAAATTACTTACATACATTTATATTTATTTATTAACCAAGTGTAAACTCTCTTAGCTGTAGTTTGGGTTTGTAATCAGTTGACCTTGGGGTCGTAGCTTTGCGCACATTTAATTGGCGTTGCGTGTAAAGTGTCGTAAAAGTCGTGAAATTACAAAATTGTCTGTTGACCTTGGTCCCCCTCCACCTCTCCACCCAAAAGCCGATTTCTTTCGAATGGTGGGGGGTTCGGTGTCAGTGTGTGTTGTGACCCGTGTTATCAGTTGCCATTTAACACGGTGCAATTTCTGTTATCACCGACATATGGAATCCACCGCTCTCTGGCGGGGACGATAAGCTCTTGGCAGCTCCGCTTAGTTTGCGGCAGAAGCAAACTGGCCTCTGAGAGTCATCTTGGCTAAACGCACAGCCTTTATAATACATGTAGATGTAGATATATATGTGGGAAGAAGAAAGTGGGTGTTGTTTTTCTGCCAAAAACTTTTTAAACATGTACCTCACTTCGTTTTGCAGATTTCTTTTCCCTGCCTGCCACACAAATAATTGGAACACAGGCCTGTTTGATGGATTACGAGATGCAGGCCAACGGCGACGACAAGATGATGGAATCTGAGCCCAATTTTCCACACCAGCAGCAGCAGCAACATTTCCAGCAGCAAAATCTTCAAGAGCAGCAGCGACCTCAACGCATCTACCAGCATTATCAAGGCCATTTGCATCGCGCTAACCGTGACGTGAGTCGTTGCATGATGTCGCACATGATTTAAGGAAATGTATAAAGCTGAGAGTAAACATGTATCTTTCCATTGAAGAACGCACAAGAAACACACATGCAACCGTTCACCGACCAAGGACGCGTCTCTCTTAATTTGTATCCATAAATTTGGGCCATTACTCATTAGCAAACAATTCGATTTACATATAACAATCGCAGTACGCAATACCTAACGCAAACCAAATGAAAATATCGAAAATTAACAAAAGAATTTAAAAGAAACTTGTAAAAATTACAATACACTGCAAGGAAATCAAATCCTATATTGTACACAATAAAACAAAGCTAACTAAAAGAAAATTAGAAAATTGAACTCGTTAAATAGCACCTGTACTTAATAACCTAAAGCAGTAAAAAAATATGTACGTAACTAAACTTTAATTATGAATCGTTACAAAGCAAACTTACAATCAATTATTACGAAAGCAATATATACTTAAGAAAGAAAATTGCAAAGTTCGATCGCATAGAGCCTTCACAAAGTTTTGAATATAAAGTCATATGGAAAATATTGCTATTTTAAAACATGATTAGTATAAGTATAAATTCGTATCACCATAAGTTCAAATTTTCTACTCCAATTAATTTTGTATAATATTTACCATATCTTGTATTATTCTTTTGATTTCTGTTTGAAATTTTTAATAAAAAGTTTTAAATAGATTTTTACTTTATCTGCCTGAATCGGGCACGGAATCTAACGGTCGATGTCGATGTCCATTGATGTTGGTAAACAAGAACATCGGATGCATCGCTTAACATCGATATAAAAAACATCGCAAAATCGATGTTTTCAGCATCACTAGTCGTGACTATTCGCAGGCACTGTTTTTATAGACGAAACAGGCCGAAATAAAAAACGATTTTAAGCGGATAAATCAGCCGATTTAGTCCAGTGCGCCGGTACGAGATGGCCGCCATAGTACTAACCCGCAATATGCAACTGGCCAGTAAGTTCCGCCGCCTGCCAGACGCCCAATGTCTGGCAAGCAAATTATGTAATATGACCAATTGCTGATATTTGGTGCATTTTTGCAAATCTTCCGCATCTAGAGCACCATGGCAGTGGTGTGGTTGGCGTCTTGTGTCTCCGCAGCTACTCCGCTGCCGCCGCTCCGCCGGAGGATGGTCCGCGTCCGCTGAAAACCACAAATCCGGCTGCCATGAAGCGAGGTACCGGAGGACGCAGCAGTTTCAACGGGATTGTGGCAACCGTTTTCGGAGCCACCGGCTTTGTGGGTCGCTACGTGTGCAACAAGCTGGGCAAATCCGGCAGCCAAATGATCCTGCCTTATCGCGGCGACGACTCTGATGTGATCCGCCTAAAGGTTACCGGCGACCTCGGTCAGGTGCTGTTCCACTTCTACAATCTGGACGATCCCGCGAGCATTCGCGAGGCGGTGAAGCACTCGAATGTGGTCATCAATCTGGTGGGCAGGGACTTCGAGACCAAGAACTTCAAGTTCAAGGATGTGCATGTCAACGGAGCGGAGAGGATCGCCAGGTGGATATCATTGACATTGTTGGGTTTAAACTTTTGTAACCATCTTTCTTTAAAGAATCTCACGCGAGGCTGGCGTGGAGCGCTTCATCCATTTGTCCTCCCTCAATGTGGAGGCCCATCCCAAGGATCTGTATGTGAAGGGCGGCAGCGCGTGGCTAAAGAGCAAGTACGAGGGTGAGATGCGCGTCCGTGATGCCTTCCCCAATGCCACCATTATCCGGCCAGCGGATATCTACGGCTCCGAGGATCGCTTCTTGCGCTACTACGCCCACATCTGGCGCCGTCAGTTCCGCTCGATGCCGCTGTGGCATAAGGGCGAGAAGACCGTCAAGCAGCCCGTCTTCGTGTCGGATGTGGCCCAGGCCATCATCAATGCGGCCAAGGACCCGGACTCGGCTGGACGCATATACCAGGCTGTGGGACCCAAACGCTACCAGCTGAGCGAGTTGGTCGACTGGTTCCACCGTCTGATGCGCAAGGATCAGAAGCGATGGGGCTATATGCGCTACGACATGCGCTGGGACCCCACCTTCCTCCTGAAGGCCAAGCTGAACAGCTGGATCTGCCCAGGCACGCCCATCGGTGGCCTGCATCCCGCTCGCATCGAGCGCGAGGCCGTCACCGACAAAGTGCTGACTGGTGTCCCCACTCTGGAGGATCTGGGAGTTACACTGACCACCATGGAGCAGCAGGTGCCATGGGAGCTGCGTCCCTACCGCGCCGCCCTCTACTACGACGCCGAGCTTGGCGAGTTCGAGACCCCTTCGCCGCCCAAAAGCATCCAACAGTGCGACGAGCTGCGCTTATTTGCCTAAACCTGAGTCGCGATTGGAATATGTCTGTGTTGATTGGAAATTTTAGTTAAATTGTTTAAGGCGCTGCGTCAATAAAGAGATGTCGACATATAACAGCTTAATGATATTAAGTTAAATGATAAATGGTAAAATTTTAAATATTTATGATGCCACATGTTAAAAATTTAGAAATTGTGGAATCACCGCCGGATTTCAATCCGGCGACATGGCACCTCCGCTTGTCGGTATTATTTCTGTTGCGTGGCAGCACCGGGCCGGCAAAACAAATGTCGTCACCATTCTGGCAGCCCGTTTTTCTATTTTGCGACCAGGAGCAGGAGCTTTTCTGCAGCCCAGCACTTTTCCCCAAAACTTACGACCGTGCAGATTAATGGCCGGAAAATCATAGTACGGAAAATTCGATTTCTTAACCCTTGGTGTTACCTCCTCTGTGTGGTTGTGTGTGCAAATTTTTTCAACTTTTCAGCTCGGTTAACAAGCAAAAAAACAATACACCGCGTCAACAACAACACACGCGCGCTCTTTTCGCGTTTTTGGGCGTGTGTGTGAGTGCGTCAGTGCGAGAGGGTGATTGAATTATGGCATAATTTGAATAATTATGATAGCAGAATTCACGCTGCCACCGCCAAATGTGAATTTAGAAAAGCCGGAAAAGGACAGGGACGAAAGGGAGTGGAGCACCGAGGGCGACATTTTGCCGCTGGCCCATTTGGAAATCAAAGTGAGCCGCATAAGCCTTGTGAAATCGATCAAAGCGAATTCGACGTCGACGTCCTCGGGCGAACTAACGGCGAAAATCCTTTGGTGGGGCGAACAGAGGGATAAGGCGGGCATCATCAGCTGTGGCAGAGCTGGCCATAAGCCCCCCCAAAATAAAAGGTCAAACAGGCAGCAGCGACATCAGCAACAACAACTGCAGCAGCAGCAGCATCCGGCAGAGGAGGATATAAGAGGAAGAGCCAAAGAGGGGCAAGCGAAGCTCTGGCAAAGGGAGAACAAGAAGAAGCGACCAAAGAGGGGCAAGAATAAGCAGCAGCAGCGGCAGCAGCATCCCCCCGTCAATACCAATACCAATAAGATACGTTACAGTGTGCGCAGCAAGAGCCTTTCTGTATTTTTAGATTATTTGCGACAGTGTCCCGCCATCGAAATTGTCGCTGCTGGCCCCTGTGACGTCCGTAGTAGCAGCCACGCCTACAGCCCACAAGACCGTCAACCGCCGGCAAAGCTTAGTCCCCGCCCCGCCCTCGCCCACGGGCATACGCTTCTGCCGCTGCCGACGTCGCTGCTGCGCAAATACGCCGCCAACTACGGCAGCGGTTGCAATTTCGAGCATAAAACCAAAATTTATGCTCTATATCGTCACCTGGAGATCGGTGGCCCGCTCGAACAAGTGCAACAGCAACAGCAGCTGAAAGTCGGCCACATCCAGCTTCGCTTCAGGATGCTCTTTGCCGAACCACCGCCACTGCCGCCCCCTCAGGGTCATGCCAGCAGTGCCCATGGCCACGCCCATGCACATGCACATGCGGAAGCTGTGGCCACCCCGTCAGGTGGCGAGCAGGTGATGCCGCTGCCGGCAGCGCTGCTGCAGGATCAGCAGCCGGGCGAACTTTTGGCAGGTGAGTTTAAGAAATAAATAAAATATACATATGAATCTTTATTTGTGTATATGTGTACCCATTTGGCAGAGCACTTTCAGTGCAGTTCTGGGAATTCCCCATTTATTAGCTCGTTGTATGTACTATGCACCTTTTATTTCAATGTTTTGTGGGTTTTCTGTTCATTATTTTATAATTAGAAATTCCCAATCATCTTCTATTTGACAAAGTTGAAAATATATTAATTTATTTATGTATTTGTTTGCTTTTGGCCTTTTCAAGGTTATAAATATGCAGACGACCTTTTCGATTTCGAACGGACAGAAATAAATATAGAAATTTATGATGGCAGGGCAACTTTGGGAAACAACTTTTAATTACACCAAAATTTGTCTTTAATTATTCGCGAAAGAAAGAAATTCAGGAAAGATATAAGGTTCAAGGTGAAATTTAAAATTTTTATATAAAAATTATAGTATAATCAATATTTTGATTCTTCAAACTTGTCCTGCTTACACTTATGCTCCTCCTGCCAGCTTCCTAAGGAGTTCGTTTTATTTATTAGTCGACGACCGCGCATCTGTTTATTTTGGTTTTTTGTTTTTCCTCTTTCTTTGCATTTCCATGTTATTTATTTATAAACTTAGAATTTTCTCTTCTTTTTTGCTTTCTTTGCAAAGCGGAAAATTCACAACAGTTTGTTGACTCTTACGTAAGAGTCTGTCGTTTTGTGTTTGTTTTGCTTGCCGCTTATAATGCAGTGACCCGAAATAGACCAAGCTCCCCCAAAGTCCCATGATACATTTTTACCCAAAACACTTTGCATTTCTATATTCTCTTATTTTTATTTTTGTGTTTAAAAAGCTGAAAACTTTCCATTCGAAAAAGGCGAATCCCCAATAAATACTTGTAGCGAAAGAGAGCCATAAAAATCAGAAAATAGTGCTATATACGAAACACGTGCAGGGCAAAACAAATTCTCTTGCTCTCCGAGAGAAAAACAACAATAATCTGGGGAGAATGGGGAGCCCGAGTCTCAGTGGCGTCGGTTGGGTAAATATTATTTAACTTATATGCAGGGGCGGATTAATTAAACGAAGGGAAAGATTTAAACACAAATAAATTTAGGATTACTGCAAGATATGATATCTCCATGGGTGTGTTTTTAAAATATGTCATGAAGAAACCCCAAATATTTGATTGCATATTTTTTTTGTTCCATTAATTATTTAATTAAATTAATAACTTGACAGTTTTCTCTGTGGCTTTGCGGATTATTATTATAATCATTGGAACAGAATCACCCCTTTAACTTTATAAAGATTTCACCTGACAGTAATATCTTATGAGCGTAAGACGTGTTTAGAGCTTAACTTTGACTTTCCATAAAAATATGACCTATTTCTAAAAATAATTAAAAGTTATAAGCATACAGGTTTGACGCAAATAATATTTGTGTTCTTGCCAATTAATCTTTTGCTAATCGAGAATACATTTTTTGCTAAGAATATCTGTTCAGATATTTTTGGAAATCCCCCCTCCCTTTGGATTTAACCCGCTCCTGGCCGCAAACACTGTCAGAGACACAATATTTTTATCTCGATATTTGTTTCCATTCTCAGCTCTTTGGTCTTATATCTCATTGTGCTGGCTTTTAAAAGTTTTTGGATTTCTCTTTTCAATTTTGTGTTTGGATTTTTTTAGCCGTTGCCGGTTGTGTCTGGGTTTTCTGCCATTGGCCTTCAAATCCGATTCTCGTCGAGGCCAGAGTTCCGTGCCAGGCTTATCAATCGGCCATATAAATATGTATATATTTTCAGGGGGAAACATATGTTCCAACGACTCTTGCAAAACTATTCCCTGATTCAGAGAAGTGAGACTGGCGAACGCCTACTTTGTTGCTACACAGGGAATAACTGGGGTCTGGGGTGATACCAATTGGTCGAAATCGATAAGCCTTGCCTTGATAAGATGGCTGCCCGACTCTCTCTCACCCTTCCATCGTTTACTATGCAAATTTCTATGGGTTTAATTAGCAGCAGAACGAATGTGCGATGAAAGCAGGGGGAATGAATACATGTGTATGTGCACACACGAGTTGGATGCCATTCACTCACTGACTAATCCTACGGTGGCTGTACTGCATCATCAGACTATGTAGCATCCAGTTATGTCATTGAACCCAGTGCCAGCCTGTTCCGTTTCTTATCAGAAGTCTAGGAATCGAATTAAATTATTTCGCGCGTTGCCAGGCAAAGAAATCATCAAGATTTTTTCCCCTGACAGATAAGATGTTGACCTTTAGTTGAGTTAGATTTTTTGAGTTCCTATTGAACTCTCTCTGAACTGTTTCAATGTCGAGTATATCTATTTATGCAAAATTTATTTTTGGGTCTGGTTTTTCTTCTTTTTTACCTATGCTAAAAGAGCGCTTTAAAAATTGCAAGAGGGAAGTCGGTATACGCGTTGAGCTTGTCGGCTTAAAAAAATAATTATACTTATAATTTACTAAGGCTTTTTCTATTATATAATTCGGTTTATAAAACATAAACGTTAACCTTCTTCTGCTTATTCTTTTTCTTGTCGTTCCCCATAATTTGAGTTTAGGGTATTCAAAGTACACATTCAATTTGCTTTAAAAAAGAAACCAATCCCATGTGATAGAGTGATAGGGCGAACACGTGAGAGAGCCAGAGAGGCAGAGAAACCAAAAGGCAAAGCATAGAACTGGGGTCCCCACTCTCTGCTCCGGGTTCTCCGGTTTTTGCCGGCTTTTTTTGTCGGAATCTCCCCAAGCACTCATTTCGAAAACCCACGTCGTGGAGATCGGATCGCTTTCTTTACCCACAAATACCTGTAAATAGACATGTGCTGATGTTTTTCCAATTAAAAATTAATATTTGAAATACTTAATCCTTTGCAGGCACTACCAGCAACGTTGAGCTAATGGAGGCTATGAAGAAACTGGACGCAGATCTGGTGGCGCTCTTCGCCACCGCTGCCTCTACCGATCCGCTGACAAAGAAACAGCAGCAGCAGCAGCAGCAGGTCGTCCTATGGCCGGAATCAGAGACGGAGCAAATCGCTGAAGACTCTGAGGAGGAGCTGGTTATCACGCCGGAAATATTCAGAAGCTGCAATGCCTTGCAGCTTGATTTGGAGGCGCTGACTCTCCAGCCAGAGGGGACAGAGCGCATGGAATTGATTCAGAACGAAGTACGACCCATTTTCACCGTGGAATGCCAGCTGTCCGGCGATTTGATCCGTAAAGTGCCCCGCCACCCGATGTTTCACATCATGCAGTTCGAGTCGGAGAAGTTCCAGAGCCTGACACAATGCACCCGTTTCGGGCAGAGCGCTCAGCGGCAGGTGGAGCTTAAGGATTGGGATCTGGCCACCGGTCATGTGGACGTTACGGTTTGGTGGCGCGAGCCAGGAACCTGTCTCAACGAAATGCTCGGCATGGGACGTTTGGAGCTGCGGGAACTGTACAAGGCCTCGCTACTCGAGCAGTGCAAGTGCATTGCCATTAAGCGTCGCGATGTCCACCTCGGTAGCGTCTATGCAAAGATCAGTCTGCTGCAGAACGTTAACGGAAGCGGAAACGGCAATGGAGGCCAGGAGCAGCAGCAGCAGCAAAAGAACGAAAGTGGAAACAAGGCAGCAGGTGAATATATATGACTAATGTCGTGTGGTTGCCAATCGCAAGAACCATTGATTCTTGGGCCCCCCAATCGAGTACCACTGATGCCACAAGCTGGACCACACGACAACTACAAAAGCCACGAATATCACCACAACTATCACCAACAAAACCAACAACAACAGAAACAATACCAAGCCAACACGTGCCGACCACGACTATGCCCACGCCTCCTGCACTTTTTCCCTATGTTACTACTGATTGCCGCTTTCCAATTGCTGCAAACCACCATCATTCTTTTGTTAAAAAATATTCTTCATTTTCAAAAAAATAGAAATCAAAACAAGACAACAAAAAAACAAACAAACCAACAAAACCTGCCTCGTGTTTTTTTATGTTTTTCCCTAACACACACCTACATATATTTTATTTACCAACAGCCTTTTGTTAATTACAAGTCAAATCCAGCGCATGCTTCGATTTTAAATGGATTGCTGCACAGATAACGTTGAAGACTTTGATTTGTAATAGATTAGCATAGAAAACAATCGAAGACTACGATTCTTAATCAATTTTTGCCTAGAAAACTTTGAAGACTTTGATTCTCTTCCAGCTCTAGTCTATCAAGAGGTAGACATTAATCATTTATGTTTTTATTGGAAGAAAAAGATTGATTTATTTTTATTAGTTACAGTTTAGCTTTCTTATTACTGTCTAATGTTTATTTATTATTTTATGAGTATTTTCCTATGGTAATATAAATTAAAATCCATTTTCTAGGATCAAATCTAAAGTTTACTTAAGAAAATAGAAGAAAATAGAAAAGAAACTTAAATCAAGAGAAACGTTTTAAAAAATGAGTTTTGTGATATTTTTATTAGCTTAAATCATTCCTGTTTCTTCATCGCTTATGGATGGCTTATTCAAAGACCAGATCTGGAATTATATAATTTTATTTTGACACTTGTAGCTTGTAGGCGCAATCTTTCGTTTGGCTTGATCGCTTTGTGGGTCCCGTCTCCAAGGCGCGATGATAAGACCCCGCCGGATCGAAGATCGCAGCTGATTCAGTTCTTAGAGCTTTACTAGACTTAACTACTAATGGTTCAGGGTCGAATAAAAGATGTTGAACTACCAATAATAATTATAATTAATCGATAAGGCTTAGTCCTATGCCTATTACATCACTGCTAATCTCTGCTTGCTTTCTCGTTTATCATCTAGCTAACTGCAACTCAGAGGCCGCGTCAACTCCCCCGAAACCGCCACCCCCGCTGCCACCAGTTCCTTCCCAAGCCACCAGCAACAACAACAAGGCTAAGTTGGATTGCATGAATTTCATGGCGGAGACCAATAAAGTGCGTCTCCTCCGTGGCTATATTTATGCCGTGGAGCTGCGTCAATTATCGCCGGCGGATCAGGCGCGCTGCCAGGAGCTAAGTCTGCAGCCCTTCTGGCAAGAGCAGCCGCTGCTTGTCCAGATCAGCGATGGCTGCAACGGATCGTTTCCCTTGCAGGAGCAGTTCGCTGTGATCAACGACGAGCGATTCCTGCAGAGTGTCGAACGCCAGCAGCTGCTCCTGGAGCTGAGACCACTGGGCGGTGTGGTGCGGTTGCCATTGCATCAGTTCTACATCGCCTTCCGAGATGCCAGCATTACCAATCACCTGTGCAAGGGAAAGGTGAGCTTTCACTTGGTATATTCTTAGTTCAATTAATCATTATTTGTCATATATCCCTCAGCTGCCAGTGATTTCCATCGATGGCTGGGCTCCGATTGTCAGGACCGAGTCGCAGCTGCCAATTGGTGAGCTCAAGGTGCTCCTTGCCATTGGGAGTGAGTCGCAGATTGCCCAGTTGAAGCAGCAGCGCGGCTTTGACCAGGACAACAATCATGTGGCGGCTCCAGCTCCTGCTCCGGCTCCTCTAGGTCGTACCACCTCTGATCTGCTAGACATGCTTCAGATTGCAATCTCAGCACCGACGCCTAGTAGCTCAACACCAAAGATGCCGCCGCCCCCGGCACCGCCACTAACTTCCGCCAACTTCAGTTTCCAGCTGCGCATCGTAGGAGCTGCTGGATTGCCTCTGAATCCCGGCTATGGAAAGTCCAAGAAGCAGGGCAAACGTCATGTGGCCGCCAAGCGGTTCCCGCCAAACGAACCGCCCAATACCTATGTAACCTTTCAGGCAGCCAATTGCGACAGTCCGACGTACAAGTCGCACGAGGGATTGGTCTACGCCACGCCTATTGTAGAGAAGTCCACGAAGCCACAATGGCCTAGCAAGTTCCGGGTGACCGTAAGCCGTGATTACAGGAGCAATGTGAGTTTCTAATCACTTTTAAAATCCTTCCTATTTATTCCCACTCTCCCTTGCAGCCCCAGAAGCTGTTTATTCTGAAGCTGTGGAAGAAAGCGATTGTTAGTCAAAACGGCACCACTGAGCCCACGCCCCACGAAGATGCCATCATAGGGTTCGCTGCACTGAATCTCAATGAGAAGCAACCGGGCGGCGGCTTCCCCAGCGGCTGGCACAACATAGTTGACTTTAATGGTCGCGTCACTGGCGGTATTGAAGCGCATGTGGAACCATTACCACCTAGTGTGGATACCGTGATTGATCAGTTCGAAAAGTCCATGGAGCTAAGTCACCTGCAGTTGGGCCAGGCCATCAAGCGAAAGTATACGGAGCTGGAGGAGATCTCGCAACGTCTGCGATCTCGTTTAGTGGACGTGACGGGAGAAACGCTAAAGTTCCCCGAATTCGATGTGGATGCAGCGTTGGACAACTGGCAGCAGGATGGCAACGATGATGAGTTGGCAGCCGACTTTGAGCGAGCCCTGCGCACTCCTACGCCTCCACCGCCAGCGAGTTCACCAAAGCCCTCAACTAGCACCAGCGCACAACAGCAACGTTTTGAAAATGCAAATGGCCAGGAATAGCCCAGGGCCAAGAGTCAGCTATGCGTGTTTTTCCCCTTTCATCCGCATCTTGGTGTCGTCTTTGATATTGGCTCAAACTGTAGATGTAGTTAATAGCCATCTATAGTTATAGACTATGATATATAATACACAGATCTTAATCTGATGCTGTACTTAAATTTTGGCATCCCGGTTTTGCCTCGATTCACCACCCGTCGTCTTATGGCTGTCTATATGAATATAGCATAAAATCAAACCTAACAACGATCACCCAGCGATCGTTACATTGCGTTACAATTTGTCGATTGAATATTTTATTGTTTTAAGTCACGGAAACAACCCCAACATCCACACGGAATATGTATTAGTTTCGGAACTGTGTTAATCACCTAAGTATTTAGACACTATTACTTAATACAAATTTAAATAAAAATATAAACTGCTAATGCAAAACATAATTGTTTTTTTGGAAGCTAGTTAAACTAAACTTTAATAATTACAGAGGATTTTGTTTATTCGGATCTTGTTAAAATATTCTTTAATAATATTTTGAAAATAAAATCCAAGGTTAAGAAGTCTAGTTAGTCTAGTCTAGTCTGGTTTTTATTTGCAACGAATTTTCTTTGGGTATTTTTCTTTATTATTATGTTACTTTTTTTCTGTTAATCAAATCATGTTTAGCCAGACATATTTAAAATCAGTTCATTTAACATCATTTTAACAGTTGGTGGACATGTAATTTGGCATCAAATTTTATTGCATACTTTCGAGCTGCATCTGCTCAAACTATTAACATCACTCAACTTCACTGTAAGAGCAATGAGTGGAAGTATGGGCTGAATGAGTGAAAACTTAAGTGCACACTCAAATAAATTTACCCTGCGCTCATTTCTGTTCGCCTGGTATTTCAAAGCGCTCAATTTATGAATTTGTATTGAAAATATCCCAAGCTGAGGTCTCAACCTCGCATATTTTCAGTAAAATTTCATACATTGAGCGATTTGAAATACCAGGCGCACAGAAATGAGCGCAAGGTTAATTTATTTGAGTGTGCATTAAAGTTTTCACTCATTCTCTCATTCCTTTTTATTCTCCCTCTCATGCTCAGGGTTAATTTAATTGAGTGTGCACGAAAGTTTTCACTCATTCTCTCATGCTGCCTCTCATGCTCTCTCTCATTCTGTCACTCATGCTCATTTCCCCTGAATTAGAGATGGAAGTTTTGACAGAAATGAGTGGAAATTTCAGTGCACACTCAAATCTACTTCATTGGTGCTCATTTCCCCTGAATTGGAGATGGAAGTTTTGACAGAAATGAGTGGAAATTTCAGTGCACACTCAAATCTACTTCATTGTTGCTCATTTCCCCTGAATTGGAGATGGAAGTTTTGGCAGAAATGAGTGAAAACTTTAGTGCACACTCAATTAAATAAACCCTGCGCTTATTTCTGTTCGCTTGGTATTTCAAATCGCTCAATTTATGAATTTGTATTGAAAATATCCCAAGCTGAGGTCTCAATTTCGCATATTTTCAGTACAATTTCATACATTGAGCGATTTGAAATACCAGGCGAACAGAAATGAGCGCAGAGTAAATTAATTTGAGTGTGCACTAAAGTTTTCACTCATTCTCTCATGCTCCCTCTCATGCTCTTTCTCATTCTGTCACTCATGCTCATTTCCCCTGAATTAGAGATGGAAGTATTGACAGAAATGAGTGGAAATTTCCACTCATTTCTGCCAAAACTGCCATCTCTAATTCAGGGGAAATGAGTGTGTGCACTAAAGTTTTCACTCATTCTCTCATGCTTATGCACAAAAGTTTTCACTCATTCTCTCATACTCAATGAGTGAAAACTTTAGTGCACACTCATATAAATTAAACTTGCGCTCATTTCTGTTCGCCTGGTATTTCAAATCGCTCAATGGATTTATTTATACTGAAAATATGAGAAATTGAGACCTTGTCTTGGGATATTTTGAGTACAAATTCATACATTGAGCAATTTGAAATACCAGGCGCACAGAAATGAGCGCAGAGTAAATTTATTTGAGTGCGCACTAAAGTTTTCACTCATTAGTGTGACCGTAGTCAACAACGGGAAAAATACCAGCCAATCAGTAAAATCACCCGCCAAGTAGCCAAGTTCCAAACCTTATTATTGTGGAGTGAACGGTTCGAAACTTGGGTTTTTTATAACAGTTTATAACAGTTTTCAGCTGCTTGCTGTTGCCTTCTGTTCGCCTGGTACCAAAATTCAAAAAGTTACGAATTTGCTTGATTTTGACGATGTTCATAAGTGATGCGCATCTAGCTAGGAAGCTCCTTTGGGACAAATTTGAATCTTAGTAACTGCCAGTGATGCGCATCTAGCTAGGAAGCTCCGTTGGGACAAAATTGCATCTTACTAACTGTCAGTGATGCGCATGTAGCTATTTTTTTAATGGAGTACAAAAAATCGAAAATCGTCCATAACTCAGCCAAAACTCAACCAAATTCAAATCGGAAACCACTGCTGTGCTAGTTTTTAGCAGCTAACAAATATTCGGCAACGACAAGGACAGCTGGGACTTGTATTAATATTGATTTATTTATTTAGACATAACATAGAAACAGTTCGAAGCAAATTTTCCGCATGAGGTTAAGTAGGTTAGATTTGAGCACTCGCTGAAATCTTTGCACAACTGGTGACCCAAGTATACATATGTGGATAGTTCAGAATCATACATAGTCATTAAATTACAGATATTTGCTACGGATTAAACAAGCATCTCGACGATTACAAACGCGCATCTCCATTATTCTCTTCCTTCGTCAACAAAAAGCACCATTCGTGTGATCAGGTTTCGGTTTCGTTTGGTTTTGTGCACAGTTTTCTTTAGCTCTTGTTCGCAAATCAGCTGGTTTGGGGCCTGCTCGTATGATCCTTACTCGTTGGCCGAGCTAGAATTCAGCAGAGCAGTATCCTCGGGTATAGGCTTGCGCTTGTAGGAGGGCTCCGTCGCCAGGTAGACGACCAAAGCTCCAAAGACCACGTATAGAACGCCAATTACGTTAGCCAGGACACCAGCAGGCGGAAGTGTGGAATACGGGGGATTTGTGCTGCAAAGATTCGAGTTTATAATTATTTTGGTAACATAAATACCTCGAAATACTTACATGGCAAAGATGGCCTTCTCGGTGAGACCCATCAGTGCGCTGGCGATGGCCAGAACGAAGCCAAAAAGCCCAAAATAGATGTGCAACGGCATCATTGCAATTCGGTAGTTCTCCCGCAGACCAGGCGCGAGGAAGGCAACGAAGCCAGCAACATATTGCAGCGAGAAAATAATCACTGCGGAGAGGCCCAGCCACGAGTGCAGCGAATACATGTTGGGAATGGGCGGACTGGGCAGGTTGTGCGAATCGAAGACCGTCTTCAGGGCAATCACAGTGAGAATGAAGGCGGCCATGTGGATGCCGGCGTGGGTGAGCTTTAGCGTCTTCTTGCGCGTGGTGCGGAAGCCGCGGTAGACCAGTATAGCTGAGGGATTGGAGTTAATCAATGGGAGTGGAGTGGTGGCACCTCTTCCGCTGGTGCTGCTGCTGCATTTACTTACAGTTGCCATACAAGTAGATAAATCCAATGGTCATAAATAGCGGATGCCAGTTGAACTCCAGCTTGGGATTGGCGGTGCCGCCCAGGCCGCCAAAATGCTGGCCAATCCAAGTGCCCACCAGAACGATCATCGTGAGGCCGCACAGCTGGGTGAGCACATAGAGCACCTTAAAGTTGATTAGCGCCGGGTCCATGTTGGCCTTTCCGTTGCCTGAAATTGAGATGGGATTTTAAAATAGATTCCATCGATTGGCCATTACGCATTCCACGCATTTTAGCGATCTAATCGCGCTACTCAAGGGTACAGATTTCAAGTGAACATATGTAAGTACATATATAAACCCAACACAGTTTCCGATAGCAAGCGATAATCAAAGGCTGCGTCGTGAAACTATAATCAAATTGAAATGTGGCCTAAAACCAAGTTAACTGCTGACTAACAATAAGTCCCTTAAATGTGCTGAACGAATAATAATGATAGGCTCGAGTGTACTTACATATGCCCAGCTCCTCACTCTGCTTTCCCTATTTATCTATATATTTTACTTATTTATTTAACTTGTATCATTTTATACTTTTTCTTAAATATTTTTATGATTTTCCAAAAATATATAGGTTTATACCCTTTTTTTATAAGAGGGGTCTACTATTCCAAGTGTGTTTACATCTTGATTGCGTTTTGTGCGAAACATTCTATCTGGATCAACGATCCACGGCCAGCTGCACTCAGTCTACAAAAACAAACAACGAGATCCTTTGTCGCCAGCAATCCGATACGACCAGCAAATAATGCCACTGACCAGACCTAAACATATTGAATGGGGCCAGAAATTTATGGGAAAAGCATTCGGACACCAAACGGCCCAGCCCCAATCCCATCTCCACGGGCCACTCAGCAGGCCTAATTTGGCTAATTCATGGGTAAACACTTTTGTTTTGTTTACTCGACATTAATTTCTGTGCCAGCCGCTAATGAGCGAGAGAGTTTTTCCACCTTTTATCTAGCAGCTGGAAAAGTGTTATCAGCTTGTTCCCGAGATAGTCTAACCATCTGATATTAAAGCGCTTTAAATAGCATCTAGCAAGCTTGCGTCCAATATTTGATGTTTGGCGAAATGGCACATTAAATAAATTAAATATTTTCATTCCTACATGCTAAGAGAAGTTACGAAACTTGGAGGGCTAAACGAAGAGTTCGAACTTTGCGACAGATTTACAATTACTTTTAATTTAGACCAGACTTCCCAGACCAGACCAGACCAGACTTATGGCATCCGCCATAAGGGCCAAGCTAATTGAAGTTTTGTATGCAAATGACGTTTCAGTTTCAAACTCGAGCAAACTGCAAATAAGCCCAGTTTGGTAGCTGTTAACTTGTAAATTTACTGATGAGTGGGCCAGAGACATTTGTTGCTAATGTGCAATCGCAATTATTTAAGCAATATTATTCAATTAATTCGACGTCTCTGCTTTGCTCCACTTTGACTCGTCTTCAGAGAGTGAGATTAATTGGAACATTAATTGCGACTATAATTGTTAATTATTAGGGTTAAATGGGCGTGCCCAGGCGCCGCTGCTTGGCTCTTTGTTAGTTTGTTAGCTGCTGCCAAAGAGCAGCAAAGCGTTGCAGCAGATCGTGCGCAAAATTTGAAAAAGAAACAATCTACATAAGCGCACAGAAAGTAAAACCCGACGATGACGACTTTGGAAAAGCGTAAAAATTCGAAGACAGCAAAAGTAAAATAAATAAAAAGGCCTGAAAAACTAAAGTGAAATTCAGCTAGTTGCGATGAGTCGTGATGAGAGGCAGGTGAAAAGTGGAGGTAAGGTGGGAGGTATGGCGTAGACGCTCTTTCTCTCGATCTGGCATGGTGCGTTTTGCTTTAACTTTTACTAAAAACTAAAGTTTGCACAGAAAATAAAAATGTTTCTCAAATATGCGAAAAAAGGTTATAATTTACAAAAATGTATCAATATATCGTTGCCAATCTTTAATTTCTTAGGAGAGCCATCTATCTACATAACGATAGTACACCTAATTAAAGATCCCATAAAATCATGCTAATAAATTCTAATAAACTCAATAATAGTTTTCCGATAATGTAATTGAAGTGCTAATAAAAAATTATCTTCATTTTTTTTGCTGTGGTTGTTGGCTAGCTGATTTTAATCAAACTTGACGTCCAAGCCAATGCCATTCACTGTCGTCTACCTGTTGCCGTTGCTGCCAATTCAATGCCTCCAATGGTGGTTGCTGGTTGCACTTGTTCTGCTGTTGCTGTCGCTGCTGCTGTTGGCATTGCTGATGTTGCTGCTGCAGGTGTCACTTCCATTGGCTTTTCTCCATTGGTCACAGCGATCACCGTTGTAGCGATGGCGACTGTGCCCGGAGCTGGAGCTGGAGCAGGAGCAGGAGCTGCTGGCGGCGCTGCAGGTAACTCCTGCGGCATGGCGGGCTCCACTTTGATTTCCTTCACCGCCTGCTCTACATTCGAGTCCTTGGACATGGCTGTGTGTTGTCTGTGGTCTAGTGTCCGTGCACGGATTAATTAGTAGTTCACTAGCAACAATTAAGCACTAAACCACATGCAATTGGCCAGCGTTAAAACACGAAAACAGCAACAACTACGGCACGGGGAGAAAGCTTCACTGATTAAGACGGAACACGACGATTTGCCCAACCAAACAGCTCGGCGTGTAGTGCGCAACTGAATTTAAAGTTTTCCAGTCGCCGCCCGGCTTTGGTTAATAAATGCTTTTCCGCACCCACAAACGTCTCGCATGCGATTTCTGTTCGCCGTTCGGGATAATTGTTTGGTTTTTAATGCTCATTCCAATGGCGGGGATGGATGGGTGCCAAGAGACGCTGGTTAGTATGCCGGACCAGGTTGTTTTGGCTGGCTCGGCCCAGGGAGGTGGTGGGTGTATTGGGGATTTTTCGTTTTGCATTCCTCAGCTCCATTCAAACTATTATTGTTGTCACCGACCGAAATGCCTGCATTTCAATTGCGGCTTTGGCTTTGACTTTAATGTTCTGTGCATAATAATAATGGAATAATGCAGTAGAACTTATTTAACTTGGAATCAGAATGGTAGATGAATGGTAGATGACTTGGGGTTATAGAATCTAAGGAGGTATACAGTGAAAACAAAAAAGCTTTCTGAATTGAAATAATTTCCTATTCAGCTTAACCATGATATATCTCCCCTGATCCGGGTGTAATCCCTTCCGAATTCGCGTAATTTCTTTAAAACTAACTTCTACTGGCACTGCTATTTGATGCGCCTAACAGAAGTACGTCTGTATTTACACAAACTCACCCAGTGAGAACAACATAGCGTATACTTGATGATTTGCGCCGCTCCGAAAATAATGCCTGGTTTTAATACCGCCTTCGCTTATCTTTTAGCATCCAATTAAAGACTTTAAAGCGATGACGTTCTGGGGTTTTTAGACACTCTTTGTGCCTAGATTTTCTTCTACGCGACTCCTAGAAACACTCTTTACTTGTTGAACTAACGGCCTGCAATGCAGGAAGCTGTAGCCTGCCATATGGAGGAAAAGCTGTGGAAAATTCGTCTGCAAAGGCGCTGCGAGTGGGCGTACATAAAGGCAAGCTCTTTCAGAATGGTGAAAACCATGCACACCCACACTCACTGCCGGAACACAACAAACTTTCAAATACATACATACAAACATTCTCTCACAGATACAGCTAGAGAGAGAAAGCAAGAGGGAGAACTACAACCACTTGTTAGACATTAATGATATTAGTTCTATTTGTTTACTAACTACTTTCACAAACGTGGCTAAAATGTTTACACTTACAGCTTTTATATTTAATTACTCTCCAGCACTTTGGAATATACAATTAGACACGCGCCCAACAACGTCAGCATCCGATCATCTGCTTGCATTCATATATGACGTATTTATTGTCACTTTAGTGGAAGCATTTAAAGTCAAGGTTAAACTCTCACTTTTAAAGGGCTTTGTAATTCGATCTGTTTAGCCGCTTTGCTTTGTTTTTTCTGTTTACTCATTTGGAAACAAACCAGGGCGGCGCAACCACAACCAAAGCAGTCCAGACATTGGAAAATATTAAAAAAAAAAACACTATTACAATAAATTTATATAAATTCGATTTACTCAAGACTTTTAATTTTCAAGATAAACAAAATAGGAACACAAAAGTTTCTAAATTAATACTATTTATATAGTATTTTAGTATTGGGCGGCCCTGGCAAGACACCAGCGCCGATGTGACCAGCAGATGGCGCACATCTCCGCAAGCACTTTGGCATTTTGGCGCACACAAAAAAGCAGCACAATTAACAATCAAAAGAATCAAAAGATTAACAATTAAAATGCTCTCCAACCTGGTGGTGACCAAGCAGAAGGTGGTCCTTGTGATAGGTGAGCCGAAACAGACCCTGTCGATTGCCAGTAATCTAATCTCCAACTGTTTTCCCGCGTCCCCCGCGAAACCCCATTACAGATGAGCTAAATCGGGAGCGCATTGCCCCCAAGTTCATCGGCAGCTTGCTGCACGAGCAGGGACAGGGGGCGGACACCATCAAGGCAATGCCCGCTGGCATTTACCTGAAGCACGTGGCCAGTTTTGATGCCTTGGTCACCGAGTGTGCCAACTACAGCAACATCAACAATAACAACAACAGCAGCATTCAGTCGGTGGAAGCGGGAGATCTGGATGCTCCGGGCCCAAAGGCCTCTGGCTACAACGTCATCCTGCCGACGCTGGCCGACCTGCTGTGCTACCAGTCGCCCGCCTTCATCTTCGGCTTTCTCAACAGGCTGCGTCGATCGGAGCACGTCCGACGGGTGTTTCTCTGGGCCTCCCCTCAGCACCTGCAGCATCCCCATGCCGCTTACATCCTGTCGGGTTGCGAGTACCTTGCAGAGCTGGTGTTGCGCCTAGAGACAGACACCAGGCTGTCGCTGATCTCACGCAAGCCAGGCGGAGGGGTGACCAACAAGCGCTATGCCTGTCAAGTCAGCAAAACCCAGTTCCAAGTGACGCCGCTGGACGGAGGAGGAGGAACTCACACCCCAGGTGTTGGTTCGCCCAACAAGCAAGCAACGCCCGAGTTGGAACAGACACCGGAACCGGCCAGCAGCACCTTTAAGATCGAGCTCGACGAGGATGAGGTGGTGGCCCGCAATGCACTCACCCTGCCATATGAACGGTATGAATATTGATGCTAGATCTACTTGGAAAGCAATCTTACGAAACCTCTTTCAGCACCAGCGAGCCGTCCGAGGGCAACATCATTTACACACCCGATGCCGACGATGACTTTGACGAGGAGGATCCGGACGAAGATCTTTGCATCTAAGGGCTGCCTGCAGCCGGCAGCTAAACGGCAGTACAAAATAGCCTTGGCTTTAAGTCTACTTAAGTCTAACCTACTAAATACATCAATAATACCTGGAATTTCGGCCCCAATGTTTCCCAGGGGTGTTCAACTTCAACGGAGAAGGAGGAGGAGATTTGAACCACCACTTAGTACACATAGAATTGCTCATTTATTAGTTTTGATAACTTGATATGTGAATCAAAAAATCGAAGAAAATTGTGAATGCAAATGCTGCTATTCCAATCAATTGCTATCTGGTGGCGTGCCCTAACTTATGACTTAGTTAAAGAATATTGCGTCTAGCTAACCTTATGTACAGCTAACTCTGAATTGCCTCCACGATATTTGGCAGCAATGCGTTCATTTGGTGTCCAGTGTGCGTTGCGTATTTACAAGGCGATCGAATCTCTAACTTACGTGGCTAAACGGCAAAATGCTATGCTCACTTGTTGTTCTTATTAAAAATCAAATTACTTGTGGAGCGGTGGAAAACCGCGTCCAGTCAAAATGGCGCTTGGTTGCACTAGTTCATAATTATCACAATCTATAAAAGACAAAAAACTAACATCGAGGAGAAGGAAAAGAGCTATAAAAAGTGGCTACATCCTGGCGAATATTTACACTAAAGAATTAATAACAAAACTTATCAATGGCTGGCAATCGCTCCTATTTGAGCAGGGCATCTACATCGCTCTTGGGATCGGGAGCCAGGGAGCTCCAGCTAACGTCGCTGCAAAGCGGCAGGGACACGTCGGCGACATCCGTCTCCACCACGCAGCTCTCGCGGAGCTGAAAGAACTTGGCCACCAATCCGTCAATCCAACTGTGCAGCTCCTGCCCCAGCAGCTTTCCCTTAGCCAGAGATTCTTCGCGCAGGATGAACTGTTCGTCGTCGGTATTGAGGTACTGCAGCCACTCTACGGGCACCTCGAAGTCCTCGGGCATGGCTACTGATAGGCCAGCATTGAGCTGCTCCGCCTCCGACGACCTATCCAGGGGATAGCCCTTGTGGTAGGCGAGCGGAGAAATCAGGAATTTGAGCTGCGCATAGATAGAGCTGCGTCCTATCAGTTTGGCTGTCCAGATGCCGGGCGTTAGCGGATGTTTGAGCAGGGTTTTCGAGTGGTTGATCACATCGCTGGACGAGTCCTCTACATGCAGCTCATTAAAGTCCTGCAGGCGACCCAGAGGATCGATCCACAGCAGTGTGAGGTTGTAGGAGTGGGAGGCTGCACCCGTATCCGCTGTGGCCTGGAGGTTATAACTCAAAAGGAGCTCGCTTTGGGGGCCCAACAGCTTCGCAAAGTTTCGAGCCACCTGCTCCTTTTGATCGAAATCCGTGGAGACCTCAAAGTTTCGCAATCTCTTGCTGAAACGGGCGTTCCTCGCCAGCTTGCCCTGCTGCACAGGACGCACTCGTGTCTCCAAATGAAGCGGTTGCCCAGATAACTTTCTGGCTCTGTACCGCACCACAAAGCCCTTGTACTGATCGCGGTGGAGGTAGTGAGTGAGTTCCATTAACTCCAGGGCATCCAGCCTGGCCTGGCGAGCAGATAAACGCATTACGCTGTCGCCTATGCTCCTGGCCAGATCATCGCCAGATCCATGAACATCTTCGTGGTGATAGAGGGACTGCCAGTAGCCGTGTAGATTTGCGTACTCGCTGGTGTAGGGGCCGAACAACCACTCCTCCAGCTGCAGCAGCACCGCCTGGTTAATCACCGGCTCGAACTTGCGGGCGAAGAACAGAGACTTCTGTTCCGTGGCCTGCAGCCTGGCCCAATCCTCTGGCTTAAAATCGTTCGGACTGCAGCCACACCAATCCACCACGTGTTTGTACTGGCATTTGCATCCCTGCTTTCGCTTCCAATTGGTCACATGGAGATTGTTGTCCACGTAGCTTGTGCAGTGCTCTGTATTCCTGAGCACTGTGTGGAAGAACGACTCCGCCGGTAGGAGAGTGTGTCTGAAGAGCTTGAGCAGGGCCTGTAGCAGTTCGTCATCCTCCTTGGGATCGGTAACGTAGGTCACAAAAGCTCGTGACAGAGCCACCCAATCACTGCCGCCATCCACTTGAATGCCCGCCGGCAGCTTGCGATCTCCTATCCTCCACATGTGCGTGTCGCACTCCACGAACGTCTTGTCTAAGCCCTGCTTCTGGATGAACTTTTGCGTCTCCCTGCCGTGTCCCTTAACAAAATTTCTGCCTGCATTGGCGCTCAGGAAATCCACCAATTTATCGAGAGTCTTCACGGGAAAATCGCTCTCACTGAGATTGATAACAAAGTCCCAGTGCCAGTTGGACTGCAGTAGGTCCGTCATGCACTGAAGCAGCATGGTGAGGAGCGAGGCGCCGCCCCAGATGGTGGAGAAGCGTTTGCGGGCAAGGCGTATGTTGGGAAACTTGGCTTCCAGCTCTAGCAGCTTTCGGTAAAGGTAATCCTGGCGCTGGAGGGATAATAAAATAAATAAGATAAGATATTAAATTTCTTCAATCTTTATAAGAAAGAAGATAGAACGATGCTCAGCAAGAAGTTATCTCACAATACCCGAGCAGATCAGCAATTAGTTCACAATGTAAATTAAATGCAGCGCACAGAGTACATATTCGCGCGTTAAACGAGAATGTAACTATGCTATACTATAACCAGTAACTAACTAGTTCAAGGCATTTTAGCTACAGCTAGCTAGCGGTTAGGCGGACCATAAATAAATCCGCCTTCATTTTGGCCGCTGCTAATTGTGTCAATTAACGCAATTCATTTCGCGCGCGCTTTTTTAATTGCCAAGTTCCGGCCGTTAACCCACCTCATCGACATGTATGTAGTAGACATGCTCCGGAGCATAGAGCGCCTTCAGCAGTCGATGCACCTGACGCAGCGCTCGTCCGTTAAGCGTCAGCAGAAATGCGATCCGCACGCGCTTCACGCCCGCCGGAGGAGTTGTGGTGGCCGCCAGCTGGGCAGTGAACTCTGTAATAGATTGCATATTAAGAATATATATATGCATATACGCCTCCTAATTTCGAACTATATAAGCAACCATAGAAAAGGAGTTTCTACAGAACCCAAAGGCAAAGATTGCCTTCGCGGTTGCTATTCCTTGATTCAAATACAACTTAAATAAAATTCCGCTACAGTACTCACTGGCTATGCCTGTCTCGTATATATTCATGGCATAGAAGCCGCCGCAAATCTCCTTGGCGTTGCCCAGGCACTTGGTGTTACAGCTAGAGTCCGGCAACTTGGCGGCTCGCGGCGGAGTATCGAAGCCGCAGAAGCACTCTCGTCCATACTGGACACCCGCATACGGATAGCCGCTCTGCAGGCACAGCTCCACACATATGGCTGGTGAATTAGAGGTCTTGGAGGTGCTGTAGTAGCCCGCGAGCAGGCGGCGGTCCTTCTCGTCCTTGTAGCAGCCCAGCGATACATTCGCCGTGTGGTTGCCCGATGGACAGCTGCTCCGGAGTTGGGGCGCGTAGAAGCGACCCGCTTGAATGGCGCAAGCGATTTGCGCGATATGTTCTCGACAGTCTTTCGTTTTGGCGCGCTGCAGCGCGGAGATTGCCTCTCGGGCGAGGATGTCGCACTCGGGCTGGAAGCCCAACTGCTGGGCAGTTAGCTTGGTTCTGGCCGCTGGCTGGACCTGTGCAACAGCCTGTGGGGGCGGCGACTGGGCTGGGGATTCACCAGCGTCCAGTCCGGACCCGGAACTGCCGCCGACAATGTCCAGGGACTTGTAGGCCAGGAACAGCTGGATGGCAACGATGAGCAGCAGGACGAGAAAGAAGGCGCGATAGCGCCGCAGCCACCTGGTGGACACAGACTGTTCCATGGCTAATGGCGGCGCTGTTGAAGGCTCCTCGTGCTCCGACCAGCTCCTCCGCTGACGTGGTGCTCCTCGCGCTTCTGTGTATGCGTGTGGATCCTTGGTTGGCTGTGGCAACGGGGCGCGGACATGTTCTGCTCTCTACTGCTGGCAGGCGGCACATAATCCGTTAAACATAGTAATTGATGGCATTTTTCCGCGGAAAACTTCCGCAACGTTTCGAGCAGTGTGACCAGATTGGCATTGAGAATCAAATGCTACCAGGGCACCTCCAGCTAATTTCCGTATTTTAAATAATTTTGTAATATTATTTAGGTAAAAATATAAATATTTGCAGTGAACACAAAACGCGAAAATAATTATCAATAATATACAAGCAATGGTCGACCCAAATAGAAAAATAAACCGCCTGGCGGACAAGGACCTTAATTTCCTAGAGTCCTGCGAGCTAGAGTTCGCCGACCGCTTCACAGACGACGATCCAGAGTTTGTCGCGCACTGCAGCAAGACTGTGCCGGAACCGCCAATTGTTGAGAATTGGATGGGTGGCGGCGGCGGCGGTGGCGGAGGAGGAGGAGGAGGAGGTGGTGGGTTCTCAGGCGGAGGAGGTGGTGGCTACCACCCATATAACCGCTTCAATGGACACCGTCGCGGAGGCGGCGACAGAGGATGGCAGAGACGTGGAGGAGCCGGCTACCACAACAACCACGACAGAAGTTTCAGAGGTACATTTCCATGTGTAGAATGCGTCAACTCCTAATCAGTACTTGTCTCCACAGACAACCGTCGCCACAATAACCGGTACGATGACCGGGATCGACGGGACCGTTACGATGGAGGATCCGGATCTGGCGGATACAAGCGTTCGCACGATCACAACAGCCCGCAGTCCGGTTCCGGTAGCCATAAGCGCTCCCAGGACCAGAACCCACGCCACGATCCTCCCAGCGGCGAGCCACCCATGAAGGTGAGACGCGACTATGGGAACTTTGTGCCTGCCTCCAAGGATTAGGAATCGGAATTGAAGCATAAATATAAGAGAATACTCCAAATATTACAATCAATTATTCACATTTACTTCAAATGACGGACTTAAGACTAGAATAATCCCTGTTTATCCGGTTTAAACGGCAGATTCGGAGAGATCCTTGGGCTCTTGATCATCGCCAGCGGCTGCCATGCCCACGCCCATGGCGCTGAAGAGATTGGATACGGGTCCAGCGCCGCCCACCTGCGATTGGTAGCTGTCCATCATGTTCCGGAGCGTGTTTACATTGATATTGATGGGCTCAAAGTCCTCAATGTCATCGAAGTCGTCCTCATCCTCAGCATTCTTCTTTTTCTGCCCGTGGAAGGACTTGCCTATGGAGGTCTGGGCGAGCTCGCGATCCATTTGCTGCATGTACGTCTGAATCTGGCGGTCCAGCGGAAAAACAGCGGCAGCCGAGCCGGCTAGGGCCTTCAGATTGCCCTCCAGATCATCCTCGTCCGCGTAGTCGCTCATCTCCGAGGTGGAGTCCCAGTTGTCCTCCGGTATGACAAAGTCCAGGAAGTTACGCACATGAGTGCTGTCTGGCTCCTCGGTTTGAATGAGTGAGTTGCGCTGGCAGGCCTTCCTCATGGACGCATTCTTCTTCACTTTGGCCCCGAAACCAGGACCGGAGGTGGATGTCCTGGCTCTCTGCGTCGGCTCCTCATCGTCATCTGAGTCTAGCTCCTGCTCCTCGCGACCGCGGTGCTCGATGCCCTCGTAGTTGGACTGGCGATCGAGAAAGTCGGACAGCTGCTTGGTGAACTCCTCGGCATTGATGTCTCCATTGGGCTTGTAGAGTTTCTGCGGGCCGTAGCGGTCTTGCAGCATAGAGTCCAAATCCTCGGCGCTGATGTTCAGCCACTCGTCAGAGTCGCTGGGCTGCAGATTGTTCTCCTCGTCGCGCAGCTCCTCGGATGCAGCCTCAGCCGAATGGAGCAACAGTTCCAGGATTTCGGCACCAACGCGCGTAGCAGTGCGGAAGCGCTCTTGGTTGCCCCTAAAGTAGTCCTTGGCCTTGCCAAGCAGCTCCTGGTACTCTGCACTGCCCTCGATGTTGTCACGAAAGTAGCCCTTGCTTTGCAAGCTGCGCAGATACGACCGCCACGCGGGCGTCTCTTCCAGCTGCTGGCCCTCCACTCGCTTGGCCTGGCTGGCCAGGATCTCTAGTCCGCTGGCCAGTTTTACGCCCATGAGTTGTTCCTTGTAAAGTTCCGGTTGGGACACGGCGTCTGTGAGGTTCCAGCCCAGTCGCTTTTCCGGTACGTACTGCTGATGCGTTAGCATCGCGTACAGACAGCGGGTGAAGCGTACGTTGGTGCGCAGGCGCTTGGCCTCCGGTGGGAAGTAGCGCATGGTGCGCAATGCCTTGGTGTCCAGCGAGTCCCGATCGCAAAATGCCCTTACTGCGGCGGACACCAGACGCGGCTGTTGCTTCAGCAGCTGGGCCGCGCTCTGTGGGAGCTCAACAACCTGGCGGTGGATGGAAAAGTGTGGCTGGGCGATTTGGAATTCCTTTAACCGCGCGTCGATGCACGATTGAATTTCTCGCGAGCAGCGGTACAGCGTGGGATTCAATCGGATGCGCTGGACAGCTGTGGCCATGCTGATGGACTTGTCCTGGCTACTGGCCGCCGAGTTCTGAAGCAGCTGCAGGCCGCCGCCAACCAGGTAAACCCGCTGCTCGCACGTCTCTGGCGAGGCCCAATCTGGGAGGGCGTCCGCCGCCTCTATGAGGAGGAACTCGCCATCCGAATCACTTACGCGGGCAATGCAGTCCCCGCGAGCACGTGTGATCTCCGTGAGCAAATACACGATGAACCACTCGTCGCTGATGTTGTCGCCGTAATGGGTAACGCCGTGGAAATGGGGCGGGAGGTCACCTGGGCGGGGACATGGAATGTAAATGTAATGATCATTTCTTTTATTTATTTATAGAAGTAGCGGCGGCGTCTTTACCCAGCTCCTCTTCTTCCTCCATGTTGGTTTCCTCGTTCAACAGTCGCTCCTGGGCGCTGCCCGTCCGGATCTGAAGCTGGAACTCGTCCTTGTGCCAGAGGAAACTCCGTTCCAGGGTCTTTTCTCTCACAATAGCCGAGATTTCCGAGCGGATTTTCAGCATCTGCTGCTGCAGCTGCGCCTCGTCCCCGAGGTTGTCAGTCAGCTTGGGGAATATGTAGTACTCCACGAAGTCGTCCTCGCGGACAAACTCCAGATTTCCGCCTGGTAACTTAGTCATCCTTGGGTCTGTTTTTGCTCCTTTGTTCCTTGTCCCTTTCTATCCTTTGTATGACCGAACCACGCGATGTTGAAAAACGAAACAACAAAAGAGGTATTTTTTTGTTCGCGAAACCTGGTCTGTCGTGACCGCAACGACAACAAAACAGTATAAGAGATTTTATGTATGTAAAACTTCCGATTACAAGTAAAAATGATGTAGAAAACACTATCAAATATTTTAAAGCGGACTTCCACCATAAACATCGCAGTGTTTATAATCGATTTTGTGCAATCAATAATTGGCGGTTGCTTTGAATTGAAATCTAAATAAAAATTCAAACAACTTTAAATACTATTACATAATAAATATAAAAAAAATGTTCGTTTATGTACCTAATAGTACTTATATATTGCATTTTTTACACATACAAAATGTTTAATACCATACAAATATTAAAATTAAATTAATTTGCATGCCGTATTTAATGTTGAATATTCATTTATATGTAGGTATGACATTCCCCAACATTTATTGATAGAAATTCAATTCCAATATTTGGCCACAAACACTGTGAAGTGCTCTAAATGTTCTGCTTTTTGTTTACCCATTAAACACCCACTCCAAGCCTATTCTTCTCTTGCCTTTAGTGTAAATATGCCTTACTTACTCATCGTTGCGGCATTCCTTCCAATCTGTTTGTTGTAATTGGAATTGTTGCTGCGATTGCTACTTTGCCCAACTCCCATTCGCCTTTCGAAAGTTGATAGGCAAACACAGAGGCCGAAAAGATATAAAGCGCTATCTCCTAACTCTGCTATTTTTGGGGCCAACGGAGGAGGCATCACCTCAGACAATTGGAAATACTCGTGGAAGTTGGACGTGACTGAAAAATATTGTCAGAAGAGGAATACAGAGGACTGCGTCATAATGTTCTTGAAGAAACTGATAGTGAGCGTGGTAAGGAGGAGTTGTGTGTGGATCCCTATCCTAACCAGTAATCCAGTTAATCCCTTTCTCTTTAAATGTATTACGCTTTCCTTAACTTTCTCATTAACTTAATGCACTCCCAGCTCCTGCTCAACGTGGTGGCCCATTCGTGGGCAGCCACTGTGACCACTCGCCGGATACAGCCGCGGGAAACGAACTCTTGCGAGGGCCGCCAGAGTCCGGGGCCCATCTGCGAGTCCTGTGAACTGCTGGCCACCTGCGTGCGCCACTCCAACGGGTGGGTGAACATACCCGTGGAATCCTGCGACGTGGCCAATGGATATTATTGCAACGCTCGTTTGGGTACCTGCACCAACGAGACGGGGCCGTGCCATCCGTTTGGCATCGAGGGCAACTTCCAGTGCACCTCGCAAGGCATCTTTCCGGATCCGTACGACTGCCAGAAGTACCACATGTGCTACTTTGTGGGTGCCACTCTGGTGGCCGCCGCCGTGGATTGTGGCAATGACAAGGCCTTCGATGCCCGCACCGGCCAGTGCACTCTTACACTGAGCGATCCCGTCTGCCTGCAGCGACAGTACTACTGCCCCCACGCCGGCTACGTGGCGCCGTGGCCCACCAATAGCAACATCTTCTATGTTTGCAAGTCGACGGTTAATCAGAACCTGAACGACACCATCGTCATCTATCCCTCGCTCCACCGCTGTAACGACGGCGAGACATTTGTGGATTACGTATGCCGTTCCGGCTCCAATGGCCTGCCGCCATCTAGTCCTCCAGAGGATCAGGCGGGAGTCGTGGTGGATCCCAATGACGACGCCTTCTCCGTGATGCCAAACACTTGCCAGCATGTGGGCCTGATTGCCGATGGCAGCGATTGCCGGAAGTACTACTATTGCTCCGCTCTGAACGGGAGCCTGCGTCACATGGACTGTCCGCAGGGCACGCACTATCGGCCAGAGCTCTCCTCCTGTGTCCTGGGCGATTGCTGAGGCCAAGTACGGAATTGTTTTTTATAAATTTAATGAAGGGATGTCTTATTGGTGAATACAAAAATTTAAATAAAACTGATTCCGTTCCTAACATTATTCCATTCCTAACTGGTTATTATAATTGAATAAATATGAATAATAATATATGAATAAATATTCTGTTTCTATCCATAAGAATTCGGAGTATTCAAGAGCTTTTCACTCGCATCGATAGGGGCATTTCATTATTTGAGGCTTCTTTTAACAAGTTCGATTTATTAGCCATGAAGGAAAGAGTTTTATGAGTTCCCTTCCAGATGCTATATATTTTTTTTAGCCAACCATACTAGCATGAGTGAATGTTTTAATTTAGTCTTAATATCTCGCCTCCTCTTCAGTTTATCTCTTAATTAAGTCTGAACATTTTACTCGCCTGCCTGCTGGTCCTATAAAAAGGTCCATAGAAGCCCAGAGAAGCTACATTTGAAGAATCTTCGAAATGGCATCAAGTCTTCGGTTTATTTGGGTCTTTGTTGGCCTGACGGCACTTTTCTTGGCTAGAGGTTTGGCTGCAGGTGATCGCTCATGCCCCACTGGGTTTTATTTGAACACCACAACCGATTCCTGTGTGTCTGTAAACACCGTTGACTGTCAAAGCCTTCAGATATCTCAGTGTCCCGAGGGTACGACCTCGGTCACGTCAGAGTTTTGCCGGTGCAAGCAGGACCTGCACCTTGAGATCCTGGACTGTCCCGAAGGAACCTACTTTGATTTTAATCATTTAATTTGCCGGATCGGCACAGTGGAGTGCCAGGAGCAGTACACACCATTTGCATGTCCCAGTGCAGCTTCCAGCAGTATCTTCTGTCTCTGTGTTGGCGGAACCCTGCAGATCCAAAACTGTCCTGCGGGAGCCACCTTTAATTCCGAGCAAAATATTTGTCTAAAGGTCAGCAGCGGTGCAGATACCCCGAGTTCGGAGGATTCCTCTGAGGAAAGGTGCCAGCGATTTGGATTATTTGGAGACCCCAGCGATTGCTCAGGCTACTTTCATTGCGCCGATAAGGGAGAAGAGATCAAGCACTCTAGGTGCCAGGCGGGCATGATCTTCAGCCTGACAATGTTTGGATGTGTTCCGGGAACGTGTTGAGCATTTACAAACAAATAAATAATAATTTCAAGCTTCTCGAGGTCTCTGGGGGAAAGAACACTCTTGCCTGTGCAATTTTTAGAACTTTCCATAGCTTATCTTTTTAATTATTTCCCTCTAACACCGTTCTCCTAATTAGGCTGGAGCTATAAGAGCTTGAAGCCTGTGCGAACTCTTCAACAGTCTGTGAGATGTGGCCCCCTCTTCGAGTCTTTCTACTCCTGCTCTCCGGTCTGGCTGCCTTTGGGGTCCGAGCATCCCAGGATAATCCTTGTCTAGATGTGCGCACGGCCGGCTTCGTGTGCCTGAACTGCACCACACTGGGGTATTGCGTCAAGGATGCCAGCGGCGGCTGGGAGACGATCCCGATGCTGGGCTGTGAGTCGGAACACAGCTTCTACTGCAGCGACGAGGGCACCTACGGCTGCACCTGGCAGGCCCAGTGCCGTATACCCAGGCGGGGACCCTTCACTTGCCAGCAGGCGGGTGTGTTTCCCGATCCCTACGACTGCCGGCGGTACCATGAGTGCAGCGACCTTCAGGTGGACACGCCGCGTCTGTGCAGTAACGGTGCGGGCTACTCAACGCTCACGGAGTCATGTGTCCTGCCCCGCGACAGTGACCAGTGCCTGAGTGCCCAGTTCACTTGCGGTCGGTCTGGACAGGTTGGCGGTTGGGCTGCGGACAGCCGTTATTTCTATGTTTGCGTCAATGAGACAACGGCCAACAGCCTGTATCCCCTGATGATGAAGTGTCGCGAAGGATTCGTGTTCGAGAACAACGCGTGTGTTCCTCCGGAAATCCAGGGAAAATAAGAACTAATCCTTGTTCAGCTTTTGTTATTGCGTAATTAAAAATCTTTAATAAGACACGATAATGGAAGAAAACAAATTAAGGCGAGTCTTGCGCCTAATAAAAAAGAGCATCTACTCGTATGCTGAGATCCTTAGTCGTCGCACTCTTTTACCACCGGATGCAGGACAATGGAGGCCCCATTGCAGCCCGTTCGGTCCGAGATAAAGTCATGGAAATTACTCTCCAGGGCCCACATGAATCGTTTGTGACCCGGCAGGACCTGGGTGGACAGGCGGCAGTCGCCGCCGCGCTGCACCTCCTGCAGATTCGCAGCCTTAAAGCAGGTCTCCGAGTCCCACAGGTAGATATCGTTCTCGCCCTTGTAGCGGAAGAAAAGCGAGGTGCCCCCGTCAGCGCCCAGGAGCACTGCCTGTTTGCCATAGGGCTTGGGACCCACATCAATGATGGAGCCGGCGCCCTGGCCAACGCGCAGATACTCGCCCTTGATGGAGTACAGGCGCGAGGAGCTCAGGTAGCTGAAGAACAGAGTGGAGGTTCCGTCCGCCTTCGAGGTGAGTGCCACGTACAGGACGTCGGGGGTGGGTGCAGTGGCCTTGGGCAGGACAATGCGGTAGGATTTGTTGCCGGTGATATCGTACACCAGGATGCTGCGAGCTCCGGCATCAGCCACGTAGCTATAGAGCATGAATGAAATATTTTTTTATAAAATAAATTTGTATCGAAATGTGTTGTGGGCCTTCCTTCGACTAATTTTAAACAAAACATTTTGGAAAGTCAAGGCTTCCATTTTTCTCAAAATTATCAACAAAGAAAACACACTTTTATCGCTGCATTTTCCAAGAGACACTTTTTACGGTCAGAGGACGTCGAAATAAAAGTTAATTTGCGCTAAAACTCACACGAATGGCTTGTTGTCCTTGGAGTAGTCGACCACGATGAACTGCAGACGGCTCTCGGAGGTGACCAGGTCGCTGAGGTCGATGCTCTTCACCACCTTGTTGTTGGCCGTGTTGATGGCCACGATCTTGGGGCCGCAGCGACGGATGGGTTGCTCCAAAGTATTTACGATGCCCACGTCCAAGGCCCACAGAAGTCCCTTTAAACAAGCGATTATTCATTGGTTTTTTGTGTGCAATTGCTAATTGAAATGTTGGCGGCGTTAAGAACTCAACACTCAACGCTCATAACAATAACATTAAAATCCGCTGAATGGGGAAATTTCGCAAAATAAATAAATACCATGTGCGTTGTTTATTGTTTGCTGTTTGCACACATCGCAATGGTTATTGCGACGACTTTTGTGTAAATAAAATAAAGAAATGATTTGCATAAATGCAGCTAAACGAGAAATGCATTTAAATGAGAGCGAATCGATGGGGGAATCTGTGGCGGAATATGCTGCCAATTGTAACTAGGTCATTTTGTATATTGTGCATTTGTGTAAACAAACCATAAAGCGTTGTAAATATTTAATAATTTGTCAATGAAAAATAATTGACATTCCAGACATTTTCTGCCCTGCAACTCACAGCATATCGGGCTTAAAATATTTTCCGTTAAACAATAGTTTACAGCGTTGAAATTGAAATCGAAATGCATACAGAAAACTTGGGTGAATGGGGACTCTGGACTTGGCACTTTCTGCGATGTCCAAATTATTTCGGAGAACTTTCCGCTGCATTTTGCATGGCAACTTTTCGGCTTTTGGCCTTTTATAATATTCCATTTGCATAACGTTTTTTTTTTTTGCAGTCCGTTTATACGCCGGTTTCTGTCGCTTCTGCTGGCAGGCGCCAATTGTACAGACATGAATTTTATTTAAAGCTTTTCGGTTTTTGTCGCCACCATTTATTTGATTAAAAAGCAATTTTTTGCTCAGACGAGGCGAAACTGAGAATTTAAAAAGATTTTCTAGGGAATTAATGAGTGTATATGTGATATTTTGCATATTTTGATTTTACTATATTCTTAGAGTTGAATTTGTAATACTTTGAATATAGTTTAAACTTATTTGTTGATTATTCAATAGTTTTTGAAATGATTTTAATTACAAATGTCGAAAATGTATATTAAATAAGTTGCAATTAATTGACTTAATTAAAGTTTAAAGGCGTCAAAAAGGACACTTAAGTGTCCGTAGTTAAAGGCACAACTTGCCGTTTCGGATGAGCCAACTTGACCATTGCAGTTGTAAACAAAAATGTAATAAAGAATATTAGCTTTAATTGTACTCACATTCTGATCGACGGCAATGTCCACGACTGACTGCAGCGCCTGGCAGTTGCCCTCCTCCTGGATGGCCCAGCAGGGATACGGTGCGATTTTGGTCAGGCACTCGCCCTTCTTCAAGTTCACCCTGCCCAGGGTAAAGGGCACGCCCTGCTTGTACCTGGGCAGCGCTACAAAGGCCGCATCCTTCTGCAGCTGGGCCCGTGTCACGATCACATTTCGGGGCACATATCTGCCGGACTGGACGTAGATGTTCTTGGTGGACTCGCAGGGCCAGTGCAGGCTGCTTCCACTCAGCTGGAAGGTGAGCTCACTAAGCGGATTCTTATCGCACTTGCTGCCACCGATGCTGTTCGTGCTTCCGGACTCATCTGCAGAAGAGGAGGATGGGCTGTAGGCGCCCAGGACCACGCAGATGAGAGACAGCAGCAGGAGCAGCCGAGTGGTCATTTTGATTCGATTCCTTTTGGAGTGCCAGTCAGTGAACGAGATGTGGCTGTGAGATTCTCGATGGCCACGTTTTGGGCGAGAACGAACATAAAACTGTCTGAGCAGCGGACAGCGAAGCTGCGCTTATATATAAAAGCCACCGATTTGTGCAGCAAGCCGATGTCGGAGCGTGTTGTAGCAAGGTCGTTGAGTGTTAAACACGGGCCAGAACAAATGCTATATACAGATGTGCGTCTCCGGAGATGTGTGTACCGATGGCAGCCAGCACGTCTGGCCAACGCCGGAAGCCGGCTACAGTTTCTAAGCAATGCGGAAGGAAAGCCGCACGGAAAAAAGTCTCAAATTTGTAACTATTCTCTGGTCAAAATAGAGGTTTATGGCTAATTAAATGTTTGAGATGACTAACTTTCAAGAACAAAAAAAGGAAAACTATCTTTAAATGTTTGATTGGTTAACATATTGACTGCTTTTGTCACCCATCGATCATTTACATCTTTAATTCTGATGGCAACTCGTGCTGGCACCCTTTTTTGGCCAGCTAAGTTCAGGGGTCATGGGCGAGGCACTTGCCAAAGTGGCCACAAAGTTCAATATCAATGCTGACGTCTGCGACCTGTATCTGTGTCTCGAGTCTGTTTCTGTTTCGGCTTCGGTGACCGAGAAAGTTTCGGTTACTTGGTTTATGTTTCCAGATATTTTTCGGGGGTTCTGCAGGGAAAGAAATTGAACAACTATCGGCCTGCAGATATCAGTTGGCAGTTTGGCAATGGGTGGGGTGGAGGAGGAGAGGTTCTCCAGTTACTTGATAAGATTGCAGTGGAGCTGGAGCCTCTGTGTGTGATTCACACGGCTGCTGCCGCTGCTGTCTGCAGTGACACCCCACAATCTCTTCTTGTTAATTGATTTCACTGATTTCATCACTCTATTTTAAGATAAACGCGAGTCATCGCTTGTTAAATGGCATTCCCAGTTGACTGGATTCAAGTCGGGGGTATAGCTCAGGGGTAGAGCATTCGACTGCAGATCGAGAGGTCCCCGGTTCAAATCCGGGTGCCCCCTGGCAACTAGCTCTTTTTTATTTATTTTTTACTATACGATTTTTAAGTTTTCAGTTCAAATAAACTATTTTGATACATTTGAAATGAGATTTTCAGTTGGTTATAATTTAATTTCATCGTAGAAGAGGCCCTAATATATCATTTATAGTTCAAATTACATTAAAGGTGTGCCAGCCATAAGGACAATAACCTTGTCAAGATCCTGTTTTGGCGAGGAGCGCCCACGCATCAAATAATAACAAATAAAAAATGCGTTGACACATTCTTTGGTAGGAGGACTCGACAGTGTCCAGCTGCAGGGTTTTCCTTTGTTTGTGTCCTGCCAGAGAACGAAGTGTGTGTGGGCAGCACGTGCATTGAATTATGGCCGGGATTCGGAGCTGCTTCCATTAAATCGAAGAAAGTTTAATCTCCTTAAATACAGAAAAAAAAGACCAGCGGCTGCTGGTCAATATTTTCACAAGCCAAGAACAACAAATGCCTGTGAGGTTAACCCTTTTTTTTGTCGGGGTCACACAATTGGCTTCCGCCTGACGGGCTTCTGCCGGGGACTGACACTGTCCATAATGCCAAATTACATGCAGATTGAATTTGTGCGAAATCCGTTTTAATAAACTGCCATAAGTCGCCTCCTCCGCATCCCCTTCATTCCCTATCCGCCGATCGTAATCTTCGAATTTATGGCAAACACATGCCCCCAAATCAGGGCCGGCTGTGGGCGGCTTCATCATGAAATCTGTAGATAAATATTTATGCGCTCCAATATAAATAAAAGCAAGAAAAATATCAAAATGAAAACTTAACGAAGCAGCCAGACAGAGAGTTCAATACTCTAACGAATACGAGGGAGCCTTATCAAGTTTAAAAAGGGATTATTTATTTGTATCAAAGTCAGTTAGAGAATAATTTCTAAATAAATGTTGCTTTCCTGTTTATAAACAGTAAAACAAGGAAGTTTTCTTTGGGGGAAAACTGTTTAAAACTATTTATTTTAATTAAAATCCATTCATTGTTTTAAAGGAGATTTAGAAATAATTTAGGAAGTGTATTCAATCGTGCTTGAGCCAATTTTAATATTTTTCAAATTCTGGCAGATGCCTTTTAATGGAAAATTGTACAATGTGGCATTGATAGCTTTTTTCAGAGAGAAAAAAAATGCATATTCAATATGCAATTTCTCAACAAAAGTCCAAAACAAAAACAACCAGAATATGGCTGGCAAAAAACAATTAAACAAAGATGAGCCACTGGATTGAGGCATTAATTTATGGCAATTCATCGAGCCATTTGAGCTGGGCAAAAGCAAAACCAAAGCATAAAAGGTTAAGAACCAAACACACACACACCCACTGGACAACTTCGAGCAGACGTAAACAAAAAGGCAAAAACTTGGCCGCCGAAAGAAAGCCAGCAAAGTGAAAGCAAAGCACATAAATTTTGGGAGCAGCGAAATGTATGGGAAGATTAATTCGGAAACTCTGCTTAGGTGATAACTTTTTAATACCCTGTAGTGGAATTTAGAAGACCCTCAAAAACTATTTGATTAATGCGTCCCAAAACTTTGGCTAAAAGAGATTTAGAATTAGCTGATTAAGGTTTTTGAGAACTGAAAAAGTTTCAGTAAAATGGAAAAGAGATTTTGTTTGCTAGATGGGTTTTTAATGGATCTAAAAGTTTGATTTTATTACATTTTATTCGAAAACAAGCAAGGCATTTTTTATACAATTTTTGTTATGAATAAACTTTACAGTTTTTAGCATAGAACTCTATCATACCCTTAGAAACTTCTGGGATTTAATTTTAATTTATGTGAAATTTCCGTTAAAAATGAAAATCGCTTTTCTCAGCAACAAATAAGCACCAAGCCCAGCATAAGCCCAAGTCGGCCCATTTACCAAACCGAATCAAACGTGACCACAGACAATACTTTTTTTTTTTAACATTACTTTTACGCCGCTGTCACCCTCCAGGGGACAAAAAACAAAGAACTGACAAATTATTGGCTTATTTGCGTTTTCAATTGCGATTTTATTGGCATATATATATGTATATATAAAAGTAAACTTGGGGACTGAGCGAGTTTTAAAGAAGTGCTCGGCTGATCACGCATACGCCCCGTTGGACTGGCGGCAATAAAAAGAAAAAACTGTCAATGTAATGTGTGGAAAATGGCCTGCGGAGGAAAAATGGGAAATCCTGGTTGGGAGCTGTGTGCCTAATGGGGGTCAGTCGGCTGTCGCCCTAGGTGTCTCTTATCTGGAAGCCACAACCACAAGCTCGGAGGGAGGTAAGTGTTTACATAAATTATGTCAGATGAGTAGCCCGGAAATGCTTGTCATCAATTTTTTGTGCCCTATGTGTGTGCCATGGTGGTGCTGGGTTTGCTGGGTGCGCTGTGTGTGGGGGAACGTGTATAAATCATTCAGAGGGGGGAAAGCCACCCGGAATGCGGGTGCTGCCGGGTTTTTCGGCTGACAATTGAACATGCCAAACACGTTGGACTTGGGTTTGAGGGGCGATTCCGGGTTGTCTGCCAGAATCCGAGGGCTTTAACCTATTTATGGGGCAATTACGGTGATGGCAGTAGTGATGAAAATGACAGAATTCTGCAGGGAAATCCCAAAGTTGTAGTGATTTTCCATCATTCATTCATTTCGCCAATCTTGTTAAATCACAGATTCTGCTGAAGTCATCTTGGCGGAGATTGCACTAGCAATTAATTAGCTAAAAATATCATCAGGCAATCAGGTGACACTTGTGGGTCCTCCTCTGTCCCCCAAATTGATTGCAGTAATTGCAGTATCGTTCGCCATTTCAATAGTTAATGGAGAGGACCAAGGGAGGCGAAGGCCACAAGGGCTGTCCTCTTGCTTCCTTGGCCCTGTTTGCCCTTCTATTGATTTCATTGAGAAACTTCAGAGGCTTCTGTTGGCGAAGCACAGTAAAACATGAGTAAACCGAATCTTAAAGAGTGGCAGAATATCTATTTTAAAGATAGCAATATTAAAATTAATTACATTTAATTATTCGATTTCGGTTAATTAAAGGGTTCTCTGGCCAATTGTTTAGAATACTCTCTTAAGCGTTGCAAATAAAACCAATTTACAGAGTTGAATTTACAAAAGTTCAACTGTTTTTCAATTATTTAAAGAGTAAGTTCTTTTTTGTTCAAGCTCTGGTCAAGGTTTTTAATGTTTTTTGAGTTTGGAAATTGAGAATTGGCGGCAAAGCACGTTGAGTCTGGCTTCTGGTAAGATTCGCGGGTTATATAAGCACGCCACTTGATCAAGATGGGAAGTAGAATAACGCGCACGTTGTCGTCGTCGTCGCTGCCGCCAGATACTTAAATGATTTTCGCTGCCAACATGAGACTGCAACTGGCGCTAATCCTGGCCGCCATCCTCGGATTGGCCCAATCGCAAGGCACCAAGTACGGCCTGTGGACGCCGGATCGCGCCCATTCCGACTCCCAACCCATCCAGTGGACCGGCGGACAGTTCGAGTTCCCCTGCGCCAGCACCAAGTCGCTCTTCAAGAGCTCCGGCAAGTTCATACCTAAGAATGTGATTGCTACGCGAGCACAGCTGATCGGAGACACCATTTACCTGGCTCTTCCACGCTACCGGAAGGGTGTTCCAGCCACTCTGGTCAAGACTAATGTGAAGCCGGGCACCTGCTCCACTACCTTCAAGCCATATCCCTGCTGGGACTTGCAGGAGGAGGGCAACTGCAAGGCCCTGCAGTCGGTGGTGGACCTAGTGGTGGACCAGAACGAGGTGCTCTGGGTGCTGGACACTGGCATTGTCAATACCTTGGAGACTCCCGTGCGGAAGTGTCCCCCCAAAGTGGTGGCCATGTCGGTGAAGACGGGCAAGGTGCTGAAGACAGTTTCCTTGGAGGGCCTAACTTCCAGCAGCTCTCGCCTCCAGTACTTGGTGGTGGACTATGCTCCGGATGGCGGGTGCTTTGTCTACGTCAGCGATGCCGCCAACAGGGCCATCATTGTGTACAATCTGCAGGCGGATCGGGGATTCCGTGTGGTGCTGCCCAAGGCTGTCACGGCAGGCTGTCGGTCGAGGGATGTTCTCTACATAGCCCTCATCCGCCGTGACTGCGGCTCCACGGAGCTGTACTTCACATACCTGAGCACCAGCAAGCTCTTCTCCCTGAAATCTGAATACCTGCGCAGTGGAGTGGCCGATGGAAGGATATTGGGTGAGTTCTTGAGGGGTTTTTTAATTAAAATTATAAATAATTATCTGGTTTTACCATTAATATTTCCCAGACCTCGGCAAGAAGCCCAGCCGCATGGTTATCATTGGCACGGACAACGGCTCGGCTATATTCTTCCGTAACGAGGGCGACGCGGAGGTGTATCGCTGGGACACTAACTCCACGTTCGTGGAGGCTAACTTTAAGCCTGTGTACCGCAGTCAGACCTGCCAGCTGGTGACCCACGCAGTGCCGGACTACAAACGGAATACCATGCGGGTGCTGCAGAGCAATTTTCCGGATTACATGCAGAACCGCGTGGGCTGCGGGGCCATCCAGCAATTGGGTTTGATGCAGGGCTGCTGGTAACCGGGTTACTCCACTCTCTGTGCACCACACACACTCTACACCATACACACTTTGCCTAGACTCACAGGGAAATCGAATAGCGAAAAAAATGAAAGTGCCACTGCATCTAAATTGGCAATAACCGAGAATGAAAATGGGAACGACTCAATTTTTTGTTTTTCTATTTTTTTTGGGGGGCCCGAGTGCAGTTTGTGTTTGGTATTGGTATTTTGTACATAAACTAACGACTCTGGTCGCTCTTGTTGTTATCTAAGCTAAGCAAATAAACGTTTCATTGCCGAACAGTTCGAGAGGAGTAAATATTTGGTGGTTACTATCGATGGTATCTGCGGGCTTTGCCCTTGGTTCGTTCAACTGTGGCTATCCATTAACTGGTTTTCCACCAAGGCCTGCCTTCGGATTAAGTCAATGGTTTATTTTTGGGTCAGTAGACTTTGTCTTGGTAAGGGAGATCCATGTAGTATTTTCACTAAATTGAAAAGAAGTCACTAACTCGAAATGTTACACTTGTTTGGCATTGCTTGGTCCTCCCCTAAACAGTATGCAATATATTTATGATCTACTAATTAATGACTGACAGTTTAAGCATTTATTTAATTAGCATTGTTTATAAACTCTTAGAGTTGCTCTAAAATAAGTTCAAGTCTGGTTTAAAAATAACTTTTTAATTACTTAAACAAGAATGGCTGCACTCTCTTCTTTTGTGTAGCTTGGCCGGGTATTTTAAATTTAGTAAATAGCTTGCAACGCAGTGTATGAGTAATTTCCAACCCCATAAAAATATTCTCGATTAGCATTGGCTCGTTATGATCAATTTTCAATTTGATTCTGTAAAGCTAAAGGCATATTGCAAGGGTAAACAAACTTCCGCTGCGAAAAAAGCTACTTTCATTTGTTTTTAATTAGTTATTTCCATAACTTCTTGGGAAAAAGGTATTAAAGGTCAGCGGAATTCATGAAAATATTCCCCTTTTTATAATTTTTACTCTTCACTTTGGCTGAGAGGTTTTATTTTTGTCCGACGCCGTACTTACGTACAGAAAAACAGCGAAATTAATTAAGCTAATTGGAAGTCGTTGGATTTAATGCTGACACAGAGGAACAATGGCCGGGAAAAGTGCGAGTACACTCACTTGCCGTGATTGCATTGCCATTTCCATTACCATATATTTTTTCAGGGCGGGAAACTTACTCCGGACACTGCCATTCATCTGGATCGGGCGGAGGATGTGGAATCTGGGCTGTTAATTGCCCGGGAAAGGCGCGACTTTAACGCGTGTTAATTGGAAGTTGGCTGATAAATTACCCGGACAGCCTTGGCAGTGGCTTCCGATTTCGATTTCGATTTCGAGTTGAGCTGCGAAAAGCACCCAAGGAGAGGCGTCGATAAAAAATCAATTAATCAGCAGCTCTTGTCTCTGGGCTTCGACTGTGACCTTTGGCCCCTAGGGCGGCGTTATGGCTTCGTGGCGTGTTAATTACGCCCACTCGCACAGTCTGAAGTGGATCACGCTGCAACGCATTTATTTGTATTCCTTGTTTTTCTTTTTTTTGGTAATTCCACCCACATGAACCCCTCCCGCAATAAAACCGAATGAGAGCATCCACCAACTAAGGATCCCTGGTGGATTCCTCCCTGGGAGTGGGTGCAGCTGCCACCGAAAAGGCCATGATAAAGTTGTCTGTGCCCTCGTTTGATTTACAAATTAGTGGGCGATATCTCATGGCCAAAACAAAAATCGGTCAACCAGTCAGAGCCTTAAAATAAACATGCCACTATCAGAAAACAAGCAAAAAAAGAAGCCAAGTTAAACAGGAAAAGATTAGAAGAAAATTTGCATACATCTATGATTAATTGGTCCTTGAAATGAAAGCCTAATGTGATTTATTGTAAAAATAGATAAGAAAGTAAGATATAATAATATTGCATATATTTCTGGTAAAGAAATACTTCAAAAGCTCCGCATTAAATCACCAAACACACAAATACTAAATGCCCGAAATAATAATGAGGAAGGTGACGCAAATAAATTCAACTTCAACAACTGAAAAGTTAAATCAGCAGCAAAGAAAAGGACCAGTGAATAAGAAAAGCAGAAAAATGGAAAAACAAGAGGAAAAGCGCTTGGGTTCTGATACTAAAATTGTGATATGCCTAATTGGGTCTGAAGTGGAAGTGGCAGCTTATTTTTAAGCTGGAACTCCCCGAGCTCAGAGCAATGGAACTAAGAGCCCTGCAAAAAGGGGAAAATAATTGTGGTGGCAATGACAGAAAAATCTCTGAAGCTTTCAACAACTGAAAACTCATTCATTTGGCCAAGTTCAATGAATACATATTCAGTTTCAGGGTTAAGCCTAAGCGACTGAATGAAAAGATTTCGCCAAAGGCGGGCGGCAGGCAGTAAAAATTATACGCCCTTTGATGTGACAAAAAAAAAGAAATATATATATGTATATATCACTATATATACATATATTCCTAAAGAGAGGGAAAACCCGCAGACAGACTCTGTCAAAAACAAAAACCGAATGTTGCAAAAACAAAAAAAAAAGGCAGGAGCATGAAGAACGTCAAAGGATCCTCCGACTCCGACTGACAGCATCAGAAACATAACCAGACCGTGGGGGTAGTGACAAACGATTTTCCACTGCACAGGTTTATACTTATTCCGCCGCGGAAAAACCCTGAGGGGATAATTAAATCATGCCCGGGAATACCATATGAAAATTACCATAATTTTTGCCAGCACTTTGGGCAGTCGAGTGGAAGCCCAAAGACCTCTTAAATTTTCGCACATCAATTATTCCCGACCAAAAGTTTGTGCTCATTGAAAATCAAGAAAACAAGTTAAACCCGGCGAATAAAATTTTCATTAGGTTTTTGGCGGACATTCCTGTGATGTCTAAAGCCACTTGAGCCGGCACTGGGTACACTTTTAAAGCCCCGTCCTTGGATAAATCAACTTCAATCCAAACGAGATTGACAGAGCCGAGTTCCTTTTGGCCACCGCCAAAACTAACTGAGTGACTAGGGACTGTCAAAGTGGCATCCACCCACCCCAAGGCACAAAAGATCCAGGAAGCGAGGTGGCAAGGAACCAGGAACGAGGACCCAAGGGTGTGTGGAAATTCGGAGGAGCACAATGGGGGTGTCCTCTACAGTTTGGCGCCCACTTGAAATGGGTTTGACAGGGAGAGAGTGGCAGCTTCAGCTCCGGCTTTCATCCTCCCTGCAATGCCTTGATTTCTTTTGTGCTCCACTGTCGGAATTGGACAAAACATCACTGCCGCCACGGCACTTCGCTTCTGGTTAATCGAAATGCGGAAAAAGCGAGAAATATCGAGCAAATCGACAGCAAGGGAGAGACCTGGTCGAGGTCTAGTGGAAAATTGCAAATGAAAGCGTGAACACGTTGCGCAAATAAATCTGTTAACAAAATATCAACAACTTCCGCCAGCTGCTGTTTTGGCTCCCATGGAAAGAGCCTTTAAAGTCGTCACGGCAGATATTTCGGATTGCTCTAGGTGAGGTTGTATTCAGCCCCTGTTATGGCTTGCACTGGGAAAAATAGGAAATTTTAAGACATCATTTTGATTAAGGAAAGTAAAGTGAAAATTGGGAGCCTGAATTTTCTATAAAAACGTAACAGATTTATTTTTTCCCAATTTTTGATGCCAAGTTTAAGACTTTATCAGCTTGTATAACTATTTTCCTCCCAGTGGCTTTGTATAGGCCTCACATCGTGTTCGCATTTCCATGTGGATTGAGGGGATTATCGCTACGGGGCCTCTCCTACATATAAGCCCCAACCCCAAACTGCTGCCCGCAACCGAATCTTTGTCTGTGGTTGGGGCTCCTCTTGGGCTGCCATGGCAGCGGCGGAAGCTTTTCGGGTTCCGTCCCTGTCAAGTCAGCATTTCCTGTCCCCGCCAGTTTGCCGCCTTTCCCCGGGATTTCCCTTGGATTTCCCTGGATTTCTCCAACCATCCATTTGCCGCTAACACGCATCTCTCTGTCTCCATTGAGCGACAGTTGACTGGACGGACGGACCGCATCTGAGTGCTATCGCATACACATACCTAGTAGGAGTAGTTGGGCCACTAGGGGGGAGCTTTAATGCAAAGTAGCTAACTGGTTTAGGGAGCAACGGAGAAGTGGCCGAAAAAGAGACCAAAATGGGTGCCAAACGACTTCCGAAATGAGGCCTCAAAATGGGTCACGTGCTGGCGGGAAAATTATAAAGAGGGAAAGCGAAATTATGCACAGCGGGAAATAAAGAGATTTAAGATTAATTTAAAGTGCTTTAAATTGTGATAAGGTTTCAGTTAATTTGGTTGAATAAATGTTTGATGTGATTTTTACAAAGTATGCGTAACAAAACGTGACCTAAATCCTGTTCATGCTGTTTAAACAATTAAGTAAATTGTTTTCCGCATGTATTTTCCTTTTCTTTGGAGGCGTTGGCCTCAAGTATAATCAAATTTCTTTTGTGGCCTGCCGGCAAATCGATGCAATTGAAAAATAATTGAACATCTCGCTGAATGCTTATTGAATGTCATTTGGAAATTCATGGCTATGTGGGAGGATATGTGTGTAAGCAGGAGCCTCGCAGGATTCAGTTGGCGTGGAGGTGCTTTTCCTGAGGCCAGAGCTCGTTGCATATCTAATGGATCTCCGCCGCCACTCGATGGCATTCCACATTGTCAACTTATTCCGCATTCCTCATGCCATGCACGTTGTGCCTGGGAAATTATTGATTTGGTTTTAACGGCACTTAGGCCCTCATAATTGAGATCCCCATAGCCTTTGGCCCCCTCTTTTCCATATTTTTTTATTCACAAATGGCTGGTTGGGGTATGGGTTTGGAGTTGTCAGAATCCTGCTCGAAATGTGACATAAATTGAAGGATGATTTGGCCAACGGGAAAGCTGTGTTTTCTTCTGCTGTCAATGGAACGGGGGAAGTTAATTCCGCCCCTCGGGGGTTTGTCAATGAGCAAATCCCTTTCGAAAACGAAGCCAAACATGACAGGCAAATATTAAAGCATACCCGGAATATTTTAAGCGGGAATTTAAACAGGTTTCAAAGAGGGTTTTCTTTAAGGGGGGGGTAAGGTTTGTTCGGTGCAAAAATGGCCGTTTTTCAAAAATTTTTTGTGGCGAAACGGATAAAGTTAGCGTAAAAATTTAAACACCATAAAGTAACACAATATTTCGACTATTTTATTAGTATTTTTTTGTTAAGAAACAATTAGAGAATTAAGAGCTATTAAGAATTTCCTAAGCCGCCATCGAAAAAAGGTGGTTTGTGGTGAACATCCTTACAGCCTACAGGATCACGCGATTTAAAAAAACTAAATTGCATTACTTAAGGGATAAATGTCCCGAGGTAACACCGAAGCGTTTTTATTTTTAAAATTTTTTTCTGATTTTTTATGCCATTTTGAAGCAAAAAGTCAGATTTTTTACTAAAAAAAAAAGATAAATTGTTAAAAAAAAATACAATTTAAAAAAAAATTAAAAAAAGGGCCACGTGAGTACCTGTAGAATTAGTTAATCTATGTTTGTGCAAAATTTCAAATCGATCGGATAAGTAGATTTTCTGTAATCGTGTTCACCGACTTGGAAAATGCTACTTTTCAGGAGAGCGCTTCAAAGTTTTGTGAGCACATGCAGTGCACACTAAGCGACCTCCATTAAATTGGCTATAACTTTGTTAATTTTAATTGGATTGACTTGCAACTTTTACACAATATTCTTTACATTTTGTGCAATTGTAATAAAAAATAAAAAAAAAATTTCGAAAAAAAAAATTACAAACCTTACCCCCCCCTTAAGAAATTTGAAATAGTTAGAATATGTTACTATTTTATTTTAAGAATTGAATATCCTACCCTTTAAATATATTAAAATAATTATACGAGTAAAACCATCGTCATTCCCGCACTAAATCTTAAAACCCCTATTAAAGTCTCCCTTTTATAGACCTTACTTAATGCTATTTTTTATTTTACAACCAAAAATCTCACCATAAAGGCGCTGCCATAAATATCTCGAGTTAATCAACATATGCTACCAAAAAATAAAAGAAGAGACAAGTGTGAGTGCGACAGGAGGAAGTAAATTGAAATGCAAACATAAATTTTCAGCAAATAGATCCACACAACCAATGAGCCTGCGAGCACATAAATCTAACAAGAGGCGCCACGGAATGAAATGCAAATAAATACCAGCTCTCCCAAAATAAGATAAACGGAACGTTTTACGAGCACTCGAAGGGGATTTTAAACAGTCCTCAGCGTCATCGTTGTCGTCTATTAAAATGCCATTGTTGTTGTTTAAATGTTATTCTAGTTGTTGGCCCGAACAACAAACAAAAATTGCAAGCGAGAAAAATCCTGGGCGGCCAAGGGAAAAGTGGGAAGGCGTCGCAGTTTATCATTTCATTCGATGATTTATTACCCATACGCCAAGTGGGACCAGCAGAAAAAAGGGTTAACTGCCATATGGACGGGCTGATGTTCCATAAATTTGACCAGCAAAAAAAAAAAAGGAAAAGTTTCGGCATAAATAAAGTTCTACACATTTTTTGGCGGGCAGAGAAAGTCAAATAAAATCGTTTCATTCATAAACGCAAATTGAATGGAGTCCACTGCAAAGGCAAGAGGAAAACCAGGGAAAGTCAGGCAAAAGCAGGAGGTCTCTGCGCAAGAGAGCAGATAAGTGTATTTTCCGCTCTCTGGAAAACTTCAAGTTGTGTTTTCCTCTCTCTGTTTTCAAACAGACTCTGCAACTTCAACAAGTCGCCCAGCTGTTGCCGCCTGTGGATGCCAAGTGGACGCTGTTGCCTCCCCCAGCTGCACTAGTTGCTTCTGATGGAACTGGGTTTTCCCCCGCTTTTCCCGAAACAGCTGACCGGATCCGCTGCCGCTGCCGGCGTCGACGCCAGAAAGCTGGCAACACTTTCGACAGGCGCCCAGGAAAAGCCGAGCAACGATTTCCCGAGCGAAAATCAAAAAAGCGAATAGCTACAAGCGAACACTGGCGAGCAGCTGGCGCACAAAATTTTTCACGGTTTTTCAGTTGGTTTTCCATAGCGGCGCCGCACGCACGTGTCTCGGAATTTTCTCTTCGTTCGATCTCAGTTTTTTGGGGAAAAAGTCGGAAAATGTGCTACTTGGATATTCAGCACTGCGCTACAAAAAATATGAAATGAGCGACTTTAACTTTCGGTTTTAAATGCTGCATGGATTTGGTCTGAAAATATTGTTTCAAAAGTTTTCTGATTTGTGTAAGTTTCGGTGGAATTTATAAACAACAATTTGATCTTGAGAAAAATTAAAAATTGTAATTTAAAACATATAAAAAACAATTTATAAAAGAAAATTCATTTCAAAAATGGTGAAGTTTTATACTTGAATCTAACCTCCTGTTGTTTGGAATATAGATATACGTTAAGCCATGTGTATTTAGCATCAATATTATATTTTCGTTACGTTTCCTTAACCTTCTTTGATTGCCAAAATATATATGTCTTTGTCAGTGAACTTCGTTTGGCACTTTATTCCCATTTGGTATCTCAGCAGTAGCATCTAGTTTCGGGCCGCAGTTATATTTCATTTATGGCCAGGACCGAAAGGAAAAAGGTTTATCTGATTAGCATAATGGCCGCTACAGCCACAGCCACATGCACATCCTTGGGGACATTGTGCTTAATGTCCTGCAAATTGTATTTAGTGTAATCTTCTGGCCGTGTACCATTTGATTGATGTAGGTAGCCCTCCGGTAATAAGTGGAAAAGGGAACAAACGAAAATTCCTGGCCAAGATTAAGAAAGGTCGCTGTTTTGCGAATTTAAATTCGTTTTAAATGAGTCGAGTGGATCTACCAGCTAAATGAAAGATGAGTATTTGAATAAAGTCGGGCACGAGGCTGTAATTAAATAACCGAGCACTGGGAAAAATAATAATGATAATAAAGGAAATGCTAAGAAGGTGTGAGGATAAAATTCCAATTTTGTGCTCTGTGTAAATATTTGAAACTATTCCCGAAGTGAGTGAAGGTATCCCTTCTGCCTGGGCTTCAAAAAACTTTTGCAATTAATTGAAGTTATGCCAGGCTCTGTAATACGCACTAAAAGTGTCTTAAAACTTTTGCCTGACTTGGCCTCTCATCTGCATTTTGAGCCCGAAACTTTGCTAGGCTCCTTCACCGACTTGGCCGTAAATTTATCAAACATTTTTTATGATCAATGCTGGCCACAAAAGTGCAATCCAAGGACCACACTCAACTGGCAACAAGGGAGCACTTTCGCCGAGTAGGACCTGAGTCAAGGAACTTCCCCATAAAAGAAATGTGTATGGTGTGTGTGTGTGTCTTGTCAATGAACACAAATAAACAATAAATGGGAATGGGAATGGCGAGCATTATTTGTACAAATGCGGCAAAGTCGTAAAAAGTGTTACACACACGCAGACGACTTTCCAAAGTGAAATTTCGAATTTACACTGAAAATACGAGAAAAACAAGCAAGCAAACCATGAAGGTGGAGGGAGACCCACAGGGAGACAAACATAAAGTAGATTCCACCGAAACCTCAAACAAATGTATACAATTTTTGCATTCTGTGCTAGATTCCTTTTTGGTTTTCGTTCTTTCAACTTTTCGCTTTCAGAGGAGCTGCCTCTGCCGCCTGCCTGCTGTTTTTTTATGGCCCACAATAAATAAAAGTCAACTATGGAGGCGGCGTCCACAAAGGCCGCGTCCAGGACAAAAGGTTTGCCAGCGAAAATATTTGCACATGCCCGAAAAAAATAAATAGAAAATAGCAAATGGAATAAAGGAAAGCGTACAGATAGCACAAAGTTTTCTAATTTCCCTCAAGGAAATTGCACAAAAGTCAGACGGAGAAACAAGACACAATGCTTAATGAAACTTTCGATTTATAGACGGCACTAGAGGGTTAACAGCTTGCAGCAATTAGCAGCATGTGCGAATTTCTCGCAGCTGCCAAGGTCATAATTCGCTTAATTTATTGACTTGCCCGCTGGCTTTAATTGCCAGTCGAATTGTTGACACATTTAGCCAAACCAGAACCAAAGAATGCCATAAATTTGGACTCTAATAGTTGCTTATTCACTGTCAAGAGTCTTGCTTGCGCTTCAATCTCAAATCGAGACTCCTTAATACCAATCCCAATGCCAATGCCCCGCCCCAAATCCATATTTCCCCCCGCCGAATCCAGTTCATCTCCATTGTGCACTGTCTGAACTTTTCGGTTTCGGTTAAGTTCGGGCAGCTAATTAATTTCTGTGCCAGCTGCCACCGCCAGATCCGCCCCAGATGAGACAGTAATTGTCCATTGTGGTGCTGGTCTCGGTCTTAGCCCCAAAAGCCAGGCCACGTGCCAGTGGCTCAAACTGCGACGGCGGCTTTTCGGCCAAGACAAACTTTGGTTACACATACTTATTGGTGGGTGCAAGGGGCTCGTCTCCTTGGTTTTGAGTATCATTTAAATTAATTGCCGGGAGTTGAGCTCGGCCAAGAATGCAGAAACATTTAATTCGTCGGGCATTCCATTAATTAGTTTGGAATTCCCCTGATTCTTCAACTTTTACGTGTCGATTCACTTGACTTCAGGTCGTGAGCTGTACACATATGGCCAAGAAAGAGAGAATATGTGTTTACAGCTGCAAATTTGTATTTATTTAAAATATAACAAGGCATTGTTTTTAATTGGTAAATGTTTTTCAGCTAAAAACAACAAGAACTTGCTTCTAAAAGTTGTAAATGTTTTTTGTTTTCTAAATTCTAAACTTTAATGTTTCCTTTCCTGACTTTAACATTGTTCGACAAGCAGCTGAGGCTTATAATTATGAAGTTCTTATTTCACTGAATTAATTTAATTGACTAAGGAGTTGTGCCTCCGGAATATCCTTGTAATTTGTTGAGCATTCAATTAATTAGTTCGCAAATCCCTTGGTACGCCAAACTTTCTCTCGTGCCTTGTTATTTATTTTACTTCGTCGTAATTCGTAAGTGTGGCATTTAACTTTAATGCATTACGTATACGCCACATGGGCCACCGTGGGCTTCCCAAAATCCCCGGGCGTCGGAGCGTAAAATCATAATTCCTTATAATAATAAGTTCCCTTTGTTTAACCCAAAATGTGTGCCCAAAGTTGAGCGCTTTGAGCCACATGTGCCGCCGCTGCTCCGCACAAATTGTCAACTTTTTTCTGTTTGATAAAGGAAGTGGAGACATTTTACAGCCTGTTCGGAAACTTTTTGAGCCTCTGTGAAAAGTTTTGAGTTCACAGGGTGGCAGGGGCAAGTGAACTCTTTCCACAGTCTGTTCATTTGTTCAAACATTGAATGGAAGCCGAGGAACCGAATTCAAATGAGCGCTGGTCAAAGATTTATATGTTCATTTCTTTGGGGAGTCCTGGGAGACTGTGTCTGCCGAAGGCCCGATAAAAAGAAGGACCCAGACCCACAGCTTCGCTACACATCCCTCGCGCCATTCATCAGGCCAGCTATCTAGGCACGTGATGGCGATGGCGAAATGGGCCAAGCCCCTTAAATGGATCAATAATTCATTTCGCCAGTGCTCAGTACAGTATAGAGAGCCTCGAGTTGTTGAAACGAATCGCGGGGCGGAGAGCGGGGGTGGTTCGGCACATGTTATAAGTACTTTGCGGCGATGCCGAGAGGGGTGATGCGTAATATTTTCATGCAACGCTAAATGCAAGGTCAAAACCAGAGGCCCCATCATAATCGCAAAAAGTTTCCACACACATGCCATGCATGAGCGGGCCATAACCATATCTCGTATTTATATCGTTTCCTTCCTTCCTTCTCCGGCAGCATCTTTTGCTCAGTCGGAAAATAGCATTGCATAAATCTGGGCAAATATTACGCATACGCAGTGGTGGCTGACGACGCCACGGAAAGAGCTATATTGCAATCTGTCTGCCCGAGTCTCTGCGCTGTGCGCTGCAAATCTCAGCCATAAATGATGATTGCATTTAAATGTTATTTATGCTGATGCATTCTACCAAAAAGTCAGTGTGAATTATGCAGCCCTTGAGGGGAGCTTGTTTAATTAAATTAAATGCATCGTAGCATCGTAGCATTCGTTGCAGGAGAAGGATGCGATGGGACTTAAGGACTTGAGAGCTTCAGTAAGCAATAAGAATAATAATTTAAGAGAACTCAGAGAAGACACACATTTCATTCTCCCTATCACTTGTCTCCCTTGACAATTCTGTAAATGAATATCTTCGATATTGACAAGGAGGCATTACCCACCAAATATCCCCAACAAGATGAATCGAATGCAATTATTCTGATGGCGCCGCCGTTCACACAGAAAAAACTACTTTTGCCAAACCAAAAACGAAACTTAGGAGAGTCAGCTGCGGTCTTAAAGTCAAATGCTTTGTTTGGGGGCAAGGGACTTGGACTTGGACTTGGTCTTGCTCTTCCACTTGGACCGACACGCTTGTGAAAATAAACAAAGCCAAGGGCAGGCGGCAAATAGACAAAAGACGCGACAGACAGCGGCCCTTAAAAGATTATAAAAGGAGCGTGGAGCGTTGGGCGTTGAGCATGGGAACTGGGAAATGGAGGCGTGGGCGGATGGATGTCTGATGGCCAGACAAACTGTTGCTCATGCTCCATGAAACATGGCATATAGCCATAGCATAAGTGGAAGTCGTATCGGAGATGGCTCTCATTATTTCTTTTTTCTAGTTTGCTACTTTTCTCGTTTCTTGTTTTTTGTTTCTCTTTTTGCCAGATATTTGTCAATATGTGGCAGTGCTGTCCCTTTGGACTTGTTTAGAGACTTTGTCTAATTTTTATTAATTTTATTAGTGAAATATTTAGCCCCTTCTTTAGAAACTTTGTTGGAAACTTTTACCTTTTAAAAATGGAAATTATTTAAACAGATTAATTTTTAAAGTTCAGCCTTGGGGTAACTCTTGGAATTTTCTCACATATAGTCTTCGCATCACTATCGCCTTGCTTCTCTCCCAAAATCACAATCCGAATCAGAAACAGAATCAGTTATCAGAAAAAGTTACGATTCAGCATTATTCCTTTATGTTTATGCCCGGTCGTGGACGCTCTCAAAGAGCACTTTGCCTGAGTTATGAGTTTCTTGTCCTGTCACATAAACAGGCGACTGTTAACACGTTCTCTTCGAAGACAGAAGAAGCACCTTGCCCCTTGCTCCTGGCTCACAATACAAATGGGATCTAGCAAGCAGGTCTCTGTCCTTAATTTACATATGCTTATCACGAGCATGCCAACCACATATCATTCCCTTAGCGGGATGTATGTTATCCAATTCCTTGACTCGACTCCGAGATTCTTTCTGCGCTTTTCGCCTGCAACAAAGGAAATGGAAATTGCAACGAGACAAGGCATCAAGACAGCAGGAGGACAGCAGATGGCAACTCGCAACTTTTGGAGCACTCGATGGGGAGGGGGGGCTGGGGCGAAACGGGCCAAAAGGGATTGCCATTTTCGACTTGAGGTAAGAGACATTTGCGGCATAAACAGGAAGAACTAAGGACGCATTACCTGCTGTTGACATTTCGCCAAGCAGCCAACCATGGAACGTGAGGTCCTTGGTTCACAAAAGATCTAAGGTTCTCGGTTCTCGTTTCTCAGTTCCAGCTTTCAGTTCTTTTCGGCTTTGCCTCTAGCTCAGTGCACACACTTTGCTGCTGCTATTTTCGTAGAATGCTGGTCGGTAGAACTTTAAATATCTCAGAGCTTAATTAAAGGTGCACAGAAAGAAAATAACTTTTAGAGGGAAAAATTGAAGGAGCTTTGGGTGGAAGATAGGTAAGTTCATTCATTTCAAATCCCTGAAAACCTTGTTGCATTTTCCCGCTGTGCAGGAACACACGTTTCATGGTTCTATACGCTACTCAAAAAGAGATTTTAATCGGGCAATGTCGAAAGGAATCTCTTTACGTTGCCACATCTGTTTCAACTTTGGGCTCTTTTGTGTTTCTAACCAGGAGTGACTTGCACCTCTGTTGGCCATTTACGGGATGGATACCTTCTGATGGCTCCAAACCCGCATGTCATGTCGGTCATTGTCAGTCATCAGTGGCCCCCATCCCGGTGCCTGCCACACCAACAAGCCTAATTCATTCATTTATTCATCGTTTGCGCCCGCACCTCTGTTGGGGGCTTCGGTTCGGCAACGTAATCGATCGCTTGAAGCGATTCAATTGCACTGAGGTAATGGCATTAGCCCCAACTGCTCTTGGCCAACAAGACTCACCTGGGCCAAACAAATCATTCTGTGAGTCATGCTGCCAAGCGGAGGCTCTTGTACACAGTCAGAAATATATTATTTTGTAATGTGTTTAGTGTATTTTTTATTAAGCGACAATTAATTAAGACAATTCAACGCAATAGTCCTAAAAAAAACCACTAGGCTGTTGGTTATTTTTTGGAGCTTCTTTATTAAAATTGAAAAGACTTCCAATATTTTCCTATAAGTGTCATCTCTTTGCTAGCCTCCAGCGCCTAGGTTCTCTGCCTGGGCAATTTATTGGATCCAATCTTCCGAAATCCGATGTTTTGGCACGTGAGGAATAGGACCCCATTATGGAGAATAATGGCCGGATTGGCAGCCTACAACCTGTGCACCTACGAACGACGAAAATGCATGTCAATGGCCGTTCCAGAGAAAGACATACTAGTAGCAGTCTCTATGGACACGCCCGCTGGCCAGTGAACACTGACAGTCACTTAGCACTGAGCACTTGTCTTGGCTTTAAATCCGGAAAGGATGCTTAGGGCTTTCCCCCTCACTCAGGTTACGTTTTTCAAAAAGTAACATGTCCGAAAAACACTTTGGCCATTCGACTTCTCCGGCTGGCAGGCACTCAGTCTGAGATTTTTGCACCAGCATTTCCCAAGGGGAGGGGGCTTGGAAAATCTAAGAAAAATCTGAAGAAAATCAGGGGGGTTACACCTAGTGGCACACACATTATGTGCACAGTGGCGGTGAGTGTGTGCAAGTCTCGAGGACCCTCAAGTGCGTTACAGGCCACTTGTCCTTGTCTTCTGGCTGAAATCCCTTACAATGCAGCAAATGCTATTTTTACTCAACATTCCGCATTCATTCTTATTCAAGAAAACTACTCGTGTAATTTTCTCGAGTTACCTAAACTACTTGACCCAATTTTTGTACTTATTTTCGTTGTCGAGTCTTAAAGTTTGCTGTGTGCGGCTTTAATTTAATTAAAACACTTGCTTTGAAGAAAGAGCTCCGACTTAGCTTCTTCAGCTCCCCCAAAACAATCCAAGTGTTGGGCCGGAAAAGTGGGAATGGAAATGGAAGAGCAAATAAAACGAAGAGTGGAAAAATCCGAGCCACTGGCCATTCATTCAGTTCGGCTTGGCGTAGCCCCAGTTGTAGTTGAGTCGAGTATCTCTTTTGGCCAGCTCAATTGTCACTCCAAGGTAACCGAGCGTTTTGTAGCCGCCTTTTGTTCGCCTCGCCTTCGTCGTCTCAACCAGAATTTGTTACCTTTGCCCGAGGACAAAGGCTTTGTAAATTTCGGGATTCGCGTTTGAGTTTGCCACCTGAATATGCATTCGCCAAACGGCAGGCAGGTAGAAAAAAGAACAAAAGTAGGCTAGATGTAGTGATGGGGAGAATCTGCATAGGTCGCCTGAGTTAAGCACTTATCGTTGCAGTTTTTCTAATAAATATTTATAAGGTAAGGGAAAGTCTTTCCCTTTAAACATTATTTCTGTTGCATTAAATATATCTTTTACGAGCACTTTTTAAAGGTTAATTATTTCATTTCCCATCACTGATAGAGCTCTTCAAATTTGGCTGGTCGACACTTTAATCAAGCTCTAATCAGCCACCGGCAAATACAAATGCCTTGCAGTTGTGGCACATAAAAGGGAGCTGTGGAAATTACACAAAGCCTTGTGCTTGTGCCATAAAATGCGAAAAACCTCAAGAGCCGGCAGACACCTCGAGAGCGGCCTTGGGGAGAAAACTTAATTGCAGCGTGTTTCTCTCGCTTGTGTATGTGTGTTTGCGGCCCACAGTGCGTATGAGCAATATAAAGTCAACAAGTCGAAGGTGGCGACTTCAGGGTGGATAATAAAGGAAAAGGAGCAGGAAAACTCGGCAGACTCGGCTTCCGACAGACTCCGGTTAATTCCAATAATGGCTGCGTGTGTGAGTGTGTGTGTGCCTGGGAAAACTAACAAAAATGCAATTTATGCTGAGCCCTCTGTTCGTGACACGCCTCCTCAGGTCACCTACTCCTCCACCTCGGCATCGCTTAGGGGAATTTTATACATAAAAACTGGCCGTAAAGTAAGCCAAACATAATTCCAGCCGCCAACACACGTTTCAAGTGAAAATACGATTTGAAATTTTCTTTTAAATAGGGAGCTGACGGAAAATGCCTGTAAATAATCATAAATAAGGCTCAAGGTCAGGTGTGGAGTATGCACAAAGGCAAAATTCGCATATGTTGGGAGTAAATAGATGAGATTTAAAAATTGAGATTTTAAGTTTTATAATAAATAATAAAGATACTTTTGAGGTTTAAAAACGCTTTAAAAATTTATTAATTAATGCCAATTAATTGATTGCTGAAATTATTCTTCTTGATTAATTTATTGTGTATATTCCTACAATTTCAATTTGTTTTTAGCGATCTCCTTATTATTTGCTCAGTGTCGCACTGCTGTGTACCAAAAATATAAATGGCGTTAACGTAAAAAATTTGTGTAATTTTCTAATGAATATTAGTCGCACACACGCTCCCGTAACTGGGTATCAGCACCCCAGGTATTCAGCAGAAAATTAACATTACACCCGCACAACCACACACACTCACACACAAGCACACTCCCCCATTGATTAGTGTGTATTAGTATGTACGGCACGGCAGCGGCCCGGAGTTAAATGGAGCGTGGTATGGATTCTAATGCCCCGACTCCCGCTGACTACCCGGGATCGGGATCAGCCGGAGGTGAACCAGAGCATTATGACTTGGCCCCGGAGGTCGAGATGCGAAAATGAAAAGTTACCCGGACAGATGCTCGTATTTTCTGTAAAGTATTGAACAGCCCCCGGCTAATGCCAAAAGGTATATCCCAGCTCATCCTTTTGTTGGGAAGAAAGTTTGTGCCCGAGACTTTTTAATTGCGAGTCCTACATTTCTTGATAATTTTCAGGAGGAAAACTTTTATTTTTCTCCCTGCACAAATTAATGAAAAATGCCTGGAAAACATTCCGCTCAGCGCAGTCTGTGTGTGTTGTTCTGCCTTAAATGTTGTAACTTCAATGGGTTTCACTTATATTTAATGGTTTAGTGCTTAAAGTGCTGCCTATAAATTCAAGAGAGATTGTTTTTGCATGAATAATGAAAAGTTTGAAGTGAATCTCCTTTTAAATTTAAAATTTTTGCAAATTTAGCTAAAAATGCTGCCCTAATTTATGGACCAAAAGTCAAAGCAAACACTTGCCCATGGCCAGCAGCAGCTTTTGGACTGGTTGCGGGCAAGTCATTTAATTTTATTATGACATAGCAGTTAAAATGTTTGACTATGAAAAATTGATAGCACTTTTTTGGGTTCTATGCCATTTTTTTGTTCTTGTTGGCTGTCGTCTAGTGTCTCACCCGAAAAGGCGTCTGGAAATTCAGTTAACGCCATTATTTTTATTTTTCTTGTATTTTTTTCGTTCTTCTCGCCCTTGGCCGAGCACTAAATGTTGTTAGCTGACGGCTTGTCCGCCAAATTGATGGCGCTTTAATAGAAAGCCAAATGCTGGGAAATAAAAACCGCCGAACCGCGAAGCAGAAGCAGGTACTCGATAATAAATTGAAAAATAATATTGAGCAGACTGCGCCGGAGTCTCCTATTGTCGGGGTTCCTTTTCGGTGGATTGCCTGTCATGTCCTCGCCATGGCGACATGAGGACGTGCTCACCACAAGTGCCAGGGATTTGTATCGATGGCGGAATTGCTGTTCGGGATTTCGAACGATACGGGGGACATGCAACAGGAGATTTTATTTGGGAAATAAGTTCCAGCTTGAAGGGTATCCTTGCACTCGAATTTCCCCTTTTCCATTCCCCATTTCATTTTTATAAAATTTGCTTTGCTTGTTAGGTTTATTCTGGCAGCAACGGATATTATTTTCCTTGCTGCGGACAGCCGGCACTGGGGAGCTGGAAAATATATAAACCCAGTGAGTCTGTCGATTGTGAAGCTGCGATAAGCTGAGTCCTAAAGGACTACAAATTTGGAGCCAACTTGGTTTTGTCTTTGGCCAAATTCAATTTATGGTCCAAGCAGCTGCTGTGCGGCAAGCGGAAGTTGATTGCCTTGCAACAAATGCAATTAATGTGGACTGCTCGCAACACTATCACATATTTGCCATTGGATTAGCCGCGAGCATTTTAATCACCAAATTTAAAGAGCAAAAATTAATAGCCAATAAGCACGACATAATTACTAAACTGTTTATGGTTGCACGATAATAAAATAAAGCCAATTTAAAATGTTTAAAGTAGGGGGAATTGAAAATCTCAGACATCTTTATCATTTTAAGAGTAAAAATGTTTTGTTTTTATTATTTTCCTTGCTAAATTGTGTGTTTTCTTTTGCAAGATCAATAAAGGAATACATGAAAACTAAGCTCAGCAATCGCTTCTATTGTACATTATAATATAGTAGTTTAGACTATAAATTTAATGTTATTATCACTAAAATATTTCATAAAATATTTTAATGGAGTCTCTTTTTATATATCCCATTCGTTCAATAGTCCCATTCGAACTATTTTGTTTATATTTGCCAAATGCATTCAGTCAATAAACGAGCTGGCAAAAATAAAGTTCTGCTCATAGCGATGAAAGTGCGAGAAATTCTATTTATCGCTGCCATAATTTATTAACATTTTATAGGGCAAAAAAAGAAAATAAATAAACAACAGTGAAATAAAGAGAGACAAAGGGAATAATCGGTCGAGAGCCAGGGCTTATGCTGCTAATCAACTGCCGATTGCTGATGGCAGGTTGAATTTCAGAATTTCACTGTAATAAACCACCGATGGCCTAGACTACAGACAACAGCCTATATAACCCTCAACAATAAACAAGTCCGATAAGCCCGGCAGATTAATATCATGTCCCGAGCACGGGCCATGGGCAAACAAATTAAAAAAGTGCCAGCTCATACGCCGACATGAGAGAGCTGCCAAATTGAAATGAATCGCTGATCCGGCATTATGCCATATGCCTCCGTTATCCACCGACATAGGATAGGCTTTTCCGGGTGGGAGGGTGTTAAATCGCCGCCAAATGATGAAATAATCGAAGCTAATGGCGTGACACTTGGCACATGGCATTGCAGTTTCAATTATCGCATATTGAAATATTAATACGAATGGAAGCTCCATTAGCAACTGATTTTTACAAAAGTTTGTCAATCAAATAAATATCTAAATGTATAGGCATTCAATAAAATGTTTATTAGGGCATTTCCCAACGATTTATGGCCCTATATTCCCTTTATGACACATAAATAAAACCAAGTAAAATTGTATCCTAAAACCACAGAAACGCGAAATATTACTTGAATGCGTGCGTTAACTATTAATAATAGCTGTCTATCAATTAAATTTACGTTTTATTAGGCACTTATCCCATTTACAAATCACAAACTAAGCCCACAGAAAGCACTAAAAAACTTGAACCTAATCAAAACGAATTCATTCAATTAACGCAGATTGTTAAATTAATTGAATGGAAGCGCCCTCAGCAGCTTATGAATCAAATGTGACTATTCCAAATTAGTTTTATTAGGTAATTCCCAACGATAAGTGGCTTTTTAGAGATGGTGCCGACTTCAATTAAGATAAATAATTGAGATCCAACCGTAGGCCGCAATTATGTAATGCGTCTGCCATTGTCAACAGTTTTAATTAACCTAAAATATCTGAAAAACATCAACACAAAAGGTGGAATGGGGGCGAAAACTGCACAGGAAACTAATCAGAGCAAAATAATACCAAACAATGGCCGGGGAAAGTTGGCTCCAAACTCGAGCTGTGGCCTAAACATTGCAATTACCTTGACCTTAGGCAGAACCCTTGGCATCAGTGATGTCAACAATATATACCTACATAAGTTTAAGTAAATAAATTGCAATTAAAGTAAATAAAATAATCAACCTTGCCCTGAAGCTTAGAGTCCTAAAGAAATTTTTTATTTTAAATTTAAACTGCTTTAACAAAGTCAAACACTATCTGAATAACCGTCAAATTATTCGACTTTCCATGGCTGTAACTGCCTAGGGGATTTTCGGATTTTCCCCTAAAATATGCAGTTGTGTCCTCCGCTTTTCCGCTGCGGCTGCCTGATTGTCAAGTGACGGACAGCCGTTGATGTGTTTGTGGGCGAGCCCTTCACCAGTTACACCACCCACCGGCTCACTCAGCTTCCACCAGGACAGGGCCAAAGCGTTTTGTGAATGCTTAATTACAAATTTCGCTCATGTTGGGCTCCGACTTTCGGGGGCAGCCTTAACTTGGCAAATATTTGAGAGAGGCGCCAGCAAAATGGTTGACACTCTGCACTCTGTTGACTCTTGTGCCACCCACACACAGCATACAGACGGAGCACATCCAGCCTACACACTCCACACACACACACGCTTTACAAACTTATAGAGCGAGCGTGAAATCAATGTGCAAATATCAAGGGAGACAATGCCAAACCAGAAGAGAACAAATATAATAATGTATCACAGGGAAAATTTTATTTTTATCAGCTCCACAGAAATAATATTGTATTAAATATTTTAATATATTAAATATATCTGGCATAATAAAGAGTACATGTGCACATCGAATGATATGAGTGTAACTTTAAGAACTATAATTATTTTTAAGTATTTATTGGGAACCGAAATAATAAAAGTATCTAATTAAATTAATAAAAGCTTAATTCAATTTAATTGCAACTCAAAAAACCGTAAACATTTCTGGCCTTACTGCCAAACTTTTGCGACATTAAGTGGCAAGAGACAAGAATCACTGGAAATCCAAGCATTCTGTCATAAAGAACAAGGCAAAAAAATATGATGATGAAGAGGTGGCAGTACAGAAAGCTTTTAGGAGCCGGGATGGAGAAAAGTGGCTGGGGAAAATGGGAAAAGTACTGCCCCGGGTAACCGATAAGCATATGTGTCAAAATCAAAGACATTTCCTAATGCCCTTCAATCATATTCCACTGTGTTGCCTGGAGACCCAAATCAATGAGCGCATCAGCTGTCCAGCTGTCCATCAAAGTTTCGACGAATTACCTCGGCTAATTAAATGAAGTTACTTATATTGCATTACCCCTAGATTTGGTCTTAAAGAGGGAGCCAGGAAGGAGGACATCAGGAGGCTCATCAACGCACCGAAACCGAGAAGAATTGTGGCGAGAAAAGTTTCGAGAGGCCCCAGATACAAGCTTAACGCCAAATGCCAAGGCAACAAACTGACAGAAAATTTTCGTAAAAATAATACCAACAGTGTAGGGACATTTTCGCAACAAGCCAAAGCAATTAGGAAACCGGAGACGCCAAAAGCCAAGAATTTCCACATGTGAGGTCCAAGTGAAAATGGCTGAGAGTTCAGAGGAAGTGGCAAGTGGCAAGTGAAAAATGGAGAATTAGAAAATCCCCCTAGGACCTAGCAGAAAAACCATTTAGCTTTAGTTTTTCTTGCCTTTCTGTATGCTACCAGCTCTTGTTCTGGTCTAAACCGCAAGTCATATTCGATTTTATTTTTGATTGTGTTTTGATGGCAATGGGCCAGTGCTGGCCAAGGGAAAAAACAGAGAAATTTTCCATTCCCTACTGTTGTTTATGGCTGTATGAGGTTTTGATTGCCTGTTTCGGAATATTGGCCATACGCAGCCCGTGTGCCCGTGACAAGTGTTCAATTATATGCGCTTAGGCGTGCCCCCAACATCAGTGTAAGCGTCCTTGGTGATGGCTTCCGGTTTTTGTTATTGCGGCTTCCTCTGGTGCCGCCATTTTTTCGCTTTTTTACACATTGTTATGGCAGGGCTTAGGGGTATATTTCGGGGCCAATTACAACGTAAGTCTTGTAGTAGTTGGCACAGGTTTTTCATACTTTCAAAACTAATCATTTTTTAAGAGAGAAGGAAATTAGAATTGGATGAGAAAGATGAGATTATAATTTTCAAAGAACTTAGTAGTTTCCGGTTTTTAAAATGTTTTACAATTAAATGAATTACTAAATAATTACTAAAGCAAAAAAATATCTAAAAGTTATGCATATATTGGGTATTTCCAAGTCGGCTTTCTCCACTCTATAATTTCTCTTTTCTCTTTTATTATTCTCCCGATTTTTTGAAGGAGAGAAATTTCCCCGCTAAGTAGAAATTCAAATGTTTGATACGAGTGCGTATGTGTGCTGTTGAGCTTCAAAACCGGATTTCCGCCTCCTGCTCCCTGCCACCGCCAAAAACCTCAACTTAAAGCGAGCCCGGTCAGCAGCACGTGGCAATTGTTACCTTCTGGCATAATTTTCCACGCCCATCCCCAGCGATTTGCCGGGTGGAAAATGCTGAAAATGTGTGCCGGAGCTTTTCGTTTCATAAATTTACAACAGTGGATCCCAACCGCATAGGGCCGAAGGGCTCTCCCGGGTTCGCCAGAAACATTTCCGGGCAGCGAAATGAGCCAGTACTTACACACATACACACACACTCGGAGGGAAGCCAGCAAAAATGGGGGTCAGATACAGTGCGGCACATACTGTATGCTCATTATATGGCCCAAAGCCAAAAGAAAAGCGCAGGATTGTGTGCACAGTTTGCCCAGTTTGGCTCGTGTGTCCTGGCCTGTCCTGTCCCGGCTCTATTACATGCCCAAGACGTAATTGTACTTGGCCTCAGAAGTGGCTTATACTGCGGCTCATTTAGTGCATAAAAAAGGCAACAGAACTGACTTGTGATACTTTGTATAGAGGGAATGCTCATCGTATATTAATTAGAAGAACAGAAATTCTGTAAACACTTTTATTAAATATTAAAATAAATTTATTTCCCTTTCTCTTTTATTGTAAACCTTTGCAACCCTCAATCCGATTGTACTTTAAACAAATTACCACCGTTTCAGTTGGCAGATAATCAGACATCGGGCCATTACAACACCATGTTTGGCTAATGGCCAGGCCACAATCAAACTTCAATTTGTATGGACAATTGCTAGCAGCTGACGACTGTCAAAAGGGCGTGGCTCTGTGTAATTAAAATAGGGGAAGGAAGAGAAAGGCCATGGGCAGTGCCGAGTTGATTATGTGAAACCATTATGCGGCTGTGAGGGGGCGGCATTAATAATGCAACAGGCAGTGGTCGCGATGGCTTCATTAGATCGCTTAAATGGCGGTTTTGTGTGTGTGTCTGGTGTTGTCTATTAAGCGGCAAGTGTTGTTCCCTGTCTGCGGTCGAAGGATATGCTGTCAGTGCCAGGCACTTGAGATAGGCAGCCCAGCAGCTACCCTTATATATAGGTTGAGATATTCCGCTGTTTCTGTCATCGTCAACAAGTCCTCGCCCTTACATGAACTGCCGCAACTTAAATGGCATTCAGTCGGCTGGGCAGCCGGCACTTGATATTCACGAAATGGAGCAAAATTTGAGTATAAATAGACTTTTCTATAAGAAACTTAATAGTAACCATTGTTCTTTTCTAGTGGAATATTAATGTATTTATATGTATATTTATTCCAAGATAAACCTCTCAAAAGAAGCATATGAAAGTTATTTCAATCATTTCTTTCAGTGCTTCCCAAAACTTCCGTAATGGCCGGCATACGGTGCGTATTAGTTACATTAGTTGGAGGAAAAATGAGACAGTGGGACACATTTATTGCTTTATTGCTTTACTTCTGCGTGTTGGCATTGTAATTTTGGTGTATGTGCCAGGCTTTTCAACAAAATCCAATTCAATTATAAGCCCAAGCATACATGCTGGAATTAGGCATATATTTGAGCCTACCGCCTTAAAGATTTCCCATATTTAAATAAGAAAATGACCTTTAGTTGGCACTAATTAAATATGCATGACAAGGATTAATTAACAATTTTGTGGTCAAATATATACGCATTATACTGATAATTACCAGCACCCAGAGCCACTCAATAACTTCTCGCAATGCCTTTCCAAATTTTTAGTGAGTCAGCAGGGCAGGACTAAGCCCAGTCAAACGGCATAAGCCCTGGTCTGCCGAAAAATCTATGGCTCAGAAGGACTTAATCACTGTAATGGAAGTTAGGCCAAAACAGAGCCAGCATCAGCAGCAGCTTACAAAACCGAAAAACAAGATTTTGTGCTTGAAATCACAAACAAACAGGACACAGATATATGAATGGGAAAAAGCTGAAATTGTATTATCACTCCTCCATGGCTGACAAAACATTTGGTCCCAATGCCAAGCAGATTTATTGCCGGATAAACGCCTGATACTCCAGTAACTTGTCACTTGGCCCAGACAGTGAGAAAGTAACTTTTAATTAAATGCGAAACTGGCAAGCTGCAACTGCTGCTGGAAGTTCAGCTGCGGTTGCAGCTAGGCTCCTGGAGTCGCCAGGATTCTCCATATTTCCTCATTTGTCTAATGGAATTACGTCAACGAAATGCGTGTGGGACTCTAGTCGAGTTGCCATGTCCTTTTGCCACCAGGCTGTTGCAGCAATTTGCGGCCAAACCCGATGAAAGCATCTCGTTATGTCGCACGCACCCGGGTCGTATGCGTAATATTGATTACCAGTCAGTCAGAGTACTTTTGCCTGACAGCAATTCCATGACCTTTCTTTGCCCATTTTTTGTCTCCATGCGGAAATTCAACTCTGAACTGCATTCCTTTGCCAATGCTGTGGCATTTTTGGAATTTCTGTTGCCGAAAATTGGACTAAAATTACATTTTTGTCACCGTGAAATTATTTTTGATTCGGCTAACGCTTTTGTTTATTTCGTTGCAGGTCAAATTTCACTCGACGCACGCAGTTTGCATATTTAAATATTGGTATTTCGAAGAGGAAATTTTAATGAGACGACTGCGGAGAACCCAAGGCGAGGAGGACCAGTGAGTTGGCTGGGCAGGGCAGGGCAGCAGCAGCGTGGAACCGCAGGAGTCAGTGGAGCTGCTGTCAATCAAACGGAGTCGCTGGCCAGGACTCCATCCAACCGAAAGGCCAACCATCTGACCGGCTCATCATTGACACCATGGTCACGAACATGTCGCAGCCGCATTATTGCGGCACAGGCATCGATGATTTTCACACAAAGTGAGTATGGGGCAAAGGAAACGGGAATGGGAACGGGACAGGGAACCCCAACCGGCCGGGGCACGGTATAGAGGCTCACGGGTATGTCTGCATATTAAGTAAATTTTTAAATGTAATTTGCATAATGATTTCTGCTTTGCGGCCGAGGCGGGCATAACTAAATCATGTGTGTAATTGCCTCCGGCCAAAGGTGGGGAAAGGCTAACCAAGTGCAGCTAATGCGAGGATGCTTTAGGCTTGTGATTCATTAGTTTAAGCTGGGAGCAAAGCTAAGAGGTTGCTAAAGTCATTAATTAATATTTTATATTAATTTTTAAATAATTTACGGCTCTCTTATATAGTTTAGGAATTAGCAAGTAAAATAATTAACCCCGAATTTAAAACCCTTTTCCTCTTCAGCTACAAATACTTTCATGGCTACTTCTCGCTTATTGTCTGCATCCTGGGCACCATTGCGAATACATTAAACATCATTGTGCTAACCCGGAGGGAGATGCGATCCCCAACGAATGCCATACTCACTGGTCTGGCAGTGGCTGATTTGGCTGTGATGCTGGAATATATTCCCTATACGGTCCACGATTATATACTCAGTGCCCGGCTGCCGCGGGAGGAGCAGCTGAGCTACAGCTGGGCCTGCTTCATCAAGTTCCACTCGGTGTTCCCCCAGGTGCTGCACACCATCTCCATTTGGCTCACTGTAACGCTAGCCGTGTGGCGCTATATAGCGGTGAGTTATCCGCAAAGGAATCGGATCTGGTGTGGAATGAGAACCACACTGTTCACCATTGCCACGGCCTATGCGGTGTGTGTCCTGGTGGTGTCCCCCTGGCTGTATCTGGTCACAGCCATAGCCAAGTTCCTGGAGACGCTGGATGCGAGTGGCAAGACCATTGCATCGGTGCCACTGAGTCAGTATATTCTGGACTACAATCGGGAGCAGGAGGAGGATGTAACAATGCAGGTTATGTCCAGCACAACGCCAGATGTTTCCTGGGCGATGCCGAGTGGCTCGGCCAACGGAACGGCCGTCAGTTTGCTGACCCTGACCACAGTGGTGCCTCTCACGAGCTGGACACCGGGCACAACCCCGGCGATGATGGGTGAACGGAACGTGACGGTCTACAAGCTATATCACAGTGCCTTGGCCCTGCACGATCGACAGTTCAGGAACGCCACCTTCCTCATATACAGTGTCCTGATTAAGCTGATACCCTGCTTCGCCCTGACCGTGCTCTCGGTGCGGTTAATCGGCGCCTTGTTGGAGGCCAAGCGGAGGAGGAAGATTCTCGCCTGCCATGCGGCCAACGATATGCAGCCGATAGTCAACGGGAAGGTGGTGGTGACGCCAACTCAGCCCAAGAGCTGCAAGTTGTTGGAAAAGGAGAAGCAGACGGATCGAACCACCAGGATGCTCCTGGCGGTGCTCCTGCTTTTCCTAATCACCGAGTTCCCACAGGGGATTATGGGTCTGCTGAATGCCCTCCTCGGCGATGCCTTCTTCCTGCAGTGCTACCTAAAGCTGAGTGAGTATTCCTTCTACTCCATCCTCCTCGTCTGAAAAACCCCCCTAATTGCTTTATTGGCTATGATAATTGACTGAATTTATGGCTAGTATTTTCGTGATGGGCCAGCTGGCCATCAATCATACGCACCGTTGACTCCCATAATTGCACCACAAATTCGAGGCCTTGGCCTTGACTTGCCGCAGCAGTATACACTTTATGTTTACTTCGAACACTGGAAAAAAAAACACTTGCAATTATTTAAATGAAAAATATAATTTTAGTGGGTTCTACTTTTTTCAACTGCAAATTTTTAAACTAGCATCCCCTTTAAGCTTGAACTTTCACTTATCCATGAAAGATGGCTTGCTTGTAGTGACTTCGAACTTATTGCATTTCAATGTCCCCCTGCAGGTGACCTAATGGACATCTTGGCACTTATTAATTCGAGCATCAACTTCATCCTCTACTGCTCGATGAGTCGCCAGTTCCGTAGCACGTTCGCCCTGCTCTTCCGGCCCCGCTGGCTGGACAAGTGGCTGCCGCTCTCGCAGCATGACGGCGAAGGGCGCGGCGGGGGCAGCGGCTATGGCTATGGCTACGGGGGCGGCGGTGGCTATGGAAGGCAGCGATTACTACACACGGATGCAGCCAGCAAGAGCATGGCCATCGATCTCGGCTTGACGACGCAAGTGACGAATGTGTAGCACGAGAGCAGCGGCCGGGCAGTGGTGTCAACCACAGCGGCGGCATCATCCTCAGCAGCAGCTGGAGCAGCAACATCACTCGCAGCCGCATCTGCAGCAGCAGCAGCTGCAGCAACATCAGCGACAGCAGCCACTGAAGTTGATGGATGTGCTGACGCCACTAACGACATCAGCCTGGTAGAAGTGCTGCACGCGCAGCCCGGCCAGAAAAGAGGAGAGGTTTCAGGTAGGGATTGTAGGGATATAGTAAAATTGATATTCTTTGAATATTCCTTCCAAACAGATTTTTTTTTCGTTTTCATTACCTTAATGGGATATTATTAAAAAAGAGAAACTATATATTATATTCCCTACTATTTCTATGTTTAATTTAATTCATGTAGTTGCCAGCCAGAATCGTAGACGTCGCAGCGGCAGTGGCAAGTGCATTTGGCCCACCACGGAGTGGCTAAGAAAGCTGCGCCATCAAAAGGCGCACAAGGAGGCCGATGCCTGTACTGATAACGATATAGAACTGGGCGGGACCACTATCAACAGACGCAGCAGTGTCCTGCTGATGGTTTTGCTCAGCAGTTCCGACGAGGTCAAGGCCAAGGCGGTCCTGGTCAGTGATCAGCATCAACAGTCAAGTACACAGCAGGAGGTGAAGCTTGACGAGGACGTAGAGGATGCCATCGATGCTCTCTGGCTGTGAGACGTCCGAACCCTCTAGCACTTAACTATACCCTTACAAAAATAAATACAAAAACAATTCCCTGTACATGAAATCCCTACTAATAGCTCACTACTGTGTACAGACCAATTAATTAATCAAACAAATTGTTTATGGCTGCTCCCCATTTTATAATTACATATATTTTCCCGCCAGCGTTGCAGTTGCGGATTGTGAGCCCCTATTCGTTTCGGCTTCGCTCTGCTGGAAAATCAAATGGAAATTCTACGATTTCTCCCGGGGAGCAGCTTTGAACACTTTGTGACGACACCCACACCACACATTTGATAAGTGATATTTACTTGACTAAGTTTTCCCCGATAAATAGTTTTGTAAGTGCAAGTGCAAAGCGCATCCTTCAGATACCAAAACGAAACGAAATTAGCTATAGTCCAACTATGATATAAGGTGTATTTCTAAAGCGAACGATTCGATATAATAAGAGGAGATCTAATTTCTTTTTCTATTGAAAATATATGTTATTTGATGGTACAAAAGGTGTTAATAGTTTTTTTTGAAGGGAATTAATGTACTTTTCTCGCTCGATAATAAATTATAAGTATTTTTTTTAGTTTCCTTTTTTTTAGTTCCTCATTTTAGTTTTTCGTTTTAATAAAAAGCTAATTGTCTTGGATTTTGCTGCCTCGAACTGGCATTTAATTTAACGCCGTAAACGAAATTCCATTGGCGTTGAATTTAATTTTCGACCCATTTGCTGCTAGCAAAAACCCTGTGATTGGCACTTAAATATCAGGCACTCGACGTCCGTTGGCCCTCTTGCCCTTTTCGGTCCTTGTCACAATAAGGACGTGGAAAATAAACGGACAAATGACAGTAAAAAGTGACTAAAAAGCAAATGGCAGCGTCAAGAGCTGCGTTGATTAATTGTAATTTTAATCAAGGGGCCGAAGCGAATTTGTCAGCGACAGAGGGAAAGAGATCGTGGAGGCCGAACTGATGACCCAATTCGTAGTTGTTAATGGCCGGCAGTTTCATGGCTATGATGTATGACTTAGGATTGCCAATGGGAGCATCATCATCGTCCGGAAGTGCGCCAAATCGATGGAGAACTTCAGGGTGCCTCGAAATTACAAAACGCTAAGTGTTCATCATTCATGCAACACAATGTCCCGCGGGTCCGGCCATCCATTTTGATAAAGGACCTCCGAAATAAGCAGTGGGCGGCGCAGATGCGTGCAGCCATTGCCCTGCATAATTTCTTATCATTAATTGAACTTAAAATGGGTCCAAAAATTGCATAAATTTAAGATCTTTATAAATGCGTCATTTTTGTTTCAATTTAATTCCACATTTTCCGCTCAATTGGATTGATTTGGCTTTGCATATAATGCTCTTTTTATCTGCTTTATCTGTTAAATTAAAGCGTCGGAAAAACATCAACATATAATTGAGCGAGCAGGCAATGTTGATTGAAATTTTCGCCAACTCAATTATGTAAATGATGGGAAAGGTAAAAAAGCAAAAATATCAAATGAAATTGGATAATTAATATGTCCACAAAAAATTACCTTTTTTAAAATCGTTTGATTGCCACTGAATTGGAAGTGAATTACTTACAGATTATGATTTCATAAAGTTGCAAAGTCAATCAAAGAAAGTGGTTAATGCTTATGGAATACTTTAACCAGAAGTCTGGTACGGATTTACACGACCTTTTTTTGCCTATTACTCTATTTTCCTTGGCCGAAATGCAATTGGAACCAATTTATTGCTACAATGCAATGAAACCAAAGCCTTAATAAGAAAAACTAACCCTAGCTCCTCTTAGGATCCCAACAGAGAGGGAGCGGAAGTGGAGTAACGGATAGAAGAGACGTTGAGAGGATGGAATAATCAATATAAACGAAAAAACTAATCAATGGGTTGGGTACCAACCCAGTATCCGTAGGGTCAAAGGACAAACAGGGAGGACTGACTGTCCATCACACACTGACCGCTGCAGAGTTTGCGGTTTTTGGCAAAACAGTAAAACTTTACACAGAATTTAGGGCAATTTGGGGTCACTTTGTTGTTACTTAACACTGTTGAATACTTTAAAATAATAAATATAAATCATCGTTGGGAAAGTTTTACTAGCATTTGAATATGTAACTAAGGCCACGAGGAATTAGGGGAGCCAGGATAAAGTTACTCAACTCGTTTCAGTTTATTTATAGCTAGAGGATATGCTCAAAAGGGATTCCGGATACTCTTAAAACACTTTAAAATACTACATGTAAATGAAAAGTTTATATCATTCCATTCTTTTTTCAGTAAATATTTTTCAACTCATTTCCCTTAGCATACTGAACAAACAACTTTTTCAATTTATGCTTTAACTTAAGTTAAAGCTAAATATTATCTCTTTTACTACTTGTAAAATCTTATAATTATACAGAACTATAATTATTTAACTTTATTTTAATGTTTCGTAGCATGTAAACTTTTCCAGCAAATGAGTAACCCTCGACCATTTCCAAAAAATAAACCCTAGCTAATTATTAAACTCATAGGGAGGGCCCCTGGGACAACAATTCAAATTAAAAATCTCTCCCAACGTAATATGTAAATATTCCACAACAATTTCCGCCAAATCATCATCAGCAGAAGCAGCAGCATTAATTATGAAAAAAGCTGGGCCAGCCAGGGATTGCTGCTCGCAGGCAATTTTCGAATACAATGGGAATGAAGAGAGAGGGAAGTTTCTTATGTTTAGGCCAGAGAAATAATTAAATAATTTATTTAATACGAAAACAATTAATTCATTATTTAAAACACACAATAAATCATAGGTTAATCTGCTTTAAATAATTCCTTGCAAGGGTATATCTGTATTAAATCTTTCTATAAAAATAATAAGAAAAACTTTACCAATAAATTTTATTGTTTCACGAATAATTAATGAATAATCAACGGAAATTTATGGTTAATCAAAAGTTCGAGTTGCCCTGCTAAATTGATGCATATAAATTTCAAATGCAATTGCTACAAATTTCATTGAATTAAGCGCACATCAAGGACGAAGCCCGTTTCAGTCTCGGTCCCCTTGGCTGTTTAACAATTCCTAAAATGTGCGCCAGTTGGCGGTGGCCAAGCAGAAAGGCCAGAAAAAAATTTGCATAATTGCCGGGAGAGGCAAAAGGAAAATTCAAATGAAACGGCAGCAGCCGCTTTTCCCATCGCCCCCTCTCTCTAATTACTGTGTAATTTATGCTCGCCCCAATGTGTGAACATTTTTGCCATCCAATTGCACGTCAAATTTTGATGGATTTCATTTCGAAAAGCTGTCCATTGCTGCCCACATTGTGTGATGTCTCATCATTGCGTTCGTTAAAGTATAGTCCTGGTCAGCTTAGTGATTGGAGGGGGATTATCTGGGCTGTGCAAATATGAAGCGAGAGTTCTCTGTAATTTTATTTTGGGCATTCAGGAGAAATCATATTCCTGGGGATTCCATTCCATCCATGCGGGCATAAAAATAGATAATAATATACATTATTGCCATTTGCTTACAGGAAAATAGATGCATGGCCGGCGCTACAATAATAGTTAATCCTCAACCAAAAACCAACCTTTTTAAACTGACCTTAAATTTGACTTAAAAAAGCTTTCTGTTACTTTAGGGTAGAAACTATATTCTTTGCCCTGGAAACTCCCAAATATTACATAGAAAGCTAAAACACGCTAGCCGGAAATATTGCTGGCACGCTTTCCACATTTATGCGTGCTTCAAAGCCATTTTCATTACGCATACGCAGCGTTGGCCACGGATATTTATGACAAGTCGTTAGCTGAAAACCCATTGACACCTGCGGCTCTTGACGCCCCCCAGAGTATAGTATTCTTTCAGTATTTACAAGCTAAATTTTTTGTCACATGCCAGCATCAGCAATATATGTATATGTATTGCACTTGACGATGATTGATCGCGGGGAAACGCCAAACTTGCATACATTTCCTTGATATTCATTTTAAACACTTAAACATTAATCAAATTTAAAATAAGAGGCGGGACAAAGGCTTATTTAAATTGCTCACGCAAACTGTGTCTAATACTCGTCCAATGAATGCGCAAAAAAGCCAAATCGCAATAGATTTCCCCACTGTCGGCGGGGGTAAAAACAAACAAATTCCAGTCATTTGTCAACAAAGTTTGATAAATGTTTTAATTATGGCCCACGCCTCAGTGGGAGGCCAATCCAAGGAATATTCAATGGCGCAAGTTTTCCGTTTTCGTTTTTGCGTTGTCAAGGTGTCGAAAGGGTCAGGATTTACTAAGGAAGAGAAAATGAAATGAAAATGTTTTCCTTGGAAGATTAGAGAGAAAACCCCAGAGTGGCCAACCTTTGAAGTGGTTCATTAGTTAAGTGAGTGAGACAGTTGCTATCAGCGGCAGTCCAAAAATCTCGATCTGATCGGCATTTTTGGCTAAAACGTCCAAACGTGGCACGTGGAGCGTTCGCGACTGATTTTGTTAAATTATTCAGCTTAAGTCGGATAAACCGGCAGGTAGGCGCCTTTGGCCACAGACAGCTACAGATATTGTACTGATTTATGCCGAAATATTTTCGTATGGTTAGGCATTTGGATTTGGCCTATGGAAATTGCGAAATATTTATTTGGCAAATCAGAGCCGAACCGAACACGCTGCCAGACGAGTGCACGTGCCATTGGTAATTGATTGATTGTAAGCAAACACAAGGCAACAGCTGACAAGATAAGCAAACAGCAGAGCAAGTCAGCCAGGAACCAGCATAATCCCGAAATTTGCTGTAACATTTTCAAATTCAATTCTGCCATTTTCTGCTATCCTCCTTTCAGGCTTTAAGATGGCAAAATGTCCCAAATATTACAAATAATTTAAAAGGGAGGCCGATGAAATTTAAAACTTGAATTTTTATGATTTCTACAAAACAACTACTTATTTTTAAATTTACTCCTATTCCGCCTCTGAAAATGTCCAATTAAATTCTGTCTGTGGACTTTCCCCATTAAAGAGGGCCACTGACCCCATATAAATGCCACCCAAAAAACTGATAAAGGTATTTGCAGGCAAGCCAAGTTTGATCCGCTTACGGTTTTTGGGGAAAGTCGGCTTAATTGCTTTTCAATAACACAACAAAAGGGCTGTGTGACGAATTCGAATCCGCGGAAAACACGCAATGTCGAGGGAAGGCATCGTAAAAAATGCAAACAACTTGTGCGGGCCCAAACCTCATTAAACACAGCCAAGCGGCGGAAACGGAAGCAAGGATAACACTACTACTACCACTACTAGTATACACTGCAACAAGGCCTTGTTGCGTGTTCGTTGACATTTCGATTCGGTTTCGTCCGAGTTTTGGTTGTCGGCCCAGTTAAGAGGCGGCAGCGCATAGGTGGGCGTGACCAGCAGCCGTTCGACAACAATTGTTCCGGAGTGAAAAAGAAACTTTCCTTGTTTATGGCTGAATAAATGTTGGGTCTGCTTTTGTTGTCCTACCAATTGGCTGAAGGTGTTGTCTACAGAAAAGAAGAGTGGAGGAGAAGTATTGGGACTGTGGAAAGTTCGCCTGTCAGCAGGTGCTCTCAGAAGATTTTTAAGACTATTAAATTGCTTAAAACAAACGTATACTAAGGAAAATGTGAAAAACTTTTTTGAAACCAAGTTTCTTTCTTAAATACCCTTTTAAATTTTACTCAGTTGAATGGTATTAATCTGTACCCTAGGGTTTTCCTTATTTGTTATTATAACATCGATCCGTCATTGTTGGAAATCCCCCTTTTGTTTTGCAATTTGCCAAACTCATTAAAAAATCGTTGCACTGAATTTTGTCACTCATACGCCCCGTGTGCGCTCTGGAAATATTTCAACAGCCATGTTGTGCACCTTTAACTGAGTTGTTGTTCCATTTCGTACGACATTTTCGCGGTGACGACGATGACGACGGGGCTGCAATCGTTTGTCTCCTTGAACCAGTTTTCCAACAGGCCGACGAACCGACAAGCGGATAATAAATGCTGAGGAGCGACCCAGTTGTGTCAAACGGTTTCTGATGATGAACAAAAAAACACACACACGCAATTTAAAGTCAAGAAAAGCCCCGGAAAAATACGATTTTCCAGCTTTCGCTTAACTACTTTGCCGAAGAAAACCAATTGGAACTTGCCAGTATAAAGCGATTTTCGGGTAGGCGGCACTGAAATAAGTTGTCCACGTGCGCCGAATAGCATTAACATCGAATAACAGACACTTTGCTTGCCAAATAAATTTACATCTTTAAACTATTTTGTATAATTTAGGCAATGAACATTTTGTGTCTGCCGCAATCGTTTTGAACGGCGAGTGGGAAACAGTGTTCGAGAAATACTTCTGGTGAACGGACAGGCCTGCCTTCTCACACAGCAAAAGCAGTTGGAAAACTCGAGTTCTACACAGGAAAAAATATTTTAAAATAATTGTTCTCTTGGAAATAAGAAAGTAATTAAGGATATTAAGGAAGTTTGAAAATAATATATGAGAAGCGAAAACAGTTCTTATATTTTTTCCATTGAATGTTATGAATAATTTTATTAGGTATCCCTTTATTTTTAACTGCCTCTTTTTTCTTTGTGGATTATTTCGAAGTATTTACATGCAAATGAAGACGACAGTAGGCCAAACAGTAAGCATCTGGCAACGAGATCTCCCTCAGTCCCCTGTCTCGGCTGTCGGCGACTGACATTTTAATAGAATTAACCGCTCGGTGAACGAGAGCCAGAGCAGGGCCTTATTGTTTTAGATGACTGCCATTAGATTTGATGACGGCTCAACAGTGTACAAAACTGGATCCTGACACGTCCCGGCTTTCCGGGCTTAAAGGCTACATCGGCTACGACTCCTGGCACAGGAAAAAAGTGTCACAATGTGGTCAGCTGCCATATTTCAGCGATGAAATTCAGCAAACTGACATTCTATTTATGTCAGGCATTTAATTTTATTTATGTGCCGTCGACAGCATTGCTGCACCTGGAACTGGGCGTGTCCTGGACTCCAGGAGGATCAAAGCCGGGCGATGAATGCCGAACAATGGATGGGAATGGCGAAACGCACATGTTGACGGGCGACGGAAGCGACCGACGACAGGATATTTGCTGTGACATTCTGACAGCAAAATACATTAGAGTGCAGAAACATTTCGAACAGACTATAATGGACCGTTGACGAAACAAGGCGTCAAGTTAATTTGTCTTTTTAAAATACGTATGTTTGTTTGTTTGTATTGTATTTTGCGGTTGTTATTTCTCTAAGAGTATTTACACATTTTTGTTATACATTTAATAAAATATTGTTTATGCAAATATTTGCAATATGCCGCAACAAATAAATTATTTCAAGATGCCAACAAAGCATTTCAAATCAAGCACATTTGTGTATGTACATATTTCAGAATTACACGCATTGCTTAATCTGATTATAAGAAAGAACACTAAGAATTGTGAAATAATATTAATATGTAATCGAAGTTGGGATACTCTTGTGTATTTAGAAAGTCATAAAGGCTTTTTTAATTATTCTAGAATAAATAATTTCCTTAGTAAATTCTCGAAGGTATCGATTTATTTGAAATATTCAATATGCTAATGTTTCTTCATTTATATCTTTTTTATTCAATATTTTCCATATTTATGCAAGCCTCATTTTGGCCCATAAAACGTTGGCAGACACATAAATTGTGTTTTTGCAATCTCTGCTGGTATTTTTAAAGTGCGCTCTCACTTTCTTATACAATCCGACGTGCCTGAGAAAGTTGAATGTTATTAATATAGAATCGCGCAATGTTGCATAAACAGCTCATAACCGCAGCGGCAACACCAAAAAACACTTGGGAAATATATGTGAGCTCTCATGTCGTAAGCAGGCCAAATGCCTTGCCGCAAAACCGCCATACTCCAGGCAAGACCCCCCTGGAAACCCTCAGCAAAACCCCAAAAGCCCCCCTGATAACCAACCACCCACCATTTGCACTCCCTGTAACATCCACCATTCAAGTCATGTGAGCTACAAAATGCGAGTGTTTATATGCGCCTCGTGTTTTGGTTTCCCTTCTACCAATTTTCTTTGCCTGAATTGTGGGAAAATCGCCTTAAACCCTCGGTAGCAAAAATAAAAAAAGGGAAACGTAAAATACGAGTGTGTAAATATTATTTTTAAATTGATAGCAATTGAATGAGCAATAACGTAATAGGGAGTAAATGTTGATAAGGACTCCGGGGCTTGCTCATTGATGAAATGTTTTTTTTTTTTTTTTGAAGGGAAAAACAATACGAAAATGAGGGATATAAAAAATATAAATACAAATACTTTAAGTGGATAACAAGGATATTCCGCGAACCGAACACGAGGCGAGGTATTATGATTGATTGTGTGATGAGTTCGAATTGGGAAATAAGTAAGCTTTAAATAAGTAAAAATAAATATATTAGGAGAAGTACAAGAATGTATTGACTTTAAATGCTATAAAAGGGAAAGGCTTTCATTGTCCTGAAAAGAACTCATTTTTCGTGAACTGCCATAAAGAGTTCAGTTGTCTGGTGACAATGCTAAAACCGGATATATGAAAATGACTTTTCCTTCATTTTCTTTGTTTGCCCAATCGCGTACTTGATGGCCCTGAAATTGATGCGAATTAGTTTTTTTTTGGCAGTTGAAAATGCGAATATATAGATATGTAGTTGTATACATACAATTCTCCTTTAGCTCCTTTTGCTATTTTTTGTTGCCCTTGACACTTGCGCCTCAGTTTTAATGGTTCGTTGCTTTTTTGACAAATGGCGCGAAAGTTTCCCTTTGGCCCTTCTCGGGATTTAATTAAATTAAAAACTCAATCTGTCTGGGACGTGGCGTGGGCAGTTGCCAGGTTATTAGTTGCTATGCCCAATCGGCTTAAGGACATCGGGACGTGAGATTGAGTTTAATTAGTTGAGTCGTGAATTTCTAATGGAAAAATCATTGAACCCCCATGGACTAGTCGCAATCTCTGTAGAGGATTTAGCCCCCGGCATTGATTACAGAAATGAATTGGCCAATTAGCTGGAAGGAAAGTGCTCCATGAATCATATGGCACAGCAGCAGAGTACCTGCTTTCCTTTTGTGGGACAAATCGAAGGCTTAAAGCTGCTCCAGTCCCTATGCCTTTTGGATAATACTTCCACCAGAGTTGTTTTTTCCCCATTCTTAAGTGCTGATTAATCAGAGTTAATGGCCTCGAGTTGGGCAAATATTTAATGCAAAAGACAAACAGCAACAATTAATAGGAAACAATGCGCCGGGGAAGCCCACAGAAATTCCTTCCGAGGAACTTTCGTAATGAATGCGAACGCAAACGCACAAAGGGCAACTTTATTCATACGGTATTAATATTCATGCCCGCATATATGTATCTGTGTATATATTTATATGTACATAACCATCCATATTCTCGCTTCGCATTGAGGCGGAAAATTACAATTTTTTTTTTGGTAACTTTTCTCTTTATTGTTTTGTGAAAGTAAAAGGAGCTAAGCTATGGTAAAGGCAATTGTGGGTATTTTTTCCCATTTGCATTTGCCAGACTTAGTCAGGCCCATGAAGATATGTATCTGCCAGGACTTTTAGGAAGTGGTCAGCCATGCTCTTAACGAGTCCTTTTTATGAAAAAGAAATATTATCTTACAAACAAAAAAAGTCAACATACATTTTATTACAAATTTGCAACTAATCGTTATCAATCATGAAAAGGTAAAAATAAAATTCCACAAATTTGCTATTAATATTTGTAATCAATCATTAATATTTTTAATAAAACATTCTTTGGCTTTTTGGATATATGATATAAAAATAAATATAAGCAGCGCACTTTAACATGAAACAAGCTGCGAACTCAGTCGTAAATTAATTTAAATTAATTAAGCCCCTTATGGCATATGGTAATATTGACCACCAACCCCTACGGCCGTAATCAGCTCAACTGCCATGGCTTATGCAAATTTCTGGCATTTCACTGGCCGGCTCCTGGTCCTGGGCCTCTCTCTCGTTTCACTCACAAACAAGTTGAGCAACTTTAATAACGCTACAAATTGATATGAAAGTTGCACTTGCACTGGCACTGGCGCAACCTTTATCGCCGTTCCAGGCTAACAATTCAAAAAGGATTTACGCGAGATGTTTGCATTTTAAATTGCCGGCCATTGCACAGCAATCACGAAGTTTCCAGTTCCCAGTGGCAGTCCCATCTGCGTTTCTTCATAATTCCCCCGGCGGTGTGTGCAGGTGAGGAATGGGAATACCCCGAAAAGTTTTATTTGCCGAGGGCAGGGCGTCCTCTATATATATGTATATATGTCTGACCGGGGCACGCCAACAACCCATCTGAGCAGATCTACGGAGGCGGAGTGGAAATTTCTAAAATAATGCAGGGACACACGCACGGAATCGGAACAGATGTGGATTGCAGGTTGAAAATAGTTGCGAAATGGTTACCACAGGACGACCAGACATATGCCAGGCTCGCTCATATGAATGAAGGTGCACGGAGAGAAATTGAGGGAATTATTAGCTAGATAATAAATCTTAAAACTTAACGAAGCAAGCGGTATTTTGGGATAAATTTATATTTACTGAAATATTGATAGGTAAATAAACAATTGTCTATTTTAAGTTGTGTAAATATTATGCCAAGTGCAGAGGCACACATACATAAGCACATACATATGTATGCATAGCCTCCCTCAGGGGCGGAAATGAAAGTTTTTGCTCTTGCGGTCAGGTACGACAAATAGACAAAGGTGGCAGAGAAAAGGTCAGCGCGGCGGCCCAAAAACTTCTGGACCAACAAATCGACGCAATCGGAAACCCCGTCCCGGCACGAATGTGCCGCAATCGAATCAGAATGGCTGCGTGACCATGAGATACGCACACACACAGGCACACACTCCCCAAGGTTAAAGTTAAGGCCTTCGTGGAGGTCCTGCCTTAACCGCTATGCGAGCAAAGGGGTCAAATGTGTCATGCTGAAATTCCATGTTTCATGGTATCTCTTTAGTTACCTTATAGGCGACAAGCTAACACCTCAGGCTTTAATATAAAAGTTCATATTTGCATTTTGAAGTTAAAGTACTTTAAAGTAATAAAAACCTTCTGCTCACTCCAGGGTTAATAGGAGCTTATGGCATGGAAGGGAAGCGGAAACATGAATATGATGAATTGGGGAGCCCTAACCCCAGACATATCCTTAAAGATACGCCGCTTTTCACGGCTCACTTGTTGAAGCTCGTTTTCTTTTTGTTTTGTTTATTTTTTTTTTGGAGGCCCCAAAGTGTGTGCAAGGCAATTTGCATTTTGACGTAATGGGCTTGTTCCACAAGTACTTCAAGGATAAAAGAAGGTACTGCAGACATCTCTCTGCGCTGGGCTGTAAACAAAACGATTATAAAAAGCTACAAAGCGACTTTAAAGGGGCTCAGATAAACAAAACAATTTTCGGGAAGCACCAATGCACATTATACGAAATTCAGTGTATCCTGGGCTCCAATGAAAAGTTAATGAGCTCTCTAAGCAATCAGCCAGCAATCAAGGTAAAAAGATTCTTGCCAGCAAAAAGCAAAATATTTACACGAGCTAAGCGCACATTTTTCAATCAGCTGCGAAAGCAAAGAGGTGGCGCTGTCAAGAGCTCTGTCAGCAAAAAGGCTCTTTCATTCTTCATTCTTCTTCCCGTCAAGCACTAAAACAAGCTCTTTTGATAATGGATTTCCTGGTTTGTCATTTAACTATTTTGTGGGTCGTCCAAGGCCGCAAACTATATGTTATGTATGCATATATAATGGGAAACTACGCAGAAGGCTAAACTTTATTGTTTATTATGTGCGTTTTATGGCTGACTGTGCTGTGCTGTGTTTGCTTTGTTTTCCATTGCGCATTTGGCAGTTTATTAATCATAACTTTCACTAGCTTGACTCCGGAGACGACTTGATGGCTATAAATTCCTGAAATTTGGAAAATTTCCAGGGAAACGAAAACAATACAAGTTTTAGGGTAAACAAAGAGGGGGCCAAGTCTTAGTTTCTGAAGGCTGTCAGGGACAGGTAAAGGCTTCGATTTAACTTGTCTTAGGTCTTTCCGGTTTATCTGAAAATATTAAATGGTTTATAGTTTACATAGTTTACAAAAACAATACATGAATGTGGCATAGTAAGCAAGTCAAAGGTGCATATTGAAGTTACTAAATTCAGCAGTAAAACAATCTGACAGATATAGAGAGAATGTATGTATCTTTGTCTAGGTTCTGTTGACCTTTGCTGCCGGCCAGACACACCCACGAGTGGCACCGGTAAATATTTCATAGACACGTCTGTGACTTGAGGCTAAGATTTTAATTTATCTGTTTAATTATCTTTCTCATCAAGCAATTAAATGGGGTTTCCCCTCTATCAATTCACTCGATCTGCTGCTCGTCATTTGTCAGCTTTCAAATCCTTCGCTTACAGAGTTTTTGCCATTAAAATCCCATTAAGTTTGAACCTCAGCCAAAACTTTGTCCGGTCAGAGGTCACACCACACTAGATTGCAAGTTTGGGGGTTTTGTTTTATGATGTTAAATGAGAAATTTTATCATGTATTTAGGCAAATACAAATTTCAATTTGTTAATTTACGCAAAAATAAAACGGTCTGGTCTGAAAATTAAGCCCAACTTATATTTTTATAATAAAAACCTGGTGGCATAGTGTTTTGTGAAACCAGTTGAGCGTAAATTGTTTTACATTACGCATACGTGACGTGTGACAAGTGCAGAGTTGGGGGAATCCGAAACCAAATCTCATCAGAATTCAAATCCCCCGCTAAACCAGCTAGCACACACAGAGCAAACGACGAGGACACTAATTGGCCGAATATCCTGGGCAACCAGACTGAACTACAGCCCACTCGATCCACGGGACTTTTCGGGAGTTTGGCCAGAGGAAACATACATACGTCCGAGTGGAAAATGCAGAGAGAGAGGGAGGAGCATTAAACAAAATGTGGCAGACATAATTGGAGGGACTTGAGCTTGGCTGGATGCCGGTCCGAGTCCAGGCAGCATCATTATGCAAATTGCAGTCAATGAATGCAACTAATACGGCTAGAATCCTGGGGGCTCTGATTAGATATAAGGGTTATTTATAGTAAATTGCATGGAATGTTGTTTCATTGCAAAGCTCCTCATTGCTAAAATGTGATCCGCTGGCAGTACTGGAAATGCCATGAATTAGCATAATTAGGAGAGAGTGCACTGGCAAATAAAATTCAAAACTAATTTGTAAATACAAATTGACTATTAAAACAAAACAAACAAACAAAATACTGAAGAATAGTATAATAAGTTATTTAAATACAAGTACATATTATCTTATAAATTATACAAGTTTTTAGTATAGTTTTTCTGTGTGTACTTTTGTCTATAAGGATATAACCATTTTGGTGTTTGCCAAAGGTTCTCGTGTTTCCCTTTTTGGCCAGCTGCTGTGGGTGTCCTGGACAGAAAACATTAATTAGTCAAATTTCTATGTCATCTCCTCACATAACATATACACCAGCCTAATGGCTGCAAATGTTTTAAGTGAAAATATTTCAGGCCTTGATAGTGCTAAATGATTTATGTTCCTGTGAACGAGGTCTTTAAAGTTTAACAAAATAAATCATAAAGTCCGGAAGGGATGTCTTTTTTTTTCTTTCATTTTCCCAACCAAATAAAGTGACTTAAATGTATTTATCTTAATTTAAGGGAAAAAAAAAGGTCGATTCTTTGATGATTTTCGTTATTTTTTCATGGGGATTTGGGCCTGGCTGCCCAGAGCCAGATAAAAGTGAGTGGCCACAAAAGAACTTAGGCCAGACAGACACATTCATAAAGTTGACAGTTGGATGCTCATTAATTCTGTCGTCTGTGATTACCTTTGGGTTTTTAATGAGCCCCATTCGAGGGCAGGATAAAACGCAAAGCCGCACATCATATTCTCTCTGTCAAAATATAACGATTTATTAAGGGAGACACATGCCGAAAAAAAATGATGTTTTAATGCAAATCCTCGAGCGGGCTTAGTGGCCTGGATGATGGCAGAAAGTCCTGTGCATAAGCTACAAGGACCGATGCTTCTGATTGTCCCTTTGCAGTTCGACTGCCTGCATTGCCAGGATGAGGGACACGAGGATAACCTGCCTGGCTTTGTTTGCATTTGCATATATCTACCGCGCTTTGTTGGCCAAGTCTTTGAACTCCAACGAGAGGAGCAGAATGACTTGCTTTTCACACCACTCCTATGTACTCCCTGTACTCCCCTCTCCCGCCTTCGTTTTGATTGCATTTCAATTTAAATGCGAATCCGGAGAGCTTTGCCTCTGCTTAAATCAATCTGCCGGCATCCTTCAAATATCCTGCGAACATTCCCTCATTCCCCATTCAGCGGCGACGTCTGCATCTATATCGACACCATATCGCTGGCGCATGATAAAGTCCTGTTTCCTGCTCTAACAGCTCCTGCGGTGGCTCCTTTGAAGGCACCAAGGAATGCCGCCCTGTAAGGTGAACCACTCTATTGCACAGGGAATAAATTATAGCAGAAATTAGAATTTAAATAAATGTTTTATATTTTTTCCGTGGGAATAAAATGTGAGGCAGAACTAATGCAATATTGAGACAAGTCAAAAATTTAGAAAATTAGACTTAAAACAATATTTTATAGGCTTTTTATTCCCCATACTCCAACTCCAACTTCCTAAATTACCAAACCTAGCAATTAATTAAATATTCTAAATATTTCTTGAAGTGCACCCATATTGAAAAGCCCGTCTCTGCGGTACATTGAGCAGAACATACTAATGCCTTGAACAGTGCAGGGCCGGATTGACCCTTGATGCTTGGATGCTCTCAGGATTGATATGCTAACTTCTGAAGTCGTCAGCTGTCATTTTGCACCGGAAAATCAAGCGAGGGAAATGTTAAATTTGATCAATTTCCTGCAGGTTCCAGATAGCTCTTCCTCCCTTACCGCATTTAAGAAAGAAATAAGATTAAAGACACAAACGAAGCCTCCATATTCCTAGCCTTTTCCACCTAATCTTGCTGAAGGGCGAAAAACTGTTGTGGAAACTTTTAAATCACTTAATGGTCCTGTGAAAGTTTACCCACGCACAGAGAGGAATCCTTCTCAGGAATTTACCTTCCCTTGCCCACCCCTATATATTGTGGCCACAGGCTTATTTAGCTTTTGATTTTATTAGGGTTCGCCATAGAAAACTTTCGCCTTTTGTCACTGTGTGTTGTGCGCAGCCCATTGTGCTGGGTTTCTGTAATTAGTTTGAAGTCCTCTTTATGGGGCTTTAATTTTTGATGGCACATTGATTGCACATTAAAGTCGTGCTGGCAATTCCAGTGATTTAATCGCCTTTTTTCTTTCCGTATTGTGTTGCCTGTACTCCGAGGGATATTTGGTTTCCTCGCTGCATAACCATGAATAAATTGCCTCGTATCTATCTATCCAATTCTAAGCCAGGTAAAGTGCACAGCTCTATAGAGTGGTGGTGTCCACAAACCTGACACGTCAGTAGCATTTGTCAAGCTGCAATACAGCTACAAGAACAGGAAGAAAAAAGGGATAGAGTACCACACTGCGTATGATTACTTTTAATTATGGAAATGTCACGCGATATTGATTTGAAACGGCAAGCTGAGTACTCTGGCAAAAGGTTTTCAATTATTTAAATTAATTTGCGATGTGAGAAGGGATTCGGATTAAATTCCCATTGCCATTGATTACTTAAGAATTCAAGCATTTTCCAGTAAAATTGAAAGCTTCTGAATAAGATTCATCAATTATTCAAATTACGCGAGATTCAGGGAAAGACAAACAAAATGTACTTGTTAATAATTTTGAAGCTGCAAATTTTGATTAGAACAAGGGAAGTATATTGAAAAATTAATTAGTTATGTTAAAAAGGTCTCAAGCATGCATATATTTTCCCTTAGCTTTACCTTTTGTATTTAAATTAAATTCCTGACTTCGAGGAATAATGCTCAAGGCTTTTCACTTTAAATCCCAATTCCAGGAAGGAAAGCTCGAGAGCTTTAACGTCAATTCTTATGATATTGACCTTTTTTTGGTTCCTCTTCCTTGAAACTTCAAAAGGACTGTCTGCGGAGGAGCTACTCTTTGATTGCTTTGACAAACTTGTCAAGTTGTCGCTTTGCAAATCCAACTTCAAACTATGGATTTCTCATGATCCTGGCAACACAGAAGGGATGACGCACCGTAATAAATAAAATCGGGAAATATACATAAAAATTCGCAGCGAAATGCCATTCCCTCAATAAAATATTTACAGACAACATCGAGTGGCAATGCCATATGGAATCCGAAAGAAGAACCCCACTCAAACCCAAGCTGGAGCTCTCGGCCAGTGACAAATGTTATGAGCCCCCAATTACCTTCGGCATTAATAAGTTAACGCGTTGACGACGTATCTCTAACACATTTCGTTACGCAATGGAATCTTACCCAAGTCGGCAGAAAATATACGAATTACGTATACGCAGCGTGTGAGAGGGTATGGGGCAGGGGGCCTTAATGCCAAATTAAAATGTTTACGTGACTTCATTACATATTTGCTGTTTTGCTGAAAGGCCCAGCTTCTCCATCTTCAGCTACCGAAAATTGGCTGTCGTATTCCCCCGACATCTGCCGTGGAGGCGGCAGGCTTCATTTTTGCCGAGTGCGTTCGTTTGTTTGTCCCGGGATTTACCACTCGACTTGACTTGTTGCCAAACATTCGGAGTTAATTACTTCGCAGGAATGCCTTATAAACTGCCAGTCGTTTGAGTGAGTTTGCAATAAAAGATGAATAAATTAGCCATCAATTGGCGAGCGATTTTGACGTTTAGAAAGTGCTGTCAATCTGTCATATTTCTGGATAATCAGAATACGCTGGAAAATGTCTGTTTGTGATTTTTAAATATTTTTTTGTTTTGTTACATTTATATTTATTCGGCAGCTTATTCATAAGCTCATAAAGTATTTAATGATTTTCCAGACGCAAGATTTTGAAAATCAAATGCAGACCACACCAGCTGCAAATTAATGGAGTTAACGGCCTAAAATGATTACCAAGTTGCAGATGGAATTTCATAAATTTCCAGTAGTAAACTGCCGGAAAATCAAAGTTTGAAACATCATAACTCACTTAAAAAAGCATTAAATTCAAATCGGAAAGCTGTTCTGTATTAGATTTTATTTGCTTAATAAATCTGCATACTAAGTTTACCCATGTTTTGAGATTAAAAATTTTTCAATTTTTGCAAATTTTAATGATGTAACCCCTTATCGTTTTTTGAAAAAATTGACAAAATATTTTTTTTTCTCGAAGATGCCTGAATCGATTCAGCTTTTTGTGCTGATCAAGAATATATATGATTTAGGGGGTCGGAAATGACTCCTTCGATGAGTTTTTAGCGTCTAACTCTAAAAAGGATACCCCAGATTTTATGGATTTTTGGCATGAAAATCAAAGTTTGATAAATTATAACTCTGTTAAAAAAGTATTAAATTCAAATTGGAAAGCCTAGTTTGATTCAGCTTTTTGTGCTGATTTATTAAGCTAATAAAATCTAATATGGAACAGCTTTCCGATTTAAATTTAATGCTTTTTTAACTGAGCTATGATTTTCCAATTTTGTTTGAATTTTTTCAATATTTATTATATTCATAGTTTTTCAGTTTTTCCCACGAATACATCAAACAATATTTCCTTCAATCGCTTTTCGAGGCTGTTGAAGAATCAAAGCCAGATTTCCTCATTAATAAACATTAAGCCAAATAAATTTTTAAGGAAAATTCCCTTGAGGCGCACTAAACTCTTTAATTTTAAGTCCAACAAAAAACAAGCTCAAAAAAGAGTTTCCAATTCTGTCGGCAAGCCTTTTTTGTAAACTCCTTCATTCGAAGAGTTTTTCCTTTTTTGACTGCAGAGCGACGTGCATGGCCTAGGGCATTCGGCAGCCTATAAAATATTTAAAGTGAAGCAAGACCGAAAAAAATAAGTATATGATTTAGGGAGATGGCAGCGGTTCCCGTTTCGACCCCAAATGATGTTGAAATGTTGCACACGCCATAAAAAGGGATCAGCAATGGAGTCGTCATCGGGGCATTGTGGCATCCTTGCCAGGCTCTGGCCAGTCGGTCGAGTCAATTGGCTTATGATTTATGCTGTCCATTAAGCCGAAAGCGGCTCATTGGGCCTGCGGTTTCACAGCCAGGACCTTTCTACCTCAGTCCTCGACCCGTGACTGACGAGGGATGAAAGTGTGGGTGACAAACTTGCTACTTTAAAATGGGTCCAGGGGACCCATTGTGCCACTGCGGCAAAGAACACTTGAAGCCGTAGGCTCGTGCCAGTGTTAATGTGAATTTTATGACATAATTAGGCAAATATTATATTGGAAGGAAATAAATTTAAGGGTACATCTGTTGTACAAATACTTGAGTTCTTTTCTCTAGAAATTTCTAATTACATTATTATATCTGTATTACAAATTTAATAGCATAATTGGGCAAATATCATCTTCTGTATACTTTACATTTATTTTTTTTTTTATTACTTATTGCCCTTGAAATATACATCTTTTCAAGTTATCGAGTTACCAGGAAGTTGCTGTCCACTTTATTTCGGTGAATTTATTTATTATTTGAATTCAAGAGAAATGAAAAAGTAATGAAATGGAAAGCGAAAAAATATTGAGAGAAAAACTTGGGAAAACAACCGAGAAAACTGCCTGCAGGCCGGCAGTGGGGCGAATTATGCAAATAAAAGCGCTGTAGTTGATGTCGGCATAAAAAGTTTGCTCGGCATTTCCCCAATAAGTGTGCTGTGAAAAGTTGTAAAATTGTCAGAGAGCGGCGGTAAGTGTGCAGTAGATTAACACACACACACATGAGAGCTTGGAGCAACAGAACGCCAATTAACTTTCTCTTTAGCTCTGCGGTTAAGTGTATAATTAACTTTTTGCAGCCAAGTCAAGGCAAGTCAGACAGTCAGCAACCGCAGACAGAGAGCAAGATGCTCTTCCTGCCGAAAGACAGTGGCAGGTGTGGAATCTCACGCCGGAAGTCACTCTCCCGGGTGACATGGCGAAAATGATGATAATGGTAATTAACCGCAGGGGAGAGAGCTAGCAAACAAAGGAGTCAGCCAGTCGGAAGTGCGGCGACTTTAATACTGGCTTTAATCGATGGAGAAAACGTCTCTGAATTAATTTCAATTTATGGCGTTTCATGTGCGCCGGATGCTAGATAGCTTCCCCTTCCCCTTCCCCTCACAGGGTCTTATTCACACTTGGCCCAACTTCCGAGTTGCCTTCGGGGCGGGCGCCTTCATCAAAAGATATTGCCTGTCCTGTGTGCCTCAGTTGCAAAATTGCTCATTGTTTACAGCTTGCCAAGATGTTGAAAGCATTTTCGAAAATTTAATTTCGATTGTTGACCCAAGAGGACGCCGACCACGAGAATGCCAAGCAGGAAGCTCTGCTCTGCTTCAAATGAAACTAAGGCAAGAGTCTGCTGTTGGAAATTAAACGCTACAAATTTCTATGCACACTCACATCCCCGGATATACCCAGACACGTGCCAGCCTTATGTCGTGACGACTAGCAACAAAAAACTTTTCATAACTAAAACACACAAAAGGAAAACTTTTTTTTAAAGCAGAATGACTTAGTTTCTGGGAATTTCAAAGAAGATGGCCATGGGTCAAATAGAGCAGGAAACTTTAATAGTTGTGGCTTTAAAACGAGTTTAATAATAAATTAATTTACTGTACATTTACAGACTTTGCTTTCCCTTCTAAAAATATTTAAAGGCTCTAAAAATATACATGTTTAACTACAGTCAATGTCCCCGAAATGACACCTTAGCAGAACTCATTTTAAATGTCCCATTTCGCCCAATCTTTTAGCTACTAATTCGATTTATGTTTGGAATTTTTATGAGTGTCGCGCAGTTGCTGGAAATTGAAATGAATGTTCTGGTTCTGGTTCTCGCTTGGCATTTGCATGTGACTCTTGTGGGTGTTACATTTTGTTCTTGGCGCCTTTAGGGCTTATTTATGCGGTTTATTTATAATTCAGTGCACAGAATGGATTGTGTTGTCACACGAGTCGTATGCGTAATGCTTCTGGCAACGAAGCAAAATGGTTTTGCAGAAGCTGATTTGAAATGCAAGGATGCCTTGAATCTTACCCTACACTCCTCCCTCCCCAAGTGTCAGCAATAGAGTTAATTTTGATTATAAAATCCTACAGAGATTTTACAAGATCATCTTGATTTATTTTGCAGCAAATATGTGCACATATTTTCAGGTCGATTAAATAATTTTCTCAAATTTCTTGGTAGCACCGCCCTCACCCCTTTTTCGCGGAACAACTTATGGCAAACTTTCTGGTGAAACGAATTTAGCTGCCATTATAATTAATTTTGCATGAGCTACCAGCAAAACTTGCATTTGTAACTAATTTGTAACTTTTATCCAACACTTTTATCATTTGATTTACCAAATGAATTACTGAATTACTCATACGCCCCGTACAACCGCCACCAGCAGCTGCAGGACTCGCGTTCCATAATTAAATTATACGACGTCGAGCTTTTAAATTATGCAGCTGTTGCTTTTAATTAATACACGCCTAGACGTCAAGACTAAGGCCAAGAGAAATGGCCAGGACCAGCACAGTGGCCCTTGTGCAAAATGGAAGGAAAACACTTGAAAAATGTGAACTGGCTTTTCCAGAGGCGGCGGCCCCATTACGCAGATTTCTCCAAGGAAAGCCACCTGCCTGGCCTCAAAAAAAGAGCAGGGAAAAAGGGAAAATGTTGACCACAAACGATATTGCTGCGGATGTGTGCCAAAGTGCACAGAAAAGAAATAAATGTAGTTGATATGAAAAGCTGTTTAATATTGGAATATTCGCAGAATTACCTTGGAAAGAAATGTGTCTAAAATCGAATGAAAATAAATACTTTAGGTTTGAAAAAGGATTTTTTTCAAGTCCAAACATTTTACAAACAACTTCGACAGAAATTAATAATAACTTACATTTTTGGCAGCACAAATAGATTATTCAAATCATTACTATTTTCGCTATAAATAATGAACTATCCTCCTAATTTTGTTCAATGTAAAAGCACCTGACCAGCTTACTAATAATCTGAGGGCTTGTGGCCTGCCCTGTGCAGTTGCTGTTAACATTTATCACCGTCGAAAGGAACCCTTTTTCGGAACTTGTAAAACTAACAGTTTATACGAACGCATCCCAAAAGTTGACATTCTCAAATGGCCGTTGTTTACTCAACTCCTACGTGACGCCTCTCCTTTCAATTCTCATTGATACCAAACGCATGCCAGCCGGCAGCTAGACTATCCAAAAATCCAGATTGATTTCGGCAGACGAAGACCAAGTCCGCAGTCATTGACACGCACACGGGAGTGTATTGTTTGGTTCAAGGACCTCCCAACCGAGGTGACCGCAAATTTTGCGTGATAGCTGCTCCGCCTTCGTTTGAATTAATCAACTGAACAATTCGGTTTTATTGTTATTATGTCCGTGACCCGATTTACGCATCCGCTGCTCCCTCTAAAAAGTAGAGTCGAAAAAAGAGAGAAGAACTAACTTACTCAACTTGCAAATGACACAACATTTCACTTAGCAGCGAAACATGACAAACGGAGGAGGAGCAGCTGTCGAGGGCGAGGATGAGGTTGTTCCTGGTCCTCTTTAATGAGCTTTTGTTTAAGGGGGGCAGAGGAAAAAAACCAAGTTGGTTACAGCAAATGAACGACACAGCCTTGGGCACTGCATTTGGGGTGTTTTTTTTAAGCCGAAAGATACAGCCAAAGAGAGAAATTTGTTGTCCAAGGACAGGACAAAACCTATATTGTATGTCAGTGGTGAGCAAAGAGCGGAAGAAAAAAATTTAGAATAAACGCAAGAAAGGATACAAGGCTTCTATAATTACATTTTTTAGGATCAAAGTGAGGTTGAATATATTAATTATAATTTCAAATGACAAATTCATAATTTAAAAAAAAGTAATAAAGTAAAAATCTTAAAAACACTTCCTGTTTTTGCCTTTAAAAAATATCTAAACCGACATCTTTGTTAACAGACTGGGTCCTCCTCGCTTAAAGTTTCTGCTTAACTAACCACGGACTGTGGAAAATTTGTTGACATTGGCCGGGCACTAAAACTGAGGACTCCCAGCTGCAGGTCCCTGTCTCTCTTTCCATCCCTTTTGTAGGCACCGCTTCCGCTTCCGGCCGCCATCTTGCGGTCGCTCGCATAAATTAGTTCCCTCCGCTGCTCATCTAATAAATTTAAATCTTCGGCCGCCCGCTCGGGTATTAAAGCAAATTTGGGGGTCAGCAGCACGTTGCTACCATCAACTGGAATATTTACTGTCGGATTTTGCTTCCTTATTCTTTATGTTGTTTATACATTTACCCGTCGAGTTTATATTTGCCTCTTGTGTTTGCCTTTTCAGCATTTTTAATTCGTGGCTTTGCCTGCTTGTGACAATCTTGCTATCGCAATCGCCCCCGCCCGTTATGTTATTTTCTTTATTTTACTTTTGAGATTTTCCATAATTTTATGTGCCGCCACGCCTCCTGCCCGGTGAATGTTCTATGTTCTTCCTGTTGGAAAAATGTCCTTGTGGCCGTAAACGGCACAGGCAACGCCAACGCATCGAATAAAATGCAAATCGAAATCGCCACGACTTATTGCCGCCTGTTATTGTGTAAATTATTTTGGCTTCGGCTGTCGGATATTTGTTACATCCTCGACAGATCCCGCGAGAGACGGCGCGGGGCGGCAATTCTATTTTATACGATTTATATAGCTTTTTGTTTACAGCATCTCTTTCAGTTGGGTGTGCTGTCCCTCCCACTTGGTTTTTTAGAGGCGTTCCGTCGCTGTCCACCGTTCAGGGGTTGTTGTATTTATAAGCTGAAAAAAGGGGTGGTGAAAAATATATCCTGAATAATCCACTAGCAAGGTAATAGGAAAGAGTGAAGAGTTAAGCAGCTGCTGCAATTCCTGGCGAAACATTTGCTGACACATTTCTCTTGATTTCTTGCCCAGAAAGAAAATGTTTAGCATTCAACTGACGTTCTGTTTATAAACAAATAAATGCACTTCTCCCGTTTCTGGTTGCCAGCGAAATCATTGCATAGTTTTGAATCTCATTCAAAGATTTAAAGATTCATTAACATTCACTTGGCGCTTAGGAGACGTGATTAGCGTAATTTCATTTTAATGAGAAACCAAAGTATTGACAAGTGGATTGATTATAATATTCAGATCGTGTTTTTTAAGCTTAGATTACTGCCAGTATAATGGCAGTTCTTTATGAAAATATTTTCAATATATTTCAATCATTTATTTTGTACTGCAAATAATTTCCAAAGGCATTAAATTATTTTCTTTATATATGCCTCTGCATGAGGCTGCCAGCATTATTACATCAGCCACAATATCAATTCTGCAACATGGCAAGAATTTTGAATTTTTGCGGATTCAGGTCATTCAGGAAAACCCCAGTTTAGGCCACGTTGATTGGCATGAACAATACGTAATAATATGTGCGTGTAACGCAAAATTGTGGCCAAGCTGTCAGCGAAACGCCCACGCATTCAGAGCCAGAAAACAGCTAAATAAATAAAAACGCCAGGAGTATAAAGCAACAAAGTCAAATACTCTGAAAAATAAATTCAAATTCAAAAATGTGTTTCCACTTAAAACGCAATCAAAGCTCTTGTTAAATATTTTCCAGAATTTCTCAATAAAATTTTCAGCAACCCATATTTACCTTATTTCCTGAAATCCCGCCTCTATTTGATTTTCCTCCAATTTTCACATTTTTTCTTTATTTTCTATTCAATTTGCCCAGCTTACATACTCTTTCGCTTTGCTTGCCAAAAAAAAAATCCCTTGCTTTTATGCTTTTTTAGCTTTATTATTTATGGCTGCAGATATTTCGCGAAATATGCAGCGATAAATTGTTTTATTTAATTGAAAAACATGCCAAGCGATGGAAGTTTTATGGTTTTGGGGCTCCAACCCTTGATACACATTCGTGGAAACCAATAAAATAATGGTAAGCATAGTTCAAGGGAATTCTGCTTGATTTTAATTGATTTCCATCAAGTGTTTTGAGTTGAATAATTTTTGTTACTTGCTATAAATTTCAGCATGAATGATTTTTTAAATTAGTTTTTCTTCAGGGAATTTAGTTTTACTTATAATTAAAGCTGATCCGCCAAATCTAATCGCAGCATTAATAATTCACAGTAATTCATTGCTTCCTCCGCCACTCAGCAGCCTCACTCCCGCCGTTCACCTCTCTCTGTCCGAGTTTTCCCCCTGATTTACATTTGGCCTGACTTTTCCAAGCTTTTCCCTAATTATGCAGTTTGTTGCAGTTCCACCCACTTCCTGCAGCTGCAGGGGAAAGTTTTGCAACTGGCACTTTGCCTTTATTAGGTATCAGGTCCCCGCCCTTCCCCGAAAATAAGATGAAAAACGTTGGCACATTATGAAATATTTGCTGCGCATTTCCACTGCCCATTTTGGTGGCTCGGAATCCGGAGGCGTTCGTTGCGGAAACACTAACGAGTCACTAACACTAAGTCGGTCAAATGCCACTAGTTCTCTGGCAAATTTTTCGTAAAATTAAAAAGTTATAAAATTTTCTCTTAATTTTTAAATTATATTTCTTTGGCTCTTTAAAAGCCTAAGTCCATTCAACTAATAAAATCCCCCCAAGTGCATATTAATCCTTTCATGCTAGTTTTAAATGGATTTTGTAAGCTAGTGTAATTTCTGGTGTCGTGGGCAAACAACATTTTGATATATCTACATTTTTGCGGCGCATCCTTGGGAGGCCCGGCATCATTTAGGCTGATTATTCGTAATTTCGGGTCCTGCACTGCAGGTCCTGCCATCGCCTAATTGTTGTAGGCGTACAGAGGAAAGCATCCGCCAGCAGCATTACAAATTCAATTTGGCCAAAATCAACAACAGAACCGAGGGCACTGTGAAAGAGGACGACTGCCTGTGGGGCGACAGACGACGTCTTAAAGGATTAAACAAGTAGAAGCAAAAGTGATTGTCATGCGCCAGGAACATGGCAGGCGACACTTTCTTCAGTCTCCAGTCTCACTTGGGGCAGCAACACCAGCAGGAGCAGTAGGAGCAGTAGGAGCAGTAGGAGCAGCAGGAGCAGCTTTTTGCCTCATTTGCATAAAGGGAACCGGCCATAAATTCAGGACACAGACGCAGACGGGTCGGCACTCGTCTGAGCCGCCGCCAGAATCTCCGAATCTCTGGGTGTTTGCCTGACAAATGGCCGGCTATTTGAGGCTAGGTAAAAGACTCGGATCTACAGGCTACAGATTGGCAGCTGTTTTTGGGTTTAGTTTAACCTTAAAAAAAATCTTTATTTGTGGCTACATTTAATTTACCTCTTGCTGGGTTTCGCTTTGTGATTTTTTTAAAGGATGCTAGAGGGTGAAGTAGGTACACCTATTTTATGTTTTAAGTTAGCCTTTCGGGCTTGGCTTTAGTTAAAGAAAATAGAAATAGTTAATTGCGGCTAAATTTTATATTTCTCACTCTTTTAAATGGTTCTTAAAAGAACTATAGAACTCAAGGGAAGCTAAGTAAAAAATACACGTTTTTAATTTTATCAAATAATCACCAGTGCCATTAAAAACCCCATCAATTAAAGTTTGTCTAATCTAAGCATTACCTTCTCTCTCAACTAAATTATCCTTACGAAAAGCAATGATTTACAACTACAAAGTAGACACATAAATAAGGATACACTCTCGGGACAACAGAACACGCATTAGCTGAGGCCACAGATCATACACATACATATATGTATAGTATTTAGCTACAAAAAGGGCTCTACCGTTGTCGTGACATTATTAAACTTGACTTGGCCACAACTCTTTATTCATAAATAAATGTTTTTTCTAATCTGTGAACTACTTACCTCCTCGGTAGTAGCTCAAACTATGATTTATACATGTTACTGGCTGACTACTTCGCCGTATTACGCATACGTCACGTGGCCAACGACAGTGCATAAATTAGTTGAAGCCATTACCATTACTCCAGGTGCTCTGGGGACCTGTATCCATATCCTTGTTACTTTCCATGTCCTTGCGCGACGAAGACGCCATCTGTTGTCGCAATTTGAACTGACCTTAACCTCGTCTCAAGCAAGAAAAGTGGAAAAACGAAAAGCGAGAAGCGAAATGTGAAAAAAGGAAACTCCTGACGAATGCGAAAAAGGATGTCAGAGGGAAAATCCATCAAAACATAAACAAAGTCCAGCGGGAACAGCTGTTGGCGCCTTAGGAACAGCTGTTCTCGCAGGACGCCTGCGCGAAAGAATGTGAGTTAAGAGAGTCCCTCCGAGGGCTAAGAGAGTCTGCAAATGTGTTTGCTTTCGAGGTCTGACTTTGCCAAGTGTCTTTGCCTGGTGGAACGCAAGGACACCGTCCACAGGAAGCAGTTGGCAACGCAGCAGTAACTGGCAGTTAACTGTGGCTGCTGCTGCTCCTCCTGCCTGAGCCGCTGCTGCCGCTGCGGGCGCACAGTCTTTATTCTCGCTCGGTGGTGTTCGCATCGTCGTCGCTGCATCGGTTCGTTTCCAATCAAAATCAAACATAATCCGTTGCCGAACCGCAACTGACTACGAATTTTCCGATTTTCACTGCAGTCGTATCAGTTGCGTTTTGTGTTCCGGGCGCTGCGGCTGCGTTACTGCTAGCATTTCCATTAACTCATAAAAATATATTTGAAATATAAATAAACTGGTGCATATATTTTTAAAAGAAAAATTATTATTAAACAAATATTAATCGGACCGTACAAAAATTTTATAATTTTTTTTCCATCGACAAAGAGTTATAAAAGAGTTCATTATCATGTGTCAGGTTCCAGGAAAAGTTAATCAGATTAATTTTTCAAGGTGCTCCAACGTTTTGGGATGTAACTTTTATTTTTAATTTATTTTGTAATAATAATAGTCTTGCACTTTAAAATTGAAATACATTAGACTAAAACAAATTAATAAAACGAACTGTTTTATATTTAATAATTGTTTTCCCTCTTCTTAGTCTTTGAAAACATTTTGCAACTAAAGTTACAAAAGTGTTTTAAAAGTAAAGCAAACAAGAACCATAATGAAACCAAAACATATTAAATAATTGTGCAAAACGCCTGCCAAAATGCAGGCAATGTGTGTGAAAATACGCCAATAAATATTAACCGAAAAACTGAACAGATTCAAATCGTTATAATAATGCATCATCGGGCGAGGGCAAATGTTTGCGAAACAGCTGCTTGAATAATTTGCCATAAATTTGCCATAGGACAACACTCTGGCCCTAGTTTTGCAGTAAGTGTCAACCACTTGAATTATTTGTGAGACAATAAATTACAAATAAATTACTATAAATATGCGAGAGGGTCTCTGGAGAGCATTCAAGGGCTTTTTATTTGTAAATAATTAAATGGCGCACTGGGGCCAGGTCAATTTGTAGAAATCAAACCTGATCAAGTGGCACTCATAAATTTGAAGAGATTTAAAGCTGCTTCCGAAGGCTCTTCAATAAATCAATAAAATTTCAGTGGAGTTGAAGAGGTTGGATTTTCCGGGAATTTATCGCCCTTCTCGTCTTAGTGCCTCCGTCTAGTCAATTGGGCACTGCGATTGCTAGCTCGTCTTTGTCAATTTTTTGCCGGAAAATTAATGGAGTGTTGAGGCATTTTCTTCGCTTAACACTTACTCCTCAAGTGGAAGTTCACAGATTTCGACAAAGAGCACAAGCAGCATCACAGAGATGCCAAGGGTTCAAATACTCAAAGCCATGCGCCTGTCGCCCACGCTCGAGACTAAAAGGAACCCTTCAAGGATGGCTCGAGCCTCGAGCTATCCCTTTGGCAGTCCATTGTCCCTGTGATTTCTCTATCAACGGAATTCTAAGCGAAAGATAAAGAAAGGCGCACAAAAAGTGACTTTGCCCTGGTCCTGAAACAATGCAAACAATCACCAAAATGGCACTAGGCAAATACAAGAGCTGACCGCTTGCACGTGACAGCGCAGGACAATAAAAATGAATTGCAAACAGCCACAAAAATAGGTGTCGCAGCGAGAAAAAATATGTATTCAGAAGGTCCTTGAATCAATGGGCAGCAAAATGTTGAGCCAAAGTAAATATTAATTGTCAGGCGGGTTAGAGGTAAGCTCTTTCTGCGAAATACCTACCAGTCACCAGTCGCGCAATACATTTGTATCTGGAAAATACTTAATGACACATTTTGGTTTGATTTAATTCAGCGTAAATAATTTCAAATCAAACCAGCTTAATGTTACATATGTAAGTTAATGGTTCAATTTGTGTGTTTGCTGTATTTTTCAAGGGTGTGCTAAATATCTCTATGGCATCGCATTTAAAAAAAATTAATCCCTCATCGCTGTAAGCTCTTCATGCTTTTAGATTCAGAAAACCAATCCCAAATGTGTTGCAGAAAAAACAGAATGTGCGATGCGAAAAGCTCTGCCTGGCCATTGTATTGAGTTTGTCGAAATCTGCGAAAAGTTGTGAATGCCAAAAGCAAGCTCTTCCGCAAAGTAAACAGAATACAATTTTCCGAGAATAGATTTTTGCACAGACCCTCGGCAACGATTGCTAAAAAATTTTATGTTTTTTATGCAGAGCATCAAGGTTTTACAGGGATATTTACCCACTGCCTACGGAAATCTTCATACCCGAAAAAACTAATCAAAAAGGAAAACAAAGTCATCTGTCAATTTGTTGAGAAAACAAATAAGTAAAAAATACAAACAAATTTAATTAAAGGCGGCTCCATGACGCTCTCAATATGTCGGACTGTCGTCTGTGGATGACTTTGCGGCGGGGGATGAAAACTTATCAAAGTTTCAGCTTGGGTTTACTTTCACTTCCTGCCGCTATTATGGGATAAGATTTTAATCAAAAATCAGTTAAAACTTTCGCCAACTCGGTGGAAACTGCTTCGTCAAAGTTGTTAAGACACTTCTGCGCTAGTCCTGTTTTTTTTTTTTTTTTGCAAGTAATTTCCTCTATAAATTATAAATTATTTTCCATCTCACCAGGCGGCGGCGACTTCGGCTGCTTTTTTTTCTCCCCAAAGAGTAAACACTGGGCCAAAAATTGTCTGATTTGCATAACGCCGGTGTCGGCGTCGGCCTATGCGGCGTATGCGTAATAATGATCGAAATCAGGCCTGACGATTTGCCTTATTGACTCCGCCGATATTACTTTATTTGCGCAGTCAAATTTTCAGCTCAGATTTCCCTCGGCTTATTTCCTATTGAATTTCATATGGGTGAGCAAGTGTGTGTTTGTGTGTGAGTGTAGGTGTTGTGCGTTGTTGGTGTTTTCGCCTTTGTTTCATGCACGCACAAATATTTCCTTGACGGCTTCCCCCTCTCGTGTTTGAGTTCGTAATTTGAGTTGATTTGTGATAAGCGTGGGCTGCTGATTTCGATTGTTTTTGCCTCCCATTCCCATTGAATTCTTTGTCGGATTTTTCTAGGTTTTTTTTCGTGGGTTGACCTGCCTTGACATCGCTGTTTTCCCTGGGTTGAAGTGTGTGTGTGTGTGTGTTCTCTTGCCTAGTTGTATGCTATGCTTATTTTTTATGCTCGTTTGCCGTGATTGGAGGGAATATGGGGGGTGGGGGGTACTTTGTTTGTGTTTAGGGGTTGTGCCTCGCATCAGATTTGTATGAAAATGATATGCCAAAAATACCAAAAACAAATCCCCCGCACGTAATGCCAATTACATTAAAATTACTTTCAGCGTTCGTTGCCAGAAGCATTTAAGATATGGCAAACCAATTGAAACATTAAATTCGGAGCATGTTTCCCTTAAATATTTGATATGCAAACAACAGCCTTAAGCCAAGGATTTTATAGGTGATAAGATTTGACCGAAGGCTTGGCTCGGATTTTCTCATTCATAAACCAAGGCTGTTGGGAAATCCCATTTTAAAAAGAAACCCTGGAGAAGCACTTAAGATTGGCAAAACCAATTAAAACATTAAATTTGTAAAGAAATGCTTCCCTTTGGGGACCGAGAGCAAAGAATGAGTGTAACTTTACTTCAAAATTAAATGATTTTACATTCAGAGAGACAAGAAAGGGTAGCTGGAGATGGTAATTTAATTTAAAGATTATTTTAAGAGCTCCTTATCAAAGCTACAAATTAAATGGCTTTTACGACTTTGGCCATTTTTGGGTCGTTGTCATTGTATAATTTATTATCTTTAGTATTTGTAACTAATTAGGTTTTGCCAGCTAAATGAAGAAAGTAAACAGGCAAATAATTTACGAAATAGTATTTGCGTTTATTTCTGCCAAAAACATATCAATAATAATATTTATTTTCTATATATATATATATAATCCCTTAAAGCAACATATTCCATAGTTGATAAGAGTCTCACATCCAGAAATGCACTTTCCTGGCAATGGCGAAAAACCGTTTGAAATACTTGAACTGCAACTGCCAGTTATCCGCCCACACAATTGGCTTGAAGCGAAAAAGTCAGGCATAGAAAAGTTGACTCCTGTTTTGGACTTTCCTAACCAAGAACAATTTATTAACAAACAGCAACGCACAAAACACCAAAATAAAAATAAAATGGTGGAAACTTTTACCAACAACAGCGAGATTGTGACAAAAATTTTCATGGCGAACACTTGAGGCGCTTTACAACATCAGCAGAGCCCGGACTGAACACAAACAGAAACGCCGGAATATTCGCGATTTAAGTTGGCATCATAAATTCAAAAAAGCCAACGCAAAAAATAACAAGAGGACGACGACTCCTGCATAATTTATGAGCGCTCGAGTGGAGCGAGGCTGCAAGGCAGCATAGGAAAATGCAAACAAATTCGCTCAAAGCCAGAAAAACTGCCTACGAAAATTGCGAAAACTGAGATTATGATTTGCGACAACGCTCCGAGCTGCCACTAATTGTTAAATGTGGTGGGTGCTTAGCCAAAAGTTAAAAAGGTGAAAAAAAAAACAAAGAAAACCAAAGGATTTCTTCAATGTGTTAGTAGAAGGAATTTTTAAGAAATATAGGGGCAACGCAGAAAACAGTTTCCATAAGAATATCTTCTTCGGAATGATAAATACTAAACCAAGTTTCTTTAGTTTGTTTTATTAACAAACCCTTGGTAAAACTATGTCAAATGCGGCAAAGAAATATAAGGAATAAAATGAATTACAAGCAGACCAAACAAAATTATATTTAAAGGCTAGCTTAGACTTCAAGGAATCCCCAGCTGCCAGTGC